>MU386634.1:29881-629881 GCA_022496965.1 Annulohypoxylon nitens
TCGGCGCTCTCAGGGCTCCCCCCGCGCCCCCGCCCCCCCCCGCCGCCCGCCCCCCCCCCCCCCCCCCCCCCCGCCCGCGGGTGCGAAAACGGTTCACTTGGCGATAATCGAGATATCTGTTCAACTGATAAAAGCCAAATTATGAGGTTGATTTGAATATGAGATAGCTTGATTTTGGTTACTAGATATCTAAATTGAAGCCATATTGATGTTTTAACATCCTCGATCTAATCTTCCTTTGAAATGCAAGAGAATTAAACGGTCCTCTTTGTGGTTCTTGCTTGTATGAGACATTCATGACTGTTACAAGTTGATTCATGGATGACAATGAACAATGATCCCGGAAACAATCCAGAAAACTCTAGCCTCAATACCTGACAAAGAAATGTGCCATAATGTACTAGGTTAGGTATTGCGAGTATCACAAACTGAGCTCCTATTTGATTTTTTCTAATTGTTTGTCTTTTGCTAGGCACATTCAAACCAGATCTACCGGTAAGTACTGAGTTAAATTCAAACATCCAGTTTCGTTTCTGCAAGTTAGGTACATGAGTCTATAATTGCCGATATTGGTACTGATGAAGGGTAAAGGGGTATTAGTTTATTTACCTAATACCGAGTTGATATTGGTATTCCTCGGAAATGGACATAATTTCTAGGTGATTTCTACGTCCATATAACATCCTAGATATTGACATATAATTAATATCTCGATGTAGCTCTCTGATACATAAGAACTTTGCCTCGTTTGACTGCAATCGAACCCTTATTACCTACGTTTTCCCTTTTGCGCAAATCCTAGAAAATTGGTTTCCCGCTGGCATCAGTGACTGGCATTCCACCAGGAAGTTCAGTGAGCCCTATGATCTTCTTAGCTGACGTAGACCAATAGCACAGATACGGTATACTTACAACCGTCTACATCCTCTTCTACATCCCTTTGTTTCGTACACTTGTTACCTTCTCTGATTTCCTGATACCCTAGCTCAGGACATTTGAAGCCGTTGCAGTCTGTATCCATGACCTTCTGCAAAGCATCGCCCTTCCAACCAAACATGTAATCGCCGTGGTTCCCGAAGCCCGTAGCGTCGCCGTAGCTCCAGACAAAAGGCTGCGAACCATCTTCGGGCCATTCTGATTTATCGTTAAAAGGTGTTGTGTCCCAGACTATCTCGTAGAATAGTTGTGGGATTTTCACGCTAACATGCAAAACATATCAAGTCAGTACCTTCACGCCTAAGAAATACTACTGAGTACTATTTTTCGAATATATGTAATGATCGGTCAATAGATGGTTGTGGTTTACTCACTACCATCAGATTAGTTACTGTTATATCAAGGGAGCTTGGCAATTGCTGGAAAACCAAGGCATGGGAATCTTGATTTGATAGGGGTTTCTTGCACGTACCGGATGGCTCATTGGACATGGACCGCCTTCTTCAAATGTACCGGTCTCGGGATATGAGACATGGCTCGAGTGATCAGGGGAATCTAGGTTGACACCATCCCAACACCTGGACATATTAGCGGATAACTCCTAGGTATGAAAGTTCGTGCTCTGTCGCCTACGTTGGAAAGCGGAGGTTAGCCATTATGCCAGCGGGGCAAGGCTCTTTCGGCATATCTAGAGTCTCGTTTGTTCGAGTCATGGGGTCTTGAAGACAAGTACTATCCAAGTAGTTGTAAGTAATTCATGTACGATGATTCGCCGCGTATCGGTAATTTAGAAAATATGTATTAAGGTGTTAAGCAAGTGAATTACTTACTATGTAAGTTGCCGGTATCTCTCGGCTTCTTCTCTGGTACGTATCGTGGGGTCACCTGTGATCATCCTAAACCCCTAGGATGTTTATGACTCAGAATAATGTTAAAACACTACACAGGTAGCTTACTGGTTTAAATGCAGTGACGGTGGTGCGGTTGTAACTAGGTATATAGTATATTGTCATGCCACCGTTCGACTCCTCGAAGTATACATTGCCTTTCTGGGGGACTCGTTTGTACGTTCCGTTGCGTGCTCTGAAGAACATCACCGCGGTCCAATAGTTTGAGAAGTCCTCTGGGAACGTGCAAGTAGTACAGGTAGCTGAGCCAGGAATGTCTAAAGTCTTGGGATCCATCGATGCGTTGAAGGAGTTCTGTAATTTTCGTTCAGTTAGCCTCCTATTCCTATAATTTTGACTGTCGTCTTCATGGAGCTCATACACCTCCAATGACCTGATGCAGATGAGGTGATCCAACTACCCCTGGGTTGACTAAGGGGTCAAGGCGTTCGACAACGAGCTGCGAGCATGAGAAACGGAGTAGCGCTGAGGCACTAGGTATAAGAAAACTGGCAGTTGCCAATGAGTGAATCAGATCTGGTCGCATCTTGAATTATTAATGACCGATACACCACCCGCCAAAATGTAGAAACTTCACTAAATGTTAGTAAGCTTTTAATATCACTTGCTGTTTTTTGGTGATTTGGTGGTGGATACTCTACAGGACCAGCAGCTCGGTGAGGGCGCTTGGGGTATACATATGATGGCGAAATGGTATTTTTAGCATGATATAAGTGCTACCACATTTCTTAAGTGCCGCCCTAGGGGAACTCTCTTAATATATTTTCACTCTATCCATATTGCCGGCGGGATAGTGATGCCAAACGGACCAATTACCTCGACGTATCGCCGTGTAGCATTCCATATAGTTATGCTTCGAATGATAGGCAACTCTGAGACGTGCCACACTGTATTAGCAACGGTAAACTTGTATAGATAACTGGTGACAGCTGTTTTTAATTCATTAAGGAAGGAAGGTTGTGCTGTTTAAAAAGGTACCTATATATGCCTTAATTGGTCTACAGCAATACAACTGTTTGCCATCAGTTCCCCCTTAAAATATTAATAACAATGTACTCGGTTCCAATTTCATTTATAATTATTATCAGAAAGGGATTCGCATGATATCAAATCATAGGAATATCTAGGCCACACTCGCTCCCGTAAGCTGTATTTGATAATCCAGGCCTCGGCTCACATCACTCGTAAGCGAGAAAGGATCGTAAAGATACAGAGAAGCTGGAGTATGAGCAACCACCAAGCTGGCTTCTTCTCCATTACCCAAGGACGCTTCTGCCTTGTTATCCGCCACCTCAACGTACCGGACTACCCCGCTCGATGCCTTTATCGCTAGAGATGCCGTATACGGACCTGTGCTAGTTATAGAAACACTGATTGATGCGTCTGTTGCTTTTAGAGGAATGATGTTGGCGCCCATGTAGCGAGGTTGTCGAGCAGCTTTGACTCGATACTTCCCTCCACCCAAGGAGTCCATATTAGCATAGTTAAAATCCTTTTTCTGCCTCTCAAAAAGAGCCCTGGCCTTTTCGTGGCCGATATCGACATATGCCATCCGAGCCCAGTAGCGGCCGATCACGGCTTGAATCTTGGTGGGTGCAGAAAGCTGGCCTAGGATGTGCAAAGGCGTCTCATTGCTATCCCGCTTATACTTTCGCCACACATTCGGGAAGTTCGCCATGCCCAATCCCGTGTAGTTATCCGGATTGTTCGTGATATAAGTCAAAAATGGCCATGCGTCGTAATAATTACCTGTTCCCCTTGACCCGTCAACGATAACCTGATATGAATCACTAATGACTTTCTGAAGATTCATTAGAGTATCGCCGCTAGGCTGACTATAACGGCTCCTAGATTCCTCGCAGATCGACGAAGTGATGAATGTGTCGGCGACAAAATTTGCTATCGTTTCCCACCATGCACCAGTGCGTCCTTGATTAATCCAGTATCTTTCAGCGTACGTCAAGGCGTGCCCAAACTCGCTACAGCATCGAAAGTCAGTTATTTTTCTTTCTGAAAGGGGCTCAGGTGTATTCTGGGAGCGAATACTCCTCAGCCAGGGTGACTTGGATTGAAGAAAGGTCTCCCAATGTTACCTACTGGACGGTTATGGAAGGGGTGTTCATCCATTGCGTGACAACGTTCAAGAAGCTTAGTCCCGTAACACTATCTGTGCCAGTGTTTGCGGCGGTATTGGCTCCTAAGTCGGCCACGTCATAGACGTTCATCTTGTACCACGGCCCATCGTCGGTATCCTGATTGAACGACAGGCCGGTTGAACGCCATCCCTGACCAACTACGAAGCAGTCATATGCAGATTCCAGAGTCTGGAGTAGGGTGTTCGCAACGTTGTCATTTGCTGCATCGTAGACACGGAAATGCGGTGAGTCTGTGTACTTATTTCCACCAGGACCAACCTTGGTGTTAGGTGTGAATTCAGCCGGCGGTGCAGCTAGTATCCTCGTTGGAGCAGCGATGGCCCCGAGAGTCCATGACAACGGGATGATCGTTAAACTGAGTGTTCTCATCGCTTCTGATAATTGTAAGAAGTCATATATCTTTTATTTGTAAGCCTCGAAGTCAGTCGAGACAGATTTAAAGCGACGATCACTATTTTTATGGCTGAAGGCTCAGAACTGAATGGGTTCTAGACACGGAGATGAGGCTTGGCCTTTACTATATCGGATGTCTTTGACTATATTAACCAGCAGGCTAAACCGGATTACGACCACAGCAATAGGTATATCACTTCAAATATGCACCATTGTACGTGTATCAGGTGTATCGGATAGATCTTAGGGTGCTATTATTTTAGGAGACAATCTCTTGTAGAGGGGGCAAAAAGGGGCTCTGCCATTTAAATTTACATCAAATCACATAACAATCCAATAGGATAGTTGATTCTACATTGCTACATTCTTTTCAATAATAATATATTCTAAGCTACCCACCTAGGTAAGCATATTACCAACATCTAGCGCGCGAACGAGCGACTATAACCTCTATTGAATTTTCACTTTGAGGAAAATGATACTACTCTACAGGACGCATGATAAATTCCCAGCTTCAAAATGCTTAATTACAATTATAACCATAAATTTATAGAGATAAATAATCTATCAAAATGATGAAGAGATTATGTCTATTTGACGCTTTGGAGATTATTGCCCTCTTAGCGATTCTTTTGTCATACCTAGGTTTCAAGGACCTATCTACTTTCTCAAGATCCCGAGATCCTTGACTAGGGCAGATAACCGATAGACTCGAATATGTCTATCTCGCCAGGGAGAAGAGAAAAGGAAGGGGAGGTCAATGAAGAGGATGATTAGGTAACTACCGTGATACAATCTTCGTCATTTGAAGCCTTCTCGGAATTACTGGGTAAAGGGGGTACAGAACAAGCCGGACTTTGTTCCACTAGTTTTAAACCAGCGTGTGGGTTCTGTGGATTAAGATGAAGTACGGGATTAAAAATTATCTGACCCGGCACCGGCATACTTCCAAACTGTACGATAGATGGATCATCGCCAATAGAGAGAAGCCCAGCCTCGAAGTTTGGCCATAGCTGAATTAGCTGTGGCCAATAAAACTGACCTTCATCTCTCTTGACCCATCTATCGGTTCTGATCTTCAATGCCGATGACAGCGGCTCATTACACGAGGGTTCCGGATTACTGCCTGGACGCGGGGGTAATGCACTAGGACCAGTGTTCAGGTCCCAAAAAGTAGCAAATTGGCCAAGCACTTCCCTAGATAAGTTGATAATGTGAGTGTAATGTGCATATCGGGCATCAAGATCATTCCTTTCTATTTGATTGACTGTGTTTTGGCTTTGGCCATTATCCCGCCTTGCTATCTCGGCAAGCCGCCGCGATATCTGGCTCCTGTATTTATCAGCGAGTGCGAGCTCGACACCAGCCTTGAAGAACCAACCAGGAATCAAAAGTAGGGATGGGTTGTACCCGAAGTACGCACTTAGAAAAGTGATATCTTCAGTCTCACCATTTGCCTCGTCTACAAAATGGTGATACCTAACCTGCATCGGGCAACTCCCATCGCCAAAGCGACATACAAATTGCCTCTTGAGCCTACAACATTTCGGGTGAAAGGGGCAGTATTGGTGAGGAGGAATCGGATCAAATACGTGTGGATAATCACACAACTCGGTCAATATACAAGGGTCCTGCCACGGGCTATACACCGTATACCCCGTGGCTGGATTTATGATACTTAGATGACGTGTATCATGTTCGCGAGCCGTGTGATGAATGTGCAAATCGAAACACATCTTGAATGAATCTATGATAGTAGACGAAACTTAACAGACTCCTTTCCTCGACTTGATATATGGAACTAGCACCTTGTCTTTGGTGTTAATTCTGGGCCGGGCGATGAGCAAAACAAGAAAATCCACAACTTGGACTGATATATACCTTTGTCTCCTATAAAGCAGAGCTATTATGAAAGGTATTGTTTAAGGTTCTCCATGCTTTTGACAACAACATTGTGTTTGGACAAGTTCTTTATTCACTTCGGGTGTTGTTCAACAACTACATGACTTTCTTTCAATCGTCTGCGAGAACAGTACAGAATATCAGACAGTAAACTACAGACGAGAGCTATGGGTGAACAATGTAGAGGACCATCCTCCTTGGAGCCAGGGCGCCAACCTAGTTGCCCAGATTTCTCTCTTTCCGTCCTAGGCATCAGTCAAACTGAACTACCGACGTTGGGGCATATATCACACCCTCATGCCCTCACCCTCGTCGTCGCTTGGCATTGATGTGGTAAGTCGAGATGTTGGAGTCCGGTGGCTACGGTAGGCCATCCGGGTTGACCATCACGCCAAGAATTTAAAATAAAATCAGCTTGCCCATCTCGAGTGTGACTCGGTCTACAGGATGAGGAGTAGCTCGGTAGACCTTAAGTCAACAACCCGGAAATTTAACTAGCTAGCGTAGCAACATGCGGCTGAGCAGATATCGCTCGAGATCGTGTCAAGCACTACCTATACGACCAAGGGTGCGCGCTATCAGATAATGCCGAGATCGAGCAAGTAAATTTAGCTGGCGCCAGCGTCATTATTTCCCATCTGACTTTAGCACGTCCAGGCGACGGCAATATATTTTCTGGCGGGTTCGGATACGCGGCTTCTTTTTTGAGGTAGCTAAGGTAGGTAGGGGGCTGGCTCAACCCATGAGCTTACTGTGATGACCGATGGACCAATCAGGCAAATCTACAACAACTCTGCATATTGCGGCTTTTGTGTAACCGATCTATACCGTTCCGGTGGATCTTTGCACTGCCGGCCATGAAGAGCTTGGTACCTAGGTATGTAGATGAGATCCGCGATGGATACTCCCCATCTTAGGCATACCGAAACACCGAGCCTTCGGGTTCTCCCCGATTGCACCTGTTGGGGGGCATCCAGCCCGAGGCGCGTGATCACACGATAAGAAACTATTACTCTGCCATGGAGGGACCTTTGCCGGGTTTGACCGGGATCAATTCCGTCTAACACACGCCCCTAAAACGTTATACCGAGCAAGGAGGGGAGGGAATAGCGAACGGATGTTGCCAAAAGTTGCACAGCCGACAAGATGCTTCGAGGGCATGTCTTGCGCAATAGTTTGGTAAAGGTAGACTAACTATAATCGAAGTAATGCCATGTTCCCAAGTTTCCCATCTAACGCCAAAAGAAAAGTCGTCGCGACGATCTCTCATTACCGCGTGTCTTTGCTTTGCCTAGACGCCAGTCCGAGGCATTCCTTTCGTTCAGCCAGTGAACGGTGAAAATGCTGTAAATAGGTTCTGACGAGAGACTCTTCCCGTGACCATAATGATAAATGCCGATTCCGTTGCCGCGGCCCTCTCGCGACTAGACCCGTAAATGCAGCCTCTCATATATGACGTGTGGTATCATACCGCTCTCCAAATAACGCCGGTCCCGAATCAAGTAGTTTGCAGCTTTCCTAAGCAGCCAGGCCCTCGTCCCCTAGCCCCTTCTCCTTCCGTTCGTCTTGAAGCATCCGAATAAGTTTGTTGATCGTATTTCCGTCACGTAGCTTCTCCACCTCTCTCACTGCCTCATCTTCGTCTAAACCCTCAGTCATAAATTCCTTAATCTTGTCCCAGATGACTTTTCTTCTCGAGTACCACGTGCGGCCCCGCGGCTCAGGCCGCCAGCGCGAGCCCCACGTGGCGTCCAGTTCTTCGATAGCAGGCTGACCATCCATCCCCTCGCGGTACTCCTTCCAAACCTCCTCTACCGAGGACACGGTTCCATATTTATATTGAGGCGGCCCTGAAGATTGCGGCGTCTGCACCGATGGTCTAGGTTGAACAGCTTGAGAAGAGGTAGAAGGGGAAGCCGGAGGCGGTCTGGTAGGGCGGCTTGGCGTTTGAATAGGCACCGGCGGCCCCCGAGAATACGGGGTACCGGACTGCTGCTGGGGTGGCGGGGGGATGATGGACCGCACGGGGGGATCTCGAGAAGTTAAGGCCTAAAGAAAGGAAGAAAAAAAAACATTGTTAGCAATTAATTCACATTGTGGTATTATTCTTTGTCCGTCTTATTTGTTTTTCTCGGAGACAGCATAATTAATTTTATGTAAGCGGTAAAAGTGGTAGACATACGGATGCTGCAGCGTGATGGGAAGCTACCAAGCTTCCGCGGAGGTCATTTAACTGCTGGCTGATCGCGTCGAACTGGGAGGATATATGGGCGACATAGTGTTGATGTTGCATTTGAATCTGGAGAATGGTGGCGATCAATTGTTCGGGCGACCTGCCTAGTAGCTGCTCTTCGGTGATGAGGGCAGGTAAGGACATGACAGCGTGAGGTTGAAGATAGGATTGGGTTGCGGTCGTAGTCGGGGTGGCCGAAACTGAAGATGAAGAAGCAGCGGCAGCAGAAGCAGCAGCCAAGGGGCTTGGGTTCGGGATCGGATTCGCTCTGGTACTGGATGTTGCTTGTCTTTTTGAAGGAGTGGCGCTTGTGCCGGCACTGCGCTGCAGGTCGGCTGCAGCTGGTCGCTTCAATGTTGCGCCTGTTGCCCCTGTCGGTGCTGCAGGGCCAGGACCAGGTACGGGAGGAGCTGAGGTAGTGGTACTAGTAATGGTTGTCGAGCCCGTGACAGCGGCCGTTGATGGGGGCTGTATGTTACTAAGGCCGACCGACGGCGAAGGCAGCATGGCGGGACCCTAACCAGTAAACTCGTCCGAGAGTTTCCAAAGTAGAAGAGGGATGGTATAAGAGAAGGGCTTCCGGTTTTATGGTGGGGGTGGGGTGAAAGAAGGGGAAAAAAGTAATAGTAGGAAGAAATAATTGTAATAGAAATAGAAATATAAAAAAAAATATGGATATAAAAAATGTACGGTAAGATATAATAGGAAGTAATAATGATAAAAATAAAATAATAGAATAAAATAAAAATAGTATTAAAGTAGTTCGAAGTACCGATATGTTCAAGAAGGGGAAAGAGAAGAGGGAAAAAATAGGGTAAAAAGAAAAAGAAACTTTTGAGACGATCAGACGGACGTCCGGGCTAGCCGGGGCCCTGTTTTTTTCTCTCTAAAGTTGAGGAAGAGGCGAGAAGGTAAAAATAAAATATTGAAAAAAGTAGTAAGTGTTAACGTAGGAGTAAGAGTAATAATAGAGTAAGTAGGTAAAGAAGTAGGAAGGAAGATAGGCGGGTGAGAGGCGGAGGCGGAGGACAGACGATGTCAATATCAAGGAGGCGGAGAAGAATATAGGTATGGGTACCCGTGACGGAGGACAATCCTCGAGGTCGGATGATAAGATAGATGGATAGGTAATGAGATGTGAGATGAGAATTTGAATTCCGGATGGAGATGATGATACTAGGTATAGACAATGCCTAAGTAGATTCTAGGTAGATAACGATGATGATAAACAATGATACTGGAGATGATGATGACGGAGCCGGTGACGGTGATGGATAATAGATGAGACGCGACTACAGACAAAGATGTCGGCATCTACATCGATAGCCAGGAAGCCAACAGCGACGGCAACGGCAACGGCAGCAACAGTAGCAGTAGCAACAGCAGCAGCAGCAGCAGTACTAGCAGTACCCAGCAACAACGTCAACATCAACATCGACGTCCCGTAACATCAGCACCAACATGGGGAATTATCGGCATCGACATCGACATTAGCATCCCATGAGCTTGGATATGGGTATCAGCATCATCAATACTAGGTAAGAGCGTAATTGTGCGTGTTGTGCGTATTGTGTGTATTGTGTATGCTGTATGTAGTATGTAGAGTATGTAGTATGTAGTAGTATGGATGTTGTCTGTTGTATGTGCGTAATCCGTGTGTGCAGTGTGTAGTTTGTATCGTAGTGTATAAATGTATAGTGTGTGTAGTTTGTATTTTGCAGCTTGTAGGCAGTTTAGTGCGTATGGATCCGTATCAAGGTAATAGGTATAGGTATAGGTATAGGCATAGCCCTGGAGGTATCAAGCAAGTATTCAAAGCAAGCCCAAGATTACCATGCGGGAGATGCGGCGAACTTCACCGGAAACCAAGGATGGCATTCCTGTCGTCTACATATGTAATGCAATGTGCGTTGTCCCGGTTTGTGTCGCCATGGACGGGGTCACCTGCGGTGTGTCGGCTTTGTCAACGTGTTGGTGACATGTTGCTGTGTGAGAGTGTGAGCGAAGTAAGTTGGTATGTTTTATGTGAGATTTTCGAGGAAGAGAAGGGAGAGAGAAGACGTGTGAGAGTGTAAAAATGTAAGAGTGTAAGAGAAACTAGGTAAAGTGAGGTAAAGTGTGTACGTGCGTTGATGTGCGTTGGCCGTTTAATCTTTTGTATTTTTTGTATTTTTATTTTTTTCAATTTTCATTTTCATTTTCATTTTCATTTATTCTATATTTTATCTTTTGAAATTCTTACTTTTACTTTTAGTTAGGTATGCAGTTCCTTCCTCTACAATTTCATTTTTTTATGTACATATAATATGTACGTATTAGATGTATAAGCATTTTTTACTTTCTTAAAAGCCCGCTTCTTTCTTGTTTTACCTTTTTTTTTTTTCTCGTTGACTTGGTTTGGTAAGATCAAATGGCATGTACGCATATTGTAGTACATGTTTTTTGCAGAAACGGCAAGGGTAGGTTGATTCGACGAACAGGCATTGGGCAATTGGTGTCTTCGACCCCTGTCGTAAGGGTACCTCTATCTTAGATAATGACGGAGTACCCAGAGAGGTAAAAACCGGCATGAAAATACCTCCCCACGTACATACTAGGAGGTATGTAATATTGCTCAGGTGGTACAATCAGCAAGGTTAGGGTTTGAAGAAATGTGGAATCAAATCAACATTTCCTGGGGATCAGTGAACTTAACTCAGGTGGGAAGGGCAGGAAATGCCAAATGGTAGGTTGGATCACGTGAAATAGAAGCTAAGCATTTCGATATTCCCTTCTTCAATCAAACTGACACTGACAGGCCAACTATCGAAGCCTATGTAAGGTATGGAATATAGTAAAGGTATTATTGTTATTATTATATGCAAGTACATACATACATACATAATATGGGTAACACCCTATGGAGGAAATCGAGCTTTGAGGTTGGGTCTAATCCTTGGCGGTCTAGCTGGTCTTGGCGGGCGTCTTGGCCGTTCGGCAGGGACTGCTATGCAATATAGGGACTAGACTAACAGTACTAGGACCCAAGAACCGCAGGCGACCCTGTAATGGTTATGGTTTTACAAATAATGGTAAGAGGGTAACATCGTGACATCCATGGATGCAAGCTGCATACACAAACATTGGAAACCTTGGAACCGTTAGGAACCCTTGAAAATGTTCGTACCCTTTAGGTACCGACTTACATGCATCTACACATACCCTAGCATACATCGATGATACGTACATGTATATGTATATTAACAAGCTTCGGCATAAGTTCCGGATTATGTACCTCATGTATCCGGGCATCTTGAATCGAGGACGAATCAATTGAGATTATGTAGGTATATCAAACATCATCAAATGTATTTATTTGCATTGGGCAACAATCATGATTGGGGTCTTATATCCATATGTATGTACGTACTTCTCATATGTATACTTGGTACTTCCTAGGTACCAAGGTAGATGACATACGCGTCACAAAACATGGCAACGACACTGCAATGAATTGTAATCTGTAAAGGGAACTGCAAAGGGAACTGCACTGACCTGAGGAAGCCAATAGCAAGCCAATAGGAAGCGCGAGTGACAGACATCTTGGTGCTACCTGCTATGTACCTAAACGGTAACCGGTCCAGAAAAGATTACTGTATCATCTGTATTGTCATGTATATGTATATTTATTTGCATCCTTTCTATGCAAATCTCTTCCTTAAACTCTTTTCCGATCTAGATTATACTCTTCAGACAGAAGCCCCATGGAGTTCCTTGGAGTCCCTTGGAGTCCCACGAAGCTCCATGAGATCTCCCATCGTCGAATCATTTGATGGCTTTTATAATTTCCGCCTTCTCATAAACGCCCAATGCATCGCTAAGCCCTGCACAACATCCGATTCTCATCGATTCTCATGATCTATTTTCCCCGGTCCATGTCTGTCGATGCTTGCAGATGCTTGTCGATGCCAGCCATCATGCACAAGATAGATTAAATACAAAGACAAATAGATTGCTGTCGTGGCTGAGGCTTTAGAATCCGAAATCCGAATAACGCGTCTCGTATCCTCAACCGTTGACTACTCCTAGGTCCTAACCTTCCTACCTACCTAGCTATCTACCTAGCTAGGTATCTTACTCTCCCTCGCTTTCGTACGGCTCAGCTACGAGACGTATGCGGAATCCACTTCATACAAGTCGCTATGTCTAACGGCTGAAGCGGGAACCTGATGAATTTCTAAATTGGGTATTTCGATGCTCTATATTCCTTGCCAAGTCCCTCAGCCACGCTAGACACTTCATCACAGTCATATTCGACTTCCTCGGACTCCCTCCCTCGGATTCAATGCCATCTCTTCTAAACTGCACGTAACCTCTGCTGCCTAAAGGCTTCAATTCTCCAAGAACGCTACTAATAAACTCGTCCTTGGCGATGCGTAAGTGGTGATCTCATACACCACGGTAACCTGCTGGAGGCTTTGATAACGCTGATGACAACTCCATTAGCAATTAGACGACTCCGTCATAGTCGGATGCCTATCAAAGTATCATACGCCATCACCATGTTCGCCTTATAGATGTTGACAAATATCACCCAACCATGCCCAGTCATCCTCTACCTATGGTGCAGTTCTGCTATGATCAGGTAGATAAAGCAGGGATCAATAGCCATACTTACCTAGGCAGGTGTCAAATAAGTTAAGCGTAGACTCTTCGCTGCAGAAGATAACTTGTATATATGCTAAAATCTAGTCTGTGGAAGGTATGAGGATGTGATATCTGACTAGGAACATATCATTAATGACCTTATTTGTTAATTTCCTGAATACTCATTAGCTTGGCAAGTATGTACATGAACTGGTAATTTCAGAAGGGTTTAAATTCTCATTTTATAGTCATCGTTTCCTATGGACATAGCTTATGCCTCGCCTACCTAGACTAAGAACTCGCATCTGAGCCAAGTCTCTTTCATATAAGCTAGAGTGAGGAACCATTTGAATTCCTAGTGGCATAAGCATAGTTGGCCCTACATTTTCTAAAATATTTATTCGAATTTGACATTTGAAGATTAGGTATTTTTACTGTGTGCCTAATAAATGACATATTAGTGTGGAACGCATAGTAGAATACTGTATGTCTCAAAGTTACCAAGAAGAGAACTAAAAACATCAACTTTGATTTGATTCACTGATATTACCTTTAACATGTTAAGGCAAAGTTTTGATACTCATATTCTACAGCTTAATTAACCCCCCTGATGTTAGATTCTATGCTATATCGTTCGCTATTATCATGTGTTAACCTTTAAACTTGAAGGTGTCGTCAGAATCTCTAAACATAAAACCGATGGTTGAATCTCTTCCAGCTGCCTATACAAACCCCCCCCCAAAAGGCCCAGACGGGCGACCCTGTACATCTAGGTATTGCAAGTATCCTGGCCTTTCACACCCCTTTTTAGAATCTTACTAAGTAGAAATGTTCCCCCACATTGATTCTTTCGTTGACCCTATACTATGCTACACCATATTAAAATGATACCCCTGAACAGTTCAGTTTTGAGATGTAACGTGTAACGGTCTAAGCAGTTGGTGTGGCTAGAAAAGAGCCAGTGTATCAGTGAGTCTGCTCTTAATATTAACCACTAGCTAGGTATGGTGAATATCTGTTTTTTTTTCTCTTTCGAGCTTGAGACTTTTATTAGACCTGTGCAATGTTTCCTTATTTCAAATCATGAAAAAGAGGCGGTATGGAGTTCAGAAACCCCGTAACACCATGCCTGCTTCTTAGCAAAGAGTTTCTTCGCACATCTCATTACCTATGAACACCTGCAAGTGGGCAAGTACTACATACACCTGAATAAAAGAAGGGTTCAAACTCGATAAACTTCTCTACTCATCTACCTACAATTGGTGATATTTCCTTAAAGGAATTATTTATAAAGTAGATTAGCAATCCTTTCTCTAAGATGAACCATATATTAATCATTTTCTATAATGTGTGATATCCCAATGAGTTCGTATTGTCCAGAAACATCTGTTCATTTGTTGGTATCATACCAGCGAATTCCCAGCGATATCAGAATATAAAAGCCCGATACCTAGATATTTAGCTTAAAGCCTCACTTAGTGACTTCTCCTTTAGCGTTCACGATATTTGATATATAGGTAGGTAGGCTTCCACGGTGCCAAATATTACCTAGGTACTGAGTAAGTAGATGGATGTACTGGGTTGCCTGCAGATTAGCTAGACCATACATGTATATAGGTAGGTATTCGCACAGGACATTCTCCGCCTCCAATATTCCAATGCTGCATTGTTCGCATCTCGCGGCTCTTAAATTATCTCAAGGCAGGCTACTTTGTCAAACATCCATTCATCGACCATAAATATTCAAGGGCTGTGGATTATGGCTGGGTACTAGCTATAATAGAGCGTAGGACCCACTGCAAGCAGCACTGTTGCCATTTTTTATTTGCGGCATCGACTAATAACTCTTCCAACACCCTACTAGTCTTACTATTTTTTGTCTCAAACTGCGACCGGCATTAGGTACCTATTGCATACCTCCACTGATACACCTACGGATATCTGTTACCACTTCGATCTTGAAAGAGCATAATGCTTCATCACTATTTATCGAGCAAGCGAGTAACTAAATCTAAGGGTCCCTTAAAGGATTTCGAATAGAAAATCCTCTTTTTTTTTCTGGCGTCCGACTCTTCTCTTAGAACACTCCGTTTGGCGTTCATATCACGGCGGATATATTGTGTACATGAGTCCTGTTGAGACACGTCACGCAGACTCGGCCACATTGACAGGTTGTCGCGTGCAGCTATGACTTGTGTCGGCGAGTCTTCGGGTCGAACGTTGCCGTTGCTAAGCAAGTCACCAACGTTACTCTGGACCTACTAGGATAATAGAATTACCAGGAGTCCATGACTATTAGCTACCTGCGACGAGTAGGTGGCGAGTTTAGGTTATTAAGCACATAAGGTTACCGTCGTCGGAACCACAGCTAGGTATTCGATCTTCTAACCGATCTGCGTACTGTACCTAGTACACACCTAGGTGGGTAAATATGTCGGTATAAGGATGGCATCCTCCTCGCACTCACCTAGGTCATACAGGTACATACATAGGTAGGTAGGTACCGATCTATGTATGTACACGGGTACCTATCCAAGGAGCATATCATAGATGAGCTGCCCGGACATTGTTGGCATCAGGCCCTGAATTCTAAATCCTAACATCCCAACTTCAGTGGCTTATGCAGAACAGAATGTCCGAGGTATAGCATTTGGATGGGATATCATTGGAGAAAATTCCTCGGGAGGTCTAGAAGCAAGCAACCGTGCCTGAGTGGGACCGGAACACTGCTGCAGCAGAACCATGGAAGCAATAAAATAACCTTCTGGCGGGGTTTCATCAACAGGTTTAACAGGTTTAACAGGTTCAACAGGTACGCGAACATACCATTATTGGCTGGACTGGAAAGCTGAGTGACATGTACGAAATACGATTGGCTGGAGTTGCGCCAGGTGATATGCCGGATACAGCTCATGACGGATAAACCCAAGCAAAACCCTTGTGACGTGCGGGATCGAAAGCCATGCCACCCCCGGTCGTCAATCGTCAATCGTCAAATCGCCCATCAAGATAATAACCATGTACTTTATTATGTACATACCTAGGGCTAGTATATACTTGGCACTCAGAAACAGAGCACAGAGCACAGAGCACAGAGCACAGGACACAGGACACAGCAGGAATCCGGCCAAGCTGGATTGGAACCGAAGGGAACTTGAAGCATGTGAAAATCCGGACCTCGCACAAGCTTCTGAAAATATTAAAGAAAAGAGAAGATCAAGTCGACAATTCACAGGCATATGTATTTCGCTTTCTCCCGTTAACCCCTCTTCGTCTTATTACTTGCTTCTCTCTCTCTCTCTTCCTCTTACATATTGCAAAGCGGAACCCGATTCTCGCTAGCAAGGTCGGGGTTTGGAGTATTTATTAGAATCTCCAGCGACATCGGATTACATACCCAACCCATCGACTACCATCGCTAATCTGAAGAGACTAAGGGCCATCCCGTTCCGTCCTGGCCTGTATGCACGTTGATGCAAGGGCTACGATCGCCCAGTTCGATACCCATGAGTAACTTGACCAGCATTGGTTGGTCGTATTTTGTTATTTAAAGGATATTTCCCCTCCTGCTCGCACATCGTCATTAAAATACCATCACCAAGGATTGCAAGTCGACGGTTTTCTTCAACGACTCGAAAAATTTCCGTGCCACTGGATGCTGATCCAAGCCCCACGATCTTTCTGTTCCAGGTTGTTTGGAACACCGCTCCCCATATTCCGGTCCGTCACTACTGCAACCAAGGACGGTGAAGGACGTGGAGACCTCTTGGTGCACCGGCGGGGTCGCGCCGGTCACGATAACTACCTCCTGGTTCCTAAACGAGTCAAGCGAACGCCAGACCGCTTCTTCACCCAACAAATTTCCAAAAAAATTTACACTATCTAAAAATTCAATAAAAATTGGAATCCTTAGCCCTGCAAAAAACTATTCCGTACAGAGGTGATAGAGGGGATAATAGAGGGGGGGCAGACTAGAATCAGGGTTATTGTCCGTCGTTTCGAAATTGTGTTGTGGTATTGTGGTATTGCTCTATTTCCGTACCGTGTGCTTTTTCTACTTTTCTCGTCCAGAGTCCCGAGCTTACAACACCTTTCTTGGGTACGTTCGCACCGTCACCAATTACCAATCACCCCTAAAGTTATCATTCCTTGCCGTCATCCGAATTAGCTGTCCAATTACGAGACCGCGCTGTCGTCTTGCGCCTGCAACTGCGCAGCGGACGGCGGATAGCGGACGGCGGGAATCACCCCCTTATGCTGTACTAGCGAATAGCGCCTTATTACTGGTTTCAATGGTACCATGTCATTCACCTTCAGCACGATATAATGCATATAGGTCTGGAGACATAGCAAGATTCGCCTACAGCTATACACAAGTATCCACTTACATCGTCTTGACCGACATCGATTTATCTACTGCAGATTGAATTTCACACACATCATCTCCCCATTCTGGATTCTGGAGTAAAATTGGACTCAGACCGCAACTTTGTTCCGGCTCACTGACCATCTATCCTGCATCACTGTTTCACCGCGGCAACGCCTTTTTGTTCATGGTATCATCACTCGCTATTAAGTCGAGTCGTCTCTACGCACTCGTTGCGAAACACCTATTAGTTCTCACTTTTTTCAATGTCATATTTGAGCCGGACATTCGCTTTTCTTTTTATATTTGGTACACCCAGCATAGCTGCTTTTTAGGATAGCTGCTTCTCTCATGCATTAAAGGAACGTCCAAGGTTACCAAGCATGCCGCGATATTCTCCCTTGCCTACGAGCCTCCAACGGTCTCATTCGGTGAACAGTGTCGCTGCATCCGATTCTACATATCATAGCTTCCATGATATTGAATTGTATGAACCTTCGGTAGCATCTCCTCCCGCCGAGGGACGGATTCCTTCGCGCAAGGAAGACAAGTTCGAGTTCAAGCCTATACTTCGCCATGACTCAGGCTACGAGTCCATACACCCCAAGACTAGGCCTAGGCCATCGTCTCAGCGACGCAATTCTACTATGTCCACCACTTCCTCCAATTCTCGCCCGCGAACACGGCCATCCATGCGTCGTGCGGCAAAGTCCAGTCCTAGCGCACACCCAAAGCGGCTAAGTGCGCAACCTCTGCACTTGACGAACTCGCAACAACAACAGCCTACCACGTATTACTACTTTCCGCCGCCGGAATCGCTCTCCGGAAGCCTTGGTGAGGATGAAGAGGAGCACGAGGCGGGGTCTTCTTATCCCCCTCCACCGCAGACTACGCACTACTGGACGAGCGACCACACTCGGCGCCTTGAGTACGCTGCCATCGACGCGGCGAGCCGAGGCGTGAAAGGTTGGTTTATGAAGCATGTAATACCAGATTGCTTCGTGCCCAAAGCGAGCCGGCGGGTTGGCTTCGACGACGACTCTGGTAGCGTTCGGCGATATCGATTGGAGCTCGATTGCGACGAGACCGGGGAGAAGAACGGAAACGGAGGCAAGAAAATGGGCTGGCTCCTTGGCCGATAATTAACGACGAATGAATTCACGCGACGGCAGACGAATTGGAGGATCACGTTTTTGCATCCGCATGGTCGAGGCGTTGTATACCCACTTTGATTTTCTGAATTTTTCTGGATTTTTGAACTTGGCCGTTTTACATCCAGGCACCCTTCGGCTTGAGATGGTTGGCATGCATATATGATTGAGCGCGGCATTAAAAAAAGGGGAGCATCTTGGAGGCACACGCGGTTCGGTTTGAGCTAAGACTGATTTCCAGATGACAATAGGAAACTAGCTACCTAGGTAGATTGGCAATACCACTAGAGCGATGGGTTTGCATGGCATGGGGCTGGCTGCATTACCGGGCGCCGAATTCTTAAAACAGGACCGAGGGCATATACATACAGACATGTAATCGTGGAGCAGATAGCTTCTTGCTAATAATTGCATTCAACATACCACTTGGACAGGTGCCAGTCGTCAGTGAACTTGATGTGACGTATAAGAACTCAGACCTTTGGCTAGGTACACCATCGGATTAGAACGTATCGCAAACGTTGAAAACGCAACTGGCAGTGGAGTGGAGAAGGTAGAGAATCACTAATGCATCACAGGATATACATATATACAGAAAGAATCACAAGAAATCACTCGCAATGACAGTAAGATAGGAACCGAAATCATATCCATTCATAACATAACATACATGGTCTGCTTACGTCTTATCTAGAGCCCCAAGCGATAGAAATCCAATGGCGGCCGACGCACACCTATTCAGCAATAACCTATCATAAACTCTTCACTCGTCTGACGTTTCATATCCATTCGTAAATGGAAATCTTTCGTCCTCATAGTCCGGTTCCGGTTCCACCACGGGCGGGGGCTCCAAGATAGGGAGCCGTTCGCCTATACGTCACAGTCAGAGTCGGACTTAGATAGGACTGGAAGATGGTAAGATTCTACCTTTCAGTTTTGAATCAACGAACCGCTCGCAAGTCTTCAATCCTCTCTGAAGAACGTCGATCTTCTTCGTCAATTCTTCTCGCTTCGTCCGGCTTTCCTACATCAAAGTGTTAGCGATCTCATCCTTTTACTACAATCTTCCCCTTAATAGTAAGTACCTGAGACTCCCCGGCGATGATCTCCACTACGTCCGGTGGCATCTTGAACACCGCTACGGGGGAAAGGATGTCGGAGAGGGGCATAAGAATCTTTTGCTCGATGACCTCGGTGGCGATACTATCGATGAACCTCTTGAGAGCATTCTGTGTTCACGATTTAGTTAACTGATAACGAGTTACTCAAAGGGGTTTACAAGAAATAATGCGCACCTGGTAGTAAGTAAGCATGCGGTCGAGAGCTTCACAGGCGGCTGACCGCTCTATGCCCGACCCGCTATGTTTAGCTAAGTTTTCGACCAGGGTATTCATATTGTAATAACTACTTAGGTACTGGTTGCTTGTGATAGAAGATAATCCGAAGAAGTTCTTAACGATCCTCGAAATCTCTTCTTTTGAGCGACAACAGTGGCCATGGATAGTCTCAGCGTACTCTTGATTATAGGTGATGGGGTGGACCCGTCGATGCGAATCGAGTAGCTTGGCGGTTTTGTTTTTCGCATTGATGAGCAATTTGTCGAGGGCTGGCTGGATTATTTTATCGATGAGAGCGTCGCTGATTGATGCATCGGCAACGTAGGTGGCGACAAGCTCGAGGAATTCCCCAACAGCCTCCCAGGCCTTCTTAACGTGGCCTTGCGCAATCCTTTCCCACGGCGATGATTGCTGTTGAAATAGGTCTGAAATAACCATAGAGCTGAAGATTCCGGGCAGTTCTCGACCTCGGGTTCTTTGCATCATGTTCTCGACGTGGTCGAGGAACTTGTCCCTAGTAACGAACTCGGGGTCATCGGGGGTCGCCCGCTCCCCAGTCCCAATCTCACGTCGGTGGCCACGTTTTACGAGATCCTTCGCGAACTCCTTGTTCAAGGCCTGTATCACTGCGCGGATACGTTCTTGGTATCCTTGCTCTGTTTCGGCGTCCTCGAAGAAGGCGCCGTTGTACGTGCCACTGATGGAACGTTCTACAAGAGACTGGAACTCTTCGCTGATCTGCAGGAGCCGGAGTCGCTGTTCATCAAGCGTACGCCGTGGCTCTCCCAGTTTCTCGAGGTCTTCGCGTGAGTCATCGAGCTTCAGATTAATTTCACGGATTAGACTTGGTAGTTCAAATGCGATCTGCCGGAGTAACACGTGGCTAAGCTTCTTCCTTAGTTCGTTGATTCCAAGCATCGACGAAGGAAGCTCATTCCAAACGCCTCGTGAAAAGAAAAGGGCCTCTTCGGCATTTCGAGAACCCAAAAGCGACGATCCTTTTTGCGTTTCGGAATCGAGGTTCTTGAGGACATGCCAACCAAGATCGAAGTTGACTTGATTGTTCCTCGCTAGGGAAACATAGAGCGCTTCACTACCGGACCCCTGAACTAAGGTATCCGGCTTCGTAATCACACCCATAGTTCGACTCCCTTTCTTATCTACCTCGCGAGCAAAATTCAGCACTACCTGGTTTGCGAAGTCGTTCTTGGCGGAAACTACAGCTAGAATGACACTTCTAGGCTGCTTCATGTACCCTTTGACCACTTTCCGGACCAGCTTGACATCCGCCGCACTCTGCGATTTGGTCTCCGAGTGAATGAGGCCAGGCATGTCAATGATGGTGAGGTGAGGGCGATCAGGTCCCGTTATCTCTACGCGAAGTCTGTCCTTAGAAAAGGCTTTGCCTGATGTCGAGATCCCCATCGCTCCTTTAGCTTTCTCGAACAGATCCGGAAACCCCTCGAACCCATCGAGTTCTTGATGAAACTTGTGAAGGTCATCCTGAGTTGAAGTTTTAGAGGTGTTATCAGGGATGATAGAAACAGTCACACCCGTCTCTGCCGATCGTCGAAGGACTAGTTCGGTGGGGAAGCAGGTGCAGAGGTTGCTTTTGACTGGAAAGGGGATGCCTGAGATGGCTTCGAGTACCGAGCTTTTTCCCGACGATTGATCGCCGCAAACGATGATCTGAGGAAGAGAGATGTAGTGATCGATGCCCTGGAGGCGTAAATGATCGATAGCATCCAGGAGCTCCAGTTGGTCTTTGGAGCAAAGCCCATTCAGGGTCTCTGCGTTGAAAGCGAGTACCATCTTCCCTCAGACCAGGTTGAGATGCTTCGTGATTGTATAACTCAAGTGACTACAAGGCTGCTTATGGAAAGTTTGATGGCTCTAGCTGGGTAATGGCCAAAATGACGATAGCTCTTATAGCTGATATGAAGTTTTCGTCTATACAAAGCTGGTCGAGCATAAGTGAAGTAGAGATATCTAGAATTTTCCTCGGTACTGACTCGGGATGTATGGTCTAAAGTTAAAGATATGGCAAATGGCCCTGCATTGGACTGTTTGAGAAGACGGGGTATCTCTGCCTGAACCCCATGGTTTCGAAGCCTGGCAGCCTGAGGAATCGCGTTTGCATGCAGGGAGCCGATAGGAACACGTAAGAGATAAAGCACCAGCTTCTTGGTTGATATTGTTTTTCTATCATTTCGTGTTTCCATAGACCCTTCCCGGAGTCAAAAGTGACAGGTCAGTATGATTGGGTGGTAATATTCTCAATCTGGTAGATATCCAGTGGGCCGCCTCGCGTACCGTCACATTGCAGAGCGACAGCAAAGCACAATCGAGGATTCAAAGCAGAAAAATAAATAAATAAAAGAAGCAAACCCTAAAAGTTTAGGTACATATCCGTAATTGGGCACACAGATCTACCATACAATTCCTTCAGCGTATAGGTATACATCGACCTTGGCGATCAATTCGATACGGCTCTCTCGCACGCATTCGAATGCCTAGGAACTTAAGACGTTCGCTCAGCATTGTCGGTTGATGACTACAACCTCATAATTAGCAAGTGCATACATAGTGCAACAAGTCTGGAAGATTTGAGATAGACTCACTTGTTCCGCTTCCCGGGTTTGCGTTATTCCAAACTCCTCCCCCGGCGACTAGGTCATTGGCTGTCACAGCCCGATCATAGCACGCGCACTCCCATAGAATATGGTTAGGAGGGTTTCCTCCCGGCGTGTTGACAAAAGCGCCTTGAAAGTATTTCCCGCTCGGCAGCCATGCTTCCGGGTTAGCAGTGTCGTTGCCCGCTAGACAGATACTGCCACAAGTGTTGAGCACCTCGGTCTTGTTGTTGTCGAGCCAGTCGGTCTTCTGGAAGGTGTACAGTTCATGCATATCAGATATGTTTGCTCTGACATGCCATATACCCTCGTTTCCTCGGTTTATGGTGGTTTGAGTGGCGAGCGCCGATGACGTACATCCCGTGGGGGTTGGCTCGTCGCGGACCCGGGCTGGTTCCGGCACATGGAAGCGCTTGACGGCCATTGCGCCGGAGGTTAAGGCGAGAAGAACCAGAGAAGCGAAACGCATGATGATTGGTAGAATTGGATTGGCGGTTGTCAAAACACTGCTTTCTTAAGTTTTACTTTACAAAATAAAAGAGCAGCGAAGTCTCGCTTCTTCTATCAACGTATTTATGAAAATCCATATTCCTTCCTGCTCCATTAGGCGACCGATGTTAACAGTTAACATGGATATTTAACCGAAACTAAGAATAGTGACAGCGGTGCATTTGGTTCCTAGGTGATCGTCGCCTAAATTGGCAGGGCGAAATAGACGAATAGGCTGAGATAAGATGACTGGTTGGTGGCCACTGGCTACCTGGTTTCAATCGTGAGCATCCAATGAGTCCTTAATATACCATCGCACCATCTGCCTCGATCTCCGCTATCTTACCCCTGATTCAGATCTTCGTACGTCAGATTCGGCCGTTACTAATATGACGTTTTAGAAAAGATGCGATGATTAAGAAATCGTTCAGCAGATATATCTCACTCTTTTGACGTTGAGTTTTCTTCTAGAAGCTCGCGTAAACTGGCATATATTTCCTATTTTGTGGCGTATTAGGTTCGGTGTATCATCTGGGCAAAGAATGCGTTGGAGACAGTCATCAATTACCTACTCAAGTGTGCTACTTACAGCAACAGGATATGAACAAATCACAATTCATCTCATGCTTTGACACTACTAACGAGGTAAGTACTCGTTACTCAAATATATTGATTTATATTTCAAAATGGGTTTGAAATTACCTAGGTACTAAGTAAGGTAGGTATTGTGCTCCGAGGCATATAGTCATTGCTCAGTCCTACGAGTTCCACTAAGATGTATGAGCCACTGCGTCGGGACTCAAGGGCTGAAAACAGCTGATTGAAGGAGGCGTTTTCGAAATGTCATGTCTGCACACTTACAGAACTAAATGCCCTAATTTTACTCAAGGATATTGTGTCGTACTCCCCCTCCCCGAGATCGGAAATTCGAAAAATCGCCGCCTTTGAACGAGAAAAATTATTGTACAAGGCAATTGAATTGAAGTCCTTATAAAATTGCCTCGATCACGGTTATTTCCGGCTGTGCTGCAAAGGCACGGATTAGCCGCTCATAGCTACTGGCCAGCTTTTCTGCTTCCGATTTATTAAAGATATCTTCGCGGAGGAATAAATGGTGGGTGCACTCGGAGTCGGGTTCATCGATTGTGTCGAGGTAAACATCATATGGTATGTTTAGGTCAAATCCCATGATCCGCAACTCGTTATCTTTTCCCCACGCCATCGTTTCGCGTTGCCCCATACGGTAGTCAGCAAAGACTTGGAAGAAGGGAGAGTATTTTGCGGTAAGTTGGAGTTCCAGTCTGAGATTAACGTGTTAGATAGGGGTTTAAACGACGAAAAGCGCGAAGGTCATGGATAATATACTCACTCTTTCACAAGGATTGGAAAAGGAAACTGTGAATTCGCTAGGCCCGCGTATACTTTGTCGCGTGTAGTCTCCAGCAAGTCATCAAATCTGGTAGATGTTTGGCTGAAAAGGCGCACGAGCACAAGGTTGTAGAGAGGACCAATGACATCCATGTCCTCGGCGCTGTGGCCTCTCCCACTTTCGGCTACTGCTATAGTCACGTCCTCGCCTCCAACAGTATAACGCAGCAGCAGGGCTCTCAGGGTCGCGAGGTAGAAGTGGAAAGGTGTAGTCCGTAAACGACGACATATATTCAGGATTTGCTCTTTCGTTCGCAAGCCTATCTTGCAAGACGCTCGAATGTTCTTGTAGGCCTTTAGAACCGGCCGCTCATCGACCTTCGCCAGAGTCAATAGGGGCAGTGGTGCTGGCGGCGTAGAGAATACTTCGCGCCAATATTGTAGCTCAAAATCGAACTTCCCTGCTGCGTAGTCTGCGTGTCGTTGCCCGGAGGCCTCTGCAAACTGCTTTACCTTACGTTTCGCACAAGGTTGGGTATAGTTAAGGGAAAGACACCGGAAAAATGTTTGGAACGAAGTTGCATCCATAACAAGAGGATGTATACCTGCAATGAGGAAGTTCTCCGATTTTGAGCGAGATAGAAGGATCAGCCGGACAGTTTCACCACGCGCTATGTCGTATATATGTTCTTTCTGAATTGACATGGCGATATGTTCTACCTGCATGTCATCTGTGATCTGTTGGAGTTCTAGATGCAAGAGAGTATTTTTCAAGATATGCTGCATCTGCTTTCCATCTTGGTCGAAGAAGGCGGTCCTGAGAATCTCATGCTGCTGGCCTAAAGAGCGCACAGCTACCTGCAGTCTTTCCGTATCTAGCTCTCCTGTAATACGAGCCCATGCGGTATGGTTGAGGCCTACTCTATCCTCCAAGAACAGCCCAGAAGGATAAAACCTTGCTTGAGTAAAAGAGACTGGAACTGACTTTAAAACCGCTGGGCTGCATCCTGAAGTAACCGGGAAGGCTTCATCTACGTCAACATCTGAACCGACGGAACTCGCCTGACCAGGATAAATAGGGCTGTTGAGATCTGAATCCAATGGTTCCACCACCTCTTGGCTGGTAACAGATGCTGAAGAGCCAAGTTCTTCAGTATGCCCGCCTAGGTTTGGAACAAGATGTGGAGGGATTGTCTTAGTTGCTATACCCACCAGGCCACCAAGAGAGCCGCCGTTTAGAATTTTGAGCACAGGTATATGAACTTCGAGAGTCTTCATAAACCAGTTGCGGATTTCTACTGCTATAAGGGAGTCAATTCCCATCTGGTCGAGATGTGTAGCGCTTAGTGCTTCTTTGTCGACCTTGCTCTCCTCAAACTGGACATATAAACTCAGTTCCTTAGAGAAGGCATCCCATATGATGTCATAAATCTGTTCACGGCTTTCAGCTTTTGCAAGCCGAGCCTTGACCGAGATATTTGCTTGGGTCTGCATTGTTCCTACACCATCAAGGCTTTCATATCCCTTGATGAAATGACTCATGCGTGGCCATGAGCGCCATACAGGCTGGCGTTCTTCTCGTTGGTTGATACAACGTAGACCTGATACCAACTCAATGTGGGAATTAGATCCAGGCCTGCCCGCAAGGAGGGCCTCGCCGAAGAGTTGATGGAAGTCTCTTTCAGAGGTCTGGGCAAACGCTGCTGTTTGCATGGTTACGTTGCTTATAGCTAAACGTTCCCTGGCCTGTGCAATGTATCCAACTCCGAAGATGGCACCAATGTCGATGATAGACGCGGCTAGTCCACGTCGCCTGCGTTGCTCTGCAAGACTAGCCATGAAAGTGTTGGCTGCTGCGTAGTTTGCTTGCCCATGGTTCCCGGTTACGGACGACACAGACGAAAAGAATACAAAAAAGTCCAAAGTGTTTTCCTGAAAGAGATCGTTTAAATGAAGACTCCCCTCGACTTTCGGTTCGGTAGCTCTCAATAGTTGTTCCAGTGTCATGTCCCTGATAGCTGTATCCTCAAGGACCATGGCACCCTGCGCAACTCCCGCAATAGGCGGCATGCTTGAACAAATTTCGGCATGAAGGGCCACTACCTCACCCGGATGGGTTATGTCACTACATAATGGAGGTTAGCTCTACCAGATATAAGACCACAATGCTTTATCAAAAGGAGATATCACTAACCATGCAGAAACCTTGACATTAACCATCTTCGCGCGCATTTCATCTAGCCAAGCCATCTCAATGTTAGGATTACGACTGGTGATGACAAAGTGTCGGGCCCCACGCTGTATCATCCACTCGCATAGTGAGAGGCCAAGCCCACCAGTAAGTCCAACGAGCCAGTATGTTTTGTTATCAGATAGCGAGACTTGTGAGTCAACGGGTTTCATTTTAACGGATGCATTAAGGCTATGATCCCATTTGACAACAGTCAAGCGCGTCAGTTCTTTGTGGCTCTTGGGAAGTGCGTCTAAGCCGATTGTAGGAACTCGCTCCCACAGTGGCCTAGGAGACACTTTTAGGGCGGCGATAGCCCATTCAACAGCTTTCGAGAGGCGGTTATGAATCTCTTCCAAGTGTGATACTATGGGGTTCGAAGCTGCATCCCCAATCAACGACCCAACATTTTCCTTCCTACAGTTGATGGGTAAGGTAGAAGCTATGCGGTCTCCAGTCGAGCCGAGTTCCCCGTGAGCCATATCGACGAATACCGAAAAGCCCTTGTGGACAAGCGATTTAATAGTCCGTTCCGAGGCTATCGGGTGGACTAGAATCCAACTAGAATCTGACGCCCCTGAGATGTCAAAGTTTGTGGTAGTGAATGTAGTTTGCACGCCAAGAAGAGATCCTTGCTCGGTAATGATTGAGGCGAGGCCAGGACTAGGCTCATGGACTAGTAATTTGTCGCCTTTTGATAATCCCCTCAACATAACAGAAACAAGCAAGTGGTGAGCAGTCAACCATAAAAGCCGGCCCTCAGAGTCCTCAGTTACTCTTATGGTAATTGAGAGCTCCCTCAATGCACATACATGTGAAGTATTTGTGGATGACAAGCTCAGGATCTTCTCGCCACTGGTGTTGTCTTCTCCAATAACTGCGAACATGAAGTTGAAATCACCGATGCGGATGGGCGAGAGAAGGGAATGTGTAGTTTTCAAACGCATGTCCTCGCCACCTTGACAGCGCGGCAACGGCTCCAACTCTGTATCCCAGCTTGATGAAGATGCGTATATACTAACGTTATAGAGTTGAGGCCGAACACGGCGGCGGATCTCTCGATAAACAGAATTATAACGCTGGTTCATCTCTTCATCCATTACGAGACGGGATATTAAAAATTTTCCGCCATCTAACACCAACTCATTCTCAATGGTCCATTGGATGTTATCTCGTCGCACCCACTGGGATGCCGCCTTGTGTCGTAGAAGAGACTCTGCGATAACACGATGGTCGATTTCATGGATGTCTTCGATATCCAACAGCAAGTAATCTAGAGCTTGGTTTTCGCGCGCTGCGCAACGTAGCAAACCCAGTATCATGTTGGCATGCGGGTTGTTGGCCAGCCGACCCTGGGTAACCCAAAGAAGAGTTCCTTCGTGAAGAACCAACTTTTTCAAAGCCTTCCATTTCGCGATGGTGAGCTTCTTGAAGCAAGAGGTACCTAAGTCTGCTAAACACAAGACGACTGTCCCGGGAGAAATGTCAAGATCAACAAAATCTAGGATTGAACAAGCGCTGAGGCTTCCGCAATATGACTTGAGAGTGATTGAAAGCTGGTTAGAAAGTTTTGCCGTTTCCAGGCTGTCATTACCTAGTATCAAGAGGTCTTGGATCATCGTTTCTGCAATCGATCCCCGGAAACCTGGGGAGAGGGGTTCCCGAAGGAAAGAGATCCTACTGTCTATAGCTTGCGAAACGAAAACGGTAAAGGGTACCGCATCATCTTCAGGTGTGTTAGTATCTATGCCTGAGAAGCCCGCGTTACGCAGTAGGCTATCCCATTTTTCTGGAGGGACAGCTAGCGGTGATGCTTGTTCTACAATGGGCCTCCCCTGCGAGAATGAGCGGAAGACCATATTAAAGAAGGGACCGAGGGAAGGTAGTAACTCGAGAGCGACCAGGTGCCCACCAGGCTTAAGTAGACGTCGTATATTGCATAGAGCTTCATTGATGTCTGGTACGTCATATAATGCGAACGGCACCACGACTAGATCAAATGATGCCTCTTTGAACCCATTGCTTTGTAAGTCCGTCGGGTTATTCGACACATGATATGTCACCTTTCCACTGAAGGCCTCGACACCAGATCGTTCCATGTCAGGAGCCCCAAGGATTGGGCCGGTGACGGTGTATGATGAAAATTTCGGACCAATCTCGTCAAAAACCTTCTTCGTTGCGAAACCTACTCCCCCCCTAATCTCAAGGATATCCATGTTAGGATATCGATGCACAATCTGCTTCAATATCTGAGAGAGGTATTTGGTAAAGGTCGTTACACCGAATCCATTAGTGCACCACTCTCCTATGAGCCTGGTTGATGTCGCAATGTCCATGACTGTTTTTTCACCTTTCACAATAGAGACCAGATTATTGCCGATTTCCGATATAAGTTTCATATCAATGATACCAGAAAATGCATTATTCGCAGCGGCGAGTAGTTCAGGAGTGTCCTGCTCCCATTCTGCTCTCCAGACTGGTAATTTTCCATCGCATGATATCGCAGAAAGCTGTGGAATGAGCTGAAATAGGGCTTGATAGGGCCCTTGAACCCTAGATGGGTGATCACTAGGTATATCCCGGTCCAGATGCCGCAAATAAAAGCTTGCAATCCTATCAAGCAGACCTGCTAAATCGAATTTGTCCGGCATTTCAAGGCCGTCTTTGGATATGAGCTGAGCGTCCGCATCTATAACACCCCATAATATCTTAGCAAAGACTTCTCTATCGTCTTTTACACTCTGCTGAGAAAACGGGACGCATTCTAGTTCTTGAACCTGAATCACAGCATGATTGAATTCCTCGGGATAAACATCGACGTCACATACCATGTTGGCATGCGGAAAGACGACGGATTGGGCCGAGTCAAAGGCGAGAGTAGTCTTCTTGTTCTTTCCACGTAGCAAAACACCTGGGTTAACTAGGACTCTCCGTATCCTCCTAGGAACGTACATTGATTTCTGTGATCCATCATTAGGGGCCGAATACGTTAGGAAGGTGGTTTGCTATGATACTGGTTAGTAGCTAGACATGAGGCAACTAAGAGCGTTGGACATACGAAAGCCGCATCTAGGGCTGCAGGATGAATTAAGAGACGCGACGGCTCGGTTATGGAGATGAATCCAGTCGAAGCGCCGAGTTTCCTTTCAAGCCTCTCTAAACACCTGAACTGGCCAGTATACTGATACTCGAGCTTCGATATTGACTCGTAAAACATGTGATTATCGACTGGTATGAGATTTGGCCGGTGCGGAGGCCGACTATGTAGGGTATTGAGACCGGGTTTGCCCAAATGGATCTTCATGCGGCCACTAGCTTTGAGTTCAAGGGGGCCGGCCCCTTGAACCGGTGCCGCATGGTATTTGAACTCTGTCTGGATTACGTCGTCCTTATTCCTCAAAATATCTGTAAGGGAAATGATGACCTCTACGCTAGAATCATCACGCTCGAACACAATCGCTGAGACGACTTCGATATCGAGGACCTCGATCAATGTCGCCGAAGCGTCTTTGCACAAGACAAGGGCAGCCTCTAGCACGCTGACGATATATCCAGCTGCCGGAAACACAATGGCATTCTGTAGTTGGTGACCAATAAGCCACTGTAGCTCAGATAGGCGTAAAATGTGACGCCAACGCATGTCCTGCTCGGTGCTATTTGGGGTCGAGTGTCCCAATAGTTCATGAGGTGGGTCTGGCCTCATACGCACAATTCTAGAGTATCTCGATTCGTGCCAGTATTCGCTGTCGTGATCCCAGGCGTAGACGGGGAGCCCCTTGACTAGCTTAGCGCCCTGCTTCCCTGATACAAACTCGTCGTAGCTCTGTAAGTTGACTGCCCCTTTACCAAGATGCATCCAGGCGTAGCCTAGACCATCGGAAAACGAGGTGGTGGCTGAGACACCACGATGGAAAAGACCAGTATAAGGAATTGTGTCTGGAATACGATTCCGTATGGTTTCAAGGACAGGTCCCTTGAGGGTTGGATGAGGGCCTACTTCGATGGCTAAGTCGAACGGCCCCACAGAGTCATAGGCGCTATCGAGAGCTTGCATGAAAAGTACAGTCTTTACCATGTTGCTATCCCAATAGGGTCCCTTCAATGAATCATGCCTGTTCATCTCTGTACCGTAAACACTCGAGAACCAAGCACACCGGTGACCAGGACCAATTTGTATATCTAGCGCTGCGAGGGATTTAAGATAGCTGGCGGAACACCTTTTCATGTGATGAGAATGATACGCTTTATCTACTCGGAGGATTCTAGTGAACTTCTGTTCGTCATCGAAAATGATCTTTAATTCATTGATCGCATCGTAGTCCCCGGAAAGCGTAACACTCGTTGCCGAATTGATGGCGGCAACATATGCGCGGCCCATGAATTCTGGAAATGTGAGCAGGTCCTGGGCGTCGTCGACAGAAGTTCCTACAGCCATCATACCCCCTTTCTGCCCCTTAGGACCCTGTGATAGCCTCGAGTGTAAACCTCGGTAATACGAGATACAGATCGCATCTTCGGCTGAGATTATGCCAGCCGCGTAGGCCGCCGCAATTTCGCCTGATGAGTGGCCAAGAACAGCTGTGAACTCTATACCTGCAGTACGGATGAGATCAACCTGGAGAACTTGTATTGCTGTACAGAGAGGTTGAGAAAGGGTAGCCTCCATTACACACGAGTTTCCTTCCATTAGTTTATCTAGAAGCGACCATGATGGGCGGTCAGCAAGTGGTAGCCGGTCCAGGCGGCGTTGAAGATTTTCTATAATACTTCTTGAAGCGGGCGAGTTAGCGAGCAGCTCTCGTCCCATTTGAGCCCACTGGGCCCCCTGTCCTGTGAATATTCCAAGTACCCGAGGTTTTCTTGTGTCTTCTTCATGGCGTATTTCCCTGGTCCCGACACAAGATCGGGAGTCAGCACGTGAGATCTCGAGCTTCTGCTCAATCTTCGTGTATAATTCATGGACGCTGGATGCCGCAATGGCAGTCACGACTGGAAGGCGTGTACGCCTGGCATCCATTGAATATGCGATATTTCTGAGGTCACATAATGACTCATTCTCTTGAAGGTAGTTGCAAAAGTTTGACAAGTAGGACTTGAGAGACTTTTCCGAAGTTGCAGAGAAAACGAAGGGGATGAATGTAAGCCGTTGTACCTGGGGTGATTGGGAGTGTTGATCTAGCGGCGTATAACTCTCAAGAATGGCGTGGGCATTTGTACCCCCGAACCCAAAACTAATATAACGATCGAATTAGCTGAGGGGGTCTTGTCTCGATGGTACGGAATTCTCTTACCTATTAACGCTCGCCCGGCGAGGGCTATCCTTCGCCACAGTAGGCCAGCAAGTTAAAGATGTAGGGAGATGTAGATTGTCATAAAATGGCTTAATGCGCGGATTGAGCCTGTTGAAAAGGAGATTAGGCGGTATCATAGCATTTTGAATGGCAAGCGATGCCTTCAAAATCCCGGCCACGCCAGCTGCTCCTTCAGTATGACCAATCACAGTCTTAATGCTGCCTACAAAAAGCGGACTAGATGAAGTCCCTCCTTCCGGAAATAATGCAGAACTGATAGCTTCGGCCTCAACTGGGTCGCCAGCAGGTGTTCCAGTGCCGTGCGCCTCAAAATACTGCGGACGATGTATAGGATTTGCCAGGTCCAACCCAGCACGCTCGTAGCAGTCCTGGATAAGTTGACTCTGGGCAAATGAGCTTGGCCTAGAGAAGGAAAGGGCAAAGTCAGCTTGCACATATAATAGCTCGCGGATTAACACGTGCTTACATTGTTTGTCCTGCCGTTTTGCCATCCTGGTTAACGGCTGTCTCTCGAATGATGCACTCGATATGATCCCCGTCAGCTTCCGCGGCCAAGCGTGTCTTTAGCACCAAGGCGGCGACACCCTCCCCTCGAGCGTAACCGTTTGCATCAGCATCCCACATTCGTGACCGACCTTCTGGTGAAAGCATTTGTAGATTCGTCTCTGCGATAAACGGCATTGAGTCATGAATGAGGTTGGAACCTGCGACGATGGCTACGCGAGAAGAGCCTGATCGTATCTGCTGTACGGCATGATGTAGTGCAACCAGGCTAGAGCTACACGCCGTATCCATGGTCAGAGACGGGCCATGCCAATCAAAGAAATATGATATCCGATTTGAAAGCATAGCCCGTGATGTGCCAGTAGCATGGTATCTGCCCAGATTTTCGTAATCTCGAGCCATAAGCAGCTCGTAGTCATTTACCATCTGGCCGGCGTATATAGCCGTATCAGACCCTTTCAGCATGTCCATAGTCTGCCCGCCAGCTTCAAGCGCCTCATAGACCGTCTCGAGGAGAAGCCTGATCTGTGGGTCTAGTACGTTCGCTTCCATGGGACTTATGTTAAAGAAAGCCGCATCGAAGCATTGATTTGCCCGCTCCCCCGCTAGTAGGTACGCCTCTTTGACGTTAGCATGACCATGGTATTGCCCATTCTCATGATAATATCCTCTAAGAGGGGCGACGTCGCTAGCTACTGGCCTTGGGTTGCGTAGAAGAGCCCAAAGTTTGGATGGAGAGGTGGCATCGCCGGGAAATCGACACCCAGAGCCGATAATAGCAATTTCCTGCCCGTTCGTAGCCATGTGGGAGGTCATATTTGACGTAGGTAGTAGTGAAGATATGAGGAGTTTAAAGATCCAAGATATTTGCTACGAGACAGTAGCAGCCCGAAAAGAAGGTTTTATCATTGTCTGACTTGTAATGATATGAAAAAAAGGTACTCGATGCCCGCTCATTCGCTGTCTTCCCCTCAGCCTCTTTCTGCTCCCCCTAGTTGGGAGTTCAAGTCTTATGCTCATTGAATCAATGAGGTCGCATCTTAGCAAAGGATTAGGACGTCGGAGAGGAGGCGTAGATTGTGACCATCCTAGATCTCGGATCACCGATAGCATGACAGGTGATCCGAAACCGGCTATGGACATGTACCGATACTTCACTGCGAGTTCATGATTCATTACATACCTAAAGTACTTAGTTATTAGGCTTCGTACGACCGGGAAACGAATCATCTCATGTAGGTATTCATGTAGGTATATTAGGGGCGGGTACATTTATAAACTCAAGACCATTTAAAATCAGCCACTCAAGACTCGTAACATATAGGCTGACGTGAAAAGCAACGACCAATGGCCAACTTCACCGCTTGTGTGACAATCAGTGAGGTCACATATGTTCACGAATGTGCCGTACAGCCTGCTTTAAGTTGCGAGCGCCCGAGCTGATGTCCGGCAATTCCTTAAGAGGTAGTGGACCGAGCTGCATAAATGTAGAAGCAGGCTACCGGTGGACAATACCAACAACTGAGTTGACAGTCCATTCTATGCAATGCCACTCTACCAGGTACCTACCTAATGGTCTAGCTGCGCTCGCCACTTTATCAGCCAATATGCAGCCACTAGGACTCCATTCCACCAGCCGTACAGGAAAGCCCAGAAGTTGTTCCGAAGTGCAGCCTTCATAGATGACCGTCGGATGAGCTTTCAATACAGAGCTATACCAAAGCACATACTTGTCGCGATCATTTGCCCTGTCAACACGCCGTCAGGACAATAGCAGACATGGCCTTTGAACTGTGGGAGAACCACATCCATATCGCGGAATTCATTGTGCTCCTCACTTTTACACCCATCGGTATCGTTGTGACGGCTCTGCGCTTCGTTGCAACTCACCGAGCCGCACGAAAACCTAGTCTTGAGGACTGGTTAGCCGTCGTGGCCACCGTAATTTTCGTCCTAGTAGCTATTGCAAGTTGCATGGGTAAGTCAACTTACCAATCTCCTATTAACAATCTAACTGTTGCTAATATATTATGTGTAAAATGGATAGCTATTACCACCTTGAACGGTCGCTCAATAGCCCAGGAAATTCCTGAGAGTCCATCAGATTATTCGCGTATGCGCAAGGTGCGTTGCTCACGTTCTACGTTCTCCCCTCTAACACGAGGATAAGTGCGAAGCATTCATTTCACACCTTATATTTATTCTTTAGTGATATACTTACACTAAAGACAGTGGGACATGATCGGCATTTATTTCTACCTTGGGCATTCGCTCTCCGTAAAGCTTAGTGTTTTGGCATTTTATTATCGTATCTTTGGCATCAATAGCGCGTACAGGGCTTGGATATACGTGATAGGAGGAACGCAAACCATTTTGATGATAGGGTTTTGCATCGCTGAGGCATTTCTATGCACGCCACTCCAGAAGTACTTCGACCGCTCAATTCCGGGGACTTGTAAGGATGATGGAATGGTAATTATTGCGGCCGAAACGCCAAACTCATTCATCGATTTTGCGATGGTATCTCTTGCTATGTACATGATCCGAGGTCTCCAACTATCTCCTGCTATAAAGTGGAAGCTTCGGTTCCTTTTCGGTCTGGGTGCCCTGTAAGTGCTTCGTACGATGATCAAGACCGAATTCTCTGACTTCTTTTTAGTGTTGGAATAATAGGGTTCATAAAAATTGCTATTACTTACTCTACGGCAGACCTCTGTACGTATTATTTAGTTCAGTCCTTTCACCTTTCTCACCAGGCACCCAAGCTAATTCCTATCCTCATGCAGACGCCTTCAGCATGGTCGCTCTCTTGACCTGCGTCCAGATGTTCGTCTCTCTACTCTGCTGCTGCTTGCCTGTATACCCCCCTATCTTACCATCTGTTACTTTCTGGGACCGGCTGATCTCCTACGCGACCTTCGGGCGACTCTCGCTTGGTGGAGATAGTTCAAACAGGCGTAACGACCCCTCTTTGGGGAGCAGACGCCAACATGGCTGGAACAATTTGGACGAGAACAACAGCACAAAGGGTCTCACTTGGCCCAAGGCGACGCACCAGGCTGAGACCTATGCTTTGAGCGACTTTTCTATTGGTGTTGCACATCCAAATGCACCTGGTATTCAGGTTGTGAGACAGTTCGATGTTGCTTAATTGGATAGCAGATTAGGTACATTAAGGAGGGTTGCATAGGAAATAGCGTAACCCCTTGCCTGGAGGTGTGATATGACTATGTGGCGGTCGTCATTTGATAATATGAAAAGTACCTGCCGAAAATCTTGCCTGGGATAATGTTTAGTTCCGACCGCCTTTCGCCGTGTGGGATGTTACCATGCAGCCCGTTGGATAGATGTTCGGGAAGCGTAGCCAATTAATAAGCAATGCTTACCTCCAACACATCTGAAGATCAGCCATTTATATTAAGTGATTCGACGTTGATTTGACAGGACCGTGATAGTAACTCTCTATATAATTTGAGGCTGTCAGCAAAACGCCGGCTGCAACATCAATGTTGAAACAACAAGTAGAGGCTGACGCAGTCGTTAGTTGACCTATCCAATATGTTATCTAGATCGTACCCCCTTATTCCACATCAGGGAACAAAGCGCGACAGCCGGAACGTGCAAGAGGAGTTATTGTACCTATACATGTAATTGTCCCTTTATAAAAATCCAACTGGATTAGATTGATTTGTGCACCCAACAGCTGGAGCCCGGTCCGATTTTGCATCTTAACTACTAAGTAGGCAGGTGTTACAACTCTGGCCAAACCCCGCTCTAGCTGGACCTTTGGTCAGTTCTAACAAGGCTGCATTGGAGAAGTCTCTATATTGTACACATCCATAGATGTCACTTTTGACGACTTATAGGTACCTCTACTAACTACCTACACTCTGTATCTCCGTGTTAGGTATATGACAGTCTTCTTGTCTTAATCACCGACCCCACTTTGAAATACCGTAAGTAACCAGAAGGCTGTCCATTTTATTGCGAAAAGTAAAAGAAAAAGAAAAAGAAAAAGAAAAAGAAAAAGAAAAAGAAAAAGAAAAAGAAAAAGAAAAGGGAAACAGAGCGCCCTCGTTAATAGTTTCCCCGCTATGTATCGCCTTAGGAACTATAGCGTCTGGTTTCAACAACTCTATCTCATTCAATTACCCTCGCTGAAAAAGACGGTCTACGGTTTCGTCCTGATATCTCTGCCATGCCTTTCTTTGCGACTCCTTTATTTCCAATGTGGACAGGTCAACAGCTGCTTGTATTCACGCTGGGAAGTGTATGTTCACTCGCCCCCGAAAGAATAGCTATGGCTTCTTATCGTTTAACTACTGTAATAGGCTGTGATCTACCTGACTATTAGATCCATCTGGCGTCTATACTTCCATCCCCTTTCTAGGTATCCTGGTCCCAAAATTGCAGCTGTATCTGATATCTGGTATGTGTACTATTCGTAAGTGTGCTTGCCCTCATAGTACCACCAAGAAGCACACATCTCACCGAAAGTCTAGCTTAAGAGGACGATGGCCTTGGGCCGTCGAGGCCGCCGTCAGAAAGTATGGTGCGTGAGAGTATCTGCAATCTATGTTGTTCGGTACATGCTCATCAATCACCTTAGGCAATGTCGTCCGGATTGCACCAAATGAGCTGGTTTTTGCCACCCCGCGTGCTTTAGCTGGTAAGTATGGCTTTGTGGGATGCTATAAAAAACCAGTTATACTTATATATCGCACCGCAGATATTTACGGATCTCACAATAAGAACCTAGAGCTCTTCACAAAGACACAGATCAACAATCATGGAAACGATGAACACGGTGGCATTATATGGGAATGGGACCCTGTTCGACACCGTCAAGTAGCCAAGCAATTGTCTCCAGCTTTCAGTGGACGCGCGCTTAGAGCTAAAGAGCCAACTTTACACAAGTACATTGACCTTTTCATCGAGAGGATGATGCGTTTTGGTGGTGAAGCTGAGGGCGTTAGCCTGCCTACATGGGTGAACTGGTTATGCGTGGACATATCAGCTGACATGGCGTACAATCGGGAAATGAATGCCCTAAAAGATAGCAAGTCTTCCATATCTAATAATGACTCCGGGAAAATACTTACCTTTGGACAGTGAAAGAACCTCCATATCTCACTATACTCCAAGGCTTTAGTAAAGCTGTCGTGGTCATCCAGGCGTCGTGGCGCTTTCCCCTCCTGAGCCCGCTGAAGTATCCTCTACTTCTAGCAACTGCGATGAAGTCTCATTCCCATATCCGGGACCACAGTCGTCAGCAGCTAGAGAGGCGCATCCGGCGCAAGGGGGCTGTCGAGCATCTAGACTTTTTCGAGCAGCTTATTCCGGATGATCGCGAACCTCCCAAAAATCGGAAAGACATGAGGCACCTCGAGCAAGTTGCAGGTCAGTTGCTGATAGCAGGCTACGAACCTCCGGCATTATGGATATATTATACTATCTATTATCTTCTGAAAAGCCCTCTCGTGTTGGATACCTTGGTTAAAGAAGTTAGAGGCGCTTTTGTCAGTCATAATGACATCACTTCAGACGCAGCTGCAGCATTACCATACTTGACCGCTTGCCTAAAGGAATCTCTCCGCATGATGCCAAATTTGCTCACTGGGATGCCAGTTATCAGCCCAGGGGCCACGGTTGATGGAATCTTCATTCCTAGAGGAGTGAGTCACTTATAGGCTGCCCCATAGCGTATCGTTTACTAACTACAGAATTTTTCTTCAGGTTGTTTGCCAATCTAGTCCCTTTGCCTTGGCTCGGAGTTCGAGTAATTTCAAGGACCCTTTGAATTTCAGGCCTGAAAGGTGGTTGCCGAAAGAGCATGGGCTCTATGATGAGCGGTTTTACGGCGATGACCGCAAAGGCTTTCATCCGTTTGGTCAAGGGCCTAGGATGTGTGCTGGGAAAGAAATCGCATGGTGGCAGAGTAGGGTTTTTATAGCAAAGATCTTGTGGGTTTTCAACCTACAAATGGTCCCTGCACAGCAGGTAAACGTTGACAGGGACTTGAGGGGCTGGGGTATCTACCAGAAGCCCGAGGTTCGTCTGAGATTTGTGCCAATCGAACGGTAAACAGGTCTACCGACTACCTAGGTCCTGGGTATATCGCACGTTATGGTTAGCTAGCATGTATATGACTTCCACTATAAAGAACAGTCCATGGCCAGAATGTTAATGTTCATAGAGTATTACAAATATGCCAGTTGCTATATGTCTACCTACCTACTTAGGTTATTAATAGTTAGTAACTCACGCTTTCCGAAATGTCGGTAGTGTAACTTTACTCCAGATTTGCATGGCTTTACAGGACCGGAAAGGCGGAATGACGATCCAGTCCTAGGTACCTACGCATTAAGTAGGTACTCTGGCCGTGATGGATTACTTAGGTACATATATATATTGGGGGCCGTGGCGGTATTAGTCACAGATAAGCCGGCCATGCCTACCTACCTACCTACCTACCTATACTCTCAGGCACCCCACCCCCTATCTACTTACATGGTAGGCTAGATCTACACCCCCTTCATCCCTTTTCTTAAAAAGTATATAAAACAGTAGATAGAGACAGCCTTCTTAATAGTAATTCTGTAGATGTAAACTAAACTGTGGGAATAATTGCGAAACTTATTTTTGCTAATTATCGAGTACCTACGCATCAAAATCGACAATGACGTCGCCAAAACGGCTTCCAAATTATCAATGCGCTATCCAGCAAGGTGATGACGGCAAGGCCCGTCTCGTCAACAACGCAGCTATCCCAACTCTCCCACCCGGATATGTGCTCATTAAGACATCCGCTGTCGCTATTAATCCTACCGACTATAAAATCCTACAGAACTTCCCCGTCCCGGGAGCATATGTCGGAATAGACTTCTGCGGTACTGTAGTCCAGGCAGCTGATGACGTTGACCTTAACGCCCTGAAGTTGGGAACCATGGTCAGCGGTTGCTCATTTAGCTTCACCACGGCCCACCGACTAGCTAGCGGTGCTTTCGCAGAGTATGTACGTGCGCGAGCCGATCTACTGCTGCGCATGAACCCCTCTCACTTTTTGGAGGGTAACACCATGAGCGCCACCCAGGCTGCAACATTAGGAATTTCTGTCTCGACCTGTTGCCTAGCCTTATGGTCCCCTGAAGGCCTAGGGCTTCAGGGCACTCCCGACACTCCCAATATTTCGGAGAAGCGCGCCTCCCAGGTGCTTGTTTATGGCGGTAGCACTGCTACAGGAACAATCGCTATACAGCTGCTCAAGCTATCAGGCTACGACCCTATCGCCACTTGCTCGCCGCGGAATTTTGACTTGGTCCGAGGGAGGGGCGCCTCTGCTGTGTTTGACTACTCCATACCCGATGTCGCGGCGAGGATTAAGCTGCACACAGGTGGGCGGCTTAAGTACGCGCTAGACTGTATCAGCAATGCTGATAGCGTCCTGGTCTGCTACGAGGCAATCCAGCGGCCGGGCGGGCGATACGTGTCTTTAGAATACGTCCCCGACGACTTGTTAGCCAAGCGAAAAGCTGTGCGCCCCAACTTTGTTTTTGCCGGGGAGATATTTGGGGAAGAGATTGAGTTGGGGGACAGTCGGTATGACCGGCCCCCGAACAAAGTAAAACACGAGTTTATGGTGAGCCATATAGGAATGCTGCAACGATTGTTAGACTCGGGGAGGCTGAGAGCGCATCCCACGGAAGTTTTGGGGGGAGGCTTGCAGGGGATCTTGAGGGGGCTAGAAGTCCTAGCCTCTGGGAAAATCTCAGGAAAGAAATTGGTGGCTGTTGTGGAATAGGGTGAAGTCCCAATAAGCATGTGCTACGGAGAGATTGTGACTCGACAGCCTGTACGTACTTTAGTCTTAGGTATTTACCTAGGTATGGATGGCTGTATTGGAGCTCTCCGGCGCATGTGACGTGCTTGTCCAGTCAGTAACTGTCGTAATTAGAGTACCTATACACTATACACCGTTATAGCCACTGTCAGATATTCTTGTTCACAAAATACCTACCTATTAGGTAGGTATCCGTTAAGTGCCACATTCAATACGGCTGTTGGTCCTTGTATTTTCTTATTTCCCATGTAGAGCGACCTGTGATCTACATACCTTAAAGTCGCCAATAGCCTGCCTGCATATAGCCTGCATATTAATATAAGTATGGTAACACCATCAAACATACCAATTATATACCGGTTTTGCCTTGCAATACGACGGTACATCACCGATCAATTGCATGAAGAGCTAGGTACTAAGACACATAGTTGCGGCGAGGCTTTTTGAATACGGTTATTGCCGAATCTAGGGCTCTGACAGGTCAGGTTCTGTCTTGGCCCCTTGATTGGTTATCCGATAGGTAGGCTACCCAATATCGATTTCCTGCAGCTAAATCATAAAAGGGAGGGCAGCCTCGGCTCGGAGTAGCCACCCTAGATCCAGCCATCATATGGGTAGGCTAGCTGTTTGAAGTTTCAGTCGGTGGCGATATTGTTCTTTGTTGATATCCGCCTTTATTGTCTTCGGTAAAGAAGAGAGCCACGTTTGTCGAGACGAGCATAAACTCCAAAAGAAGAAGCAATGTTGAGCGAATCTGGTGAAGATGGTAATAAACCACCATCATACACAAATACGCGAAACTTAGAGGCTACAGGCGAAATGCCTCCCCCTCCAGCCTTTAAGGCTAGTTTCCGAGTCTATGCGATCATTGTCGGGCTAGGGATTACAAACTTGTTGGCGGCATTGGAGAATACAGTCGTCACCATCGCCGCGCCTGTGATTCTATCGGACCTGCAACTTGGCGATAACTATATATGGATAACGAACGCCCTCTTCCTCAGCAGGTGCCAGTTTTTACCCCCTTCGTAAACGAGTCCCTAACTGATATTTCTACCACCAATCTAGCACAGCAGCTCAGCCCCTCTTGGGTCAACTTTGCAATGTCTTCGGCCGAAGATACGTCATGCTCTCCGTGATTGCCATCTTCGTTCTCGGAAGCGGTATCTGCGGTGGGGCCACAACAGGCGGCATGCTAATCGCAGGACGGGCGGTGCAAGGGGTGGGCTCGGGCGGCATCGTCATGGCGTCAAGCATTATAATTAGCGATTTGGTACCGCTCCGTGAGCGGGGGAAGTTCTCGGCTATCCTCATGTCAATATTCGGCGTTGGCTCCGCGCTCGGCCCCTTCATTGGCGGTGCCATAATTTCCTCGACGACATGGCGTTGGGTCTTCTACCTAAACCTTCCCATTGGAGGGGCTGCATTTGCCATGCTCTTCATCTTTCTACGCGTTAGCTTTAATAAGGAGATAACCTTTTGGCAGAAATTGAAGCGCATTGACCTCATTGGCAATTGCATACTCATAGCCAGTACAGTCTCCGTCCTGTATGCCCTGAGCTACGCAGGCACACGATACCCTTGGGCATCGTGGCATACACTAGTACCACTCCTAGTGGGCTTTCTTGGCCTGTTCGTCTTTGCCTGGTTCCAAGGGACTGGGTTCCCAGAGGAGCCAATAATGCCGGGGCGTTTTTTTCAAAATCGGACTACCATCATCCTCGCTATCAGCACGTTTTCATTCGCAACCCTGCTCTATTGGTCCATATTCTTTTTGCCTGTCTACTTCCAGGGCGTCAGACTGTATTCTCCGATCATATCTGGTGTCGCTCTACTTCCCATTTCACTCCTCGGAATCCCAGGCTCCATGTTGGGTGCCTTAGCGCTCACCCGTTGGGGTCGTTACAAGCCAATACATATACTCGCGTTCGCGATACAAGCCGTCGGTTTGGGTCTTTTCACCTTGCAACAAGAAAATACACCGACTGCGGAATGGGTTATCTTCCAGTGTCTTACCTCACTAGGTATAGGCATGACTTTCACGACTATCCTACCAGCCTTTCAAGCGTTTATTCATGAACGCGATCTGGCAGCCTGTACGGCGGCCTGGTACTTCATTCGCATGTTTGGTCACGTGTGGGGCGTGGCAATACCAGCTGCAATCTTCAATAATCGAATCGACCAGCTGTTAGCCCAGGGTGCCATCTCCAGCCCTGAGGTGATGAGAATCATATCGGCTGGTGGAGCATACCAGGCCGCATCTGCTTCTTTCGTGGAGCAATTTCCGCCAGCAGCACAGGCAGAGGTTCGTGCTGTCTATAGGCAAGCCACACAGCGTGTCTTCCAGATTGCTATTGTTTTCGCTGGAGTGCCGTTTATATTATCCCTTTTTGAGAAAGAGATTGAGTTACGCAAGACCCTTGAGACCGAATTTGCCCTGGAGGAGAAAATGAGTAAGAAGCTGGGAGGTGGTGCGCAGAGGGCCGAAGGGGGCGTTCAAAGAACATGAAAATTTTCAACTTTTTGCGTTATTGTCGGTACGCCAGGGCTGATAAAATACGATGCTGTAACCTGTAACACAGCCAAAGCAAAAACTAAAAACCATGATGATTTGTAAGGTTGTTATTGGGTGACGCACGTACGTAAACTAGGTACTTCCTGTAACTTATATAATCAAGGCTTTTGTAATCACATGCTGCTCAGTACGCGCCAATCCGAAAGAGGTATAGATGAGGTACTTTTGGTCTCATATAAACTAGAATAAGGCGAGATGTATCTTTTTACGCATTGTTACACCTATAAAACTTTCAGCTGCGACTTTCGTATATAAGGCTTAACACCCCACAATGGTTTGTGGGGATAACCTTCTTCCATCATACTATCCTTAGTGCGTGTTTACCAGTCTCGTGTCCGTCTCACCATGTCCTCCGGCAGCGCAGAAAGAGCCTCGGTTTCTTTTTCTGAGGCCACGAAAGTTGAGAAACTGGACTCGCATACTTACAGAGTTAATCTCAGCGAATCATTCTCTCTCGGTGCAGGTACAAAAAGCTTCATCTCATTTTAACACATTCCATTAAGTCTAGCTAGCTAGCACACTGTTCCTTGTTATACCAAAGCTATACCCTGAACTCATCATCTAAGCAATGTGACCTAACCTTCCTTGGCTAATCTAGTTCCTAATGGCGGCTATACTGCCTCATGCATGCTAGCTGCTGCTAGTGCATATCTTTCCTCACGTGGCCAGCGCGACACACTCACTGCACACTTCGAGTACCCGAACCGAACCACTGCCGGTCCTGCCATTGTGGTCATTGAGGATGTAAAGCTGACCGGGCAAATCTCCACACTTCACCTCACTCTCTGGCAAGGCAATCTGCTTTCACAGGCACCATGGGTTACTCCCTCTTCACGCCGCATCGTGATCGCTTACACAAACCATATGAATCTGCGGACCTTCACTGGCACATCACTCCCGACCGGTTACGAAGGAACAGCCGCTGCCGAGCTCCCCTCTCCGATGCCTAATTTCGAGAAGCTTAAGACCGAGGGTGCAGACGAAGCTTGGGAAGAAGGGAAGACACCCGGGTCTTCCAAAATCGTGCGCTCGCTGCTTAACTGGAACTTCTACCTGCCTCGGAACGGTCCCCTGACGCCGGGAGTCCTGGACATGTGGGTCCGGCTGGCGAGCGGGGAGCGCCTGACGCAGGCCGCGCTGCCATATATAGTCGACTCGTTCCCGTACAACCTACACACGTTTCTAGTCGCACCGGAGCTGCGCAAGCTTTTGTTAGACCCTCCGCCGGAGGAAGGCGCACAAGCACAAGTGAAGGAGGCCCGCGAAAAGGACAAGCAGCGCGCCAGCCTGTGGTTCCCGACCGTAGTGATGAACATCGAAGCGAAGACAGCACTGCCGGAGGAGGGCGTCGAGTGGCTAGCAGTGCGGGTAACGTCGAAGCAGATCAAGGAGGGTAAGTTTGATCTCGACGTGATGGTCAGAGACAGCGAAGGTGATATAGTAGCGCTGAGTCATCACGTCGCGATGATAGTAAGCATTGAAAGGAACATGGGAAAGAAGGGTACATCGGCTAAGCCCGTATTGTAGGGATTGGTAGGCTGTAAATGATGTAGTTTAACCAGGTCTTTTTTCCAATGCTATAATGTATAAGAGTGTTAAAAGGATTACCTAGCACTAGCTAGCACATGCAAATAGGTCACACCGCATGAGATTCCTTTGAAAACCCAGCAAGACAGTGTTACCTACGTTACTTGTCGCATCCAATGGCATCTCTCTTCACGGACTTAATGTCACTTCATGTCGTCGTCAGTTCCCCCTTAAACTTTCGAGGCCTTCCTATCGAATGCACAACTCCAATATTCTGCAAATATTTCTAAGACATTAATAGACATTGATTACAGGGCTGAGATTCTTTAGCACCTCGTATCTTCTCAGACAATATAACGATAGAGGTGTGGTAAGACAGTATTATATAGGTAGGTTAGGTATTTGGAGTATTGGTTTATTATTTCCCCTCCCCCTTTTTCAATTTTTCAATTTTTTAAATTTCTTATTTCCCCAATCTTGTCGGCTTATGTACTACACTATACGCCACTGGTGGCTTTCTGCCGGCACCCACTTCCCCGGAGCTCTCAAGTCCAGAAGTCCAGGGGAAGGAATATAGCACGGGAAGTACGTCGTACGTACATCATTGCTGCCAAGTACATGGGCTGTATACATGGATTGTAGCTGCAAGCTGCAAGGGCATTAACGCAAATTGTCAAAAGTTACAGGGTCCGTAGGGGTCCTTAGGTGGTTAGATACTCGGTAAGCGACACGCTAGCGGCACATTGGGTATCGGGCTATCGGGTTGCTGGGATACCTGGAAACCCCACCCATCCATCACACGGTGGACATCTGGACCTGGGCAACAATTGTCAACGCGTACAGCATGATCGGATAGGTGCAGCACAGCCAGTACTTGAGCATACCTATACATACAGCGTCTACTAAGTTAATAGCGCGCATCCATGGATGGATGCAATTGCATCTCCTAGTGGACATCGCAACTTCCCTCTTAACAAGTGGCGTCCCGACGCGGTTTCTTGGTTTGTTAACATTGACCACCAACACTTAACGGAAGTCCCCTAGTGGTCTGTTCTTTCGTTCTTTTTGTTCTTTCGTTCTTTTTGTTCTTTCGTTCTTTTTGTTCTTTCGTTCTTTTTGTTCTTTCTTGTCCTGATGTTTTAATATTAACCTTGGAAGTCTTGAACAAAAAAGCCTACTGAACTACTTCATTCATCACCAATAGCTCTTTCTAGGCAGGCTCGTAGCTAAATTAACGGCGCTTTGACCTCTATTTTCTATCCTTCCAAGGGTTTCCTCGAGAAGATCAAATTACGATCCAATGTCAGCCCTCTCTTGTTTATTGGCTGCACTTTCTTGAACCCTGTCAAGAAAGTACATGTAAGCAAGGTTTGTAATAATAACCCGAAATCTGATATTGACTTAGGATTTGGGATTTTTTTTTGTTCTAACTACGACGGACCATCCCTCTCCTTTCTCGAAGTCTCGTTACATCGGACTGGCTCAACATCAGTTACGCCGTCTTTGTCAACGGCTACTATTGCCATTGCTCGTCTTGAGTTTAGGGGCCTGGCAGATGCACTCTCCATTTTAATCCAGACACGACCGTCAACATGGACGAGAAGCGTTCATCCGGTGCTACTGGCAGCAGAACCAGTGCTATCCCTAGACCGACGTCACGGCTCCCTGTACCTCGATCGAGTATTCCAACTGCGTCAGCTACTACATCTATTCCCACATCTACTACACAGGCCCAACCGCCTACTGAACCAACGCGCGGACGTTCAACTCAACCAGTAAATGCAAATAACATTCGAAATCCCCGGTTACGCGCAGCGCCTTCAAAAGAACAGATTAGTACACCATCAACAGTACGCAGAACCCAGAGATCAGCCGCACCACCCGTCAGCTCTCAAGTCAATCGTCGAGACCTGGCCACTGGAAGCCGTAGCGTATCTCGTGGTTCTGGCCATGTTGCTGGGAAAGATAGTCGAGATATTCGTGACGACCCTTTTAAGAAACCCTTAGTACCCCGGCGACGACCTTCGACACAGTTTACTCTTGCCTCTCCCACTCCGTCAAGCCAAGGAGCACCCTCACCTGATGAGGATGACGATGAAGTAGCCGTCGAATCGCTACCGCCGTTGCCAAGGTCTTCCGATGAAGATGCTACATTTGATACCCTCATGTCAAAACCAAGGAAGCCCCGCCCATCACTTTCGGAGAGAACGATAGAAACACTTTCGCAGTTACCATCTTCCCCCGCCTTCAAACGACGCGGTAGTGATTTCTTCGGTGTGGAGACACCCCGAAGACCTCAATCCAAGGGTAGCGTTGGAACAAGATCGAGGGCAGGCTCAAGACCTGGCTCTAGCTATCAGTCCGACGGTTCGACTATACGCTCGGCTAGATCCCTAAGTCGCCCGGGGTCTAGCACAGGTCAAGTGGACAGTCACTACCCCAACTTTCGAGCGTCCACCAACACTTACAAGCCTCCTCTATCAACTGTTATGGGAACCCCGACAAAGAGAGCAGCATCTGCTATGGGATCTAAGACTCCTCGGCCTAGTTTAAATAAAGTTCCCTCCCGATCTTTATTATCAGCTTCAGTTGGTCCCTCCACACCAAGTCCAGTCAAACATTCGGATGTTTCTGCCTCCAAGTTTGGGTCAAAGACGGTTTCTGCCTCCAAGTTTGGGTCAAAGACGGTTTCTGCCCGTCCCCTGAAGCCAAGGGCCTCGATGAATAACCTGTATAGACAACCGTCTCTGCCATCTCTGGATAAGTCGATCTCGGATGTACCCCCTAGTTCTTATCGCAAAGCTTCCCTTGTGTCCGCCAAGTCCTCTAGTACGTCTGGTGATGGCCGCAACCTTTCCAGTGCCTCCACTGCTTCTACGGCGTTGACAGTGGACTCTATCGAGGAATCGCCTGCATCTACGGCTAGAAAGTCGTCCGCCGCGCTGCGGGACCAGATTGCAAAGGCGAAAGCTGCTAAGCGGGCCGCATCACGTCAAGTCTCGACAACTAACAAGAGACCTGAAGCTGAGGAAGCCCCTGTTGTTCCCACAGACACAACATTTGATTTTGGACTGACCGACGATCCTTTCGGTCAGCGTAAATTCGAGAGTGCAAATCGCAAAGTTATGCAATCGCGGATTGATACCGCGAGAACAACTGGAAGGCTTAATATTGCAGCTATGGGCCTCAAGCAAATTCCGGCAGAAGTTCTAAAAATGTACGACCTGGAATCTGTAGACGGTGCTGGCAGCGCGTGGGCCGAAAGTGTGGATTTGACTAGATTCGTGGCCGCCGATAACGAGTTGGAGGCAATCGACGACGCTATCTTCCCAGACTCCGACCCGAACGATCCCTCGGTCGAAGAGGAATGTGAGGGACGCATATTTGGGGGATTAGAATCCTTAGACTTGCATGGTAATATGTTGATATCTTTGCCCATGGGTTTGAGACGCCTCCAATTACTGACTTCGTTAAACTTGGTAAGTAATTTTGTTTCCCTCGTATTGTGTCGATGTTACGAAGACTAACTATCTGGTAGGCGTCAAATAAACTTACGAATAATTGCCTCGATGTAATTTCGCAGCTGACTACGGTTCGAGACTTGAAGCTCGGCAATAACCTCCTTTATGGCCGAATGGAAGAGAATCATTTTGCAAACTTGCAGAATCTTGAGATCCTTGATCTACATGGCAATAATATTTCATCACTGCCAGATGGCATGGAAAGGCTTCTGCGCCTTCGTATGCTTAACTTGAATGAGAACGCTTTCGAAAGTTTGCCATTTGAAAGTCTGTCGAAGCTTCCCCTGACTGAATTACTAGCTCGCAAGAATAAACTGTCTGGAACACTTATCGGACCTGGTGTGGAAGGCTTTCCACAGCTTCAAATACTCGACGTGGCAGCTAACCAGATACAATTGATCGTGGACAGTGCTCAGTCTTTGAAGTTGCCATCGCTCCACCAGTTTACCATATCTATAAATCGTGTCACGTCTCTACCCGATGTGAGCTCTTGGTCCAGTCTCCTTACCATCAATGCGGAGGAGAACAGCATCACTGCCTTCCCAGAGGGTTTTACAAGTCTTCGAAACTTGCGTCATGTTGACTTTACAAGCAATGACATTCGAATCATCCCCCCGGAGATATCTCAGATGGACAGTGTCGCAATGCTCCGGATTACTGGAAATCCTCTCAGAGACAGAAAATTCACGTCGCTTACGACAGAGGAACTAAAGGATGTGCTAGCGGCGAGAATGGAACCCGCTCCCCAACCGCAAATCGGCGAAGCAGTGCAATTTGAAAATGGATTCCCGGCCGCTCCAACGACAAATAGTAGTGCTAGTTTAGTCGCTCCAGTGAGCGGTGATGATGACGATGAAGGGCGCCTGACGGATTTTGATGACTTTGCTACACCGCCGACCTCAGCTCCTCCTTCTCCAGCCCGTTCCCGGTCTCACACATTGACTAGTCAATCGTGGCCTTTGAAACCAGGCGGCCTTCTTGATCGAACAGATACGGAATCATCTAGCTTACATCCGGTCATCTGTTCTAAGATTGCGGCTGCTCATACCGTTCGTGAAATTCGTCTCCAGCGAAATACTTTCACACAGTTTCCGAATTCGCTGTCCTTTTTTACGGATACGATCACATCCTTGTCGATGGCGCACAACCAGCTTACGGGCGAAAGCTGGTTGACAGAGCCGATTGATCTCACGGCTCTCCGAGAGCTTTCTTTGGCCTCGAATTTCATTACAAGCCTTACGCCACTCACGACAAATCTCTGTGCACCTAATTTAGAAAAAGCCGATTTTTCGTTTAACAGAATAGTGAAACTTCCTGTTCTGCGGGAGTTCTTCCCAAGCCTCACTGTCTTGTTGGTTTCGAACAACCGTCTAGAGGAACTTGAACCCGAGTCTATCAAAGGTATGAAAGTGGTGGATGCAAGCAATAACGAAATCGCTCACTTGAATCCTCGTATCGGCCTCCTCGGAGGGACGGGCAACCTCGAGAAGCTGGAAGTCACTGGAAACCGCTTCAGAGTTCCTAGGTGGAACGTTCTGGAGCGAGGGACCGAAGCGACGCTCCGGTGGCTCAGGGGCCGCGTCCCGGTTGCCGAAATGGCCGAGTGGAAGGCAAAATCCGAGGAAGGCGAGGACAGTTTCAACGAGGTGGATTGATAATAAATTTAATAGACCGGAGCTAGTATATGAAGGCCACTGGACTTCTGGTTGAGGCGTCTTTGGTGGTTATGATGCGATACCCTGTCGGCATATTCTATGCTATGCCATGCTATTGCTGTGATATAGATACCAGGTTTCCGTTCGCGCGAAATTATAAGGGAGTCGGTTGAATTGGGGGTTTGAGAATGCATACTCGTTACGGAGTTTGTGGGAAAAGGTGGTTAGGGTTTGATGATGCAAAAAAACCAGTCAGTCATACGCACTATTAATATTTGAATGTATGAATAAAAGGTATAAACTTGCGGTACGATTCTTGTGGGAATAGCATCGATTGGTATATATCAGGTCAGGTTTGGATTTGAGAATTGTGTATATAACCTCATAGACGTTTAAATACGTCTTGGGGATACCAAATAGGGGAAAATGACAATTGCGTCCATCCATATCCACTGCTAACAACCCCTAGAGTTTGTAGTTGTAGCTTCCAACTTCCAGGGCTGCTCCAGCCTCCAGACCTAGCTGGAGTGCTTGGACCACTTTCCATTCACAAGTTAGGGAGCAAAGTCACCTAAACATATTCGGATTAGCGCAATCAACCTTTAAACTTTGAATCCGGTGGGAGCTGCCAACGCTGTTATTAACCAGCCTTCGAGATTTCCAGGGCAGCAAGGATGAAATTTTAGTGGATTTACAGGCATGTGCCGGTCGCTGGGTGGACCAATTGGTGGTTTTTATGAAAGTTTTCCAAGGTCCGATCCACGTCCACTTTCGCTCTCTCCACTCTCCACCTTTACCACCTTTACACGCAAACGTCTTCTCTTCTTTACATATCTCCGTACCTACCACCTACCACCTACATTCTCTCTTCACATCTTCATTCATAAAAAGTCAGATGTGATAATCGAGGACGTACGGTACCAAGATCTCCCCCCCCCCCTCATACCTGGACCTCCCCTCCTGGCCGTCTGCGACATCTTTTGATTTGTTTCAAAAGACCACGCCGCGTTATTGAAATTAGACCGCTCGTTATTCCTCGAAAACCTTGCATCTAAACACCTCTCCGTCCGTTACCGCCTCGTATATACCTTGTCGCACATCATCGATATCATTTCTAAATCATAAGATACAATTTTCATTAGAAATATACACCAATCTTATACTTGAGTATCTAATCATCGAATGCAATTATGTTTGCAGACGCTGATACGAACAACTCGCGCCCTAATGGCATCAGCATCGCAGAGAGCGAATATGATCACATTCCTTCCACTCCGCCTGATGCTATGGCCGTCCGCCATTCCGCGTCGCAGCAGTCCATCCCCTCCACCGAAGCGCCAAATTCACCTATTGAACCTAATTCTTCATTCAAGACCGAGTTAAATGATGAACACAATCCATCCTCGCAGGTCATACCCTCATCCTTAACCCCACCTCCTTCATCTCAGGTTCCCCAGGTCAACGGTGCCGCTGGTGTGCCTCTAGGTTATGTTAGTTCTCAAAGAGCTAACATGTTTTCCCCGCCCGCGACGATACTTCGATCCCTCGTTCGTGACGGAGCTTCCACGTCCGACTATATTGCACCAACCTCGGACCAAATATCAGATGCCTCGGCTGATGACCTTCGTGCTATGGTTCAAGCGTGCCTCGCTGAGAACGCGAGGTTGAAGATGGAGACGGCACATCACAAGTTGCAGTATAACTTACTTAGCATACAGGCTGATGAAGATGCAAAGAGGGCCGCCGTAGAACATGACATGACGCGGCGAGAGGTAGAGGTGTTGCGTATGACGGAGAATTCCCGCCAAGCTCGTCGTGAGTTGAACGCCGCTGCCGAATCGACGCAGGTCAAATACCGCGAGCTCCAAGTTCAGTATGAAAATATCGTCAAAGAAAACGAAGCCCTTCAAAAGCGGGTAAAGTCCGCTACCAAGCTCATCCAACAGCAGAGTGAGGAACGAGACAGTTTAGTCGAGGAGCGAGATATGCTCCTTAACCGTATTCGTGAGAACCGAGAACATTTTCACATGCTCTGTAGCCCCGGCGGAGTGTTTCACGGGGCTCTAACGCCCAAGACTCCAGCAGCTGCTTCCCCACAGCAGTACCGAACCACACCACGCCAGACACCCAAATCTGCTAACCGAGATGTTCGTCCCGATAACTACAACAATCAGGTTGGATTTGCCGCTTTGCTTCAGGCTCTAAGTCATGATAATAGTGCACCGACGACGCCGATTGCTGCCAATCGCCCCGCCCATCGAGCACCACCGAGACATACCCGCGGTGTTCAGTCTCTATCTTCCCTTCCCACCACGCCAACTTCGCGCGCTCGTGGAGAATATTCAGCTTTGCTGCCCTCGGTTGACTTGGTACCGCAAACCGAACCCCCGAATCGATACGGTAACAGCCGGTTTGCTTTAGAAACGCCGGTTCAGAAGAGGGGGCGTCAGAGCCGGGAAAGCACCATTTCTGCCGACGATAATAATGAAGAGCTAGCTCGCGCAGCTCTCGAATCGGTGGCGGCGGCTACACAGTCATATATGTCACAGGAATCGCGAGCCTCTCGGCGTCGGGACGAGGAGGAAGAGATTTTCGAGAGTCAAGCTAGCCAAGCGGCATCTGAAATGCTTCGCCGTGACCCGCGAGAGAGTTTTGAGGTTGCCAGCTCAGTTGGATCTCGCGATGGCACACCAGCACCAGCAGAAAAATCAGCCAAGCTACAGTCGAAGCTCTTTGCGGGTCTAAATAAGGCGGGCCTTGCGTCAGAGAAGCGGAAGTTCAGCGGCAGCACAGATAACATTGATAGTCGACGAGAAAATGTCATGAGTCCGGCCAAGAAGCTTAGGTACGGGGCTGGGAGCGAGGCAAATGGGCGGGTTGGCCTAGGAATCCGGTACGGCCAGGAGGCTTGAAGGGTTCTTAGAAAGTAAGCCTTGATCAACAAAAGTTGGAAATGTTGAAAGGTGGGTTTATTTTCTTCTGGGGCGGTCAATGGCTTTGGTCTGATGATGGTACGGTTCTCACTTTGGACTCCGATGATGACGGCGTGAAGAATGGATTATGAATGTATTATACCCCGTTTTGATGTCACGGCGTTTGGCAGGTTTCATTTCGCGCTCTGGGCTGGCTGTGGTGTACAACAGCTTAGCGGAATGCTCCCAATGAGGAATCTGATTTGACGGACTATCTATGTAGGAACATCATAGGCAAATTGACATAATAGCTCCAAATATTGGTTTTCCTGTTTACAATGTGATTGCCTTATGGCGTACCGTATATCGATTCCCCGAGTACAGATATTATAATCTCAATATCCATAGTATCTTAAAATCAGTGGTGATAGGAGACGACTTAAAGGGGTAGCAACCTTGGAACCTGTAGAAGCGGAATGAGTAGCAGAGGTTGTAGTAGCACCTGCCAGCAGTGCCAGCCGCACTAGAGTGGTACCCGAACTAGCGGGATATATAGGAGTTGTACAAGTACAATATAGCAGTTGTACAGCGGGTAGATCCCCTGTAGTATTTGTATTATTTCGCCTAGTAGACCCAGAATCACCCCGCGTTGCGGAACCGGCGGCCGGCAGTTTGAAGATTACTTCTACACAATTCAACATTCTTTCTTCCGGTCAATTAGCTAAATATGTCCTACCTGGCGATCATGCTTTCGACTACGTTCGTTCTCTATATATATCATTACTTCCAGAGTATCCCCTGATACTTACGTTTCAAGACACGTCCCACGTAGTTACCTAACTATCTAGCTTCAAAAGAGTGCTTGTCTTTCCCCTACCCTCTCTACACAGACTGTTGCTCTCTCTCCCCCTCCTTTCCTGTCCTGTCCTCCCCCATTTCCCCGGCAAAAAGCGTCTTCACCTCGGCCAACAATGGGGCTCCCGAAAGGCCTCTCCTCGATCCTCGCGAAATCCCCCTCCGACACCGTCATCCTCTCCTCCCTCCGAACGCCGATCTGCCGCTCGTACCGCGGCCAGCTCAAAGACGCGTACCCGGAGGAACTCCTCGCGACGGTCCTGCGCGCAACGCTAGACGCGAACCCCGGTTTACCCCCCGAAGCTATCGAAGATGTGGCCGTCGGCGTCGTGCTCTCGGAGCTGGGAGGCAGTAAGGCCGCCCGCATGGCTATGAATCATGTCGGTTTCGCGTCCGGGACGGCGCTGTACACTGTTAATCGCGCTTGCGCTAGTAGCTTGCAGAGCGTGGCGGCGGTCGCTGCGCAGATCCGGACGGGCATGATTGGGGTTGGTGTTGCGGCGGGGATGGAGAGTATGACAAGGAATTACGGGTCTAGGGCTATTCCTGTTGACGCGTGGCCTGCGTTGACGGAGAGTGAGGTTAAGGACGCGAGGGATTGCGTTATGCCGATGGGGTTGACGAGCGAGAATGTGGCACAGAGGTACGGCGTTGGGAGGAAGGAACAGGATGAGTTTGCGGTCGAGTCGCATCGGAGGGCGGCGAGGGCGCAGAGCGAGGGCTTTTTCGACGGGGAGATCGTGCCGGTGAAGACGAGGTTTCAGGAGGTGGATAAGCAGGGGAATAAGGTTGGAGAGGAGAAACAGGTCGTGGTTACGAAGGACGATGGGATTAGGGCTAATGCGACGCTCGAGGGCCTTGCTAAGCTCAAGCCTGCTTTTAAGGAGGACGGCGCGAGCACGGCGGGGAATTCGAGTCAGGTTAGCGACGGAGCTGCTGCTGCGTTACTGCTGAGGCGGAGCACGGCGACCGAGCTCGGCCTGACGTCGAGTATCATCGGGAAGTTTGTCGCTGCTACGACAGTGGGATGTGCTCCGGATGAGATGGGCATTGGGCCCGCGTTAGCTATTCCCAAACTGTTAAATCAGCTCAGCATCGAGGCTAAGGACGTTGATCGATGGGAGATCAACGAGGCTTTTGCCAGTCAGGCCATTTACTGCGTTAGAGAACTTGGGCTAGAGAAGGATTGGGAACAGGGCAAGGTTAACCCTGACGGAGGTGCCATTGCGCTAGGACACCCGCTCGGAGCTACCGGCGCGAGGATGACGAGTACGCTGCTACACGGCTTAGGGAGAAGCGGCGGAGAGGTCGGTGTGGTAAGTATGTGCATTGGTACCGGGATGGGCATGGCGGGGTTATTTGTCAGGGAATAGGTAAAATGACAGTTGAATGGCATATCTTTGTGTATGTCACAATAATAATAATGGGATATGTTCTACGATGCGTCCTTTGTTTCGATAAATTGTGCGAATACTGTCTCCTATGGGGGAGTGGTTAGTGGACAAAGGCTTTTGGGACGGGAAAGCACACAATCAGTAAGTGAGCCAATCCGCATTCAGGTTAAACAATCACTTGGAATGCTTCCGGGCTAAATTATCTAATGATTAATAGAATTGTACTTTTCTATGCAGGATAGCGATTAGGATCGTAGATATGCCCCCCTCTGGTGGCTAACAAGAACATGTCTCTTAGGAATATTTTCAAGATCTCAAGATTTGGCGCGCCGAACACGCGCTTTTCTGACGTCGTGCCTCCTACTCGGTAGGCAAAATTATCTAAAGATTCAAAGAGCCATGCTAGAAATCCGAAGAGGATAGGATTAATCAAAATGTTATTTTTCCTCGCGATCGCCGCCGTTATCGCCTGGACCATCGTCGTCTCCCTTGCGTTACTGATCAACATCCGGCTATTCCTCAAGACGATCCGCTGGGCTATCACAATGCTGATGGTTGTGCTTGGTGTGCCTCTCATCTACGTCCTGCGCGAGGGGCTTGTCGTCGTTCAGTATCAGTTAGACGAAGTATCAGACGAAGAGTTGGTGAATTATGCAACTTCCCGGTGGACAGTTTGGTACCTAGTAAGTAGTGTCATGCCAAGAGCCCCTTTTGCAAAGAAGAGTGGTTGACTTCCGTTCCTCAGTTCGCTACTTCTAGCATTTTCTTCTGGCCATTCTTGATACCGGCAGTCGGCGGCATGATATCGGCATTGAGTCAACCAGAGGTGCTGCAGCTGCTTGATTATGGGTTGGTCAGGCTAGGTTGGTCGGACTATGTGCATAACCCCTTATGGCACATGGCCGTGGGTGGTTGGCAGTTATGGATTATACTAGGTGAAAAATTCCAGGAGTTTTACGATGAGCGATTTGGTCAAGAAGCCCTTGGAGAGTATTGATGTGATATTACAATATTGACAGGAAGGGGACACTTGTATATATACGAGCCAGTATGGTTACCCCCCACTCGAGATATCTCCCAACATGCTTCACCAGTGTCTCGTGTACAGGTTAAGAGTATTAAAACAATATAAAACTAGGACATCATTTCTGAACATATCTAGCATCCTCTCGGATATAAAAGACCGTCTTTTCTCTCCTTTTCTTTCTTCTCGTCATCATCATCATCATCACCATTGATAATCCAACTAGACTCGAAATTCATTCCATCGCCTGATTACCATTACCAATCTTTACCAATTATTTTATCTACTCACTCACTATGGAGGTCGCACGAAGATTTTCCGACGCATCTGTCGAGCCCGTTTACGAGCGCGTTGAGAGAAGGCGTTATTCCGACGAAGAGCCTCGCTCCGCCACCTATATCCAACAAATCGAGCAGATCTGGGAAACCACCAGAATATCGGAATATGTCGTCGGTCCCTCCATCACTCTGGGTCAGGGCTCTGTTGAGCCTTTACTAGTCCTATGCGTAGGTATGATGTTTCTGGCCACCCTCGTGGAAATCCTCGCCAGAATGACCGGACCTCTAGTGTCAAGTACGCCTAACTTAATCCTTTTCTTGGTTGCAGCATTCCTGATGAGCACACTTTACAATCAAAACACGGGCTCTTCTCCTCCCAGAGCAGCTCGTCTTCCTTACAACCCTACCCGCGCTCTAACTAACTCCCCAAGTCACCAGCGCAGGTAAGTTACGTACAATCGTTGTCAAGGAGTAGGTGAGGTGTAGTTGGATGGGCAAGGTACCCCTTTTCACTTTCAGTGTAACGAAGGTTGACTTGTCCACATAGGGAGACTCTCCGTATCGAATGTTTTTGTTTATAATGTTTACTTGTTTCTAATGTTTGCTTGTTTCTAATGTTTTTTGTTTCATCAATGTAGTCAATCCATATCAATAGATTTGCTCAGTATATTCAGTTTTAACTTTTGAAGTCACTATTAATTACATCTCATGTGTTTGCTTAGCTATACGTAATGATTCAATTTAAAATAATGTGAAAACAACGAACAATCCATTATCTTAATGTTTAGTGAAGAGTTGATCTAGATACAGCAAGGCAAATATTCGCGAAGCAAATCCACAAAGCGCCGATAAGTCCAGCTAAAATTCTAGCCATCAGAATTCCACATTCCCATTCATATCTCAATAATGATAGGTAGGTAGCGACCTCTCCCCAGAAATTGATCCACTCGGCAATTTTCATCTCAAGAGCTAGTAGATCAAAGTAAACCGGCATCGTCGTCCTGTGACATCGAAGAGTCTTCAGAGTCAAGATCCATTTCGTCTCCACTTACGCCGATCTCATGGTATTCATCGGGAATCTCAATGTCCTTATCGTCATGGACCGCCACAGGAACTCTCCACTCGAGATCCCACTTGATCAAGACACTACGAACATATTTCTGGAGCGCGGCTTTTCTCTCCAGCACGTCCTCTGCTTTGACCTCAGGTCGAGCAATATTGTCCAGTAGTGCATTTATGTGGGCTTCAACTTCTTTTACGACTGAAATTGAAATCTTGTCGAGTTTCTTTGGAAATGTGCTAAATGTCTGGCTCAGTCGATCGCGCAACGACGCGAAAGCAACAATGCACATCTTCTCGCTACTTTTGGACGCAAAATCCGATATGTGCTTCTTTCGCCTTTCATAGGAACCAGTTCCTAATAGAATGTTAGCATAATTACTTCATATTGATATTGAAGAGAAACTCCAGTTACCTTTCTCTTGTCGAGCCTTTCCAAAAGTTGGTTCCCATTTCTTCTGGATTGATTCGAGCATGTTAGGATGAATATGGGATGCATCTCTAGGGATAGAACTAAGTGCTTGCTGGACCTGATCCTTGATTCTGTCCTTTATGATATCGAACTTTGGGAGGACCGCATCGAGATACTTCGTAAGCTCAGGAAGGGCTTGTTCAATCCCAATCCTTAGTCTCTTACTAAAATCATTCCAGATATTTTCCACAATCTCAATGGCCGAATTACCAAGCTTGGGAATATCATGGTTGAGGGATCGATTCCAGTCTTCAACAACTGTTTCCATAAGTACATCTGATCTAATGAAATGTAAGCAGACTGTAAAAATTCTTTCAACAGAGGAATAATTCTCCTACAGTTGCTCCATCCAGTAATATTCAATCCGTGTTTCTCCAGATTTGCTGACGAACTTTCCTCCGTTGCGAATGATGTTTGCCTGGTACGTTAGCCAATGTTGCTTCACATTTGAAGATCCGTCCTTGTAAGACCAGCCTTTTACGGCATCTTTACAGCGATTTACACACTTCTCCAGGTGCTGCGTGTTATCTCGAAGGGGATTCTTCTTCTGGACAGATTTATCTAGATCTACCCAGTATTTGTTAAGTCTCTGTAATCAATTTGTCAGCTAAAAGGTGGTAATCCATTGATAAAATAGGCGACAAACCTCTTTCATCTGTTCATAGATACTTGGCATCACTTCCATCTCAACCCAGGCCCGATCAATACTCAATGGACTTTGACTCCATTCGTCCTTGGACCATGTTTGTATCACATAATAGAGGCTTTGGAGTTCATGGAGGAGGTTATCGGCATGTGTCTCCCTGTCCTGTATAGTCGAGCAACGTATCCAGTCTCTAAGCTTAGGAATCCCCGAGTAAAGAGGAGTCGGAAATCCTTCCTTGGGGTCCTCTAGCTGTGAGCAACCCCAATATGCTTTAGAACTAGCCGGGCATACCGATATCTTGCCGTCATATGTTTTCTCAAGATCATCATGGCCACTAGAAGATATTCGAGATTGACGCTTTTCGAAATCTTGTTGGATTCGTTCTGCCAGGAATCTGTTCCTCTCTTTGACACAGAGAAATGTTATGTTTCCTTTCACTTTCTGAAGTTTTTCATCTAAGCGATGTAATTCGTCCTGTAACTTTACGTTGGTTATCTTAGCTTCAACTCGTCGAGCTTTGGCTTTAGTGTGTGCGCCTTTGACTCCGCGGAGACTGATCTCTCCCTTATTGACACCTATGAAATAGTTAGCTTACAAGATGCAGATCATACGCATTAGGAATAAATTTCTAACCATTGGCAGGTGTGCTTAATTTTTTCATCTTCTTCAGTGCTGCCTTTTCTTCTGCAATGAGCTTCGATAACTTCTTGGAAGCTTCCGACTTTTCTGTCGATTTGACCTTTCTCTGATCCTTCAAGTCTTTCTATTGTGTGAGGAGACTTTGTAGTTCTTTGCTTGATTTGGTCCATTTCTTTTTGAAATCTGACTCTCGATCGATCTGATCTATTTGCGAGAGGACGACGCAATAGGCACGCTTATGAAACTTGCCGTCTAGCTTCATTCGAAGTTCCTGATGACTTGATATCAAGTTAACAGAGGTTGGATCATCTGCGGCTCGACTAGCAGGAGCTACGATCAGGGTAGCAGCCAGCTTTGGAAAATATCGTTCGGCAACTGCGGCACGACTCTCGACTGAGTCAGCCAAGCCGGGTAGATCCACGAGGACAACACCGTTGAGGAGAATTTCTGACTTCACGTAGATCTCTACTTCATCAATGAGGGGTCAAGCTGGGAATTCTGAGCCGTCCCCGCCATGATCCGCACTGGATGAATTCATGTACGGTCTGATCATATCGGAGAACACGTCCACCTTGCTACTGTGAAGACTTTTTGTCGTTCCGAGGATCGCACGAACGCCTTCATTTAAACCAAGAAGCTTCTCAGTATTCAATGACTTCAATTCATTTTCTTCCAAGCCAAAGATAGTTCTGATAAGTTCTAGCGCTGGTTTCATAGCCGTATCTAGAACCCTTAGGGCATCATAGTCGTCGTTCTCCAAATTATCGCTATCCGAGTCCTTGTTGAGGAGCTGGTTCTTGCTTCCCAGGTCCTCGAAGAATTGATCCAGCTGTCTGACGAGGTTAGACTGCTCGCGGAAAGTGACTAGCGCTCGAAACCGGTAGCTAGGTCTTTTGTCGTCGTTATACGCGACTTTGCACGGCACAGCTGTAGCTGCAGCCGCATTGTCAGTGGGCAAAAGCTCACGATAATCAAGGAGTGCATTCAAAGCAGAAGTTTTTCCACTTCCAGTAGGGCCTGCGACGCCGACAGGAACCTGAAGGGCATCGTGGCGTTTGATGAGGTCCTCTAAGTAGATTTAGCTTGAATACCTACCTCCTCTATTCGCAAGATACTTACTGCAACTATCAATCCACCCCTGAATTATCTTGTGTCCAAGCACATTTGAATAGAGCTCGTGATTTGATTCCTTGTCGGTGAAGAATGAAGTCTCAAATTGCGAGATGAGCTGTTTGCATTGTTCGATACCTAGTTGAAGTGCTTCTTCCTTGATCTTGATTCTTCTTCGGTCATCCAAGCCATCACAGGAGTCCCATGTGAATGAACTCGTTTCCCGAGATGGTGCCATCGCGCTAGTGATGATAGGTTAAACTGGGCTACCGCCTTGTCATCCAAGTGGTGATAAGTCTCTTCAAGGGTGAGAATGTCCGCGGGTGAATAAGAATGTAGTAATCTAGGTATGTTCGCGTTAGAATAATGTCAAAATGGGTTGAAAGTTTGAAGAATCGATGTGAGGTAAAGAAATCATAACATGTATGAAAAATTGGAGCAGAAATATCAAGCCAAGGCAGTCATAAATCCTAACCCTGAGCAGATTTCAAGGAAACTTGGGTACATATCCGGGTAGATGCCTTGTGCTGTGATAGTGAATGCTTAGTAGGGAAGTAACAATGTTAATTGTCATGGAAAGGTCTTTTCTCTTTTATACCTGAATGGCAGGCACTTGGTCTGGCGGCTTCCCATGCAGATACGTGGTAAGGGGCGACCGCGTAAGATTTGAGATGTGAAGGGGCAAGGACTCGGGAAACCAAATTGATATGGAAAGTGAATGATGCTCGATACTTAGGCCGAGAGCCACGTTTGTGCAGTTAATAATGAAGCTATATCATTGGAAATACAATTGCTCACACTCTTAAAGAGATAAAGCATTAGTGGGTGGAACGCGTGACATAATAGGCACCACTCAGTTACAATTAACTTACTAGGTTAGATGTAGGAATAAAGGTGACCTCGAGTCTTTAAAATTAAAAATTAGAAAGGAAATGTTCGAGTTTGATAGGTTCACCATGAAAATCAGGATGATATTAGGAGTAATAGAAGGCCATTATCAGGGAAGTCGCAAGTTACAATTAAATGGCAGAAGCCAACCAAGTATAAATATTAACATTTTTAGAATATCTACTTAAATATCTCGTAATTACCCCAGGACATATGTAGGACTAAACTTATTTACTTATATATAAAAGCATGATATATCGATACCTGAGGAAATATAGATTCACGAGGTTCGCTATCATAATTATCATCAATGTATCCAATCATATATATCCTTACTGTGAATAAAAGGATTACGGGTATCAAGACGGTAAGGACGCGCATCTGAAAAGCAATAATAAATTCCAGGACCGCCAGCGGTCCTTCATTTTCCATACATTTCCTCCACAGCTCACCTGGGTCCCCTTCTTGGCAGTGTTCTAGGTGGCAATGTTCTAGGTTGTGCTGCGCACAATAATCACAGAAATATATTTCCTGGTTATCCGTCGACGAATATGGCCAAGAAACGGAAGACGTACCCGAATATACAGCGACTCTCTCGATATTTACTACATGATCTTCATTGATCGATGGCTCTGGTGATGGTGGCGGTGGTCGTTGAACCGAAACCGGGGCTACCGGTTTTGCTTTGGGCTTAATGGTATCATAGCTTGCGCTATCTGCCGACTCCAGAAGTGGAGTTCGAAGACTAGGTAACATAATCGTGGTGTAAACATTGACTTAATTGAACAAGGTAATAGGAGTGTTAGAAACATCTAGCTTTCCGGTGGGGCTTGGTTACCCCTATAGCTTAGCAAGCTGTCGATAAAAAGAGGCTGTCGAACAGTAAGATGCGATGTAAATATGACCAAATATCAGGGAGCTTCATAGCTCTTATGACAAGTCATGAGTACATGTCGTGTCGTCATCCATATTGGCAACACAATGCAGACAACAATGCCTTGTATTAGAGACAAAGGCATGGAAGTATCAGGTGAGATATATAAAAGGGAGGTCTTTGATAAATATATAATAATAACTATTGTTATGTTTAGATCGTTTCGGCATTTCTTTGTCTTAGAGAAAAGGGCGAACGGAATCAATAACGACCCGAGCACATTCATAGCAACAAAGATGAACATCCTTCACTATTCCATATACAGAGATATGTTGTATCTGCGATTTGGGATTTGAGATGACTCAATCATGGAACTTGACCACTTTCATGAGGATATGTGACAAAATAAGAAATGGTAGTGAATGCATTATCATTAACAACTGAACCCTGCTTAAACTCCTCGAGACTTAACCCTCCCTGTATATACACGTCTAGCAGAGCGTCTAAACCACTTCGTGGTACGTAGCTTCTAGCAGTGTCTATGTTTACCAAGTTACAATATCCTCCTGCCTACCTATGAAAATCGGTGAATCCTCGAACCCATACACCTCTTAATACACTTCCAAGCTTCCGCATCCTCTTCTACCTGCCTGCCTGGGTTCTCAAGCGCCTCCTTGAAAGCTCCACTCTGCGCCTTCCCCTCAAGCTCAAGAATAAAGTCACATATCGGCGTAGTAATACTAGGCCTTGGGCCTCGAAGGCTGCGATCTAAGAACCTCCAAGCCAACTCGACCAGCTTCGTCTCATCGTCCGGGTGATCCGTAAATTCACATATGTCCATCAGGTGCGCAACCCATTCTTCGAAGCTGCGCCCGCTGGCCAGATCTGCGACGGTGTAATAGCATGGGTCTTCGCCTACTATGTCATTGATCCTCATCTCTTCTTTGAGCCAGGACTTGATATTTGGTTCGCTCTCGATCTGGATTTTAGGACTTTCCTCGGCATCCTGGTTATCACACGCCTGACGGCCTTCTCTTCGCCAATGCCTGTCGACGAGGTATAAGCGCTGCCACGCGTTTTCGCTGAGCGTTTGAAGGTTCTCCATTTCTTCATATGGAGTGGGCTTGCTGTTCTGTCCAGATACATTAGCACCACTAGCGACGGTCGCGTCGAGCGTCTGTCGGATACCCTCTTTCGTTACTTTTCCCGCGCGGCGCTCTAGCTTCAAGATGAACTGTAACATCCTAGTGAGGTTCTTCTGGGTCGCCAAGAGAGCATCTGCAGTGTTTTGTTCCAGACGTTGCTCGTCAGTTAAGCCGGTTAGATCCCGAATGGTCTTCTCACTCCCGGCTTCACTTTGAACGTCTTGTATGATTGCCGGGGTCTCGTCTTTTTTTGCGTTCTCCTGGTTTCGGACAGGATTAATCGGCTCAATAAACGAAAATCGTTCTTCGCTTATATTTATCTCCGAAAATGTTGGCCCGTCATCCCAAACGCAGACATCGTCTTCTAGACTGTCCTCGGACAGACAATAGGCTTGGGCAAGATATGGCTTAGCGCTGAAGACATAGCTTCCTCTGCCGTTACCCCTAGCCGTACCTTTCGTATCCTTGCTGTAAGATCTAATTGAATAATTCATGGCAGTGAAAGTTCCAAAAATTCGAAATAGCAAGATTTTAGAACAGATGCGGCCAGGGTCAGGTCGATATATTATTTTTCTCCGCAAAACACTCTTTGTTATAATTAGAACGGGAATCTCGTTTCAGCTCTAAGTCTCTACAATGCCATTCAAAGAAGGTGAACTCACTTTGTTTATTTTCCTGGTTCTTGAACAATGATTCAAGCACCAATGGCATCACCTCAACCAATCCAGAAAATAGGTAGGTCCAGACGCGTGATGTATTGACATTATAAGATAAAATGACTATACGTCCCATTCCCCCACATTTTTGATACAATCACCACATTGGTTCTAGATACCAAAAGAAGGAACATGGTGACCTGCTTAAGATAGTCCGATAATCCAACCATCCCCCTCCGGCTCTCCAGCTGGATCGCAACCACCCCACAGAACAACACTATGACCATCGGCTGTCACGTCGTAACCGAATGAACTTCGCGGCCCAGGGTGTACTTTTCCTTCATGTCGCTGGAGATCGCCGGGTGGTTGTACCTCGACTTCAGCCCAACTAAAGCCACCGGTGTCAACGCCGAACTTGGAGCGAATCTGGTCCTTGATATTGGCAGGTCTGATTGCATCTATTATACTAGACCTCCGCGAGACTTTCGAGTCACCGGACGGAAGTTGAAAAGTCCACAAGTCGCTCCACAGGGATACATTGCCGTGCTCGGTATGGCCCTTACGGTTTCCAAAGAAGTAGAGAAGGTACCTTCGACCATAACCAGTGGTGACGGGTATCAATCCAGCATTTGATCTCTGTTGAGGCCCGGGAGTCAGGGGGTTTGTAGGAAATGAGATGGTTTTCCATGTTGCTGGGGTCTTGGCGTAGAGATCAATCTCCAAGTGATGGACTTCGCTACTCAAGTCATCAGAGCTAGAGATTGCATATATCGTGTCTCCTACAATTGTGGCGCACGATATGATAGTGGGAGCGTGTGGCAATTGATTCCAAGTCTTAGCAGAAGAGTTGAAATGCCAGACGTCAGCCAAGGGTCCACCTGCAGAGTCGTTTCCGCCAATTAGGATAAAATTTCCTTCATGTGCCAATAAATTTGCTTTGCTCCGGGGAGGAGGGACTCTCTCTGGATGAGCAATATTTTCGATGGTTTGCCAATAGAAGTTCTCGGTATCATATAACCAAACTCTGCCACCCTCATCCAAGACTTTGCCAGTTTCGTCACAGCCTCCGTATACAGCAATGTGGTTTTTCACAGCACAAGCTGAATGATTGGTTCGCGGCCAAGGTACCGGACCATCTTGCTCAGCAGCAATAGCTGGTAGCATATGATACTCAGAGGTAGAAGTACTCGCCGATGGCAATGCTAAGCAATGGATATCGTTAGACGCAAGGACGCCCTGGCTCGTTTGGCCACCAAAGATGTAGGCTTTGTCGCCGAGAATAGTGAGTGTATGATGAGATCTAATGAGCGAGGATTTCGAGGTATCGTCTGTCGCAGAGCCCATCTGTGTGAAAGCAGCCTTGAGAGGCATAGTCGGCTTTGTCACGGCATGACTAGCTACTCCAGCGTAAACGCCCGTGGAGATAACCTCCTCAGCTGCTACCGCGCCTGCTGCAACTTCAGCCATTGTGTTTCGTTTTATTTTCCTTTCTTCGAATTTGGTACGTGTTGAGACTTATCCCAATTCACTGTGACGACTACCTTGATCGTCCAAATAGTTGAATGAGAAGAGGAACAGAGTTGAAGTCATTCCGCTAAAGTTAGACAAGAGACATTGTCGATGATGACGTATTGACCATCATTTGTATATCGCACAATACTTAAATACCTACATTGTAAGTAGTGACGCAATATTCAAGCCATAATTACCTATTGTGGAAGTCCGTCCAAAGTATCTGGATATTTGCCTGATCTGGGCTAGTTTCACGGAATTTATAGATTACATACCTAAGTACCCTGCCTAGTAGGTAGAGACGCGCGAATACCTTCAACACTCACAATTAACAAGATTTTGCGATAGTGACTCAGTACCTAGTAGTCATCAGAGTGTTGTGATGTGGTGCTTGGAAAACGCGAGATTCAACCTGGGTGGCAGCCATATGGGGATTCTCGTAGTGGACTAGAAAACTAGATGTAGTCTTGAATCTCGATTATGGTCCATCGGAACCTGGCCGGGCAAGTACCTATACAAGTCGCTAATGATCGCCGGGTACTTGGGAATTACATAGATACATTTTCCATGTATGTAGCATTGCAATTCCAGTACCTGCATTAGCGACGTCTCAAGGGACGGGAAACTGCAGCTCCAGTCAAGTGTGAGTGACATCCCACGCGGTAGATGAAGATCGCGTCGGAAAGGAGACAACAAGGTATATAGATTCCAGATACCCTGACTAGGTAGGTAGCATTCACAACCCGTACTCGATCTTCAGCATTTTAGATCTTGACATTACCTAGAAACCTCCCTAGCAGATAGATTTCACGGGCTGATTGATGAGTTTGCAGATATTCCTTGTTGCGACCTTTTGGGGATTCTGAAAATGCGTAGTGGGTTGAAACGATATGATATTAACATTAACATGCATAAAATGGAGACGCGAGAATAGGAGGGAAAAATAAAATACGGTGGTCCGGGAGCTTTCCAATTGAGATCTGACAGCGGGGATCGCTTATCTCTTATCTCTTGTCAAAGACGGCGTAACATTTCCCCTCTTTTTCCCCTTTTCTGGGTAAAGGATTTCTCAGAAATCATCACGTGACCAACTCATGTCTTGAATACAACAACTATCAGCCTGATCAGGTCGCAAATTATAAACAGATCAACTAATAAGAGTATCTTATATCGGTCAAGTTCCCATGGGTTCTTCCGATGAAGAGAATGAGCGTTTAGCGCATCCCGAGTTTTGGGATCAACGCTACGCTCAAGCTAATAGCGATCAGCCAACTCACGAGTGGTTTCGGACCTTTGGCGACCTCGACTCTTTTTTCAACCAGAGACTCTTCAAAAGTCAAAATCCGAACTCGAATCCAAAAATATTACATTTAGGATCGGGAGATAGTGTATGTTGTCTCAACAGGCAGGGATTTGTCGATGAATGCTGACATCCATCTTTGGCAGGATGTTCCAGCGGGGCTTTACGAAAGGGGCTACAAAAACCAGCTCTGTCTTGACTTCTCTACTATCGTTGTAGATCTTATGTCCAAACGGCACTCAAATATGAAAGGTATTGAATGGAGACATGCTGATGTTCGTCATATGGACGACCTACCTGATAAGTCCATAGACGTTGCCTTCGACAAGGGCACTTTAGATGCTATGATTCATGGTAGTCCGTGGAGTCCACCTGACGATGTAAAGGAGAACACTAGTCAATACATTCGCGAGGTCAGTCTTATTATAGGTCCTCTTCTCGATTGTTTCAATATTAATGAAGCTCAGGTGAATCGAGTGTTGAAGGATGACGGTGTGTTCCTCTACGTAACGTACCGACAGCCACACTTCATAAGACCTCTTCTGAATTGCGAGGGAACCGATTGGGATATCGACATGGATATTCTCGGTGACGGTACTAGCTCATTTGCTTACCATGGATTTATCTTGAGAAGAAATCTACATCCGGTGACAGGGACGTCGTAAACCCTTTAAGTTTCCACATCGCAGTATCTCACTCCAGCTTTTGTGCAAGGAGGACATCACAAACATCAAAGACCTTTCATCCGCACCAGCATCATAAGAAGTGTCTGTTAGTCACCGACTACTAAAATTTAAAAATCCGTCCCATTTATCCTTTGGGGTGCCCCAAATAAAGGAGCGCCGCTCATACTTGCCCTAGAAGTTGATTCTCTATAGGTATGTCCTTTGAATTTCATCCATCCTAACCCCTGCCGCCACCCATGTTTTAGCCGTGAAACCCATTTTGGACTGTTGAAGTAACCAAGCATGCGCCGCTAAGCCTTTCAAAATGTCATTCATCATCATCAATCCAGAACTCAAATATCCTAGAGTGTCTAAGGCTCGCCCCAGATCTCGTCAGCGATCTGTCTGACTAGCGATAGCTTCTTCTTCTCATCTTCTACAGTTAGAGGGTATCCACTCTCGTGTGTGCTGAAACCGCACTGAGGGCTGATGTAAATTCGCTTCAGCGCTTCTTCGCGAGATTGGCCGCTCCCCTCCGCAACAAATTCCGCCGCCTTGTAGATACGCTCCTTCGTGGTCTCCTTATCCTCTAGCTGCGGCAACTTCGTGCTGATGACGCCGACAACAACGTTCTTGTTCTTGGGGAGGTACTTGAGGGGCTCAAAGCCGCCCGCTCGCTCGGTATCATATTCAAGATAGAACGTGTTGACGTCTAATTCCTCGAAAAGCTTCTTGGCAATGATATCGTAGGCTCCGGTAGCGAAGTGCCTGCCGCCTATGAAGTTTCCTCTGCATAGGTGAATACCCGAGTGGAAATCAGCCGGCAAGCCGCGAATAGAGTCGTTGTATAGCTTGATGTAGGCATCTAGGAGGTCTTCCCACGTTCCAATATTGTCCTTGTCTTGTTCCCACCCTTTCCGGAAGTCTTGAGAGCAAAAGTCTGTTTCTGGTGTTACAAAATGTGATACTAGCCATGTTAGGGCGGTATAAACTTACAAGCCATTCCCGGGTCGTCAAATTGGACATTCCTCAAGCCGGCCTTGTAGAGGTGCTGTAACTCAGCATTATAAACTTTAGCTACGTCTGCGAAGTATTCGGCATCGTTGGCGTAGGCTTCCTTGGTGTAGGCACGTCCTTGCTTGTACCTCATGTGGAACCATGATGGCGCAATCATAGTGAGTTTGATATTGCCCCATTCATTCTCAGGGACAAATTCCTGAACAGCCCGAAGTTCGTTCAAGTTGGAGACTGACTTGCTAGGGTCGTGCGACAGCTTGCCACCAGCAATGACCGACTCTCCAGGGAAAACCTTCCTGTCCTTCTCGATCAAACTCACGACATCAGGGTGGTACAGGCGAAACATGCTAGCCTCGGCATCTTGTAAGGCGATAGTGCCCACAACTTCATCCCAGAAGAGACCCCAGAATCGCGTTCGGTTATACTCGCCCGAGTTAACAGCCTTGAGACCCAATTCCTGTTGTAGTTTAACAACCTCGCCAATTGCCTTCTTCTCGACAGCTGGGAGTCCGGCTTCCTCTGCCGAGATTCCCTTATCCCTGATAGTAGCACGAACTTCGAGTAGATCGGCAGGTCTCAGCAATGAGCCCAAGTGCTCGGCGCGAAACGGGGGTGCCATCTTCAATTAGTCAGTATGAGAGCTCTGATGTTTTCGCTTTTCGTTTTCCCTTCTTTTTTAAAGCTTCCTAGTTGAAATTCTTGCCTACCTTTAGCGTGTTACGTAAAAAAAAAAAAAAAAAAAAAAATAGAATATGGGTGAGGGTTTTTTAGTTTCGGTTAGGTAGTGGCAACAAGTAGTAACACACTTCAGTGGCTACGATACTATATCATACACGAGGGAAATAGAATGCCTCTTGTTAAAAAAGCTAAGAGGAAAGCTTTTAAAAAAACACACACAGAGGGCTCCATCGATAAGCTAGCCTTTCGGTCGTAGCCTACATCCTAGGTAACTACACCCTTAAGAATCCTCCTAATGGCCTCTAGCGGGGGTTTGGGTGCGGGGGAAGATGGTGAGATGCTGTGGACCATCATGTAATCTACGCGCGAGGGCGAAGGGAGCAGCCAACTGAATCGGGGATACTAACAACAGATTATGGGAATAAACTCGGGGTTAGCCAAGGGCCCACATTGGTTCCGACTAACGTACGAGACGGTCTTCAAGAACACGGCAATCTAGGCGTACAATTGTTCCGCAAACTTCGAGGCTAGGGTTTGGACATTGCACAGAACTCTTAACGTAGGTAGTATGAGGACATCCTTAAGATGTACATAAGAGCCCAGACATGAATCCTATTTCTTGGCTACTACCCTAGGTAGTCACTCTAGTAGGTTGATGTTACATGGATGACACAGTAGAGAGGTTAAGCAATTGCGTTTTTTAATCCTGTGAGGGTATAACAGAAATAACTTCAACCTCCATAGAATTGGACGCAATTCGTAGTGAAGAAAAGCATTATGATATCGCAATCGTCTGGATATTGATCAATGAATGGATTCAAGGGACGATTTAAATATGCTGCTAAAGTTTTTAGCGTTTTTATATACTACCTAGGTATATCCCATAGCTAATGGAGGAAGTGTGAATGAAAACACAGCAGGTTCGATATTCTCCCTTACAGAATCAGCATTTACCCATTATACAAACACCCCAGGTTTGGGAAAGCAAGGGGTTAGGTCGAATCGGAAGATACAGGGAACTACAGGATGGAAAGGCGAAGAGGAATAATAATACAACAATGACGTAAATGTTACGACTTAGGTTAGAGTCACGGACAGACGAAGACATTCACAAGGCAATGAAGACGATATAAGATATAGGCACTTGGAAAATCAATTGAGCAACGACCAAGATCTTTAAATTTACAAGCTGTCATGAACATAAATGGTATATACCCCAGCTATGATAACACGCCATCGCTTGCTTGTCAATGAAACATTACAGATTATAAGACCTCCAATCCAATGCACATGCAAATCTCCTTTCAACACATCACAACCCAAATGGTATCTTTAATACTCCTCCGAATTCCACTAATTATCATTTTCGTCACGTTCCTTACATAAGGAGGACGGCGCCGACGAGGGCGAACAGACCAGCGAAACCGCTTCCGACCTTGGCGGCACCAGCGGTGGCGATGGGGGTCTCGCCAGCAGGGTAGCTGGGAGTGCTGGGGTAGCTGGCGCTAGCGCTGGGCTGGCGGGTGGCTAGAGTGGTGCACGGGGTGCTGGTCGGGTAGGGAGGGATCTCGGTGGGGTAGGCCGGGACGCTGGTAGCAGCGGTAGGGCCAACTGGGACACCGCCAGCAGGGTAGCTAGGCGAAGAGCCAACGGGGCTGGTGGCGCTGGTGGCCGGGACGCTCTCGGAAGGCACACCACCGGCAGGGTAGCTGGGGGCAGGGGCGGACGAAGCGGGAACGCTCACGCTCGCGGAGGGGACGCCACCGGCGGGGTAGCTAGCAGTGGCGCTGCCGACGGGGAGGCTCTCGGAAGAGGCCGGGGCCGAGGGAGCAGGGCCAGTGGGGTAGCCACCAGCGGGGGCGCTGGGAGCAGAAGAGGCAGGGACACTCACGCTGGCGGAGGGAACACCGACAGGGGAGGACTCGCTAGCAGAGGGGACACCGGCGGTAGGATAGCCAGCGACGGGAGCCTCAGGGTAACTGGTAGAGTCACGAGCAGGATTGCTGTTGACGGGGTAAGAGCCAGTGGGCTTGCCAGCGGGGGTAGTGGCGGCGCTGCTAACGGGAGCAGTGCTGGAGGCAGCAACGGGGGTGGTGCTGACAGCGGGCTTACCACCGGTGGGGTAAGGAGCAGTGGGAATGTTGCTGGGAGGAGTGAAGGTAGAGACACCAGAGCAAGGAGTAAGGGTAACAGTCTCCTTGGTGACGGTGGCCACAGCAGGCTTGGTGATAGTGGCCTTAGGAGGAGCAGTGATGGGGGCGGTCTGGGTAGCAGGGCAGACAGTCGTGAAGACAGTGGTGTGGACCAACGTAGCGGTGGTGGCGTAGCCAGCAGGGCAGTTGGGGACGGTGGCGGCGCACTGGGTGACGGTGAAAGTCTGCGTGTTGGTCACAGTGGAGGTGATGGAACCGCCGTTAGGAGCCGGGGTGGTGACGGCAGCAGTGGCAGAGGAGGTGATGGCAGGAATGCTTCCGGAGGGGTAGCCAGAGCCGGAACCAGAGCCAGAGCCAGGGAGAGACACAGAGCCGGAGGGGAGGGAGCCAGGAAGGCTACCAGTGGGAACACCACCAGCGGGGATGCTGCCGGCGGGAACGCTGGCAGTGATGGCCGGGACGGAGGCAGTGTACGACGGGTGCTCGCAAAGGGTGGTCGTAGGGTAGCTCAGGAGAGCGGTGGACAGAGTCGGGGCAAGGTGGAGGGAGAGGAGATCCTCAACCTCGACATCAAGCTCGACAGCGGCACCGATGTTAAGACCGTACGACTCCTTGGAGAGAGGGCACGAAGGAGTGGCGCAGAAGAAACCGACGTACTCGAGCAAGTTGGCGAAGACGGCAACCTCGAGACCAGCACCGATCTCAGGAAGGTCTAGGATGGGGACGATGTCGTCAATGTCGACCTCAGCAGCAACGCCGAGCTCAACACGGAGACGAAGGTCAGCCAAAAGCTTGGTGCAACCAATACGGACTTCCACGGGCAAGACCTGGACGGAGAGGCCAGAGAAGGCAGCGTCCAAGATCTTTCCAGCCAAGATATCAGTCTCGATGTGGGCTTCGTCAACAAGCTTCACGTCAATACCGGCGGACAGGTCAATGGCGGTCTCGACACCGAGGACGAGATCGAGGGAGATCAAGGCGTCAACCTTGAGACCAGGGAGGGGAAGGGAGATCGGGGCGGGGGGAGTGAACAGGTTCACCGCGATGACAGCGGCGGCACCGATCTCGATGTCCAAGTCAAGCTTGGCCTCGATGTCAGTCAAGGACAGGCTGAGAGCAGGGACGACGTTCTCGAGGTTGATGCTGGCGTTGATGTTACCCTTGGTGTAGCAGGTGTCGCAGATGATCGCGACCTCTACATCAGCGGCAGCACCCAGAACAGGGGGGACAGCCACGTTGGCCAAAACACCAGCAGCGAGGGTTGTGCCACTCAGGTCAACGCCAATGTCGACGTTGGCAGAGATGGGCTGGCTGAGGTCCTTGGGAAGGTCGAGGTTAAGGAGATCTCGGTCGGAGACGGGCGCAGTTGCGCTGGCGAGCGAGGCCGCCATGGCCACGGCCGCGGAGCCGTGGGTTGAGAAACGCATTTTGTATTAGGGAAGCGCAGAAACGGCAAACACTAAAGAGTGGACTGGAACAATAGTATTCCAAAATAGAGAGCGTGAAGATGCCGGAAAGCACAAACGAATGACTGTCTTGGGCCGAAGCTTGATGGGAGTGAGGAAAGAAAGAAAAACCAACGGTAGGGTCGGCATCGGCTCTCTTTTCTATTCCTTCGATCGAAATTACCATCACTTCACCGACCCAGGGGAGCTCAAGGGGAGCTCATGGCCACCCGGCCACCCGTGATTAGCCATGACAGTTCATTCGTAGCCTTCTTTGCCCCCGGCGACTAAGCGGTCAGGTATCTCTCTACCTAATTCAGATCGTCAATTAAGGCAGAGGTTCAAGGCCTAGCCAATACTTCGTCAGTATCGAATTTCATGAGAGTGTGGTCCGAGAGCCCAGTAGCAGTCCCACTGGCAAGGCTCTCCTCGCGCCTCTGAACCATCTCTCGCTGTGGAGCTGCCAAGGGAAACGCACTTATCGACAGGGTCTTTCTTCCTCACGCACCCTGCAATGTTCGTTAGAATGTGGGGTTGAAAGGATACGCACAGGCTCCATCTAGGAACCAGGGGACATTAGAAGCATGGGAGGCATGGGTAAGGAAAAGGGGGCTGAGGACTCCAGTACGGGAATTAGAAAATAGCCTCTACGCTTGTTTAGAAGTGTTGACCAGTCATATTAACGACCCAAGTGAGTAAAGAGAAAAAAAACCAATAAATCGATATTTTATTTTACGAGCTGTGGTTCGTCCGAATATTGTTGAATTCTTAGGTATCATTATTGGTATAGAAATCACGAAATAGCAATTTCAGCTTCAAAGCCCTTGAGTATTCAAAATTTTAGTATTCAGTTTTTTCTCTATTCTGTAAAATTGTTCATAGCCAGCCATGTTTAGGTCCGGCATAGTAAATCAGTTTTATTACCCATTTAAGCTACTTGGGATGACCCATTTTACCTCTCTCACTGCCGAATCATCGGCAAGTTCGGATGACGTTTATTTACACCTCTGCTCGGCTTCTGTGACATCGATGAGCTAAAAGGCTAAATTTCAGTGTACTTCCACTTACCACTACAATTGTATAGACTGTGGATGTACCTGTCGTGTTTGATCATAGTCGCAATAGGAGTGGCTGACGGGCGTTTTAAAATGGCGATCGGCAGTGAGTATCTTGGCAGGGACCGGGGCTCTCTGTTCTTCTCCATTGTTGGGCTGGACTTTTAAGGGGCCAGGGGGGGTCCTACGCTGCGGCGGAACCAGCTCGACCAAATAGAGTCAGCGGAGTGACATGTCAATGTCTCCATCTCCATCTCCATCATAACCAATTGTTGTTGGTTAAGGGGGAAATCTTCCGATGCCTTCCATCAGAATAGCCCTATTTCCGGAGGTCGACCTGTAAGAAGCGCGTCTCGCGTCACATCATTGACCATCATTAACGGTCTGACTGCCTGTACCATTGCTACGCTGACGGTTGTAGTGCTGCGTTTATGCTTCAATAAATTTGAGTCTGGACTCTAAATCCTTTGCCGTGCATATTCTGTAGGGTGACTTTTGAACGGGAATCCTCCAGGGCTATCGAGATCTCTTAGATCTATGGTAGACATCATCCGCATCGTAAGCTGGGAACGATACACTTCGTAGGTAAGAAGCGTACCTGCTTCGAAGACGTCTGGGTATGTCCACTAGATCACGATGGGAATTGTGTTTTAAATTACTAATCTTTCAAACAACTGACAATCTTCTGTTCGTCTTACGTTGGTGCCAGTTTTTTTGGTATTGTAATTTTCTAGAATAATTTCTTAATTATGCCGTTTCTAGCAGGGTTTATTATTTCGCCTCTCTAATGCTATTACATGCCTAAAACCTAGGTACATACCCACCTAAGCTGTGAACGGGCTTATGAATTGTGTGATATTATTAGTCAATTCGATTTCAAGCTGTCAGTGGCAGCAGTGGTTACATCCCAGCAGCCCCAGCTGTGAAGGGCAAAAGCCAGTGAATCGACATGCATAATCACAGCATCTACTAATAATTTTACCTCGTTATTACCTACCTGGTAATATGTCCGGTTGACTGCAATTTGATCGAACGCGGCCTTCCATACTTCCTCAAGGATTTGGTGCGGCATGTCAGCTGCAGCATCTCGAACGGCTGCATGTGGAAATTAAACAGCTATGCTTCGCTCCGTCCTGCCTCAAACAACAAAAAATAATCAGATCTATCTTCTATGACAACCCTGTAGTTTAAGGCCAATGCCAGCGCGCTCCTAAACGAGGTGAGATCAATAGTTCCTTTAGATACTGTGTAAGCGCATAATATTTTGCGAGAACTTACCATACCATCAGGATGGAATAGCTCGAGCCATTATGTCCGTGTCCATCGCGACACATGGTGGTCTAGACTCGCCAACAGCCCGGGTATACACGTTCTGTCTCAGATACGTCTTTCCGTGCGCAGCCGCATACTACCCCTTCCCCAGATCGTAAATGTGAAATGAACCCTGCCTCTTATTCACCTTTCCAGCTTACTGACTGGTAAAATTTTTATTATTGGCAATCGTCCGATACTTTTTGCCATCCCTTGCTATTTCATCTTAATATCTTAATATGTACGCGCATGGCAGGAGGCGAAACTCCATGACGAGTGCCGGACATCCGGAGACTTCCGACGCCTCTACTTCGGTACCAATCTAGCCCTAACAGTCAGGCATCCAGAACATCCAGAACTCCCTACTAGCTTTCCAAATGTCTCGGAAGAACCAGAACACGAAAAATGGGCGACCCATGATCCTATTGAGTCTATTGAAAAGAGAAGCCTAAACAAGGTGAATTGTAAACTTGGCTTGTAATTTGCGGTGTGTTATCTTCATCTTGTTGAGCAGCGGTCCAAAGAGAAAAAAATCGCTGTTCAACATGTCGGCGGCTAAGTTCCTTTGAGTCTCACTAAATCTCTTCACAGGGCTGTTAGTCTAATCCGACTTAGCGTAATGGCACTACTGCATGTAGCACTCACGGCTCATGCCACAGTGGATGCTGGCGTCCGCGTATAGCAGCCGTGTATTACAGCTAGTTTAGTTCATTCCTTCAGGTCTTGCAGCAGCAGGTAGCAGTGCTAAATTCGAATATCCTATCTCTATGATGAGTTGTAGATATTATTCCTATACTGGACTGAGGTATCAAACCTATACGTCCATATAGCCGAACTCACATAAGTCTATAGATGATCTTCAACTCCAGTGACAACAGAAGGGCAACTTCGGTCTCGAAACGTGGGCGCGTCAACCTCTCTATGCGTACCTATCAGAATCTGACAGGTCGATTAGTGGCTTCACGTATGGAGCAACACCCATAAGCCCATGACCCTAGCTATGACGAGCATGTTGGTTCTAAATGACCATGCTTTTTGACCTTCGAAGCCTGAAATTTCCCCTTTACCTATTACCTAGTAACTCAAAATCATCCATTCTCGATCCATGCTGACGAAGCAGCTGCAGCTCCGATGTCGTATGTCCGACGGGTCTAGCTAGTCCGCATACCTATTTGCACAGTGGATAGCTTACCATAACGAAGCAATGCGCGTAGACTAATTCGGGCAGACCGCTAACAGTACGTACGTATACACTTCTTCATTTTGCTACTTGCGTAAGCTAGAAGTCGAACGCCTGTAGAGTTGTTGGCGCCCAAATATGTATTGTGTACTTTGGTAGGTAGCATTCGTAGAATAAGGAATACACTGCCTATTAGGAATCAGTATAATATAGCAAACTCTCAATAGGTAATATTTATTCGTGTAGATCTCCTAAATGGGAGTTCGAGTTGGCTGCTTATGGTCTCGGACTTGAGTTGAGTAATACCACTTTCGCGATCCCTCCGCCTAAAAGGGTCAGGGGTACATACCGGTTAATATATTCAGATCTCACTACTTCTCCTATATGCCTTCATGATATAGTTCACCGTAAGCCTAGACTTGATTGGTCATGCTATCTAGGGATGCTAAGCTATGCATAATGATGCCAGGGGAAATTGAGACGAAATTTTCATCACGCAGAAGCTTCGAAATTAGAGTGCCTTCTGATCTTAAGATAGATTTTTCATTATTAAGAGAAACATTGATTATGGTTAGTTCCTCTAAGAAATGTGATCATGTCGTAAGACCTCAAATATGCACACATATCATGTTAAGCCATAACCTGCTTGTGCAAGGTAGACCGACGAGGCATTATGGCTTTAGTAATCCTGGGATCTGAAGTCCTACATCTATACCCATGCTTAGATGTCTCTGAATTGAACTTCCTACGTTCTGCCCGGTACTCCTATCTTTATGGGCATTTCATGAAAGTCAAAGCTATACTCTGAAGGAGTCGTCGATTTAATCCAGCTCTATGGGAGTATCCGCGTCGCCTCCTTTTACCTCACTCGGGCTTAAGATGTCTTGGCTCATTGCGTCGATTTCCATGTCATCCTCTGACTCCGAGTCGATGGTCATAATGCTGGCTTGAGTTAACTTTCGTCCTCCTAGAAACTCTACCTCGCTAAGGCTCACGTGCCTATCGATGCCTCGTTCTCCAAGATACTCTATGTCGTCGTCGTCTTCGGATTCCTGGTAGTATTCGTCGGAGTCACTCTTCCACTCATCATCGCCTTCGGAACTCGAAAGTTCACCGTCTCCGGCATGCACGCGGTCCTTCTGCTCCAACCATCTTCGAAGGTGCTTGTACAGATGCTTGACAACGAGGGGCGGAAATGCGTTTCCAATTTGTCTCTTTTGCGAGGGTTTCTGGAAATCGTAGTCAGGGGGAAAGCCTTGTAATACCGAGTACTCTCGGAGGGTGAAGTCTCTCAGGCCAGTGTAATGATAATTACCTACACCACCGCTACAAGTGATAGTGCGAAGGAGAGGTATGTTAGGATCCCATCTTGGCCTCAGTACGCGCTTCATCCTGTTAGGACAGTGAAGCTCGTCATTCCATCTGGCTGCTGGAGGGATCGTGCGCAGCATCTGTTGCACTGTCCTGTATGGCTTCGTTCCGTCCCCATCTACTGGCGCCTCCGAATGTGTCGTGACTGGAAAAGGAGGCAACTCTTCCCCTATACAGGCGCCTATCATGATAAGACGGTTTCGTTGCGACGGTGCTCCCCATGTTAGCAAGTTTACTATCTTCCAACGGATTGAATAATCATGTCGCGTGAACCCTTGGATTAAAGAGTTGAAGTAAAATTCGAATCTAGGATGTAGGATGCCGAATGTCTGCTCCACAGTGAATATCCGCGGGCGTAGAATCTTAATCAGCTCATGGCAGGCAAACAAAATAGCGATATTCGCGTCGTCGTTGATGCCTGGTGTTGTGTGTGCAGGAGACCAATATTGGCATGGAGGGGATAGATGAACCACGTCGACATGAAAACTAGAGTCTCTCATCTCAATGATGAAATCGTACATGTCTTGCTGACGTAAGTCTGCTTCCGGATACATGAGTCGATATGTATTACATGCACCTTGTGCATGATCAACACTTAGTACGATGCGCATACCGGCTTTCTTGGCGCCACAAGATGCACCTCCAGCGCCACAGAACATATCGGCAAACGTGTATTTTTGGCCAGGTTTCTTCGGAATCCAATCGTCCGCGTTTTCGTCTTTTTGAATTTCGGATTCGTCAACATTCACCATCAGGCGCGAACTATCCGGCTCGTCTGGGATGTATGAACCTCCTCGGACCTTTCCGCCTCGCCAGCTATTCACTAGGTAGGAATCGGAAGTACGATATTTTTCTTTAGGTGCCTCTTCGGAGACTATGCGCGTTATGGCGAACTCATTAGGTGGCTTCTTATTACAGCGCTTAGTTGCATCTCCCCAGATGTATCGAACCTTCCATCGGCATACGAGAACTGCTCTCTCTTCGATTTCTTGAGTAGTCTCATATATCCCCCTGGGGAAACGGTGCTCTGGAAAAGGCTTGTTGGTGGTAACGCACACTCTAGATTTGATGATCGCATGCAGGGGAATCTCGATAGCAGCTTGCTCTTCATCGGGTCTGAGGTCGTCTCTGTCGATCTCCAGAACTAAAGCAACCTCGTTACGAAGTCGCGGCAACTGCCCTCGTAAATTCCTGGTCCTGGTAAGCGGAAGCCCTCGAAGTATAATTCCAGATTCGGTCTGAATGACCATTTGAATGGTCAGAAACGCCGCACCACGGAGGTCTGGGATCGGGATTATTTCGACAGTAAATCCAGGTTTGAGTTCCATATCGTTATACGTATAACTGTCAAGCCATCTGTTCGGCAGAATTACAGACGGGTTCCGTCTTGGTGGGCTGGTTACCTTGCGCGGTCTTCGTCGCACATTCACCGCGGTTAGATCAACAACTTCAATAACCTCGGCGACCTCAGGCTCTAGTTTCTCCTCAAAGGCCAATTCCGCCCGATCGATTTCCTCTCCCTGTTCTTCAGTGAGATCGATAGTAGGGCGCTTAGGCTGTTTGGAAGCCTCGTTGAAGCGACGTTCTATGTCTGCCTGAGCTTTGCTCACACATAATTCTTCTTCCTCCCAGCTCTTCTCAGCGATTGACACCCAAGGGGTATCAGATGACACCTCCACTATTGATGATGCCATATTCAAGTCACTAGTCACAACAGAATATGTTAGTAAGATAATAGAAGGGAGGAGAGTGAACTACTATTGCTTGATGTGTTGATAAGAAAGAAATGGTACTTAAAATTGAAGAGAAGCTTTCTTACGGATATGAAGTAATATGACAATTAACTAAAGCATTTCATGATTTGAGGTATGGGAGGAAGGTTAGGTAGTTCCGTGGTGTATTGGCGATATGGAAGATGCGTCGACTTATAGTCATAATAATAGGGGGCTGAGAGCACCACTGGTAAAATGGAATAAACTCAAACTACCGGTTCTCCATACTAAGTGATTTTCAAAAGTTAAATTGTAATAACTTTAGATGTTACGACGTTATTTTCTCAATAATTTTGTGACAAGAACTGATATATAAAATGTTTGTGGTGTATGGGAAGGCTAAAGCCTATATCTGTTCAGTAACAGCGGTTGCTGAAAGAGCTATGGTCTTTTTTAGGTGGTTCTGGAAAGACCCAGAGCACAGGGCTCTTGATAGAAGTAGGCTTAAGAGAGAAGTACGTTAAAAATTTATTTGTTGAACATACATAACCAAGGGAAGCGGTGCGATGTGCGTCCTAGTTGGTGAAAAAAACCCGGACAGAGATGCGCAAGCTTCAAGAACAGCAAACAAAAAGAGTCATATACCCAACAGCTGTTGGAAACAAACAGCAAAAGGAACATTGAGATATTTGCTGGTTGTCAGATTGGCATGCCTGGGTAAGTAGTAAAGGTGAGGGTGATTTACGCGTTAATATTGGTAAGGAATAAGAACTAAAGCTGGACCTGATGATGGCAGGGGAGGTCTAGATGTAAGAGAAGTCAAATTAAGCAGCTTGACTCCTGCTAATATTAATTTTCTAATAAAGAGTTACAGAGCTCAATCGGCTTTGTGAATTGACTTATTGTCGATGTTCAAGGGAAAGAATCACGCCCAGCCGTGAAAGGTTGTGAATTTGGCTCATACCCTAGTCCGACTCTAGGCAGCAACTCGATGAACTTGCATTTTTACAGTACATTAGACAATAGGTGCCTAGAATTTATTTCTGAGACAGCCTTTTTTGAACAGCCTTTTAGTCATATTCTCTAAAGGTCTATAGTAACTATTCACGAGGACATACTTTATCCTCATAGAAGACTTTATGTCCTAAGACAATTATATTAGTGTGTAAGTATACCCAAATTTATAGGAATGAAAATTTTTAATTCATGTCTTTATTCATTTTATCACTTGGATATCTTATAGCATTTTAGGAACTGTAAGAGTTGAGTACCTAACGATGAAAAGGGGTAACCTCTGAGTGGATACCACGCTTTTATGATCCATACTATATTCTACCAAATCTGTGTTTACCTAAAATGTTATTTTACAAGCGGTCTTGAAGTCATTCGAGACTTACAATTGGTGAAAGATGAAATTTTGTAATTGTCTTCAAAATACAGTATTCTGTTAAAAGGTGCCGTCGGTAACCGCCGGACATCTCCGGTCGGAGTGAACCGGGGAGTGGGTCCTTCAACTAGGTAATACAGCGCCGCGGAGGGCAATCACTTGGGGGTCCGCGACTGCCCTAAGACAAATTTTCCTGCCTGCCACCGATTTCCGACGGCGACAATGTTTTCGCTTTTAAGTCTTCGTCCATTGTGACGCAAAGAAGTCGCTATCCGTGGTGCATGGCGCACAATTCCGACATGCCTGGAGCCCCACCAGGATCTTCTCGGTCCTCGAAACGTCGCGGCGGGGAAGAAAACGGAACCGGAAAATCCCCTCAGAAACGGCGCCGACGAGCTTTCTCCTGCCTGTCATGTCAAAAGCTGAAATGCAGGTGCGAATACGACACTGGCGCGCAGGGTTGCCACCGATGCCAAACGTTGAGGTTAGCAAAGCAAATACCCATGATAATCAGCGATCTAGATCGTAGTTGATATAAGCATAATGGGGCATGTATTAATCTATATCTTTATGAAGAATCGAATGTTCCCTCCGCGGAGAATATGCAGTGTCACCGTCTAATTCCGCCCCTGCCGAGCAACTTAGTTCTAATATCGAAGAAAGGTATTTGTGAAATGATAAGCCTGAAGACGAGTTTATAGATAGCTACTTGATTAGCTAACAAACTTGTTAGACTTCAACGTTACGAGGATGAGCTGCGCGAACTCAAGTCCACGATCAAGGATTTGACCTCCGGTGCTCAACCGCAGAATGACCGAACACAGGTTGGCAGGGATTCTACTTACCACAGCGGCGGGCATGCGTCACACACAGAGCAGGGAAACTCTAACCCCGAGTTTCTCTCAGTCCCTGCAGATAAAGGGGCTCAAACCGCACCAATCGTTGTGCTGAGATCGATATCACAGCAAATAACGAAAGGATGTAGAAGACTCCTAGGTCATATTAATATCGACCTTGTGCAACTCCAGTTGCTCGACGAGCAAACCGCGAATGAGTTGATTCAGCTGTAAGTCTCTAGAATGTCGGAGGTCGTTATATCAGGAATAGATTGACTGACTTAGTATTAAGTTTCTTCCGTTACCAAGGTCATAACCTCCTTGTTTGTGGTATCGAGGATTTGACGGCCAACGACGAGACTCGCAAAATATCAGATTTCTTGCGCAGTGTGTGCATTTTGATTGGTGTGGTATATCGTGACGATATATGTGGTACGTCAATACACAGACAGATTTACGAGCAAGTCCGAGTCACTCTTGGACAAGCTCTCTTATCTAGCCCACTGAATCTTGAAGAGATCAATGCCGTGTTGATCATGAGTAACAATGCGAACAGCCCGAGTAGTGTGAGTACAATGTCACTCATGTGTGTTTGTGCGGTTGATCTAATTGAAAATAGAATGGGCATGAATATGTTGATAGCTGGCTGTTGACCGGTTACTGTGCCAAGCAAGCGATGCTCAGTATCTGTTTCTCGAAGATAATCAACAATATCAAGGAGGGTAGGATGACAAGCGAAGATCAAAAAGCTATTCAACTATGGTCGAAAATATGCCTTCACCATCTTCAGTAAGTTCTGGCAATTCGGGTTTTTCTTTAACGTGACTAATACGGCTGGTTGCAATGTAGTTGGGCCGCGACGACGGGTAGGCCATCAATCATACCGATTCCGTATATAAATCAATGTAACATTCTGCTTAGCTTCTATCAGGCTACTATGCAGGATGGGATGCTTGTCGCTGAGATATTTCTATACTCGACATTACATCAGAAGCTTGCTCATCAATCGTATCTCGGGGATGGTGGGGAATGCAAGGAATTTTTGGTGTGGAAAGAGAAATGGAACCATCTGCTAGGTAAGTTGTTCAAAGGATGATGTTACTGCGCGCGTCTTCTAAATGGTCTAGGACTTTCAACGTCAGCAATGTTGCGTATTGGATACCACGCTGCTTGCCTTATTTTAGCTGTTCGGTCTCTGGAAGAGGTTGGTCAGGGGCTCCGACCCCGCGAATTTCTCTCAGGCGCGGATGGCGACAATGAAAGCGACAGCGAAAATCACACCTCGAGACATTCAAGACGAACAAGGGAGAATGATGGCGATATCTTGCGATCTAACGCTTGTCGATACGCAATGATTGTCCTGCAAACTTTCTTAGAAATGCCGCCGTTTCTCATGGATGCAGTTCCAACTTGCCTTTGCCTATGCATTGGCTATTGTGCACTATTACTCGCCCATCATGATGAATCGCAATCGAAGATTTCGGATCAAGTCAGTCTTGATCTGATCTGCCGGATCGATCAATGGATCAGGACTTCTCCAGGCAAGGCTTGGTCCTACAAGTACGGCACTCTTGCAAAGCATAAGATAGAATTGCGAATGAATGGTAGCTCAACCTCAACAAGTTCTCGTCAGCCATCAATGAGGGTACCCATTGAGGACCAGAACGATTGCCAGGATAGAACTAGCGTACCGACTGAGGTAGATGGTCACAGCACTCGCAAGCCCACTCATGAGACTGCAGGATACCACACAAACGAGGTCTTCGGGTCAAGCGTTCAGCCACTGGAATCCGAATCAATATTTCCCTCTTTTGACCTATCCGATAACGCGATATTTCCGAGTATGGAGGATTTCTTTGGTGGTGGCTTTTTAGATTTCGTAGGATGAAGTTCAAGGCGCTGTCCAAAGCTTAGTTTAACACTATTAGAGACTCTACAAGACGAGAAATTAATGAGATTTCAAGAAAAAGCCCCTTAATTTAGGGTCTATGACATGTGATATCTTAATGAGACTGTTCGACTGCTGGAAAGTCTGTTCTTGGACGCGACTTTTAATTAGCGTATACCCACTTAATAACTATTTAAATGTTGACCCTTGTTGTCGTGGACCGCTGTAGGAGTCAATTTAATGACCCGCTCCTAATCATACCGATTTCAACGCTGAAGTAAGAAGTAAATAAGTAGGCAGTCAAAGGAAACTTAATATGTGGAAACTCAAGGCAATTGCCCGATCACCAACTGTGTGTTCTTCGCAGTACTTGTCCATTCCCCTCAGAGCTGCCGTCGTCGTCGTCATCATCATCATTAGGCCTAGCCCCTTCAGATACAGTATAACCAAGACCGTTACTGAGTCCTTTGGTCTTGATACGCCAGTTGTATTTCCTGATTGCCTTTTCAAACATGTATAATTTTCTCGCCCCGTTATTGTGCTGTTCGTGCCAAGGGGAAGTCCACTCTCGCCAGTCTAGAAGCTCCAGGCACGCGGGATCATAGAGAAATCTTCGGTCGAGGGAAAAGAGGACGGAGAAAATATCCTTGAATAGCACCTGGATGACGAGGCCTTTCTCATGCTGCTGTTTGAGCTCGACTGCTCTGGAAGGAATTTTCCACCGCTCAACAAATTCATAGTGCCATGACCTCAGCATTCCCCTTGAATATACAGCAAAGCGGAGTGGCATAGTTATGTAATAACTATTCAGAAGCTCCTCGTTTGGCGGCCTTTGCCTTGACTTGACGATCGGTATCCTTTCTCTATTAACAACCCAGTATCCCCATAACTAGGCGAAATCGACGGGCTGTGAAGAGCTAGTCACTATTGGTTGTTCGGGAGGTAACTGGTCTTTGAGAGGTATCTGTAAAATTCTGCCGCTTTTTAATTTTTGAACTTTCTCGCAGTGTCTCAAAGCTCTCATGGTGAGAAGCTTGACACCGAAGTAATCGCCATATTGTGGAGCATATGGGAGCATATCTATGGCATGCTGAGGAAGGTGTGCCGGTCGGTTAGAGGCGAGTTGGGCTATGATGTATTTTGGAGGTGCGTATCTTGAGACTCTTTCTTCTTGGGTCTCCGGCTTTCCGTCGTCTCGCGTCCCAGGATCATACTACTGATCATCCGGGACCACCCAGTCATCCTTTCTCTGACCAATGTCCTCGAAAATGAATCGACTTCGAAAGTCCTCTTGTTGCGTAGAAGCTGGTTCCATGATGAATGATCGTAGTCGAGAAGTAGATTGAGAGCGTATGCAAATCTAATTGATAATATAAAAATTTCCAATGAATGTGCAGATATCAAAATAGGATAGAAGCTTGGTAATAGGGACTATGATGATTATGGTGATATTGGGTAGATGAGAATTGTCTTTAAAATGTCTTCAAGTTTTCAAATATGAAGAGAAACCTCCGCATTTTAAAATTGGGTAGCGACTTCTGAAATACTTAGTGGAATGAGATCCAAGATGGATCTCATCGGTCTTTCTCCATATGCTTGTCGGAAGTCTTCAGGAATGGGGAAGTAACGACACTGAAGTATAGGATCCAATGTGAAGGAAACCATGATTTGAATAGTTGAATGAATGAAAAATTATACAAGCATTTGAAGACTTTCATTCAACCGTTGTCAATATTTACTAGATCACATGAAATGAAGTAGAAACGAAAAGTATAACTTGCCTACCTATATATTTTCCATACATACTAGGTAAATAAGAAAATGTGATGTACGTATCGTATAAATGTGAGGTAGATGGCTGAGTGCTTGTCTAGCAGATTCCAAAACTCATCCACCTCGGCGGTCTTATACCGCTGTGTCTTCTATCTTTACACGGAGGTGGTGAAAGGGCAAACGAGCAACTGAACCCTTTAAAATCATAGGTTACCAGTAATGCTTAAGGCCGGAAAATATGATCTGGTGAAGCCTAAGACGCGAAATCTGCCACCAAAAGTGTAGGCGTTGATGGTGGTACTTGAATTTCATTTGTCGGAGTCGGAGACAGAATTCGCTATTTTCATGTTCGGAAATCTCCACCATGACGATCTGCCTGTTTGAATCAAGCTTGTTTGCGGCGCGACCCTTCCTCGCTGGTTATCCTGTATTGGGGAATAGATCGATCATGCACCCATCGCGTAAAAGACTAAAATATTATTCTAGAACGGAAGGAGTCCCGGAATGACTAGATCAAACCTTACGTTCACATTGAAAAAGATGGATTGTGCGTGCGAATAAAATTCATCCTATTAATGATTCAGAAGGAGTAGGGGTCAAAGTCAGAGTTTATAGGACAGCGGAGATGGCCGTCGAATTTAAAGTGTCGGTAACTAAAATGCAGTGTGACGGTGCAGAATTCTCTGGGTTCGCTAGGTTTAGCTGGCAGTGACTTGCCTAATTCGTCCATACAAGCTGCTTGACGCGCCTGGAAACGCAGAAAAGCGCAGGAAAGTGGCAGGAAACTCACGGAAGTCTCCCTCTAGCTCCCTAAACTGAACTGAATCAACCCCTCGAAAGCGCCTTAAAAGCCCCACGTAAAAAAAACCTCTAAACTTTACCCCACTATAAGTTTCTTTCCCTACTGTGGAAGCTCTAACTGGATCTAACTCAAAACTTTCCCCCCTCTAATTATTTTCTCTCTCCTCTAAGACAACTCGACAAATCCTTCCTCTCTAAATTCTATATCTTTTGTTTATATCGCCTTCTTCGCCCTGCGCAAACCGATTCTTCCCGTCACCGTATCTCAATAAACATAAAGCCGCAAAACCATCGGAATTCACCCCACTATCAAAGTCCTGCAGTAGCCAAGATGGTGGAGAAGATCTACGTCACTTACAACGATGTAAGCAGATCCTGAACTTTGCTCGTCTGCCTATTACTACCTCGAAACTACCCCGCGGCGCTGTTTGTTTCTTGCAAATCGGCGCAAACTGTACCGCGGCTCCGGGCGAGGTTGAGTATGTTTGTGTTGTTGGTATTCTAACAAATATCGCTTCGGGTAGGTCCATAAGCTCTGCCAGGAGGCAGCCCCCAAGATCCTGGCTTCCTTCAAGCCCCAGCTCATGATCGCTATCGGCGGTGGTGGTTACGTGCCAGCCCGAATCTTGCGCTCCTTCCTCAAGCAACCTGGTAGCCCAAATATCCCCATCCAAGCCATTGGTCTTTCCTTGTATGAGCAACTTCCCGTAGCCGACCCCGCGAATGACGGCACTGGCGCCGTAGACCAAATCGGAACCAAGGTCACTCGAACACAATGGCTGGATCTCAGCAGTCTTGGCGAAATCCAGAACCTGGTGGGAAAACGCATTCTGATCGTAGATGAAGTTGACGACACCCGAACAACGCTAGAATACGCCGTGAAGGAGTTGGAAAAGGATGTCGAGGAAGCGCGACAAAAACTAGGCCCAGATGCTGAGAAGACGGAATTCAGCATTTTCGTCCTACACGTAAGTAGACCTGAGCCCTAAAGGAGCGCCAAGAGATTTGCTGTGCTCTGGGGGTGCTGACAAATTCGGCAGAACAAGGATAAGCAGAAGAAGGGCGTATTGCCTTCTCACATGATGGAAGAATCGCGATATCTGGCGGCGCGAACGATCGGCGACGAGTGGATATGTTATCCATGGGAGGCGACAGATATCGAAGTGCACGACGAGCTGGCCAGGAAGCAACTCAACGGTAACGGCGCTGCTTAGGCGCAGTGAGTACGTAGACAGGAATGCTGCTAAGGTCTTTCCTTTTCGGGTAGGTGGTAGGCAGGATAGACAAGTGTGTTGATAGACAACATGAGGGCACGCTCGATACACATCGAGTAAGTAAAGTAATAGCCCAAACCGAACATTTAAGAAATAACGAAATATCGGAACAAATTCCATATGAAGTCAAACTCGAGTGCGACCCGAGGGTTTGGCGGATTGTTCTATTTCTCGACAAAAGGGTATATATGATGTAGCCATCTTTATCTCTCTAAGCGCCGAAAGTCCCTTCCTTGATATGTTTTTCTTTTAGCCTCTTTTCCTGCTTCATGAATTCCCGAATACCGACCGGGACGTTCTTGTATAGGTCGTCATCCCAGAGGTCCTTTGCGATCTTGGGCTGACCAGCTACTTTCAAATCCGTCTGCCAGTTCGTCTCGCTACCACCACCGTCGTCATCCATAGATACTGCGCTAGCTGGGGCAGCACGTTCTTCCGCGCCCCGAACCGCCTCCTCGGGTTTATCTGGAGTTCGCGATTGCTGGGCCTGCAACGCCGCTTCGGCCCTCGCAGTCGCAGCGACCCACTCCTCCATGTCGTCCCGGAAGCGGTCCCAGACGCAGTTCACGCACCCGCTCATGCAGCAGTTGTCGGGCTCTTCTGGCCGCGGGGGGACTAACACGCCGGCTATTAGCGTACTGCGGTTCCGGATGGCGGCGAGGCGCTCGGCTCGCTCGGCTGGGCCGACGAGTCGCGAACCAAAGATTATACGTGCCTTTTCCTGAGCTGTAGCCGGCTTCGCGGAGGTTGCAGGTCCGGACGGGGTGGAGGACGAGGCGGCCTTTTCGTCGGCGCTTTCCTTGGTCTTTCGCGCGGGCGCCTTTTTGGCAGTGGTCCGCGGTGACTTAGGCGACGAGGTGGGGGGTTCCTCAGGCTTAACCTCGGGGATCGGTTGAGGCTTGTTGAGGATGGCTTCGTAGTAGGGGCCTAGCGGTGCTGCTTGCTCGGAAGATGCCTCGCCGAGGGTACCTCCTGGGAGTCGTGCGCCGCTTGAGTAGAATGCCCGAGGGGTTTGAGATTGTCGCGCAAGCGAGCCGAGCCGGGAGGCTCTTAATAAAGGTCTTGTATTGAGCGGCATTATGGAGATTAGGGAGCGCTGGGGAGCGCGGTATAAAAGTAATTAGGCGGAGGTTAATTTAAAGAGATCTATGTTGAACAACTGTTTAGGAACAATGGCGTAAATGCAAAGAATGAAATGGAACGTATGTTTTTCCCCTTAGGAAATCCGGTTAGTGCTCGGGGCTTTCACGTCATCGGCAAGCAAGAAAATTGGGGCGAGGGGCGGGTTGAAGTTGCTGGATCTCATCACGTGGTTTATAGATTATGTACCTCTGTACTAATGCGTGGAGGTGGATGCATGGAATTCAGCGTTGTGAAACCTGGAAATTCACGTTGAAGAAAAACAAGCACTGATAAGATAAGAAATAAATAAAAATGCAAGGGCTCCTGGCACTGGGCGCTTGGTTAGCTTGGATCCATGATCTGGCGCGTCAACATCCACTTATACTTTTTTTAGACGCGTTCTATTCCTATTCTCGGCAACATCCATACCAAGATTGATGTGAGTAAGAGGAGGGCATCATTCGGTCGATTAGGCAATTGGGTCTGAGGAATAAGAAAATATTCGAAATAGGTGAATTTTGCACTTGAATATTTTCGTACAGTGTATCCCATATCCAATTGGTGGAGCAAAGGAATAACAAGTGTCGACACCTAAAAGGCCAAGTCCAGGCTGAGATTGAACAGAGATCCGGCTAAACTCATTGAGTCCCATGAAGTCAATATAAGACTGAAATCGCCATGATTCGATAAGATACACTATTAAAAATATTCAATGGACTCAGCTCCGAAGCGAAGGAAGACGTCGCCTACGACGAGCGTTCCCGTAGGCGACTCAGACGCACCACCAACCTTGAACTCGCCAGCTAGACGGCCTCCACGACAACGTAGGCCGTCTTTCGCGTCGCCGACAAAAGCTAGCCTAGCACGATCAAATCCTGACATTTTGGAGCGACGAAGTGCTTCTAGAGCGCCCGAAACAGGGAATGACACGGGCGCAGCTATCGGCGAAGCGCAATCTACGCCAGCTGACCAGACATGGAGTCCAATTCGACGCGCCACAGGAGCTATGGCATCCAAGCCGCGAAGAACACCGAATAAACAATCGTCACAGCCAATACCCCAGCCTTCAGCAGGAGGGGCAGACATGATGAACCCATTCAAAGGTCGCGCGTTACGACGTTCCCCGCCTCTTGGGGCACCTGTACCAAAAGAGCCGGAAGTACCAGAAGTACAAGAACCTGAAGCTCAACGAGGGCAGGTAGGACAAACAGAACAAGAAGAGCATGAGGAACCCCAAGAACCAGAGGTGGATCAAGAACCACAAGAGGCAGATCAACCCGAGGAGCCTGAAGAACCCCGAGAGGAACCTCGGGAAGAACCAGAAGAGCAAGAACTCCCACCCACACCGACACAAAAGGGAATATCCGATCCTGCCTCAATCAATACCTCACCAACAGGAATACACAATACACCTACAAAACGTCCAAGAAGGAGCAAAGCGTTGGCCGAGAGACTTAAGAGTTCTCCGCTCAAACAGCCTCCTCTTTTCCCTCCAGGGCCTACTAAAGAGTCTATGCGCGAGGAGTCTCCGTCCCGAGCCGCGGTCAAGTTGAGGGGTTTGAGGGAACAACCACAAAGATCAAAAAAACGAAAGTCACATTCGGCTCGAAATGTCGAAGAGCCGGACCCATTAGCCGAGAAGAAAACATTACGAGATTCGCTGCTTGCTGAAGTTGCTCACCTCAAATCAGATCTAGAACTTGCTACTCGCGAGAATAATCGTTTACATCAATTACAGACAAGACGAGATAATGCGGGGCCGAAAGGTCCGGAAGATAAAGATGGTCTTCTCGATTTACTACGTCGACATGTTCTACCGCCTGAAAAGGAGGTACCTCCCGATCCAACACAAGACTGGCTCGAAGCAGCATTAAACCCGATATCATTCCTCCCATTTAGCAAACTAAACACCTCGCTTCCAGACCTATTTGCTCCACAAGAAAGTGCTGAAAAAGAAACCGATAAACCTCCGCCTTCACATCATCCCATCTCTATGACAGCGGACGAAGAACTACCTTACTTACAGGTTTTTACCCCTTTAACATTCACCTCGACCGTGTCTATAGTACCACGGGATGACCCTTCGAGTCAAGGGAGTCAAGGGCCACTCACGCAAAAGCATGTCATATCCGTCTCATCCACGCCTCCTGGTTTATTCGCCGCCAAAGTTGAAATGACTGTTAACACCAAGTCGTTATCTATCTTTGAGCTAAGCGTGCCTCGCCTCGAGCCGTCCGCTGTTTCTGAGTTAGGACCCTTTATAGAAAAGATCATCCAGGGCGGAGGCACTAGTGCGTTGACGAGAAATGTCAGCATAATTACCTGGGCTATGAGCGAGTGGCTCCGCGTCGCGATGAAGCGAGCTCGGTTCTGGTGCACCGTAGAGAGAGACTTGGGAAGTAGCGAGGGTCTCGCTAAGTGTGCTGCGGAGATGCGAACGGATACGAGGAAGCGGGGTCCGGGTCGGCCAGCTGTGACAGATGGTAGTGACGACGAAGATGAAGATGGGCAAGGACCAGGATCTAAGAAGGCACAATTCACTAAAGCTGACTTGCTACCTCAATTGGGAAGAACAAGTCTAGATATGGAGTTGTCTGACCCTGATGGCACGGAAGAAGTTCCGAGTATTCGTATCCAGTGGCGTATCGAGTTTGATTGGACGGGAGAGGCGCAGAGCAAAATGGAATTGTTGCTCGGGGTCCCGGCGAAGTGTGAGTTCAATCCCATCTTTTCTAGCATATGCTTTGGTAGGCATTTGTGTGAACATCGATCTAATTATTTTACAGGGCATGGCCACGATAAGAGGAGTAGCCTAACAAGTATACCCGGTATGTTTGACAAACTAGTCCAAGAGAACAAGGACCCGATGGAGGCACTGAGAACGGTCGTCGCTTTACTTGTCGGGGAGGGATGAGTACCTATTAGGTACTTAAAAGGTACAAAATAAAAATCGAATGGCGTTGTACGAGTACTTCAGGCTGTTAAATTATGGCGGGCTATGTGTTACGAGCATATGAAGTGGCTTTGGGTTTAGAAAAAGCAAGCCGCCGGACTTCGGACTTTGCTCTGGCTTGATAGATGTATCTACTAGTCCTCGCCTAGCATTCTGGAATACGTTAAGGTCGTTAGGATACCTAGGGAACCTCGTAGCTATAGTGTGCAGTATACGCCGCGACGCTTACCTCCCCAAATACCTATATTTAATCATGAAGATCACGCCTATAAAATTCATAGTATGGTGTGGGTTCGGATAGCCAGGCAGACCACGAAGTTTGTAAATTTTTGTTGATTCCGGTATACCCTAATGCGAGGTAGCAAGGTGCCACGAATCCTAATGGAGCAAATCAAGTCTTCGTAAATGCGTGGACTGAATTAGGCGACCTCCCTCTCAGTACATGCAGGAACTTCTCGAATAGTAGCATCCATCGCAATCGACCATACTAGACTTCCTCCACGCAAATGTCCCAAGGCATTCCCATTCACTCGCGATTCGTTCAATCTACATCAACTCCCAAGCGCCGGAGGTCGGCCTTGGCCAATTCGATCTCGGCCGTCAACTCCTTGTGGGCTTCGGGCACATCGTGGAAGGTCATCACGTTCCAGCCGAGGCGGAAGAGGAGGTACGCGCCGAAGGAAACGAGGGCCCAGAAGGGGAGCTGTTAGGTTGAGATGTGTTAGCCTTATCTTTTTTGTACTGTTTCATTTTATACACGCTTCTGTGTTCTTCCCGAGGTAGTATTAAAAGTTGGCGGAATTGCGCTGATTGGGATAGGCGAGGAAGTAGAAAGAGAGGAATTGCACGTACAACTGGGACGATCTCGGTCTGGACAACCTCGGGCAGGGGAACGAGCTGGAGGTATAAGGAGAGGTAAAGCTGGAATAGGATGTTAGCAGGTATGTATGAAAAGCAAGAGTAGTCAATTGGGTCTCAAGTTAACATACAGAGGTGACGAGAAGGCCGAAAGAGATGGTCTGCTGTGCGCGCGTCATGATGATTATAGTGTGCTTTTATGAACGATGAATTGGTAGAAGGTAGGTTTGAGAATTCCTTGTCATCAAAGGATTGATCGAGTGCACAGGTAGGTCGAAGGTTGTCAAAAGAGCGACGGCAATGTTGATGTTGTTTTAGTTTGCGATCGAATCGAGAAGTCGAGGCCACTTTTCGCTTTTCCCATAAAGTCTAATTTCCACTTTCCAATTACCGTTGCACGCGACGCGGCGACACTTGTCATCGTCTAAGACCAGATTTTCGTCTTAACGGGTTATGCGTGTAACCACTATTATGCGCTAATAGATACTGCATATCATTGATAAATGAATTTCATGTCTAAATTCAGGGGTAAGAGACGACGACCAATACAACTCCATCTTCACATTGGTGGGAATGTTACCTTTTCATCGTCGATGAAAAATGCCTTGAACAAAGCCTATAGACGTTACTTATTAATGTGCAACTATTACTCCGGGAAAGTTGCTCATGGCAGATTCCAGAGCCACCTGCATTTCTCATTGGTGGCCTTCTCGGTCAACCTCTGCAAGATTCAGCTATACCGCTTCTAGCGGGAGATATATGCCGTTCGGTATACCGAAAAATGTACAGAGAAGCACAATGATTCCAGCTGTTTCTAATCTCAGTCAGATTTTCTTTCTTTTCTCTTTCCATGTTGTACATAGACGCCCTGAATGTTCGTCTTAGCCGGCCAGGCTGGCACTGACACACGTCACTTAAGGTTCACGATTTTTAGTCGTGATATCAACCTCGTCTTACATACCACACATATACACAACCATAATAATAATCATAAACTTCCAGAAAACATTTCATATTTCCTACTGTTGATTTAGGGCTCGCATCGCAACATCACTCACGGCTCTCCTCTGCGTAATACTCGATATCTCACACTTGGCAATGAATCCGTTCTATCCCGGTTACTATGGTTATTGCACGCCACCTGTTCAGCCACCTTTGGCTTACGTATTAGCAAACCACTTCGGTCCGTACGGTCAAGGACCAGTTAGCCCAGCTGGAATGCACTTCTTAAACTATGTTGCCCCGAACCTCAGACCTATTCCGCAATATGTACCGCAAAGACTACCGGTAGTATATTATCAACCGCCGCCGCCGCCGCCGCCACCTCCTCCACCACCTCCTCCGCCGCCGCCGCCGAGACCATCAACAGCAGAGCCAATAGTAAAAGTAAAGTATTACTACGACCACGACAAACACTACCACCTTGATCCATACTACCACGAGTGCTGCGGTAGCCACTGCCGCTATCGCTCAAAACGTAGGTACTTTAGGTCGAGATCAGCATAATTTGGAATACAATCTCGGGTAGCCCATCCTAAGGGCTCGGCTGCATATGGAGGTATCGTTCATTAAAAGCATGAGAGCGCACATCGACTATCTTTTAAAGATGTGGCTGGGATTTATGAGGCTAGGCGAGGTTCGGAAAAGGGCGGGAGGAATTATGAGTTATGATTAATTATAATGACGTTTATGGGACCTAATTCGAAATGAGAACCGAACTGTACGACACTTCACGATCTAATATTCATTTTTATCATCGTCATTGGGAGTTTGGTTAAGTTTAGCAAAGGAAAGGACACACATGTATGGGCCAGGAGGTTTAGGAAGAGACTAGACACCCTTTTACTCAAAATATAATCTATAGATATAACGGGTACATCATATAAATTGAAATGCCATTGCCTAAATACTTGACTATCTACCACAGTTCATACTTGATAAATTTATTCTGTTAGGTACCTAGTTGAAAGGAACAGACGACAGAAAGGAGATGTAATGAAGTTACACTTACTTAAAGAATTTGAGATGAGAGTCTTATAGAGCATATCCTTCATGAACTAATCATGCTTGATAGTGGAAGTGAAGTTAGGGCAGCAAGGAATCTATGAGGGAGCAAAGTATCGGTCACTTCAATGAGCAGCGAAACCCAACTATAACAATGAGTTGAGGTTCCAATCGCATACATGTTGTATTGAGCTAATGATTTTTCATTTTCATGATCGTATTAACCTAGTTGATAAATATCACTTCTTCAGAATCATTGCGCATCACCACTTGTGGTATGATCGTCACAAGAAAGATATCTTTAACCCAGGGCTTAATTAAGTATATCCGACATCAGAATCGTACCGAAAATATCATAAAACAATCGCCTCAAAACCATTAGAGTCACTGGGCGAGAGCAAAGCTCGGAGCTAAGTATACATTAGAACATTTGAAAGTCAACTCCGCCCACCCATTTTCATCCATTTTCGTTACATTAAGATTTTCTCTCTTTAGAGGAAGCCGATAGGCAAGCCAACAGTTAACATTAAGGTGATTCCCAACAGCCCTGCGAAATCCAGCATGATTGACTCATAACCTAGTTTGGTAGAGCCGCTGATTGGTATCTGGGTCGGCGACGTACTTGCCGCAGCTGTAGAGGAGGTACTATGGAAAGAAGTAATACTATGGGAAATCGGAGCGTTTGAAGATGTGGTGGTAACTATGACACATTAGATTTAAAATGGACTTTAGGGGGAATCGAGATGTCTAATGAGTTACCTGTAGCTGTAGAGCAAGGGATCTTCGTAGTATTCGCAGGCGGCGTTGAGGTATTGGCCAGAGGGTAAGGGTAACCGCCAGTTCCAGCGTCAGTATATGAGCTATAAGGGGTAAAACTGATGTTGGGTGACTGCATGGTCAGCCAAATGGTACTATAATCCAGGCTATTAGACGTGTTGGCCACGGTGACGGAGACGGTGGACTGAAGTGTGCTGGTCACTGTAGTAGTGCCAGAGAGTGTCGTGTCCGGAAGTTCGAATGGAGTTAGAGTGACGCCGCATTGAGCCAGATATTTAGTGACTGTCTCAGTAACGCTCTTGGTGGTGAGAGTCGCATCCAGGACGTTGGCTCCTGAATAGTCCTGCGCAACCGTAGTGGATGCTAACAGGCAAACGAATGAAAGCAGCCAGTGTATGGCCATCGTGAACGAGTGACAGTGATGGATGCGTTGTGGCTAGATACAGAGACCGAGGGTGCTTGGTCGGAAAGATGGCACTTGCTTTTTTTATAGCAATACATTCACGCACCCGACTTGGAACTTGAGCAAGTGGTATTGTCCTACATCTTGTTTTCCACAGAGCCAGCTTCAGATTAACGGAGCATTTCAATTTGGGCTCGTGATAAATGTGGGTGGCACGCGCACCGCTTTGTATTTGAAGAATGGGTATACTAGAACTTGAGATCAATGTGTTTGCTCCAAACATCATGAAGCATGTGTCACACAACGAGGATAACGGAGATTACAAGGTATGACTTAGATCAATACTGAAACATGCGAGTGGTCGAGCTAGTGTCAGGAAGCGTTATTGCTGCCGTTCTAGGAATTAAGCACGATCTTCGATTGACATATATCCATACTTTCATCGGATCGCGGGGTCATGAGGAACCGTTTGATTACGCACGGAGAGCACAAGTGATGCCGGCAATGACATAATAGACTTCCTGTGACCTGGCATGTCGAGGCTTCAGACGATTGGGTGACTTTGGAACCCTCACTGCTTGCTTGCTTTAGTCAACTAAATGAAACATTAGCGAAATGGGCTACGAAAAGGTATGAGGCAAGTTGTCGGGTAAGTGCTGGACTGTTATTCCAGAAGGACGTTCTCCGTGCTCGCCAAGGTCGACCCGAACGATGCTGGTTACCGATAGAAACGGGACCTCATGGCGAAACCCAGCATCGCACACGCTAGGCCGTTGAAATTGGACATATCACGAACACGAGGGACCTCGGCAACTTGTTATCCTCCGTGTGGTGTGATTTGCTTGACACACAAATGCTGAAGGTGCTTCAAAGCTGCCTGGGCTATCATGTTTCCCGAGGAGAGATGACAAATAGCCTTGCCAAACACTGTAAACGATGGCAAGTGACGACATCTCCGGCAAACAGTCGCCCGGGTGGGCAGTCATTTCAGGTCGCAGAGCGAGATAAGACCGATAAGTATGTGTCTCTTCCCTGTGATGCGATGGAATTTCCAGATTGCGTTGACCTCATGTAACAGTCTCAAGTTTCCGTCCCCCAGACCACGAATGTGTTGCTAAGTGGTGCAACTTATTACAAGACATCTCGGTCTACTGGATAATGGAATCCTCGTAGGACCCCGAATTTCGGGGTCGATCGATGTTTTCGTTGTAGACTAAGTGCTGACGGCTGACGGCTTGTGCTTGGAACTCCGAAGCATCACAGACAAACCCATCGATCATGGGAACCCGAAAGATCGCAAGTATAATACCGAATGTCTGTATATATAGAACCTGGATGAAATTGATTAAACGACATTTCGTAGTCGAATTTATCAAACCTTCCTCGTTGGCAGAGCGAATTTGGATTGGATCACTCCTCGGTGAATAGAGCAATTCTCAAGATAGACGGTAAAAATTGCCAAACTGCATTCTCAAATAGACTTCACCTTCAGAAGATCGAATTCGACAGTTATCGTTTGGTTCCAGAATTGTCATAAATGATGTAAAGTGGAAAAGCGAGAAAACGCGGAGGGAAAGAGAGGGTGACGCGTCTTCCCCGCTAGTTCAGCCTATTCTTCAAGTTAGTGGGCGGGCACCTCCCAGACCCGCTGTAAAAAGGGTACAGAGCCTCACAAAACTCACCTAATTCTAAGCCGGATAGCGATCCAATTAGTGGGAAGCACCGCTCTTCGGGGCACCTTCCCGAGGTCGGGCATCCAATCATTTGTCGTCAAAGGAATCTCGAGCTGGCAGGCACCAACACCTCTATCACCATCGTTACTGCCGTGAAAACGAAGACTTATATACCCCTTTTACTCTTTTTATGAACCTCGCTACATGTTCTCATTTAGAGGTGATTCGTTATTCTTTGCGGCCGTCTTTTGTGCAGTCTCGAAAGTTTTATTCACATTTAGGTCTCTGATGGACCGCAGACCATGACGCCAGATCAGATCCAAGTCCTCTTCAGGGACGCCCCGGAAGACGAAGACTCAGGAATACAAGCGTTAAAACCAGTTCTAGACGATGCTCGACAACTCAAGGAAGCAAAATCCCCAGAACTTCAGATCCTAGCAGAAAAGGTTGCTATTGGCAGCCGAGAAGGTGAACATTCTCCATTTCAGATTCCAGCTTCATGTAGCCTATTCTCATATTATACATATTCACATGATTCCGGTCTTATTATATACAATAGGAGCCTCGCTGACAACTTTCCTATAGTTCCGTGGAGAATACCCATTGGAAAATCAGGCTTGCTGGGTTTCTTTCTTGATGGCATAAAAGGAGATGACCTAGATCCTGATCTAACATCTTATGCGCTCCGAATCATAGGAAATACTTGTGCAGATCAAGGTCTGTATGCTCAATTCTCATCTTGATGTTCCTTGTGCTTACAAGATGTAGATGAGAACCGACAGCTGGTTGTCGACTCAGGCCATATTCCTGACCTAGTTAAATTATTAACTCACGATACTCTCTTACAGTTTGCCGTACCAGTGTTATACAACATCTGTGTAGACTATGGTGAGAATAACTGAACGATACACGGGGAAATATATTCTGACAACTTGTCAAATAGAGCCTGCTCAAATAGCAGCATCGAAAGCCAACGCGACGAAGTATATAATCGACTTCCTTACGAACCCCCAACTACAGGACAGAGCGTCGGCATATTTATATAAGCTGGCGGGCCTTGTAGCGACACAAGGTAGGTAACATCATGTCCCTTACATACATAAGCGTGGTTAGAACTGACAAAATCCAAGATGTCGAACCTGAGCTGTTTGTCCCTGAGGCACCCAGTGTCCTCCTATCCCGGGCAACTTTAGAAGCATCCATCCCAGACTCAGCAGATCTAGACAGCTTCGCAGGGCTTTCTATCGCAGCATTGGCATATCTCTCCCACCAGAATTTCCAAGAGAGCTTCTTGAAAACTGCAGACTCCATCAACATATTCCTAGCAGCCTTCAAAACCGCCATGGAGGGACCCCGCATCTTCGACGTCGAAGACCCGGAAGAACGAGCGCAGCTCAACACTCTACAGGCAACATACACACAGACTCTCGCGGACTTATCCGCTCACCCTCTATTTATATCTCTCTGCCCTCTGGACGGCCCTTTAGCACAGTCACTTCTCAAGTGGCTCTCCCCATCCCAACATACACAGCTACAGACAGCAGCGTGTCTATCCCTCGGCAACCTCGCCCGTTCTGACGAATCTAGCATCGCCTTGGTAAAAGAGTTATCAATCCACAAACCTCTCCTCGAAATCGTCTCTTCCGACTCTTCTACCCCTGATCTCCAACTCCTCCACTCAGCCCTCAGCTTCCTGAAGAACCTCTCTATTCCCGCTACTAACAAACCCATACTTGGCTCCGCCGGGATTCTAGATGCAGCGCTGCTCCCGCGGACCTGGGCCATGGACACGCAGCCACAGATCCAATTCGACGGGGTATCGCTTGCGCGCCTTCTCCTCGTAAACTGCGCACCGAACGTCCGACGCATCTGCGTGCCTCCGAGCGAGGGAGCCCAGACGCTACTCCACGAGCTTATGGACGTACATCGTAAGGCCGACCAAGACCCGATAAAGATGGAGACGGCGCGCGCGGTAGCCAATATCTGCCGGGTTTTATACTCCTCTACGCCTGTAGGATCCGCGTTACTTCCTTCTATTGATACAGACTCTGAGACGGCGACTCCTGCCCCCAACGAAGAAACCGCATCTTTATCCCAAGCTGCGCTAGATACCTTCTTTACCGCACACCCCGCGCTAGTAGACACGCTCCTGTATCTCGGGCTACAAACCAAATTCCCTGTTCTCCGATCCGAGCTCTGGTTCGTGCTCGCGCTAATGGCGCGCTCAGCATCCGGTGCAAGTGTCGTAGCGAAGATCCTGCACCAACGGCCCGAGATCGTGAATGTGCTCGTGGAAACCGTTACCGGGGAAAAGATGCCTGAACCCCAGGGCCAAGACCAGGCTGTACAGGAGATAACAGACGGGAATAGTACAGCAGAAGAATCTGGAGCTACGCCCGACCCCTCGGCGTTAAGTGGGCTAGGCCAGCTCGAACCGCAGCAGGTTGACCCGGCGAAAGCGGCGACCATGACGAAGGTGGATCGGGAGAACGGTCTTGTGCTGATTGCCGAGTTGCTGAAACGGTGCTCGGATGAGCTGCCTCAGGTAGCGAAGAACACATTTGGGCGGATATTGAAGACAGGCGGAGAGTTGGTCCTCAGCGAGAAGAGCGATTAGGTTGATAGAACGTTGATACAAGTGCTTGGTTCGACGTGGCTAGATCTGGCTTATCCTGAGTTCATAGGTTAGTTGTGATTAGAATGTTGAATTTGGGCTCATCATGAGCGTTCAGAATATAAATCTCAGAAGATATTCATATAAATCCCTAGAAAGACTGGTTAGCTAGCTTAAAAATCATGATATCGTCTCCCGCTCTGCATGGTACTTCATCACTTCTCACTTCACACTGCTTTAAAGGCGTAGATCATGTCCATTCATTTTTCATTGAGAAAGACCTAGAGCAAACCGGAAGATGCAATAATGACTTCGGTCTTTTTGTGTGGCGAGAGAAGTTTGATATCTTTACTCTCCTGGCTACACAGAAACCGCAAGCCAACCCGCCATGACCGACCAACAACACAACGAAAGCAGAACCCTGATAATGCCGTCCGTACTCCCGTGCAGACCCCGTCTGAGTTCAACTCCCATCTTATTTCTTGTTAGCCTCCGCCTCAGCCTTGTCCCGAGCTCGCTTCTCCCGCGCGCCTTGTAGTCGGGCGTCGCTTCGGGCCTTGCGGAGCTTCGCGAAGGCACCACCCTCAATAGCCTTGGGTAGTTCGCTCTTCTTGATCTCTGAGATACCCTCACCGACGGGAACAATGGGGAGGGCAGATCCGACGGCGGAAACGGTCTTGGTGCTGCTGAGGTCGATGTCCTTGCTGTCACCGGCCTTGGGGTGCTTGGCACCCTTGCGAGGGAAGACGATTAATCGGGCCTTGTAGGCCTTCAGGCGGGCGACATTGGCAGCGAGGGACTCTTCGCTGAGGTTCTGGCGGCGGTGGTCGACGGCGATACCGACGGTGGGGGCAACGAGACGGGGAATACCAGCCTCCTATAGTGACGTTAGAAAAGGGAATCCTGTCATCAACATATTAAATTGTCTTATAATGTACCTTCAACTCAGTGAGAGTGAAACCACGTCCGGCACGAACGCGACGGTTGTACTTGATGGTAGGGCATCGGATAACGGGTCTCAGCTTGTCGACGGGTCGGGGAGCGACAGCAGCGGCCTTAGCAGCACGGACAGAGCGGCGGCGGATCTTTTGGGTGGGCTATTTCCATGGCGGTGTTAGAATTTCTGATTTCCATCATTTCGTCGGTAGATTTTCTGTGGCAATTAATTCATACCTGGTTGAAGTGAGTCCGAACCCGTCGTTGCCAATCCTTTCGGAAATCTATGTATTTTGATTAGTTGATTTGTTTTACTATTTAAAATGCGATCGCTCGGTCATCGTCGAAGAATGGGTTTTGGTTGACATACGGTTGTGCTGAATCTGGTTGTTGTGCTTGATCGCCTGTGGTGAATTGACATGTTAGCGCATCACTCCCTTGAAATTCAAAATGAGGAATTCGCATAATAATTGCAGCCTGATAGTGGTAACTATCATCGAGTGGAAATACTAACCATTGTGACTGATTGCGATCAAGGGTTGTTGGTTATGGAATGAATGGTCGTGGATCGCAGGTCTGGTCAATTCCAATTCCCGGATTGGAGGCACGAGAATTTCCTTAGAGTACTGAGTCTAACCCGCACTTTCGCCAAATTTTTTGAAGGGCTTGAAAACCCTACAATTTTGAAAGGTGGCTGTGCGATTTTGTGTGTTAACTGTGGGATCCACAGTGGCTTGAGCTTTGGCTCGAGATCCACTTGAGATGGATAGGTGGGGCTACTTCGTACGAGACCTGCAAAAAAAAAGTTTACGGTTCCTCACAGCTGGAAGTCGCGTGGTTCAAGTTTCTCGTCTCCATCAAGTCTTCTAGAAACACCATTGGACAAATTGGCAAGAGATACAAACGCCGTTGATAATCATATCAAGCCTTTATAATTGGACTTCTGTTTGTACGAACTGTATAGCACTTAGCATACTATTATAGGTACACTACATATGACTTATCTCAGCTATGACATAGACCTTTGACCTTTTAATGCTCTCTTCCTCTACGCTGTAATAGACATTTGGAATGCGCTTGAAATTCTCTTTGGAAAGTGCTTGAAATTCTCTTTGGAAAGTGCTTGAAATTCTCTTTGGAAAGTGCTTGAAATTCTCTTTGGAAAGTGCTGCTACATTGGCAACCGCCTAAAATAAAGTCTCTGGCGAAATTTAGTGTTTGAACTTGCTGTGACTTCTGCATAGCTTGAACGCTAATTGCTTAACTCGATCGATTTCATTCCAGCATTTTGCCAACGCTACACAAATTCGAATTAGTCATATTACATAACCACTGCACGTTATCTAAGACAGAACAAAGCTAAGTCAGCCCAAAATATCTCACCTAGTATATAAGCCACAAAGAACAGCCGGCTGTCATCCAATGGAATTCATCGCAATGGATAGACTCCCGTCTTCCAGGCCTTGGTAGCTCAATTGGCTAGAGCGTGGGACTTTTACACCGATCTGAACGCGGAATCCCAAGGTTGCGGGTTCGACCCCCGCCTGAGGCGTATAATTGCATATTCATCTTGCCAATGAATCAAGTTTTCTTTTTCCTCAATTTGTGTCAACACTTCGAAGTTAAACTTTTTGGTTTCGTGTTGTTGTGGAAGTCGCGCAGTTGGATTGGACTGAATTTTTAGTTCGAGAAATACCGCGGGAAGGAGGCATAGTGATTACGTCATTTGTTCCGATAAGAGATACATCTATGGATAGAATCGTAGCCATAGACCTCGGTTAATCTTTTAAATAATATCAACTCTCAGACAATGGCTTTTCTACCATGATCTGTAGCAAGGCACCTATTCGGAGGCTTTCCGCCTTAGCCTCTCGGCTTGGAGCTTTAGAAACACATGCGTGGCCGAGAAATGCCTATTGCTACCCTACTCGACGCCTTCATGGCACACCTTCCCGTCTCACCGACGGCGTGTTTCGCGGTCTTACAGATGATCGTCTACCCATGCCGTGGATAGAAGCATGGAGGCTTCAACAAGAAGGGAAGAACATCGCTTCCGATGAGGCTGGATCACGGGAGCGTGATCTCACACCCAAGAAAATGAGCGATAGTTACCACCGGGTTGTGCTCCCTCTGGGTCATGACCCTTGGCTTAGCGATACGTATATCAACGCATCCGGCCACATAAGGTCTTCGACCCATTACTCTTATTGACTAGGAACCTCCTCTAACTAAATATATATGATGTAGGCTAGGCACGGTATTCATGGACCTTGACGCTCTATCCGGTATCATCGTCTATAAACACACCGGACCTGGTGTCACAGTCGTGACTGCGGCTCTTGACCGTATCACCATCGCTCACCCGTTGACCGAGATATGCGATCTCGAGTACAGCGGACAAGTGACCTATGCTTCCGGAAGAAGTAGTGTAGAGATCACATGCAAGGTAGCTCGCGCTAGAGATGAAGGCGAACCCAGCAAGCCAGAAGACGTGCTTTTGACATGCACCTTCACAATGGTAGCTCTGGACCCTGTGACCAAAAAGCCCGTCAACATCCCGCGCGTTCTCGCCTCCACTCCCCAAGAAGAAGCGCTCTTCAAAGCGGGTGAAGCCAAAGCTCTCGCCAAGAAATCAAATCTCAAAACATCTTTACTCGAAACCGAACCCAATGATCCGGAATCCGCATTAATCCACAAGATCTGGCTCCGTCAACTAGCATATCACGACCCCAATAACAGCATCCGGCAACCGTCAAATGTAATCTCTATGTCGCGGACACAACTCTCGACGGCGTCCATCATGCAGCCGCAGTATCGTAACCGACATCAGACCATGATCTTTGGTGGTTTTCACTTGAAGCAAACATTCGAATTAGCCTTCTGCTGCGCAGCGAGTTTCGCCCACGCGCGGCCAATCTTTATCAGCGCTGATCCGTGTACCTTCCGTAACCCGGTGCCCGTGGGCAGCGTATTGTATCTCACTGCGACGGTCGTGTACACAGATCCGCCGGTGTTAGAGGAAGACGGTAGCGAGCCACAGCAGAAGGATTCGAAGAACCCGATGACACGGCTGCATGTTAGGGTCGATAGTAAGGTACGGGATGTCGAGCACGGGAATGCGAAACCAACTGGCCAGTTTAATTACACGTTCTTAGTGCCGAAGGATGTTAAGGTCTTGCCTCGTACGTATTATTTATCACTGCTTATCTTTTCTCCCATAGTTTTCCCTACTACTCTTTGAAATCTCATATTTTCTTACTGTTATAACTAATCTTCATACTCCAACTTTAAAATGTTCACTGACTCACAATGGTCCAGATACGTATCAAGAGTACATGATGTACATCGACGCAAGGAGAAGAGTGCAGCTAGGAGACGTACAAGATCGTCGGGAACACGCAACCTCCAAACTATCCGCCGAAAACGTGAATCTTACTGAGTGAAATGTGTACTATTTAGAACCAACAATGGCTATTTGGTCTAGTTTATAAAAGAGATGAGTATAATTAGTGTTGTATAAAGATATTCATAAACTCTGAGAGTTGCTAGAATTACAATTCCGCGCAATCCGAAACCATTTCTAGGTATATTTTCTCGAGGAGCGTTAACCACTTATGTACTATCCCTCGGCCTTAATTCATCGATTGTTTGCATCATGCGCTGTCTCCGTCAACATCATAGATGGCCTTGATCTTCGAGAAAATAAAGGCTTTCGATTGGTAGTATTTAATATTGAGATCGTGACACGACTGCTACTTTGGGTGGCAGCGCAAGGGATGGAGATCCGTGGATCTGACGGAGCATCGGAGCGGAGCATCGGAGGAAACCGGCAAAGATTATGACAATGAGCATCACTCATCCGTTTTTCATTCTAGAACTCATCATTTTCATATCAACTAGACATACTAAAGAATATCGCTTGCTTCTTTTTACCTAACTCGAAGGAAATTGATCTAAGAAATGTCTGATCCAGATGGACAGACCCCCTATAGTGGATCCGGTTCTACCCCGAGAGGCCGCGCTCGTCTGCCATCCAGCAGACGTCGGGACAAACCACAATTGTCTTGCAACCTGTGTAGGAAACGAAAGTATGTGCGACATCTCCGACGGCTTTCATATTCTAATTTCTCCATAGGTTAAAATGCGATCGAGGACATCCATGCGTTACATGTGCAAGACGAGGTTTAGGATCGTCTTGCACCTATGCTTTGAATATACCCTCCAACGATGGACCGAGTCAGCCGGCTAAGGCTCCCCTCAGTGTCCAGGATAGGATACAACAGCTGGAGAACCTCGTGGTTGATTTGATGAAGACGTCGGGGATAAACCCTATTCCCGATACGCCGGTCTCTATGTCTCCGCCTGCTTCCGTCATCGTCGCTGCTCCGGATAAACAAATAGTTAAAGATGCTTCTTCAATATCGGACTACGGGAGTATGAAACTGGGCGGTAAGAGCGTAAGCTATGTTAGCGGCGCTCATTGGGCAGCGATTCTCGAAGGGATCGGTGAGCTCAAGGATCATCTCGAGGAAGAAGAAATGCAAAATATCCCCCAAGCCGATGAAACCCCTGAACTCGATATACCTGGGCCTCAGTTGCTATACGGCTGCCCTAAACATTTGACTAAAGAGGAACTCCTAGATTCTGTGCCTCCAAGGCCGGTTACAGACCGACTGGTCTCATATTACTTTAATTCTTTCGAGATGTCTCCTTGTTGGTGTAACGTCAAGACCGTGCTCTATAGATAGAAGCTAACTTCAAAAGTAGCTGCACTTCATTCACATCAATTCCTTAAAGAGGTACTTGACACCTTACCCCCTAAATAGAAGCTCTATGTCCATAGTGGGCACTGACAATTTTATCCTAGTACGAGCAATTCTGGGAGTCCCCATCCACCGTCCCCGTCATGTGGTTAGGTCTTTTATTCGCCATCATGTCTCTCTCAGCTCAATTTCAAATGTTCAAGATAGACCACGGAGACCGGTTTTTACTTGCCACGCCCCCTAAGTTTGACCTACAGACCATGTTGGAATTGTTTAGACAGAATATCGTACAATGTCTCATCTTAGGCAGATACACGAGAGGAGGCCCATACGTCGTCGAAACGATGATTCTCTATTTCGCAAGAGAATACATCATCTGTAAGGATGCAGATATCGGCATTTGGCTACTGTTGAGCACCATTGTGCAAATCGCCATGCACATGGGCTACCATCGGGAGCCGAAGCATTTCAAAGGAATGTCGGCCTTTGCAGGAGAGATGCGGAGACGCGTCTGGATCACCCTTGTTGATCTCGACCTCGCGATATCTTCTCAGATGGGCCTCCCTAGGATGATTGAAGAAAGACACGCCGATATAGAATTGCCTCGCAACCTCCATGACAGCGACTTCGATGTCAACACGGTAGAGCTACCGCCCTCAAGGCCTGAAACGGAACTGACGTTGATACTTTATCGCCTTAACAAGGACCGCATGATGAAGTGTCTGGGATTGGTGTGGGATCTTGTTGTTGATATTAGGCCACACACGTACGTGGAAGTCATGAACATAGACGCCAAACTTGAGGAAGCGCATTCTTCAATCCCCGACTGTCTGAGATGGCGATCTATGGCTCAATGTGTCGCGGACGTACCGAGCATGATCGTGCAAAAGGTCTTCTTACGAATTATATACTACCGGGCCAAGATAGTTCTTCATCGCAAGTTCAGTCACACGAAGACACCGCATGAATACCCGTATTCCAGAGAAGCCATTCTAGACGCGGCTTTTAATCTCCTCGACTACCAACGTATACTCGACGAAGAGACGCAGCCATTTTGTCGGTTATACGAGGAGCGTTGGAGGGTTTCATCGCTTGTATCTCACGATTTCCTCCTTGCCACCAGTATTCTTTGCCTCTACCTCCAGAATACTCCGGAACATGCCCAACAAGCAGCCGAGTCCGCGCTGACTGAGAAAATCCTAAAATATCTCGAAACGTCATATGATATCTGGCTCCGGCGTAGTAGCGTTTCGAAGGAAGCACACAAGGCCGCCAAGGCTCTCAGCATCGTTATCCGAAATCGTCGGGGCTCCGAAAATACCCCTAATGTTGAGCCTACAGTACCGGAGGACTGGATGAATTGGCTAGACGGGTCTTCCGGCTCTTCATCTTTACTACAGTCCTGGACTGACCTTGATGTACAATCATCTGACGGTAAGTAGATATATCATAGCCATCTAAGGGGAATTTCACAAACTGACAACGGCAGCAGCTGTGAATACTCTGGGTGCGACTCAATGGCTTTTCGGTTTGTGACGATGAGATTATCTGATCTATTTTGATCCTCGATTCTTCGAATAATCCTAAATGTCTAGAGATATACATACCTCTTTATCACACGTCAGATATTTTATGATTGAACGAGGAGTCTCGTGGGTGTTAAGGAAGTTCCAAGGTTGACCCCAAGACCGCCGTAACGCTTAAATTAAATGCGTTGAACGCCCTCTAAAAAGACACCTGGGTAGGTAGTTTTGCTTTGGGGGATAAATGGAGTTCAGGCGGTGAATTATAGCGTGCTAGGCAGCTAGAATGCCCCAAGTATAGCCCTGGAGCCCGCTAAGTTGCGCTGAATGCGGGGCTTAGGGGTGATTTTCTTGAGTGAGTTCAAAATATTCTCAAACGAATAAATCAAGGAAGAAAAGAAGCACATAGATATACCATTTGATAATTTAAATCTTGATGTTGATGCTCGCTCGCTATGTGTTCATAAATCACAACTCACCACCGCTCTCAGCCGTCCCATTCCCCACGCCAAAAACAAGACAAACGGCTGGGCTCATGAACCGCGTGAAATTGCTGTGCCCTAACACCGTAAACGCAGCCCGCGGCACCTGGCTCAAGCTGCCATTCCTCGCCGCTGCTGCGAACGCGTGCGGGAGGGCCGTAATGTTGTATTGATAGGCCAGGTCCATGAGCTGCTCGTGCTTGTCGTTGAACTCGCCAAGGTCAGCCCAGTTATTGAACACGTCCGTGATCCACGATATATCAAGCCAGTGGGCTCCTCCCGATATACGTTGATAGAGTATAAGTGGCCAGATGAAGAACACGGCCCCGGCAGCGACGACAAGCTTGATGACGTGCAGGGTGGAGCGCGGGGTGAAGTCGAAAGTCCCGCCCACGGTGAGGCGGCTGCAGGGTGGTTCTACGCCTGAGACCCACCCGATGATGGGTTTCACGGCGTGGGAGACGAGAAGCTCGTTTATGATGAATGGGGTGAGCACTTCGATGGTGTAACCATATGTGAGGACCACGAATATTCCTGTGTGGATGAACGTGTAAACCAGGAACATGAGTATGAATAGTGCCTTCTCTGTCTGGAGCGCGGGATACTCCGGATACCGTCGCGCGGCACGCGTGTAATAATTCTGGATTCTAGACTCCAGCGACACGCCCAGCCTTGGTCCAAGCAAGTTCTGGAAGACAGTCCAGGCGCACTCGTACGACGCGAAGAAAGCAACTATCGCAAACCATGGAAGTATCCAACTCTCCATATTGTTGAGTTCGTCTGACACATTGTCGATTGGGAAAAACGCGATTAGAATTCCTAGGATGATATTTAGGAGGTTCGGAATGTGAATGAACCACGAAAAGTGAAGAACCATGCGTGTGCTAATAGCGGAGAGGTTGCTGTCGCAGAGCACGTCCAAGAAATTCAGCGTGTAGGCTTGGCAGTTTGTGTCGAAGGTTCGGTAAGCAGGCCAGGACTTGATTAATCTAGTAGCTACGGGAGGGGGCGTCGCGTCAATAGATCTTTGGCCGACAAGGAAACATTGATATACGAACCCGTTTCATCCATCTCGTTTTCCATCATATCCGTCTTGCCTATGAGAACTGTGTTGTACGTGGACTTATAATATTCATACTCTGCTTCGGTCAGATGTCTCTTGATGCACTGGCATATATCTCCCGTCCACTTGGCTATTAACCCGGAAGTATTAGTATCTTTATGATTCAGTCCTTTTGTTTCATTGTTGATTAATCACATACATGTTGGCTGTTGAAGAAGTGTTTCGGCAACGATGTGGACCGGTGGCGAGGAGTTCTCAGCAAAGTCAAGGGGTGGTGCTTCCACCGGGGAGGATGGCGCGAAATTAATGGCTGGGAACTCAGTTCTCAACGTTGAGAGACTTAGATAATTAAGAAGCGGTACGCCTTCGTCGTATGCTTCATCGATTACGTTGTCATGATTTATCATTGGGTCCTCCTCTACCTCATCCTGATTTTCATTTACCTGGGGAGCTTTTCGGACTTTGGTAAGCTCATACATGTAAGGACCAACCTTCTGAGTTAGCTAGAGCATGAGAGTACGAATGAATACCTAGTAGGCATCAATCGGGAGGGATGAGTTGGCTCACTAAGACTTTCCAATGCGACCAAGCCGCTTGGTCTCTGCCGAGTGCTACGAGTGTGTTAAGTCCAAGCATACCGGTACCCGCCAGTGTTAACGTCCCACACATATTGATGAATGGCTCTGTAAAAGTTTTCATCAATCTAGTGAAGGGAAATGTCAAGATCGATATGAAAAATAGACTGGCCCAAAGTCGCCAAAACAGGGGAAGACTTAGAATGAAGATAATTAATAAGTAACACAGGTAGTAGATACAAAGTCCGATTCCTAGTATTGCAAACAGAATAATACTGGATTCGTAACGCTCACAGAACCGACTGACTCTTTCGGGGACGTCGAACACCTTCAAAAAGGTACTGCAGACAGTTTCAATTGCTCGATATACAGGTCTTAGTCCTCTTATTGGTGAGTGGACTAGATATACCTCCAAGGGGTACTGAAAAGCCCCCTGGGTTTCTGCTGTTGATTCGTCGACTTGGTTAGGTTCAACCTGTTCAGAAATCCGGAAGTCAAGCGGTAACGGCGGTTGAGTATCCGGATCAAAAGGACGGAGACGGCCCGCTACCGTCGGAAAAGGAGCGTAATCATCCTCGGACGTGGGTCTTTCCCAGGTTTTGATCTGGCGATCTCGGTGGACGTAGGAGACACTAGCAAGACCGGGCCATTCACGGATTTCCCACCCGGATGGTAGATCTGACTCTAAGATTTCTCGACGAGTGTTGGCCGGAAGTTCCCATAGAGCTTGATGATCGACAGTGTCATTTTTGTCGTGTCCGCGGTTGGTAGTACCCTGTTTGGTGTGCTGATGCAGGTTCTGTGTAACTTCGATCTGGATATCAGTTGGGAGGGCATCGAGGAAGTCTGGGTCAACCCCATCCTCCAGCCGGATTTGAGATGCATCGCCTGTTATTGCATCTGTTGCAGATCCATTCCCCTGAAGAGCCATTTAAGTAAATTTCGCGAGCCATGAGAAAGGAAGAAAGAACACCGAAATGTTTCAGGCTGGGGAATCATTTTGAGAAGCCTCGTTAGTGGTCAATGCCAATGTTCAGCTTCATGGATCTGGACCCGATTATTTTCAGCTTCAGCTGACGCCATCAAATCCTACGATGTTAGGTAGTTACCTAATCAATCTCATAGTGCAAGAGCCGGTTATGAGCAACCACAAATTGATTTATGAGAAGCTCTTTTAAATACAAAGTCTGAAAGAGAAACCCCTTTATCTCCGGATTTATCTCCGGTGTTTTAGCCACCCTACCTAGTTCGGACATTATCTTACACAGGTGGATGCTCGATCCATTTCTCTTTCCTCACCTTCTCAACTTCTCACCGTCAGTAAATCTCCTCCCTCTCCCTGGGGCAACCTCAGCATCAGTGTCTGAATCACAGTGTCTGAATTCCTGCTTCTCCTAGAAGCAGTCCTTCACAGACTCGTGCACAAAAGTTCCCATCGTATCGTTCAGGGCCTCCTTCAGTCCGAGAAGCTCACGAGCTGCAGCCTCAGGTTGGTATTGAATTGCATTGGTAAGGATTACTTGGCAGAATGGCTTCGGCGGATCACTTGCCAAGTCTCTCTTTATCTGTTGGAGTACAAGAAGATTGGAATAAATGTGGAGCGCGACGTCTGGCTTGATTTGACGTTCTTGAGCCTCTACTTGTCTTTCGAGGACGTGTAGGACAAGTATGGCATACAGAGTATACGCCGTTAAGGGAAGACATAGCTCCATAAGTATCTTGACAACAAATCGTCGCTTGTCGGCGTTGTCGTCTTTAGCCAACTCAAGGATTGCGCCAAAAGAAACTCCAAGATTCCGGACTAATTCTTCTTTCTTAAACAATGCTCCCAGAGCAAGACTGAGCTCATTGACTTCGACAGAGTCTAAGGGCCTAGACTTGTTTGGTACGAAGCCATCTAGAACCCATTCTCCATGTTTGCGGATTATCTTTTGAGGGCTCAAATTGTCTCGGTCTAATACGCCATAGCCTGCAAGAGTGATAACTGTATGATCCACTCGAGTGGTTACTGACATAAGTGTCAATGTTATTTCAAATAACCAATAACAGGTCTGTCGCTTGTTCATATGCACGGTTCCCTTTGGCTTCCAAGGCATTTTACAGGCGTTTACCACCGCAAACACAGCTCGTTCCGGCGAGAAATCGGACAAAGCGCTGGCCATCGACGGAGAGCTTTGTAGCACGCCATTCTTGATCGATTGCTGGTCAAGTAATGCGTCTAACTCCGGGGTATGACTGGGCTGGAAGAACGTTTATAAGAAAACTCCATCCTCGGTTACTCTTTTCGCTCTGTGCGATTCGATTTCCGAGTCGCCCTTGAACGCGCCTTTCACGATTCTGAAATCATCGCAGAGGTCGTGGGGAATCAGCAAATGGTGAGTGGGTACCTTGTCGGCTTGATTGTCGTATTCATGCCATGTCCACTATAATAACAGAAGTAAGTAACTGCTTGTTTAAGGTGGGAATTGGCTCATTCGATGCCTGTCTCGGGAGTGTTTGCTCATAAGCGAGCAGAAATGATACTAGAACGGGTGAGGGAGAGAACTCTGGTTGCCACATACCTTGCCAATTGGCCCAATCAGGGATCTCGCCGTATGGAGTGAGTGTGCAGCATCAGCCGGCACGTTTTGGTGAGCGTTCATAAAAGACGGTATTGACGAATACATGATATGGTGTGGGTAGAAAGACCCGACCAGAACTGGATTAATCTTCCTCATCTCTCCTTCGACCTCTTCACTAGATATTCCGGATCCCAAGGTTCCATACTTTTCTGAGTCACGCTTCCAATCGTGATCGTAGGCTCGGCCGACGAAATGGAAAGGGTGAGGGTAGTACGCCAATTGGAATACCTCGGTTCTCTTGAGATACTCGATGAAGTAAATGATAAAGTGGCCTAGGGGAACCTGACAAGCGGGCCATACCGCTTCTGGTTCATAGGGTGCATCTTCGGCGCGATGCTGCAGGTAGTGCCAAACAAAAACGGCGAATATGATCTGTCCTTTTGGCAGAATATCTCGGGGGTATTTTTTCTCGAAGTTATGAATCAAGCGGAGAAGTTTCTTGGTTACTTTGTAATCGCGAAAAACTGGAAGTTGACCATTGAACTGAAACGGTGCCGATTGTAGACCGTTGTATGGTCGTGGCCACTCGCCGGGGAACGGCTTCATCGGACGCCAAGGGTTGTCTCGCCGAAGCTGATTAAGCCATTTATCCCGGCTTTCGATCAATTCGATCAACACGTCGCTTGGGTAGGCTTGTTGTTTCGATACGTTCATCTCGTCCCGGAATATCTGCTTTAAAGACCCAACTAGTCCAGGGACGCATACTGTCCAGTGATAGGTGGTGGCGAAATTGGCTATCGGTCCTGGCTTTTCATCATCACCAATTCCTTGACGTAGGGAAAAGTGTTCTAGTTCTGAACCATTTCCTAGGTTATCATCGGGTACATGGGGCATGTCTTGTAGGAGTTTGAACACGACGGGGTATTGCAAATTGTTGTCGAGTCCGGCGTAGGCGTGAGTTCCAGGATGCACATCATAAGGAATGTCTGAGGCGCCATATCCTAGACCTCTAGGTACCACCTCAATTTCATCGTACTTGACTTGTGAAGACTGATCGGAAGGGGGGAATGTAGTGGCGCTACTGTATCGCTGGAGGACATCGTCCTCGCTGACGAATTTAGCTGCCATACTTGCAACCACCACAACTGTCAATTGATAATATAATTAGCGATGTTTTTAAGTAAAGAAAATAATACTACAGAGGGCATATAATTGAATACTTACCAGGTTGGTATTAATGAGTGTCAGAAGATAGTCAAGTTGTGGAAGTGTAGCGCATGTGCGAATGCAGGAAACTGGTGCTGGTGTTTTTTTCCGTAACTTGTGAGGATAGAAGCGATGGAGGAGAATATGTGATCAAATGCAAATGGAAGTAGTACATCGTCAGCCGTGCCCACCGCCCACCTGGCAGAAAAGGCTTAAGGTTTTTCTCTCTCTCGTCCTTATCCTACACCTCCTACACACACGTTTTTATTTTATTTTATTTTCTTTACTTTACAACTTTTTTTTTACACGCACACACACACACACTACCACCACCACCACCACAACAACAACAACATTCACTCGTACAATGCAACTACCACGATGGAGATGAAGGTATTTTGATGTATTATTATATATAGATGAAGACATAGATGAAGGAGATATAGATGGAGAAGATATAGATGAATATATAGATGGAGGAGATGGGTTATTTGTCACTTATCTCGTCACTTACCTCTCTACTTAGGTAGATTACAGTGCATATTTCAACTTGCAAATGATTGTTTGACCTTTCCAATGGATGTTTGACCTCCCCAATAAGTATATTTCACACAGTACATGTGCTGGGAAATTTTGGTTCTGAGAGGGCATAATTATTAATTTCGAATATAATCATTGTCAGGCGTTAGGGGTTACCGGTACTAGGAGTAGGTACCTCTCTCCTGGCCCCGTTGTCTCCCTTTTATCAATCTTTCTAGATAATCCCACGTAGTGACAACCAAGAAGTTATGAACGGTGAATTTTGAGTTGATATTGAAAGGGCGAGCTGACGATATCCATAGCACCATAAAATCCGCCGAACTGAATCGCCCCGTTGATAGAGTATGCTCATTTTCCGTGCGAATTTACAGATTTGCCCAGAGGTATTTCATACCTTCCCAAATCTCGATACTGCTCGGAAGGATTTGGTCGGCGGGAAGCACGAATCCGTAGCGAGTAGATCTGAGTTCTATTCCCCATCCAAACTCAGCACCGGCTGCGTCTGTCATGTAGTCTCTACCATTTCCGCTAGACTGATAGAGTACTAGACAGCCCGAGCCGTACTCAAATGTTGTGTTGTCTATGGTAACACGTCAGCAATTGCTTGCAATAGGAGGTGCTTAGCCATCTGTAAGCTTGGCCTATTCTACAAGCCACACACACAACTAGGCCACGGGGATAAATAGGAAATGTTTGCCATACATGGTTGCGCGATTCTGGCAGCCGTCTCGCCAGCCAGAATCACCTGTTGATCATAATTTTGCGGAAAAGTATCGCAGCTATAACCATACGAGAGCAGGATGGTTTGGGCGTAGCTGTGCCAGTCGATATACAACTTGATGCCTTTATCCCCGGCAAGGATCTGCGCGTAAGCCATCAGTGCAGCCGTTTCCGGCGCGTCGCCGGGTTGATACCCGCTAAAAGTCTCCGAGTCGGGGTTTGACGAAGAACCGTCACCCCCGAACCCGACGGACCAGTTCCGGTTGATGTCTGTGCCAATTGCCGTGGTGTTATCTCGGGTTTGGCGGTTTTTTCTCCATAGTCGATTGGTCGTTTGAGAATACGCGAAACCTCAGGGGCAACAATTTTAGTTTCGGCCATTCTCGATACGGGGTTTCAGGGGAAACATATACTTACCATCAGGATTTACGACAGGCAAAACATAAAAGTCGTAATTATCTAGAGCTGTCTGTACTGTTGTGTCGTTACCGTACCCCGTGACTATTTGGTAAAGCAGATACTCAACAACCTAGCAAAAGTTTTCGTCAGTACACGAGGAGACTCCCAAGTAACTTGGACAATTTCACTCGAAATACCTTTGAAGTGATCCATTCTCGAGCATGAACGTTTCCGTTGAAGAAGATTGCCGGTTTAGAATCCTTGCCGCCGCTTCCCCAGAGATGAATACCTTGAATCTGTCTCCCTTCGAACGAGGGCCCTACTTGAATCAGTTCCGAATTATCAGGGAAAGCTGCTTGAAGATCGCTCCAGTATTGGATATGGTCTTCATATGCGTGGTAAGAATCGAACCAGGATAATGACGGAACACCATCCTCGTCAAGGTCTACAGTCTGCTTAGTAACAAGTAAAGTAATATCCAGAAACGACCACAGACCTGGGTAGCTTGCCAGAGAGCCTTCAGCCGCAATATCGGCGCCGAGATCTTCACTCAGGATAGTAGAAGTGAAGTTCAGAGTATCGAAGGCCTCCAGGTGCTCCGGTGCAACAGCAATATCGACTGTCGCATCATTGTGGTTGAGTTCGATTACTGATAGACCTTCAAACACAGAATTCAGTTCATTTAGACGGTCTTTTGTATCCACCTTATAAACCTTGAACCCGTCGAACGAGGCCTTTCCATCACGACTGACTGGAGTGAAAGCGTTGGAAACGCTAGCTAACCAAACAATACTTAGGAACTTCATGACGTCTGTGATAGAATAGATACATCGTTAACATTCTTGAATACAGAGAATACGAACAGGTTTTATCATAAATTTCAGTGGCGAGCATCATCCAGAAGCTCTGTTGGGGAGAGTGATGCATTGCAACGCAACCTTGGAGATATCAGCAACCTCCTTCCTAAATTCGTCATCCATTTTGCTTGGCAGAATGGTGCGAGTATGGTGTAAAATATCGACAGCTCTTATAGTAAGGGGAATCCGAAAGGAATTACTATGCTAACGTAGGTATTGTTATGTGTAACTAATATGGATGGATTGATCGTGTAGAATCACTTACCCTAGACGCCTTAGGTCCAGGGGCGTTACTGAGAGAGATAGTGAGTAGAGGTCCGCCTGTAGGGGCGGAATTAGCGAGTATTTAAGGGCTAACCCTTCTGTATAGTGCTGAAAGACCCCTTAACTAGCAAACGCTTAGGAACGCTTAGGTGGGGCGCTGTCCGTAGAAATTTCAAAGGGCGAGGATAAAATGAAACATAGCTGCTCAAACGCGCAGGTGTACCTGGATTTCCGTAGAAATTAATTGATATATTATTAAATATGTCGCAAAAATGTACCAATTTTGTAAATATGCTAACTTGCCCTTCTTCGATCACCACACTTATTGGGGCTAGTACGGCCGCCTCTTGGACTGTTCGTGGTTTCTGAGGTAGGCGTGTGGTCTCTTAAGCGTGGTCGATATCGATGTATTACAGCATCCACAAATGGGTTGTCCTCGTATCCCCTCAAGCCCTCTAGGGACCTGACCTTCTTTCTCACTTCCTCTAGTGAGTAAGGCCCCGCCATGTCGTCGTGGTCTTTATACCCGCCGGACGTGTTGTTTGCCGTCGCGCCAAGAGCAGTCCAGCTTAGGCGCGTTCGACGGGTCCTAAGTCGTTCATTCGTGACACTCTGTGCTAGAGCAGCAAGCTCTCTCATTTCGCTCAACTCGCGATCCACTTTGCATATTTGGCCCAGAACGCCGGCCTGGGGGTCTCCGTCGGGAACGAGGGCGTCAAGATAATCGTCGAAAGTATAATTGCAATTTTGGGGAAATAGGTAAGATCTCGTCGGTGCCTTAGTAGTTCTGTGGATGGTATACAAACTTCCTACAAATCGGCCTTCCAACCTTTGGCGAATCCCGAGCAACACCCCGACTTGCGCAAAAGGGTCGTCTGTGAATGTGAAATGTGTAACTGAAGGAGATATCGGCCTAGGACATGTTTCGCATTCTTGATATGCACGACCCAGAGGTAAGGTCATCTCAATTGATGCGGCGCCAAAAGTAAACACTTGAAGTTTGCCGAGTTGAGTACCGGAAGGGAAGTCGGCACATAGACAAGCTAGTAGCCACGAGACGTCGAGAGCTCCTGTATTATGTGCGATTATGCGTACGCCGCTTGTTTCTGGCTTCAAGAGGCTGGTTCGTATACTTTGATATAAGGCCACTGAAGTATCGGTGGGAATATAGACGTTCCGTTGAATAAGTGCGAATACTACATCGAAAACAAAGCCAAACCTACGGGGGAGGAAAATATGCATATTGTGGCCGAATATTTTTGTAAGTTTTGGAGGAAGCTCTCGGCGCATACGTTCGTGGTCCGTTAGACCGCCTACGATGAACCAATCCAAGCGGCAATCTTCATCATCCGGCGCATCGTCTTCAAGTTTGTCTGCAGCATATTTGAAAGATGTGGGTCGATTATTCGCAGCGCGAAGGAGAATCCAAATCAAAGCGGCTTGCAAACTCAACCAGGGCAAGAGGACGAGACCCGGTACGATCGGCCAGAGTAGACAAACCGAAAGGAGGAATTGCAGTTGTAGAAGCGATAATAGAAAATACAATATCGCCTCACGCAACTTAGCCCAGCTCGGTTTTCGCCCACGATTGATAATTGAGGCGACGAGAGCGGAAATGATGCACGGAACGGCAGCAGCCACGTAGGGAATGTCTGTTTTCAATAGTGATACGGCGGTCTGCTGGTGACTCAGTGGTGTAGTGCCCAAAGCTTCATCTTTCAGCGCTAGAGCGAAGCTCACCGAAAGGCCATTTGCGCGGGCAGGTCGTGGCTGATCTTGCTCGCGGAGGCGGTGCAGAGTAGTGGGCGATTTCGCCATGACATCGTGTCGCGCAAATTTGGCGGAGTTTGAAAAGCTCGAAAAACTAAATGCAGATCACGAGGATCCGTGAAGGTGAATGAAATGGAAATCATTCTTAATGTTTTCCCTCAATGGCATTTGGCGAGAATTCAAACCGCGCGGGCGCACATTCCAGAGCGCAGGATTCGTGTGGCGCTTTGTGTTTCCAACCATTCTACGCCGATACGCTCGTAGCACACTATCAATCATAGTGCCTTTTACCATACCATGTTCCTAGTCGGCGCTTGGTGTTTCTCAGCCTAGCTGAGGCCGTGAGGAGGCCTCTCTGTAGCACGAACATTTTCGGATGCTATCTTTGAGCTAGGAGCACGTGCCCATGAGATGCGAAGCTGAATATCCGAAGAGACCAATGTTTCTAGAGTATTCGACTGGGCATTCAATATTCAATCAGGAAAACCTTCATTATGAAACGTGGCCAGTTGTGATGATAGAAATCTGGACGTCAAGCGTGGAAAATGCATCGCGATCAACATGGCGATGTTGATTCTAGATGATGATCAAATATCCCTCCTTGAAATTTTATTCTGGCCGAGACAAAGATGTAACCCAAGATAATTTAAAGATAGAAACAGAGAAATTCTTTTCCCTTCTTCAATCATCTTTCTCTATCCCACCTCATTAGGACTACATTCGGGGTTGTGTTCCGTTTGCCTGGATGGTTTGGTCTCGTTGATCTCGTCTCCGGGTTTTCAGAACATGACGTTCCAACGTGGGCTCTTGGATCTCGAAGTTGTATGGGGGTCTGAGGAAGACGGATAGCATCGGGCCTTCAATGGTAAAGATCTACCATCATAACAGCTTCTAGAATCATAACGGCGGAAGGGGAGAATATGAAAAAAGGGTATTTTAGATTAATGTCTGGCTACTTTCAGTATGTTTAGAGTTGAAAAGTTGAAGCGGAGACACTTGGCGCGAGACCGGACTTTAGCCTCTACGGCTGAAGTAATTCTTGGGAGCAATTGGGGAAGTTTAGGGGTTGGACCAGGGTATATCGTGCTACCCTTCAGCGGGACAAGGACCCTATTGGGTCAGATAGGTGCTAAAATTAGCACTTTAGCGTGTACCTGGTTGTTTGCCCCGGGATCCCCGCAGAACTAATGTTTAGGGCGAGTACTTAGTGATAGTTTCACTAACATGTTGCGATACCTTCCAAAATCTGCGAGACCTATGATCAAGACCGGCATGTGAGCGTATATTTACTAATATCGACCTCAGTTTCGAAGTATTCTTTTTTCATATCGATTTATCCCAGTACGAACTCATCTATTTGACCTGCATATGTCACTTCATACGTACATACATACATCTTTTGATCAATTGGTGCCCGGTGTGGTGCGAGATGTGTCATGATTCTTCTTGTCTAATCATGATACCATCATACGTACCTACATTGCCCTCTATTTCGAAGTCGACTTATGAGATATCATATTGTGACGACCGCGGAAAGTGGGAAGATGACACCTATGCGATTACCCCATGTATCTTCTGTTATACAAATTTCTCTTGACTTTGGGAAACATCAACACATCATTAACGTGCACAAGTAATTAAAGTCAATCCGAGGATGTGACCACTTCCTTCCATGTGTAGATCAACCTCACCTACCAAGATTTACAGCTGAAATCGCTAATTAACCTTTATTTCTTGGCTCTTTTGAATACGATGGTTCCCCCCTTCCTTCATAGACGTCAGACGGAACATAAATTGACCCCTTTTCCTCTAATCGGGTCCTAAGTTTTGGTACTCGTCATCATCACCACACTCTCAAGCCACAAGCCAACAACAGTCAAACAACCCTATAAAATCACCCTTCATCTTCCTATTATACCTATAATCCTCATTTCAAAAAAAAAAAACCATCAATACCACCAAAAGCCATTTACCATGAAGTGGCCAGTTAACCTACTTCCCCTCGGCCTCCTTGCCGCTTTCGCCTCAGCAGCCCCTATTGTAGAGCGACAACTCGACCTCTACCAACTCCAAATATCTTGGTGATTAGAACAATCTCTTGTGTCAATTACCATCGTTTGTACTAACCACACCAATAGCCCGGCAAATAAGAATGTCGACGGCCGATTCCTCGCAATGAGGAACAACACCTTGGGTGTCTTCGACGGAGATGACGTCTCTCCCGTCAAGGTATACACGGTCCAAGGCGAAAAGGAGGGTCTCAATGAGTTACACACATACCCTGTCGGCATCGTCGACCACTCCGTCGGGCTCATGGGACCTCCTGGCCTGTTGACTCTCGTCGACATGACCAACCCTAACACCGTTAAACCTGGTGAGGGTCAGGTCGCGCAATGGGATACTTTCCGTCTTGAGGAAGGGAAGTTGACCAACGACGGAGCGGGCGAATGGCTTGCCTTCCCTGGTGTTGGCGAGACCTGGAATGTTAAATGGTCCGATGGTAAGTATCTAATCGAATACAATCCAATCTCCTTTATAGTTGAACCGTGACTAAACTGTACAAGGTTCGGCTGTTATCACCGCCGATTTCATGGTGGTTGACGTCGTGTACACGGATGCTGGTGAGGGTCGCTACAACGGAGAATAAATCATGACCAACGGCGTTATGGGGGAGGCGAAAAAGTATAATTATTAATTATGACGGACAACCCGAAGAGGATGTGACTTAGCTATTATATCATGGTTGAGACCAATAAAAGTTATTGCTTCCTTTCTGAATTTGTTTTCATCTTTCTTGATATTGACAATAATGCGGATACCTTGTGAGAATAGTATTGACTGACCTCCCAAGCTGTTGTCGCTATTTGAATCATGTGTATGAGACCTTGAAGTTTGAAATGGTCTCATGTAAGCCGAAATGACAATTTTAGCCCATAATCTACAGCCACGATCCTACCCCTATTTACGCTATGCGGCAGTGACCTCAGCAGTGGGCCTATGGTCGTAGGGCTGAACGATTCGGGGGCTCTGATTCGCTTGTTCGGACTGATCCTCCACCTGTAAGACCCCTGGTTGATCTACGCCCCCCTATAAGTCCTACGGCACAGCATAATCGTGAATTGCTCATAATGTCTTACAACAACAAGATCGTGCCCTGACTTCTCTGCCTCTTGTTACATTAAGCGGAGACTATCTCATCTCTCACAGGTTCGATCGGATCTTGCCCCAATTCACTTTTAAGTCCCATCGTCCAACAATATTATCATCAATGGCTCGAAAGGGAAGTTCCAAAGTGAGGACAGGCTGCCTAACATGCAAGTGCGTTTACAAACACCGTGACAGTTTTGCCTTTTTATATAGATGCAGAACTAACGACGAGGCGTAGGGTTCGCAAAATAAAGTGCGACGAAGCGAAGCCGCACTGTCAACGCTGTGTATCCACGGGTCGCAAATGTGACGGGTATGCAACACCACCTTCGTCATCGGCGCTTTCGTGGCACCGCCCACGTCAATTGTTCCCGATGGTCGATGACGCGAGTGAGAGGCGAGCCCTGCAATTCTTCTGCCAGGCCGCCGGACCCTCGCTATCAGGTCCGATGGACCCCTACTTCTGGTGAGAAATGTCTTAGCCCAGAACGTCGAGAAATAATTACCCGTGGAACGTTTTATCTAATTGTAGAAGGACACACCTGGTTATACAATTTAGCACTTTCGAGCCGGCAGTCAGGCATTCGGTTGTTGCTATCAGCTCCTTATACGAGCAGATACATTCTAAACCAAACTCAATACGGCTATTAGCAGACAACAGACTCGCACTGTGTCACTACAACTCAGCTATCCGGGAGTTGAAGTCTATGGACAACGAACCCCTGGTTCTATTAGTATGTATTTTATTTGTGTGTATCGAGTTTCTGTTAGGAAACAGAGAACCCGCTATTGAGCATTGTAAACACGGCGTTGTAATCCTGGAAAAAATCGAGGCCTCATATCCCTGGACGAAGAAATATCTTGCCCCGATATTTCGGCGACTATCACTTTTCCCGTTCTTCTTCGCCGTTGACCAATCTAGCTTTCCCAAGATTCTTGGGTTAAATGATCAACTTCCGGAATCTTTCGACTCACTCGAACAAGCACAATTTTACATAGATGGAATCACTACTAGAACCGTCAGTTTAGTACGACGTGGAGATCGTTACCGACTTGAGGACAGGCGCCACACTTCTGTGTTACCGGAACTCCTTGAGGAGCAAGAAAAGATCAAGGTTTTATTAGATCAATGGCACCCTCGTTTCTTGGACTTGAAGAACAATAGTCCAGAAGCGTCTAGCTGGTCGAACGAAACAATTTGTAACATCCTCCTAAGATATGATATTTCTACCATATGGGTAAACACGGTATTTGAGTTTGAAGAAACGACATACGATCGGTATGTCGATACGTTCCGCTTAATGGTCTCCCGGTCCGCCGAGGTGCACTCATCGAAAACGCCTAGATCGGGCACCCCTGGTTATCAAAGATTCACCTTCGAAATGGGATTTACGCCACTCCTTTATTACGTCGTCCTCAAATGCCGATGTCTCCCAACCAGGCTCCAGGCGCTTTCCCTAATGGAGAAGCTCTCAGCGACAAGAGAGTGCCTCTGGGAGGTAGCTGTAATGCGCGCGGTTGGCCGTCGTGTCATGGAGATCGAACACGACTTCCTGTTTGACGAGAATGATGAGCCCTCTACTCCGCGTTATCCAGATTTCCCCCCTGATGAAGCGAGGGTACGAGATACTACTACAAGTCCTGTACCAACGATCCAAGTCGATGCCTTGGGCCGGGAGGTTGGAGGGAGAATGACCGGGTTCTTTAGAAGGAAGCATGATGGTAGCGTCTATCTTCAAACAGAATTTATTTATGAAGCACTATGATTACAGAATAATACATAATGGCCAAACCAAGACTCACCATCTGTAGTGTTCCATTCTCTAGTGTGATTTCTAACGCATAACTGAATTAATGAATCAACCAAGAAATAAATGTATTCTTGCGTGTATCTTGTAGGTGGCATGAGATATGGGGCTCCCGAGGCGCAGTTAAACCCCCTATACGCTATTTTCACGATGCTGATTGGTCGGTTCGGACTACCTAACTGTCTGCGACTCAGCCCAGGATCCTATTGATAGCTTCATCTATAGGTGTGATGATAATTCAAATAAATTTATAAAGGCCCGGGAAGAATGTCAAGGCTCGCAAGATGCGAAAGAAGAGGCCAATTGAACTTACTCTTACTTACCTATGTACACTTGATTCGATTCCTCTTCCTATAGGATAACACTCCCGATGGCTACACCAACTCCAGTGTTGACGGCCAAAGATCTTGCCAGAACTCTTCAAATAGCGGTAAGGCAAACGGCTACAGCTGTGACAAGCGCCCCAGCAGCCACTGGTGTAGACTTCTTGACCACAGAACATGTCACCATCGACGGATTCACCAATGCCCATGCGACAAACCCTGCCAAGACGATAGATATCGTGATACCCACGTGTATCCAGACCATAGAACCAGACGTCAATGGATACTTGCCTCCGGGAACATGTCATGCTCTCTGGGACTATTATCCAAGCTTCTCGGCTGCCCTGGCCTTCGCTATCCTCTTCGGCTTGTTGACAATGGCTCACTTATACCAGAGCATAGTATATAAAAAGGTAATCGAGTCCTCAAACGCTGTCATTCTTACTTTAGGCGTGTATTAACGCAGTGACGATAGAAATTCTGCTGGGTAATCGTTATGGCTAGTTTCTGGGAGACGATGGCCTACCTATTCCGCACTGTCAGCACTCGCTATCAGTCAAACACGGCTATATATCTGGTCTTTCAGATCTTTATTCTGCTCTCGCCGTTATGTAAGTATCAATATCCTCAATATATCCGGTTTCGATTCTGACTTAGTACGACATAATAGGGGTCAATGCCTTCGACTACATGGTCCTCGGCCGGATAATTTACTTTTTCGCCCCTTCGCGCATGGTATTTGGCATACCGGCGCCGACCTTAGCTGCGGCATTCGTCACTTTTGGTAAGTTCTTCGATTGAGTAATACATTGCATGTCATTGTTCTGTGATCGTGTACTAACAACCGGAGTGACAGACTTCATCGCATTCTGCATACAACTTGCCGGCGGCTCAATGGCAGGCCCGACAGCACCGGCGGACGAGCAGTTGAAGGCGATTCATATATACATGGGCGGCATCGGTCTACAGCAATTCTTTATCGTTGTTTTTGTCGCGTTCGCGATCAAGTTCCAATTAGACATGCGAAACGTGAATACTTCTAGGAGTCAACAGTTGAGTTGGAGGTCCGGTTGGCGCGCACTGTTGTTCACGCTATACGCGTCGTTGACATGCATTACTGTGAGTACTTAATAAGCGCTCGATGCATAATTAGTAGACTGCTGACAATTGTTGAAGATTCGTATCATATTCCGATTAGTTGAATTTTCGTCTGGGTCGACCGGCGTGTCGAACCCGTTGCTGACTAACGAGACCTACTTCTATGTGCTCGAAGCAATGCCGATGTTGTTGGCTATTCTCTCATTTAGTGTTATTCATCCAGGGACCGTTCTAATCGGACCCGAGTCCGAAATGCCCGGATTCATCTCCACGTGTATGGGTTTCTTCCGGAAGAGAAAACAGTTTAAGAAATTGGATGAGTCCGAAAGCGAGGAGATGTCGATCTTACGGGGATAGCTGTCATAAATGAGGGGTCAGAATAGTAAGGGGCTAAGGGATATTTCCATACCTTAAAGAAAGATACCTTTCTACCTTTCAAGTACGATCGCGTTTGACATTCCCGGACCTCGAAGCACATTGTGCTTACCTTATTCTCGGTAGTTACTGAGTTCCCATGGTCAGACCTCCGGATTTCCCCCAATCGAATGCCACTACCCCCTTTTTATAGGTGGGCCACTTACATTCACTTACATGGATATATTGGTTTTGGCGTTCGCCGACCCTTACTAAAAACGCCTCTTTTAACAATAGACGGAGAATCATTAAATGCTTGGGAATCCTTATTACCTATTGATCGTCTTCTCCAATTCCCTCGGCTTATATACCTAAGCTTGACCCCTCACATCGTGGCTGAGACACCCCCTCTCGTAGGCGTTTCATTGACATCGAAGCATTCGCCATCTATTGTTGAGATAAATCGAACAACATATTCGTCGAAATGTCGGAGACCGTCTCTCATCTCGCCCCCGATCTTCCTCGGACTACCACATACGTGACCGGCCATAATGAGGAAGGAAAAGCAAAAGTGCACTCGGTGAGACCAGCAGCTTGGAAGCCATACGAGGGTGGCATCAGTACGTCTTTCCGAGGCACATTATGCCTCGCTTCACTTACCTGAAAACCATATCCCGTTAATTCACGGGAGGGGAAGCGGAATCCTCCTCCGAATCCTCTACATTCACCATCCTGCAATAGATACGTCATACACTAACACTCGCTACCGCAGTGGGTTTCAATCAAATCTGGACGAACACATTCCCCTCGGACCTAAACAAAGATGCGGACGTGAACTACCACGAAGAGATAATCTCAGGCGGGAAGCTAGGCCTAGCTAACAAGAACGGAGTTGTGTGCAGGATGGTGGATTTTGGACCCGGTTATGAGTGTATGATGCACCGTACCCAATCTCTCGATTTCGGCATCATTCTCGAAGGTGAAATCGAGATGAAGCTGGACGATGGCTCGGTGACGCTCATGAAGCGAGGCGACGTAGCTGTCCAACGGGCGACGATGCACTCCTGGCGGAACACGAGCTCGACCAATTGGTCTCGGATGATCTTTGTGCTTCAGGACACCAAGCCGTTATTTGTCAACGGAGAGAAGTTTGGCGAGGACCTTGGGAGAGGGACCGAGGGGTTGCCGCCGAGTGGAAACGATGAGTAATCTACTTACATCGTAGTAACCTAAGCTGAATGGACTGCGTTTAATGTAAATGGCCTCAATCCACACAGAATGTAGGCATTGTTTAAACAAAGTAATGTTGAATCATTGATTATGATTCTTGGACTTTGATCAAAGAAAAAACAAGATACGATTTGGTAGCACCCGTATAGGACTGAGGTAACCAAATATAGGAAACCTTAGAATTCAAGACCTGATTGGACCCATTCGTTTAGCAGCTTACCTGCCTGGGCTAATATCTAGCAGTCGCAGTCAATATCGTCAATTAGAGGTTCAAGGTTTGCAAGATTCATGTTGGAACTTTCGAAATTCCAATTCCCCGAGTGCCATTTCCCGTGGCCCCCACTTCCCACACCTTACGTAACAGCCCACGAACCATAAACCGTCAACCTCATTGGTCAATCAACCCCGCTTAGCTCCCCTATCGATAAAAAATTTACCTTTTTACCTGCAAAAGAGAGCTACCCGGGACGGGACTCGCTGGAAAGCTCTAACCCGCCGTAACGGCTATCGATCAGACGATTCGCCGAAGAATTGGGACTGGGCGACTCCAAAAATTTCCAATATCGAAATTCGTATTGCTGCACCACCCATTACCCACTAGCGACCTCGAACAAACGAGACGGCCGCCATTCCACCTCGCTCTTTCTCAATAGGGAATTGGGAATTCTGCAGACGACGACGATATCGATATAGACAGATATCCCCGCACATACCCATGTTGATTGGGATTTGAGAGAGGAAAAAAGAGAGCACGATCGCAATAACCCATGGCGGCAAACCACACCCCGCGCAGCGTCGCCGACGCCACGCGCTTTACCTCGAGCACGCCGCACGCGGCCGTGAAAGCGGCCTCGCCCTCCTCCAAAACAGCATCCAAGACAGCGTCGACGAGCGCCTCCAAAACCGCCTCATCCAGTGCCTCCTCATCTGCGTCGCGGACGAGCCGTCTCCCACCAGCCGGCATGCCGCGGTCCTCCGCGCCGGAGACGATGGAGGAGCGGGTGCGTCGGCTGCGAGCTGCGCACTTGGCCGCGAGGCGGCACGAGACCTCGCGGTTTGATCGGGTCGTCGACGCGTCGAGGCGGTACTTTGACGCTGCGCACAAGTTCACTGTTATGGGGTTGATTGGGTTCAGTGGTATGTTATCCGACTCATGTTATATCTATCATCCACCCCTCTCTACAAATATGATTTTAAAGACGAAACGTTATTACATACCTATACATATACACTCAATGTTCACTATGGAATTTTACACAATTGGGATCATAATTGGAATTAGAATTGGAATATGGATTATCATATGACTATGCAACTATAAGACTAACTTAAAACCCCAGGCCTCGCCCTCTTCGTCACAATCTACGCCACCGCCGACATGATGGTGTACAACCGGAAGCGGCGGAACGAGTTCTTCGCGCTGCAGGCACAACTCAAGTCGGACTCTCTCGAGGCCGCGCGCCTGGCCTACATAACCAACTCCGCGACGCCCGAGCAGGTCGCCCTCGTCGAGGAGGCCGAAGCCAAGGCCCGCGACTCCGGCGTCAGCCTACCCCCTTTACTCTCCGCTCCTAGACCCATGTCCTCCACTACTTCTGCTACGGGTGAGAGCGTAACGGAGACGGTAGGCAGGACGGCGTGGGCTGGCGAGTCGCTAAGCGAGGCGAATCTCTCCGGCGCGGCAGAAGTCGAACAGCCCAAGAAAAAGGGCATAAGTGGGTGGTTATTCGGCGGGTTGAAGAAAGAAGAGCCCGGGAGCGAGGTACCCTCAACTTTCGAAACCTCCAGTCCGGATTCGAGTATTAAGGAGAAAGCAAAGACCGCGTTCGAGCAAGAGCGCGCAAATCAAACAAACGGCGGGCCCTTAGACCAACTCGGGAAACCAAGCAGCGGCGAGAATAAGAAGTCGAGCTGGTGGTAAAGCCAGCCAGACGACCTAGGAATTATGGGCGGGACGGGTACGTTGGAAGCTGGAAGCTACTGCTCCCGCATGGATACGGGCTTTTTGTGTGGGCATGAGGGAACGAATAGGGGAACAAAAACGCGGAGTGGTAAGAGCCGCTCGCCATCCGGGCCAGCCAGTCGGCCCAGAAGAAGGGCTTCAGCAGAGGAGCGTATATGCGTAGGGCCGCCATACTGTTTAAATTGTACGTATATGCCGCAAAGAATTTAGCATATCCGGTGGTAGTGACGGTGGTGCGAAGGCTGCTGTATTATATATAGTAGAAAGGGCGGAGCATCAGACCTGGCGGTGTTCAAATACAAAGATATTTGATATTTCGCAAGTCGACTTTAAAGAGGTTGTTTCCTTTACATCTTACCCGGATACTGTGAAATACATCCATGGTGGAATCTACTGATCACTTGTGCTTATCTAGATCGTTAGTTCCCATTGCTTCGCAATGGTCTCACGTGTGGAAGGGTACGATTTCGTTGAGTTCGCGATTCCCGTTTTGTAACCCGTCAACCGGATTTTGGCACCGTCTTACATTCAACACCTCAACATCGGATTCCACCATTTGTCCCCCGCGCTCTCGTACTTCATACACTGCACTATTCAAGACGCATGCATTCACTTCGGGAAAAAAAAGCCAAGTGTCTTAAAAGACTTAATTTAATATCTCCTCATCGTCGACCGTGAAGTGACGGTCATACTATTAATAAGTACCAATGTGTGCTTGAATTTGATACAGGGGTTTCCGCACGCTGGGCCGACCCTTAATTCAATTGACCCCCTACTAGGTATCCACGCCTTAAACGCCCCAATGGCCGTACTCCTGATAGAGTATAATAAACAACTAAAAGCAAATGAAGAAGAAAAAAGAAAAGAAAAGGATAGAGCGCTGATGAGAGCAAATTCAAATCTTCCACTCCCAAACTTTGGCTGACCGGGCTATTTCTTTTTCCCCTTCCCGTGAATGCATGAATACCCTTCCCAGAACCAATGAGCAAATGCAATAACGACCGTACGCTGTGGGTATAAGTGTAATGAACGACAATTTTGGGTATGCGAATGACCGAAAACAATGTTAACCGAGAGGTTGCAAAGAAATTGAGAACTACGCTATCAACACATAACGTAGAATTCGCGTTCCGCGAACGCCTTAAGATGCAGATAATAGGAAATCGTATGTGCCGTAAGGCTCTTAGGCGTCCCGAGTATTTATCGGTTACCCTGTAGTAATAAAGTGGCGTGAATAAAAAAAGGTAGAACGTTTGGTCTCCTTTAAAGTCTGCTGAGGCGCAACTCCACATAGCGGATGATATCCGAGTAAGTCCAGCGATCTCCCAAACAGAAATCGGAACTCCAGGTACGCAAATTCCGTCCAATGTCGTCGAGCATGGATTGTATCTCGCACATATCCAGATGCGACTCGGGTCTCGATCCGGGGGACTCGAAGACAGCATCCGCGGACCCATGTTTGCTCTTCCTATCTCGGCGAATTTGTGCAATCATCTGTTTGTCTTCGACAGAAGGATCCTCCTTGCCATTAAACCAAAAGTGTGGCCTCCCATCACTTCCATACTAAGAGATGATAATGTGATTAAAATGGCCTGGAATCTTCATGCGGCATTTCTCGCAGTCTGCTCGGTAACCTATACTGAATGACTTCTTCATGCCTGGCTGTAGAGTCCAGTTGTTAAGGGTGTGTTTGCTACGCGAATGGCCATATTTTCCTCTTGGCGATGGCGTGGCCGGTGCGGAGGAAGGAGAGGAGCCAGGATCGGCATCCATCATGCCAGAATCGTTATCCGTGGTTGGAGGAACAGCTTGTATGTTGGGATGCATGGGCATGGCGTGAGGATTGGTCGAATGAGGCATATGAGGTAAATAAGGTCGTTGAGGCTGCCGAGAATCCAAAATCATACCCGGGCTCGTCGGAGTCTCCTCGCCGCCACTTTCGCTAATAGGGGACGGGAGACGCCGAGTCTGGACCATAGACCATTCGACGCAACCTCCTAAGGATCGAGGCACCGAGGATTCGTCGTGACACGTGGGGAACGGCTGGGCCTCTGTTGCCGCAGCATCGACCGGCTGGTTCATAGGACCCCAGTTATTTCCCCTTACTTGTGCGGCAAAGGTGCAATGTATAGGCGTAGGCATTCGTCCGGCAATGTTCGGGTCGGCGAAGTCTGGGTGCGAGGGGCCGGTCTGGTAACGCTCGGATGAATCAACCATCATATCCATATCCCTATCTACATCCATCGATAGACCTGATTGTTGCCGATATTGCGCATCCTCGGAGTCAGAATCGGTCGGGCTAATAGACGCAGGAGGGGTGGTTGCTGAAGTCGCATTTGGGAAATCTGGAGCCCCTGCCCATTGCTTCTGTGTCGGCGACGTGCGCAGAGGAAGAGATTGGAGACGTTTCTAATCATGGCAGACACATTAGTCGTAAGTTGCGATAACATTGCAATAGTATCGAGTAGTGTCGATGTGCTACAATAGGAGGTGGAACATCATGCAGGCATGCATCATCATTGTTAACTTTGGAATACTAACATTGCGGTGTTCAGTGAAGCCTAGAGTTCCGCTCATAGCTTCGCCAATGTTGACCTGACCATCACCCTCCTCCTCTTCTCTCTGGCGCTTCCGCGAAAGCTGCTCCTGCCACTGAGGCTCAAACATATTTTACGATTAGGAAGTAGGGAGTAATAGTTATGTCGAAGTAGAAAGAAAGGGAAAGAAAAAAGAGAGAGAATTGGTCCTAATTCCTAGTCCTAGCTCCTAATTCCTAGTACTGGTTATGAAAGTGGACGACGATAAGGAAATTGAGAATGAAGAGACTTGACAATATAGTTGATAATGGGATGACGAGAATTAGTTTTTTAGAAAATAGGCCAGAACTAGAACTAGGTAGCCAAAATAACACGAGGCCGGGGGTAATGGTGGTTTAAGGTGCTCGGAGTCGGTCGTGGTGCTCGTACTTAGTAGTGCTCAAAGTGGTACGTCAAGCGATGACCACCTTGATCGTTTTATGCTAACAATAACGGCGTGTCCGAGTCCAGGGCTATGGCGGGCTTAAATGGGTCTTGTGTCTACAAATGGAATATGGGTATTATGGGTATGGGTATGGATATGGCGTGGGCGGGGAATGACGAGGGTGGGAATGAGAATTAAAAGAAGAGAGCTGGAAAATGGAAAGCTGGAAAGCTGGAGAGTTGAGAATTGAGGACTCAGGACTGGAATCTTGGTTCCTTCGGTCGTCGATCAGCCGCTTACGGGATAAAATGGTTGGTTTTGGTTGGTTTTAGTTGATTTTTTTTAGTTGCCCTTAGCGGTACGGGTACCTCCAGCTAGCAGCTGCCTAGTAAAATGCACGTAGTACTCACTGTATATATAAGATGGTTGGTAGCTGGGCTGGTAGGCACCTGGCCATTTTGACATGCTTTTACGTGCTTTTGACAGGGAAGCAGGGGTTAACGGAGGACATTCTTTCCTCACGAGTTTACTTTTTTGATGCCTTTTTTTTGGTTAGATAATTAGCTGCTCACCTGCCTTGGGTACCTCGATTAGCTCAACATCAATTTAAAAAAAAACATTGAAACCGACTCGATCCACCTCAGGTACTCAAGACTCAAGTACACGTACCGTACCGAGGTCCCACTCAGTAAATCTCCAACGTTCTCAATGATGCGCATGAACAGAAAAGAATCCCAAGATCTAAAGCTGACGATGGAAGAATACCAATTCGCCGATGACGGTCCAATGTGTGGTCCCAAAGTCGCCAAAGTCCCAGCCCTGGAGCACCGGTCCCAGTTCAAGTTCCAGCGCCAGACAGGTGTGGGGAATGCCCTCCAGGGCTCTTACAAGGGTTTCGTTTGTAATGGATCATCAGAACACCAGCCTTGCCGATTGGACAACTCTGCAAGCCCTGCAAGCCTCTACAGCCCTCCCTACTGTGCGCAAACCATCTAGCAGTGTTATGCACGTATTTATTAACAGATTATGCATATAGAAGGTCCACTCCAGCACCTTGTGGGACTCCGTCAGTCCACCACTGGGCAGTCCATCAAGGTTTCCGGTTATCTACGCTGTTACAGTGTTACAGTGCTTGATTGATAACCGGAAACTGGAAACTGGGAGCCGGAAGCTGGAGGTTAACTTCAAGATCAAGGTTTGTAGGTTTGACGATTATGTCAATATATTTAAGCTTAATCTCATCTCGGGTTCGACAACTCTAACGATGTCTAATTCATATCCAGTATTTAAGCGAGTAAATCTAATAGCGATTGTTAAAAATAACATTGAACCACCCGACATCTACCAACACACAGCACACAACAACCTGGTTAGACAATAGGCGTCACACGATTGCGGTGGTGCAGTACGATTCTGACGCTGAGTAACACGTTAGCAGCAGGTTTCAGATTTGCTTCATAAATTTGCTTCTTCTTATACTACCATCTACTACCTATAACATTACCGCAGGGATCGAAGATGGAAATATTTCGCTCAATTTATTTATTAGACGCCTTACACGATATCTCACTCCGACGTCGAGGTGGCCTTTTCCATCATCTTGATACGAGTTATGAAATCGCATGTACGTTGCTGCCAGGAATTCATCCTCTATTCCCACAATACTTCGTCACCGCAATTCAAAGCATGCTAATCATGTCCCGTTTGGGTTTCTATTCGACTTCCATATCTTGTTTCTCGTAAACCCCTCTTCTACGTCTTGACCCCTGGTTCTGTTTCTCATAGCACACACATTCATGGATACCCCTCATTTCTTTTCTTCTGGAATGGCCATGACTACCGGATATCCGTCGTCAGCGTAATCAGCATTCCACGCCTTCTAGATTTGGGGGGGGGGAGGGGGGATCTCAGGTTCGAAAGACAGCTGAGCCACCATCCCATTTATCCCATCCAGTCCGGAGCTGAGGTCACTGTGAACCTATTAACTAATTACATATTACCTAATACAGGTATATATCCCCTACTTTATCAATTCAGGTAACGTCCACACGTGGCCCGTGATGTTGGGAGGATACCAGCTGTGTAATAAAGAGGATGAACGAGACGATATTGCATGTGTTTCTTACTTCATTCTTACAATATTTATCAACAAGGAATCACTTGGATTTTTAAATAAGTAAGATTTACGCGTTAAAACTTGGGTTAAATCTGAGTATATTGTGATGTTCTTTTATGAAACTAAACAAAAACAAAAATATTGAATAAGGCCATGTTCGAACAAAAGCGAACAAAAGCGTATTTTCCCCTCATGTTGGAAAGATTTCACAAGTGAATATCAATACCATTTAGGCAGCATCGATAAATTCACAATTAAGGTAACCATTCCTTATCACGATTTCTCCTCGTCGACTTCGCACTGGCTTTAATAGTTCCTCCTCGGTAGACTCGATAGACTCGGTAGACTCGGTAGAGTTTAGGGAATCAAGCCATGCGCAAATTTCAGCCAATCCGATAAGTGCAACCACGCTGAGAGTAAGCTCCAGCCCGGACAAAACCTCTAACCATTTTGCAACGATTATACCAAACAAAATAATCGTTACTACTGCACTGAATACAATATTAGCGAAACTCATATTGATAGTGTTGTTGCGTAATTATAAAATGCGTAGTTATTCTTGTGTGGCTGAAGGTATTAGGCGAATGTCAAATTGTCAAATTCAAATTGCCAAATGTGCGGATAGATAGAATCTTTTTATACACCACAAGTATCTAGCACTGTTGCTACACGACATACTCTGTTGCTAAACAAACTCATTCATCTAGAAATATACTGAACAAAGTAATGATTAAACAATCACCTGGGTATATAACGGTGTTCTGTTCTTGTCCTATTAATATTAAAACAACTCTATACATACAGAAAGCATTCGCCAGAACTTTACAAATTTAACGATATTCCCGCCACATCTTCGAGGGAATCGTCAACGACGTCCTTGGCTCTGACAAACAATCCCTCACCACGAGTCTCCATAAAAATAATGGATCGAAGAATTCTCTCGAAACCCCCCGTAATACAATTTCCGACGAAGATGCTGACTCGAAAAATAAACTCGATGAAGGAAGCCATTAGATACAATTTAGATATAATCCAAAGCATATTGGCGACGAACTTGACGACGAACTTGAATGGAGTGGGGAAAAACACGAATCCCGCAATAAAAATCTCGATAAAAATCACGTATCGAAGAATTCTCTCGAGAACCCCCGTAATCCAATTTCCGACGAAGACGACGGCCCGAAGAATTAACTTAACAGGTATTGCAAATACCCTCAATAGAAATATGAACGCAAGCGTACGAAATACAAAGGGGAAAAGGATGAAGAATCCAATGACCAAAATGCATGTAATTACCCATAGGAACTTCTTGAGGACCCTCCTCGAAGGTAAGAAGGTGCGTATAAGCGTCTGCATAAAGATATACATTGACAACATGGTGGGCAGGGCATATATTATATATATATGATGATGTGGCGACATTGATCGTGGGAAATTGCGATCCTTTTATATACGACTAACTTTATGCTGTTGCGGAACGGCATAGTCTATCGACAAACATGCTGTCTGCCTTCGTATCACAGGTTACTTGTTCATAAACACTTCGAACTGGATCTCAACCCTCCACACCCCCTCCCCCTTACCTTTATACATGCTAAGATCGCATCTTGTCTTCTTGCCTGCCTACCTACCTACTTGGTCATGTAACTAAACCTAACTTTAGCTTATCGAGATCTTTAGGAGTATATATGCCTCCATACCTAGGTATCTTGTATCATACTTATTGCTTACAAAGCTCTTGTTACAAAACTACCTCTTTGTCTTTGTAACCTCCTAGATATGGGTAATTATAGCATCTCGCAAGGCAAAGGAACCAGTATGATACCTTCCATCAGGTAGGTAAATATTCACAACAATGATCATAATTTGATGCTATCTGACCAGCGGCTTTAGTTTACAAGACATGCCATCTGCGATCGAGTAGGTGAACTTGAAATGTCTTGCTTCACACTAGATTGTGTCATATAAACCCAGGTATCTAATTCACCAATGCTTATGATGCATGGTAGCATTACCCTTGAAGATATCCAAGGGGAACTGGTCTGCAATCGCCTGGTATCCAGCAACGTTGGGGTGTAAGTGGTCACCACCGTCATACTGAGTGGCCAAGTTAGCCACGTTTGAGGGATTGGCCACGATCTTAGCAAAGTCGATTGACGCGGCGAAACTTCCGTCTCCGCCATCCATAATCCACTTGTTTACCGACTGTCTGGTCTGGTCTCGGGTCGGGTTGCTATAGCTCTGGCCGTTTCCGCCAAACGGAGTGATCGTCGCCCCGAACACGGTTATCCCGGCGGCCTTGGCGTCCGTGGCGATAGTCTTGAAGGATGATTCGAGGCTGGTTCCGATGCGCGTCTGTGTTCCCGAGTCCGCAGATCCGCCTCCGATATCATTTACTCCTTCAAAGATGAGGGCGTACTTAACACCGGCGGTGGTGAAAAGATCTCGCTTATACCGCTGCATGAGTGGTGGGCCAAGACCGCCGCTAAGGACGGTGTTGCCGCCTGCTGCTTGGTTACATACTGCAATGTCGGTAATTCCTTCTTTCTGCATTCTAGCTAGAAGAAGATCGGGCCAACTAGTGGTTATTAGTAAGAAGTTCGGCCGTGGAGCAGACTCTACCCATACCGGTTATTGGCATTATCATCACTTCCGCGTCCATCCGTGATACTGTCACCAAGTATCACCAAAGCGGCAGTCGTCTTCGGAGCCCATGCCTCGACAGCGGTAAGAAAGTACCAGTGCGCCGTGCTCGCTCCTGTGACGGTCGATGCATTTGCTTGATTTCCCTGTTGCATGAACGAAGTGGTTCGGCTTCCCGGGTGTCCAGTAATGCTACTTCCAGACTGGCCAGGTTGGGAATACAAGCTAACGGTAATCGTACCCTGAGGTTCGACTTTGAAGTCGATCGGATCTGAGTAGGCAACCTGACCCCTGGGTACTGTGACCGAAGCCGAGCCATTGAAAGTTAGGGCTTTCAATGTAGTCGTGTCGATACCATTGACACCGGTCTTTCCATCCGTTGGAAGAGCCACGGAAGCCTCCGTGATTGGAAGGTCGCTGCCACCGAAGGTGTTAGAGATCTGGAAACGAAGTCTCTCAGCACCGATAGAGAGATGTAGCGTTTGACGTAGAGTGGCGTCTTTAAATGCAGCCGAACCCGACTGAATCTATGGTTAGACAGAAAATTTGAAATACTTGATTCGGTAGTAACATACAAAAGGAGCAGGAGGCATGTTATTTGGCTCTACTAACTGTGGCATCGAGACCCATGTTGCCACCCAGTGTGAATCTTCCTCCTGACGCTCTACATGGCAAGTTGGACGTGCAGTAGCGGATAAAGTCCACCACAGGAGCCATGTTGTCAGAATAGAAAACCTGAAGCTGAGGCTTCTCAGCCTGTTTGGTGACACGCAGACCACCATGGCGATAAATGGGACAGATGGGAATGCCTTGGCATGGAGGAGGGCTCCATCATGGCGGCGTCCTCGAGCTTTATTGTCATGAGATGCATCTTAGACCTCGGGTTAAGGTGACGGATAATATATCTCCGCAATTGCCTTACCCCATTGGCAATCTTGCAATTTAGCCGTAGGGCTGGTTCCTGAATAGGTACTCAATCTGGAACAGCGTGCCTTGGTTGAATTGCGTGGGGAAAATTAACAAACGGGGCTGAAGTCAAAAGAGGATATAGGGTGATATTGAGTAGTATATAAACAATAATGAATTTGAGTGTTCATATCCCAATGGATATGAGATTCTCATATGATGAAGAAAATATCCTATTACTTAGCATTTGAGACTCGAAGCGTAGTCAGACTCCACTTCACCTGTCTACCACGCGAGGTCTAACCTACTAGGTATGTATAATCTAAGTTATTGTCCTGATTGAACCGCACGTCATAGAATTGAAGTGACTTGAAGAAGTGAAGACAGTAAAACTTTGCCGATTTCGAATGGAGACATGTTGTCGACTTTTGCATATTGAGATAATAATGAGTTTTTGTCTCACTTCTCTTAAGTTGTAGATGGAAGGCTTGCATAAGCTTCATGGGTGAGACGGCGAGGTGTGGATAGCTCCGAGATACTTCCAAGATTGTGACTCGTGAATTTTGAGTCTTTGGGATGACCAGTAACGGCGGAGTAAAGCCCCACGCGGCCTATGCAGAGGTATGTGACATTTAGCGACCATTAACGCATTACCTATACCCATGGATATCTTACGATGACGACTCAACTATCATATTGAGGGCGTATGGTTGGTGGTGAAAAGAAGCGGAATGGTACTGACGGAAAAAGTTTTCAGTTTTCGGAAAGGAGAGCAGGATTAGCATCACCTAGCGCCTAATTGGGTCAAGCATTGAAAGGTCAAGTGCAGAGGGGTACGTACCTACAAAATAGTACCAACATGAATGTACCTTTTCGTGCCCCTCCATCAATTGAGTGACCCCACCAGCTCGGTCACAACCCAAGACCGTCTTCGCAATGGAGGGGTCTCTACGGTCTCTACGGGCTAGATTTTAAACCCTTGGACCTATCAGAGTCATCATAGTTGCTGGTTACCACTAACTAACCACCTGCTAGTAACTAACCTTAAGCAACCAAATCATGGCTTTACTTCACATACGACCTTCATCGTAATCGTCTACATCGAAATTCTCTTACGACATCCCATTCACATATTTTGGGTTGCTTTGATACTCCCTAACACCACATCGAGGCTTGAAGGATTCAAGAACCAAGAGGACGAGATCGGAACCCTGCGGGATCCCAAGAATTGTCGACTAGGGGTTCTAGAATAAAGACATACAGCCTCTGTTTAATTTTTTTTCTTCTAGTCTGACTCACCCTAACAAGACCTCCGAGGTGTTTTACGATTGCCATAAGAACAACGGCTTTTCTACATCGTATACTCACGCACTTATCCGTCGCTCGGGTAGGCCGAAGGAACAAACATCGGTTGCTGTGTTGCTCAAAACCTACGATTTTAAATTTGTTTATTCAACGACCAATCACTCACAACCCTATTCATCTATTCACCACAATGCCCGGTGTCGACATGGCGCCTCTCGTGGCTGACGATATGAGAGGTACGTAATGCAGCAAACATCTCGATTCTTACTCGGCCTTTCTCTTCATGTTTCGGCTTGTGATGTAAGATCAAGCTGTCATATCAAGCCACTCGTTCAATTTTGCACTATGAGCAACTCCGTCTCCTATGTGACTCGAGATCATTTGTACCCCCTTCAGTCCTACATAAACCTTCCTACTCGAACACCGCCACACTACAAACAAAGCAATTTCAAGCAGGAAACGAGAACAGTATGCTAATGTTTATGGAACACAAAGTCCTGGGACAGGACCCTCTGATCCCGCCGGCATTGCTCATATCTGAGATTCCAATGACCGATGCTTCCCTACAGACGGTTGTTAAGGGACGAAGAGATGCTGTTGCCATTATAATGGGTCGCAGTGATCGTCTCTTAGTCGTCGTCGGACCCTGCTCCATCCACGATCCAGCTACCGCCCATGAGTACGCTCAACGTCTCAAGGCTCTCTCTGAGAAGCTATCGGATGACCTATGCATTATCATGCGCGCTTACCTCGAGAAGCCTCGAACCACAGTTGGCTGGAAGGGTCTTATCAACGACCCTGATATCGACAACAGCTTCAAGATTAACAAGGGACTCCGCATATCGCGACAGATGTTCGGCGACCTGACCAATGCAGGTATGCCCATCGCTAGCGAAATGTTAGATACCATCTCTCCCCAGTTCCTCGCGGACTTCATCTCAGTCGGCGCTATCGGTGCTCGTACCACCGAATCACAGCTACACCGTGAGCTTGCGTCGGGTCTATCCTTCCCAATTGGCTTCAAGAACGGCACAGACGGAAACCTAGGAGTTGCTATTGACGCTATAGGAGCAGCGGCCTCGAAGCATCATTTCATGGGTGTCACTAAGCAGGGTCTGGCTGCCATCACGAGAACCAAGGGGAACGAGCACGGCTTTGTCATCCTGAGAGGAGGTAGCAAGGGCACCAACTATGACAAGGACAGCATCCAGGCTGCCAAGGAAACTCTGATCAAGAAGGGACAGAAGCTAGCCATCATGGTCGACTGCTCGCACGGTAGGTTGCGCTCTGTCACATGACGTGCTCAAGAATAAGCTAATAATGGTTTAGGTAACTCGAACAAGGACCACCGAAATCAGCCCAAGGTTGCCAAGGTCATCGGTGACCAACTCAAAGAGGGAGAGAAGGCCATTATCGGCGTCATGATCGAGTCCAACATCAACGAGGGCAACCAGAAGGTTCCCGCCGAGGGCCCCTCCGGATTGAAGAAGGGCGTTAGCATCACGGACGCCTGTATCGACTGGGACAAGACAGTCGAGGTCCTCGAAGACCTAGCGGCAGCGGTTCGTGCTCGCCGCGCGAAGAACGGCGCCCCGACCAACAACGGCCAAGAGCCCAAGGCCACTCTCCTAGAGGAGGAGTAAATACCTAGTTGGAAGGCGTTTTTGATGTTCGCTAACTTTAGTCATGGGAATGTGTAGCATCCAGTTCTGAACGAAGGCAGTTAATGAGAATCAAAAGTGGCAAAATGCATTTTGGGGAGGCTAGGCTGTCGTAGATGCATAGTATCTGAGATCTGTTAGTTCGGTTCAACAACGACCTTGGGGAATTTGATCGGGGAAAACCAAAAAATGGCATCAGGAGTTTGGTTATAAAAACCCATAGGCTCATATAAAAGTCAGTTGAATGCGTGCGATTTCTTCTTGTCCCCTAGACCAACTTAGTTTCAGCATAGCCACGGACAATATAATCTGTGATACTTTGTCCTCTAGACGATATATAATATGGGTAATTTATACGAAAAGCATAACATATCAACTCCCTTGCATCCCAAACGCCAATCTCAACGCCCAAACCTTCGATATCCGTATCTAAACAAAGATATCTTCAACGGGAGATCAACCTCACGTTCCATCCCGTCCAACAGGCATATAAGCCCCTCTATCTTGTCCCCTCCCTCCTCCTACTCCTCTCCCACTCCCTAAAGCAGGCCCCTTCTTCCCCTCCCGCAACTCGATGACCCGCCTCGCGGCAGCCCACCCCAGCAAACCGGTCGTCCCGAGTATGAACCCCCACACGATAATCTGGTCCTTGCGGCTGTCGCGCTGGAAGCACATCGCGACCACGTCGTTCTCCTCCGCGTCCTTGCAGATGGGCAGGTGTTGCGAGAGGCAGAAGGCCCGCGTGCATTGCGTGCAAGACGCCGAAGCCGCGCGTTTCTCGAGAAGCGCTTGGTTGTTGGGTGTGGGAGAGGAAGGGGGCTCGGTGGAGGTAGAGGGAGGGGAGGCGGGTTTGGCGTTCTCGAAGGAGTTTGGATTCGAGCCTTGGGGGCCGAGTTGGATGAGCGTGCTGTTCTTGAAACAGGTGCATTTGCAGAATGTTGGGGCGGCTGGAGAGGGTTGGTAGGTTAGCTTTAGGTTCGTAGTATGAAGAGATTATGGTGGAACGGTGATAGAATGGCGTAGCTTACAAGATGCGGCGACGTAAGAGACGAAGACTCCTATTAGGAGTAGAAAGACCTGAAAGCGCATCATGTCACTGTCATCGACTGGCCATGTATCATATGTCGCGACGATTGAAATCGCCTGCACATATCATAGATGAATATGTAAGAATCCGACCACTGAAAAGAGCAGACGTCTCCGTCAATATCGTCGCATTCTCCGTAAATCCGTAGGTGATTGAAGCTCCAATGTTTAATTCGAAATGACGAGGCCCTCGATATGCACGATCCGACGAGGTACGTACCTCCCTAGCGTCCATCAGCCCCGTGGCTGGAGCAGGGGTCCATAATTCCACGGCTTGGCGCGGCACTATCCATGCAGATTACATAACCGTGAAAAAAAGTTCGTACCTCCAATATCGAGCATCATAACGTTGCGATATTCCACACTCTCATATTTATGCTTGAGGGAGTAGTCAATTAGCCACAATGCGACGGATAACACGACTGCGACGGCCATCAGGCCTATCTGCGAATATAACCCGCTCCCCGATCACCCCTTTGGTCGGCCAATCCCCCTCCATCCCCGCCTCCCACAACATCGCAGCTTCACCCCGCAGGCCCATACCAGCATCCAGTCTCCAAAGCCCAGCCCTCGCACGCCTGTACTCAACAGAGAAGAAGCCCGAGCCTGAATCGCAAGAAGGCGAACCCCGAGAGCCCTTCCAAGAGGCCTCCCCCGCCACTTCAGAGTCCCAAGCACCAGCAGAAGCAGCCTCAGACTCGACAACAGACATAGCACCCTACATCCCAGCCCAAGACCCGTACCTCGTCTCCCCAGAGCAAGACCAGCAGCCCCAATTCCATACCTTTGTCCCCCCACCCCGCAAGCGCATATACACCGAGCGCGCGGACAAAGTCTCCGACCCGTCCTACAAGCCCGCGCTGACAGACGCCGGGCTCCAAGTCGTCGGCGGCACGCGCGGCTGGTGGGGGAATAGCGAGCACTGGCCCGAGTCGGCGAACTACGTCGGGTTCCGGCCGCGCGTGGCCAGGCGTGAGAACGGGGTCTTGGAAGTTGCTGTTAGGAGGGCTGTTGTGGAGGCTTTCGCGCTTAGGGGCGCGGGAAGGGAGGATGAGTTGGTTGCGAAGTGGCCTGTGGGTGGGGAGGAGGAGATGGAAGCGGCGTTGAGTGTTAGTTTGAAGGTGGCTGATGATGGGGGGGTTCAGTTAGTCGGGGATGTGGAGGCAGTGTTGAGGGCGCTGGGAGAGGAGGTGGAGATGGATCAGGCGGATAGGGCAGACTTGGAGGCTGATAAGATCGAAGCTTATAGAGAGGCTTGGGGGGATGAGTGGAAGGGTGTTTCGCTGGCGGATCCGAGGATTAAGTTTGCTGTAAGTTGTGCTGCGTCACGAATTTTCTATTACTACCTAGGTAACTACGGGATATTGTGCTAACATACATTCCAGGTTACGAAGCGCATCTTCCAGCTCACCGGCCACCTGGTCCAAGACTTCAAGCTGTCCGGCATAAATAATGTCCAGACGCTTCTCCACGTAGTCCTGAAGCCGCCCAAGCCCAAGACTCTCACAATGGAGATCCAAGAACGACGCCAGGACCTGGTACAACTGCCCAACGTACAGGTGGCCACGAAGCGTGTCACGCGTGGCGACAAGGAGAAGGCGGTCGGCAGATTCAAGCTCATCGAGGAGGAGTACAGGAAGAGAGAGCTGCCTCTAAAGGGTCACGGTTTCGTGTCTCCTAACACGGAGCGTCTAAGGATTGGGGGTGAGGCGTAGTCTAGCTACTTACCTATGTATGAATGTGCTTAGGCGAGGGACTTACCTCTGTATATTACACGAATATGGTCAGTTTCATACGCCTGTAGATATAAGACAATGCCTACCTACCTATGGCCATCAATGGACTAGTCACGTGTTAGCTGCGAAGTGAATATGTGAACCTTGTCGTTTTGTCCCGGAATATGGGCCAACTGAGCTGTTGTGTTAGCCTGCTCGCTCAAGTGTGAGAGAAAATGAAGCCTCGGAGGCAACTCAACGCCGGAACTCAGATCAGTAGTATCACATCAGGTATAGTGTGCTTAGATGGTAAAGTGTATATATATTTAGTTGTAATGGAGGTGTGTTATGGTATCAAAGTATTCTAAGTGTGTAGGTATATCTATGTGTGTAGGTATATATGTGTGTAGGTATATGTGTGTATACCTAGTAGGTATATATGTGTGTGTATGTACTAGTATATGTCTTTTCCTGTTTCTTGATCTGCTCTGTACGTTGCACTATCAATTAGGATAGGCATTTTGTGTACCCAGATATCTGAGAAGTTCGAGATGTCTGTTAGGAAGTAGATAGATGTGATTCACTATTAGCTGTTACTGGTTGGTAAACGGGCGAAGTTGAGTCTCGAGTGTAGTTGTTAGTCAACCCAGTCCTCTCATGACGCAAACAGCGTTGTCTCGACTTAGACACTCGGTCACGATTTCTCATGGTGGTCGCCTGGTCCTCGCTCACGCTGAGTGCATTAGGCACTTCTGATATGTAGTAGATCGGAATTAATCTTCAGTCTGCTGGAGTTCTACCTCCAGTTCCCCCACTTGAGTATGGATGCCGTCCGTTTTTGATATCAGCGACGGCGAGGCCTCTCCTCTGTAGGGCTTTAATCTCGTCCTGACCGATCCCATGTTAATGGTTTAAAGATCGGTCTACACACATATTGGCTAATCATTCTGGCAGCTGCTAGTCGGACGCCCCAAATAGTAGAATGTGCCGGTTTATGTCGAGATCGGCCTGGTTAGCCTCCATGAACGCGGGAGAGTGTGGGTGCATCAGAATGTTAATCGTATGTTTCGAGTACATCTCGTTTAAGCCGTGTCCGTCGTCAGAAATAGCAGATTCTCCCATACCGTAAATATCGGTGGAAGCAGGCCGCTGAAGCATGGAGAGGGAAGAAGAATGTTCAACGAGAATTATAGCTCATAAACACCACAATTAGTAGGTGCGAGGACATAGTCATCCCCCGAGTGACTCGGAAGATAAGGTTTAGTAAAGTTGGAAACATAGCACAGTCATCCATAGCGTGGGAACGCGAACAGGACACCTATTATATTGCCACGAAGCCAGGTGCCCAGGAAGCGAAACCATAATCGAAGTCCATCTCCCTTACTCTCGTATAGGCGAGAAATTGCTAGGTAGGTATATGTTGGAAGATGAGTATAAGGCGGAGTTATTGGTGTGGTGGAATGCGATCATCAAGATTAATAGATCCTGTTCTCTCCCTTCATATATGGATCGTTGATGATGAAGGGTTGGGGTGGCCGCCTCCCCAAAGTAGGAAGTCTGTCTCCTTGTTGAACCAGATCAAGTTACCGTTTTCTAGCTCATAAATATTACCCAATTTGAAGACGACATCCTGGGACGTCTTGCATGCCCAGGTGGGAACAAGGGAAACTAGCGGAATAGGAGTAAAGACATGGCCGTCACTGCCGTCATTATAGACTGCGTTCGCTGGTTCTCGTACGCAGCTTCTCGACAGCTCCAGGTGATGGGTCGGTCGCAGTAGTCATATCGGTAAAGGTCAAGCCGATTGACTGATTTATAGAACGAGAGGGGCAGAATAAGTAGGTGATGGGTAAAATATCACAAGTCTTAGTACCCTATTAATGCACCCCCTTAGCCACTTTCGTGAAGTGTGGTGATGTGTAACCCTGACATCGAGATAGGTTAATAGGCCATTAAGATTGGCATAGTTTAGGAAAAGCTCCAAATGATTGAGAAGCTGTGGTTAGGAGGAACGTCGTAGCCCGAGTTCCTAGTGCGGTCATTAGAGTCGTTAGAGTGTTCCAGGGAGTGCATGAGATAAATCTTCCTTCTCGTTCATAGAGAGGTCTGTAACTGTCATCCAAGCCCTCGCGATCTCCTGCCTCTGCGGAGATCATTTTGACCTTCCCATTAACCTCGGGGGGTGCACAGGCAACTGATAATAGCTTAAACTGAAGGGTAGGGCGGAAGACCAAATAGATAATAAAGTAGATGGATCCCACGTATAGTCTTGACGGCGCATTTGGGTCGACCGAACGCGATATGAGAAAGCACGCGCGGCATGGGAAAGCACACACGGCTTCGCTAGACAACGCACTTAAGCGTCGTCTCTCATAGAGAGGACGGCATGCCTCATGCGTATGGACGTTGTCCACTCTTAGCGGCGGCTTAAGGTCGTCTCTCGTGGAGGGAGTTTCAGCAGAATTGTTAGGTTCTGGATTAATCGATACACCATAAGAGACCACAGATTATTTACTCGAAATGGAATATAGCGACTATTGTCGTCGCAAAGATAGGGCAAGGCCTCTTAACCAACACCAATAGGTTTGGTGCTGCGTACTCATTCCTGATACTAGCCGGAATTGAGTACTGTAATCCCAGACGATGGTCGTACCCAGACGATGGTCATACCCAATCGTCTGCAATGGGTCGTGAGCATTGTTATCGCTATGACCTACACCGGTAAATTCCGGGCCTTGGCTATTACGGGTTATCGGTTCGTTGCCCTTCTGACTCGTCGTTATTGTTCTAATTATTCGTTGCTACGGAGCAACTAATGTAGATAGAGTGTCGGCCATACTGGGAGTATACATCCCGAAGATTTATCTAGACTCGGACACACTCGGACAGACTTCACCGGCGACTGGAACATGATACCTTGGCCGAAGAGCTCATTGAGAGGTGTCAAAGGTCTCGCGCGAGACGAATAGGTAGTGTAGTCCGCGTTATCGCGACAGATTGTGACTGAGTCGGTATAGGCAGATCACATAGGATAGGGCCTCTCTATAGCTTTATTAAAGGCCCGTTTAACCAGATGTGGCCGCCGACTGACAATGGTTTCTCGCATCTACTCAAGTTAGTAAAATCGCAAGTGAATTGTGCGCTTTGGGGTGCTCACCAATTCAGGACGCTATTGGGATTTCTTGGACTAGGAGGGACATAGGCGTCCCAACCATTACGGATCAGCGGTATGATGGTGGACATCGCAAGCTTAGTTAGGGACTCTCATCAAAGCCCGCCGCGGCCCAAAACACTGGGCTGTCTACTGACGAGTTGCTGACTTCGGCCCCCAGTGCCCCAGTGGTTATCGGGCAGAAATGTGTTAGACGGTGTCAAATCGATGATTGAGCGACGGTATTATATCATCCACAATGTTGGGGTACTCCGTATCTTTAGCTTAGTAGTAGAAGTTGTCGTGCGGAGGGAACCGCACATTCCCACAATAGTAATTACGTATTGTAGGACGCCCCAGAGGAGACAGAGTCTATCCATGTGACTGTGTTAATCCCACGAACTCTGCGAACCTTATATTATATATAGCGTTTAGCGGGAAGCATATGTCGATCCATGTAGCGATGGATCAACAGGGGAAACACTAGGCCGGTATGCTTATGACGGGACTCGAAGCAACTGATAGAGGTAATGTTGCTTGCGTTCTGTTCTCTATTAGTTTCCAATTGTTCATATTCGAAAGTGGCCGAGGTAGTAGAACTTACAAGACCACAATGACTTCTGAAGTCGGTGTCGTTCGACTAGATTGTGACAGGGGATCTCGTCCAACCAATGTTGAACTCCATTTCCTAAACGGGTCAGCGTTTGCTTATGGGAAGTGTCTTTATTTGCTTACGAGAGTCATCATCGAACATAGTCATGAGGAGGAGTCTACATTGCCTCGTCACGTCGTCTCATATGGTCGTGGACTGGCTATGCTTGGTTGCTAGCCGCGAGACGATTCGATACATGCTTTGTGATTGCATGATTGACTACCTATATAATATCAATAAGTTAGTACTTTTCTCGCTGATACCTGTAGAAAGGGGTCCAAAATCTAGGTTAGGGGTATCGCAGCCATAATGACTTACAGAGTTCAGGCTCTACCTTAGCCCATGATGATGAATACAACCTTAGGTAAAGGCTTGTTTGTTGTGAGCCAACCTACGACAGTAGACTGAGTGGAGATGAGGCATTGCTAGCAATTCCCCAAAGGACAGAAATTGAAGCGAGAGATTGTCAGCAACCTCTTAAGAGACAATGCCCTGATCAACTGCTAAGTAGAAATGCGAAATTCTGTATTTAACTTTATGTTAGAGAGTTATGTTCGAATCTATGTACAACCACTTTGACAGGTATGGGTAATTGAGGAGAGGGTAAATAACTTAGACAAAAGGAGGGAAAATTACATTTCTCATTTAGAGCAGGAGTCTTAGTCTCCAGGTGTTTGTTATTAAGAACTACCTGTTGATGTAGGTTAGCAGTAGATCTCCAACTCCATACCACCCAACGCCACCTATGATAATCTTACAATTAGAGAAGTCCTAAATCTTGGTGTATGGAGACGATGTCTTATATTTTAATAGCTAGTCTAGCGACTCGTCAGTGGCTCGCCATCTCTAAGAAGCTCTTCCACAGATTCAAGAAACTTACGACATCTAAACCATGACAACTTCGGAGCCAAACAGAATATGAGGGTTTATGTTAGACAAATCATGCGCTCATATCATTGGCGGAATACTGTTTGTGGCCCATATACATGTGGTTTGTAGGATGGTGAGCAGCATGGAGGGTTCTCCTCGATACCTAGCTTCCTGATCACCAAGCCCGAAGACCAACACCAACACGGTATTGTGATGTTGAGTAAGGTGGGCTCCGTGTAGCTTAATGGAAGCACAGGAGGGCTTTCGCATACGGCATGTCTTCCAAGACAATACTAGTAAGTAATCAAGTATTAAAGGAGAAGATAGGCGACAATGTCTCGCCTCTCTTGGAAGGGTTTACTTACTGTCGAACCGCATTGCCCCCAATTAGGCGAGCTCTCGCAAATCATACATCGTTAGGCAACAGTCTTCTTCAACTCCGAGCTCAAATTAAAGAATATCGAAGAGGATGAGGAAGAGTATATATAGTAGGAGAAGGGTAAAGAAAACAGAAAGAGAGACCAGATAATGTCCCATTAAGTCACTGACAAGCAATATTTTGAAAATAATGCTCGAAAGCTGATTGTCTATTAGGCGACCCGCTAGATATTAGGTAGGGCTGTACGAATGTCGCGACAACAGAGGGACAAGACATGGAGAGAGGAACTTATCCTTCCTCTAGAATATGATCAGGTCCATGATCAATCTAGTATAGACGCAAGAGCGATAGGAAGAATTCATTAAAGAGGGAGGAGGATATGGTAGTCGGTTGTTAACGACAGTAGACTATGATAGAAGAAGTCTTCCAGGTTACGAAGACATATTAAATGAATTAGAAGCACCCTTAGACGCCATGCATAGGATGTTAGGGAGATGATACCCGAGGAGGCATGGTGAAGAATGAAGAGTAAGAGAGGAGGGAAGATGAGGGAAGATGGGCTTCCCACTTGACCTAAGTCAACAGGGTGGGGGAAGATGGGAAAAGGAAGAGTGAGAGAATTATTTTTCCCTGTGGATCTACTTGATTGTTATGTAGATTTCCTGGCTCTAACTTAGCGTTCAGAAACAAATCATGGGATGAGTCAACTCACTTCAATGTGTGAAAGGTTTGTCTACAGCTCCCCCGATGGTCCCAACCACTTTAGGCGGAGACTTCTTCAACCCTCGTTAATTCTGAAAGATTAGTCTGATATTTGATAACACTATGTACCTAGGTATGTAACAAAATACCCTCAGTACTTACCCAAACAGTAATTACTGGGAAAGATAAAATCATAGTTTGTCATTGTACCCGCCTCCTCGAGGTCATGCTCTCGAAGAAAGTTCTTTTACAAAAGGAAACAAGCCGCATGATGATGTCGTTTGTATGCGGGCAATATTAATCTGTTATTGATAGCTCTCTAGTGGTGTACAGTGCAAGACAAGCCCCGTAATATATGCGAGTAGCAGCCGTTAACGCCTTCCATAGAGCCATTGGCATGGATTGAACTTCAGTGTCCAGGAACATGAGACGATCAAGTCCAGACCTTCTATGCCACAGTGCAGGACAAACACAAACTTGAAAGCCTTTCAAAGGTTCTTTGGTAAGATGTGTCAATCATTAATCCAATCTTGTACATTTACCTACCTAGTAGCTAGAAACTCGTTGAGGATTTCAAAGAAGGCAAGTACCTAAATTAGTTCCAAAGACACCTGACTCCTAAGCGGGTACCACCCATAGTGTGTATTAGTTCTAGCAGGTTCCGCGGAGCTATCGACGATGTCATCGACGATGTAAGCAGGTAGCAATTTTTTTTCTCGGCAACTCTAAATTAATTCGATTTTTCGTAGGGAAATTTCAAGGGAAGGAGAGCACTGCGTAGAAGAATTTACTAATTCTTCATGAGCAGAGGATTTAATTTCATCACGAAAATAATTAATTCAGGACAATTAATTGTGCATTTCATCGCTGCAGAGCTTCTGCAGCTACTGCAAGTTGGCAACGAACTGAGCTGTAATAAATTGTCTTGAAGCCCTCGCTAATTATTACAGAACATTAATTAACACGCCTGTGATCTAGATCATACCTGCAGTTTGGTAATAATTATTTTCTAGCAACGGGCGACATGGATGGGTATGGAGGCATGTTGGCAACGGTGGGTGTATGCCGATAGAGTGGTAGAAAGCTCTGGGGCTACCTTGAGCCTCTCTATGGAATACTCCCACTCCATTTACAGCGCTGCAGATAAATTCCCACGCTAACAACCTTTTGGAAATATTTTTTTTTATTTTTAGCGTGCAGTACAAGGTCAGGTATGCCAGTATTTACGTAGTAGACACTCATGGGGATTTCCGTTGTAGGAGGAGTGAATGATACTAGCGTAAATTGCTGTTACTAAACCTATGGCAGTATTTCCCGCCTACAATGCCCTACATACCCCCGGTATGTGCTCAAATCCTGGAGGGATTTCAATCTTATCTTTAATATTGAAGAGCTGGTACGTAGTATACTGCTCTTATGTGCAATTTACAACACTCAGGGCATGGTTCCCCTATGATTCTACGACCAGTAGCTTCTGTAGGTCCCCTCAAGGTATCCTAGGCGCAGTGGTCACATCGCTAAAAAAATTATCGCAGCTCACTCTAGCATTTACACACGACAACAACACAACCATTGTAATATTCAAATATTATAATATACTAATTCATTCTTGCCGATTACTCAACTCTCGATTAGTGGTTGTGATGTGAATTATTGCCTCATAGGCACGATTTCGCTACGTTATCTGATTATGTAAGCAAAAATATTCTGCCCCTTTTCAACCCAACACACCAATTCCAGAGACATATGAGACTAGGAATCAGTCTATTATTGTTGATTTTGTCATTGTATATTTTCAGTCAATGCTATATTGTATAGAAACACCTTACTTGACTTAATAAAGGTCGTCGCCTGTGTTAATACAGCTTGAAGTCCTCCCCTGACGGTCGGAAGAATTCAACTGACAAGATTTAATTACCTACAACTAACTAAACAATTATTATAGATTCCTTGTAGTATTGCCGTCGAATTATGCGAGTTTTTGCAAGTCTATACCCTTAGAAAGATGTGGGTGATCGTTAATGTCAAGGGGCGCTTTCGGCTTCACGGCGACATCCCCAACGCCAGTGACCATAGCGACGGTCAAATAGGCAACATATAGAATTTGGCAAACGTTTTGTCTAATGCCATCGTAGGAAACATGTTTCTAACGCATGTTCAGTTATGCGCCGTTCTTCGAAGTCCTCAACACCAATACCTAAACCAGCGAAGCCCCCTTTCTTTGTCGTCGACAAGCCTGTACACAGCTATTCCTTACACGAATCGAATCGGGAGGTCTTGAATTAGGAAGATATTGTACAAATATGGAGAGAAATCGTTATCTCGGACACCTGGGCCAGCTCGGCGTCTTGTATGGCGAGATCCTGCGGGGAACCTGTGAACCCTTGTCGCCATTTCAGGTATGTGTCTTACCCTTGGTTGAGGGCGTTTCACTCGACTACGAATGAAAACTTGCTCAGTCCGCGATCCTCTTTGTGCCTAGCCCAGAGCTCGGGGAACCGGGGGACACAAACTATCGTCCAGCCATTGGAAGCATTCGGTTGTAATCTCTGTACGCTTGCGGTTGTCGAATTATTACCTACTGATTTGTTATAGTGCTACAGGGAATGGGATTACGAAGTACAAATAGAGAATACTCCCGAGTTTGTGGGCTTCGAGCTGTAAGTCTTTGCCCAACACCCCAATAGGAAAGCCACGATGAAGTGGGCTTCACTCTTTTCATTTGCCTTTAAAACATCTCTAATTGCTACGGCGCTAGGCGGACATGGCCTCATTGGTTATGGCCAATGGTGGTACGACCCGAAATGTTGCTACGCCTGCCGAGGCGTAATCGCGACCGCGCCGCTTGACTGTCCCGATGGAAGCATGGGTGGAATGGATATGGATATGGACATGACTATGGCATCGCCGACAGCTCCCTGTATCTCCGAAAACGTCGCCTTTCTAACCACTCTTGCGTATTGTATCAACTCGACTTGTCAGGAGGACAACGTGCCGACTTGGAAAATCGAAAAATACTGGGCGGATCAGGCCACAGGAGATCCGACCATTCTGCCTCGATGGACATATGGCGCGACCCTCGCGAACATAACCCAAGCGCCGACAAAGATATGGACGAGCGAACAAGTGCTGAATTATACTGCTCTGATTTCTCGTAGCGACTTCGAGTACCAAAAGTCTTTCGATAACCTCTTCGACTGGGAAGAGCGCACTCAGTCGATATATGTGTAAGAAGACAATAAAAACGTATTCGGGCGTATCTTAACCTCTATGTGCTGTAGAATCGTTATTATTACGGTCGGAGTGGGCACGCCTCTCCTGATCTACCTCCTCAGCCAACTTCCCTACATGACCCGCATCGCCGACAAGATCAAACCCTACCTCGTATACCCGTCAACGATCGGTACCTATGTAATCCGACCGCTCCCGAGGCTATTAGGCAATGCGCCGACAATGGGGCAAGGCCTTTACATCGGAATGTTTGTCGCGCTCAACATCGTACTAAGCGCCGCATCCTATAAGGGGTTCGATCAGCCAGACCCGTGGGGCTTCACTCCCTCCGGAGAAATCATGGCCTACGTCGGGTACCGAACCGGTCACATTGCCTTTGCCCTCCTCCCTCTGACCGTTCTATTCTCGTCCCGAAACAATTTCCTCCTTTGGCTTACCGACTGGCCGTACTCAACATTTTTAGTCCTCCACCGGTGGGTCGCACGCGTGTGCGCTCTCGAAGCCGTAGTCCATTCAATAACCCTCCTTTGCGCATACATCCCATCCGGCGTCTATGCGACAGACGTCCATAAGCCATACTGGATATGGGGGATCGTGGCGACATTGTGTCTCGTGATTCTCCTTTTCCACAGTATGCTATGGTTCCGAAATAAATCCTACGAAGCCTTCCTCGTCCTCCACATCCTCCTCTCGGTATTCGTAATAGCGGGTTGTTGGTACCACGTAATGTACTGGAAGGGGTTCACGGGAATCTACGAATACTGGATATATGCCGTAAGCGCCGTCTGGTTCTTCGACCGTCTTATGCGCGTGCTGCGCGTCTGCAAAAACGGCATTCGCGAAGCGACAGTCATAGAAATCAGCGCGGATATTGTTCGCGTAGACATCAAGGGTGTGCGATGGCCCTCGGAGCCTAGCGAGCATGTCTACGCCTATTTCCCGACATTGAACCCCTTTCGCCCGTGGGAAAACCACCCGTTCTCAATAATCCACACCGCCATGCTACATCCCCAAAACCATCATTTCCGCGGCACAAACGGCATCGTCGATAACCACGCATTAGATGGCGTCACAAATGTCACAAACAAGGAAATAGAAGAGGGGGTGAGTAAGCCCCCCTCAAGCCACCACTCCCCCTCGGAGCCGAGCGCGCGCGCACAATCTCCACCGGCAACCGACGGCGTAAGCATGTACATCAAGCGGCACGCCGGTTCCACGAAGTATCTCCGCGCGCCACCCCACCAAACAAGCATACCCGTCTTACTCGACGGCCCCTACCGCGGCAACCCAACCTCGAAAATCCTAAAATGCGACCGCGTCCTGCTTATCGGCGGCGGCATCGGGATCACGGGGTTACTCGCGTGGACGGACAGACACCCCAACGTCAAGTTGGCGTGGAGCGTCAGGGCGGCGGCCGAGCCGCTGGTCTTGGATCTCGGCGCGGCTCTCGCGCGCGTCGAGGATAGGGTCGTGCTCGTCGGCGGGAGGCTCGACGTCAGTGCGCTGCTAGCGCAAGAGGTAAGTGCCGGCTGGGAAAGAGTCGGTGTGGTTGTTTGTGGTCCTGCGGGCCTTTGCGACGATGTGCGGGAGGCTGTTGTGGTGTTTGGGAGGAGGGAGAGGACGGTGTTTGAGCTTGAGGTTGATGCTTTTACGTGGTGAAATTTAGGGGCTTACGATGCTGTATTTTTACTGCATTGCGCCTCTAATTACCCCTGATTTCGTTGGTAACAGGTAACATAATTGGTAACATTGATGGCAACATATTCACAATTCACCATTGCAGCACATACAGTTAAGTCATTGAAAGTTGAAATCATTAAATTACTCGCTAATTATCCGTCTCTATCGTTTAATGTTGAATTAGGTAGATGTCTATAGAATTAATGGCTGTTAGAGTCAGTTCGGGATGGGCTCAACCCATCTTGGCACAACGCGCTTCAGAAACCTCATGAACTTGATGAATCCCACAGCATACTCCATGTTCCCCATTGGGTCAACGACTCTCTCTGGGAAACCGATTCCAGCACCAAAAAGTCCTGGAACAGGTTCATTGGACTTAGGGTCTATGAAGCCTCCGGTCTCGTGGTTGAATGCCACTTGTTGCTTCATAGGCAGGGGTTTAGTGGTGTATCCTATTGCCTGTGTAACGTAGTCGCATGCTGGCATCTCCTTTAGATACGCCTCTCTCTCCTGGTCTAAACCGCCTGAACAGTCAACACGAGTTATGATCTTCCCCACGTCGCTGTGCAACAGCCTATCTCCATCCAAGTTCTCCTGAGCGAATTGAGCCGCAATACCCTTCAACCCCGTGTTATCGAAGAGGATCCAATCACCCTTGTCTTCGGCGTACTTCAACTTCTTTGCGCGAGAGAACCAGCGTGCACGAAGCTTGGGATGAGACTTTTGGCTTAGCTCAAAGATGTTCTTCAGGACAAGGATGGCACTGTGGGATGCACCGACAACACCGATGCATACATCTTGATTTTTCGGAATAGTCTCAGCAAAGAGAGAAGGCTTCAGTGTAATATCAAGGTCAAGAAGTTGAGGGGCACAGGAAAGGCCTTCAGGGAAGGGGACAGTAGTGGGGAATGCGCCTGTGCAGTAGGCGACAAGCGGTGCTGTGATGCACTGAGTGGCTTGAGACGCTGTATCTTGGATAGTCAAGGACCAAACAGAATCTTGACCGATCCATTCGCAATCAGTCACACTGCCCTTGAAACTTGCGACTCGATCATGATTGAGCAGACCTGCTGTCAACACATGCAGCATATTTCCTGCATATTGAAGCGAGCAAGTGTCATCGTGAGGCAGATCTTTCAAGATAGAAATGGCGTGTGGCTTCGGTGTGGTCTCTGCGATCTCCCTAAACGGTTCGACACCTTCACCGTATGAGAGAAAATGGTGCACTTTGGTGTTACTGGGAACCTCCGTATATTTCGCGTTGATACGGCCTCCTTCGAAAACCGTATCTATCCATCCGATCTTAGAATTGGGAGGCAATTGCTCGAGGAAGTTGCCAACGACTGCGATGCCTGCTGCGCCTGCTCCAACCACTATGGCAGCTAGCGTCGAAGTTTGTTGTGTCGCACAGTGTTCTTCCATGTCTGGTGGTACGTAATGAGTTTTCGAGTTTGAGCAAGTTAAGCAAATTGAGCAAGTTGAGCAAGTTTCAATCCTTCAATCTTCAACGCTGTCAAATTTGATTTTGCTCGTACAGCGCACTGTGCCTTTTTATATTCAAACTTTCGTCCCAACTTTGAAGGAAAAATTTCGACTGTCAAGTGTTAGTCACACTCACCTCTCAAGGTTGTCGCATCAGTCTGATCTTTCCAAACAACTCCAAGTCACTTAGGTCACTTAGGTACCTCCTAGTGATGCACTAAGGGATGGGTAAAAGCCGGGCGGCGGGCGGCAACTGCAACTGGAGCGTCCACAGAGGTCTCCATATCGCTTACCTAACCGTATCTATCTCTTTTGTGGATGGTCTGGGATGTTCATTTTGCTGCGTCCGTGCAATGACCATCTTCCACGTACTACGATAGCTTCATCTCGAAGCGCACCTGATGTGACGCGTAAAGATAGATCATGTATAAGCTCCGGAAATATCATTTCGAACACCGCTACATCAAGACGGTGAGTAAGGGTAAGTCCAGGTATGAGAAGCTGAGAGGGAACGGGAAAGGATATCGGGGCCAAGTACCTTGGTCCTTGGTATTTACGTGCTGAACAATGGGTAAGGGACAGTGGGCTCATGGGGCAGCATAGCGCCTATCCACATAGTCGGGACTTGGTGTCCACCGACTGCCGCTGGTGAATGCAGGCGAACGAATCAATTTCAGCTGGTCGGGACTCGGCCACCACCGGTGAAAGAACATCGTGTATCTCCGATATAGGCAAGCCAGTCAGGTCCAGCCTATCAGCTGCAAACGATCGGAGAGCGCCTTGCGTCATAATCTTGCTTATCTCAAGCCTCTTTATTTAAAAGGGGCTGATTCGCCGTCGCCTTTACATCGTGAACTTTGTTGCTCGAAGATCTTGCTCTCAACTTACAAACGTCAACTTTAGAATTTGATTCAGATTGTTTTAGACCAACTACAACACCATGATGTCGCAAATCACTGTAGAACCCCTCGCTCACCCAGAGACATCTGGTGTAAACTTCGGAGCCATCATCCGCAACGCAGATGTCGAACATCTCACTGGTAAGACCTATGCAACGTGTTTCGTGACAAACTAAGTATTTCACATAATGGGAGATCACCCGTAAAATCGGTAACCTCCTTTGGTAAGCTTCCACAAACTCCGTTCCCCAAACAATAGCTAACGGCTCGTTAGATGCCGATTTCGATGTTATTCGTGATGCACTCTTCAATCACCAAGTCCTCGTATTCAAGGACCAAGCTGGCACGTCACCCAAAGCCCAGTTTGAGTTGACGCAACGGTTCGACCCTGCTGGAAACTCGTACGGCCACGGCAAGACGATCGATGCCAAGCGCAGCATCTTACATCCAGACCTCAAGACCATTCCGCACCAGCCCCAAGTGCAGGTTATTGGCAATGGTTTTGTGCCGGAGTATGAAGGCTTGAAGAACGCGCAGCTTAAACACCCGCACCACAAGACTTTCCATGTAACGACTATTCCCGCCGAGGAAGACCTCGACTTCACTCGCTTCTACCGTTGGCACATTGATGCTGCCTTGTACGGGCTTGCTCCTCCGATAGTGACTACGCTGCTCGCAGTTAAAGTCCCAGATGGCCGCCGTCAGGTCTGCCGTTATGACGATGGAACTGGTGACGAAATAGATGTCCCCTTGGGCACTACAGCCTTTGTCTCGGGATACACCATGTACGATCTCCTCTCCGAGGCTGACAAGGAGTTTGCGCGCACCACCAAGGTCGAATATGCCCCTCACCCGTACATCTGGATCAGCAAAGCCAAGTCCCGCCCCACCGGGTTAGGCATGGTCTCCCAGGGTCTCGAGGTTCCCCTGAACGAGCTTCCTCCCATCGAAGAGGACAAGATCCAGGTCTTGCCTCTTTGCTGGAAGAACCCGGTAACTGGGAAGCTGGCTCTGCAGATCCACCCCTCTCCGGCCCGGAGACTACACTTAGCAGATGGGACCGTCATTGACGATCTCGAGAAGGTCCGCGAGACTATTTACCGTCTACAACGCCCGGGTATTGCGTCGAAGATGGTGTATGCTCACGACTGGAAAGAGGGCGACTTCGTGCTCTTCCACAACCGCGGGTTACTGCACTCTGTTGTTGGCGCGTTTGCTGAGGATGAGGTTAGGCTGTTCAGACAGTGCAATATTGCGGCGAGCCATTTCCCTGAGGGGCCTACTGCGGTGGCTGCCTAGATACTTTGGTTTATAGATGTTTATCATGTTTTTAGAGAGGACGGAGTTTTCTTTGATCTCGGTCTAACGGATCCCATAGGGATATGGCTTGATGACCACGTATGTATGATTATAACGATGATATTCAATGCACTAGCTATACTACGCCGGACACAATACTTCCTCGTGAAGCTGAAATATCTATATCCGTATAGTTCCCTAAGCTATTAGGTACAGCACTTACTAAGTATATCCAGTTGATGTGCAACACGTAGGTTACTAATACGCTCAATATTAGGGGCTATCCTCGTTAACCAGCCAATAGCCGGCTCCGATCCTCGGTCCACACGATACGCGGGCGCCTATTTAGCATATGATATATCACACGTGTAGCGCAGCCATGTGCGCCCTTCGGGATATATAATCGTTCTATGAGATAAGGAAACCATGGATCTCCTACGTAATCGCGGGCGCCTAGTTCGCGTTGGGCTGTGTAATGAGCGAGATCTGATAGGGGTTGTCCGGTAATGATCCTGAGCTACCCCTCAATACGCTTTCCTGTATCGGTCGTAGGAGCCCAACCAGCGAGGAGTGACATGCGGTTCGCGTATTAATCGCCTGGATGCATCGTGTCGCATCCTACGTACGTAGGTGCTTGGGGTACCCACCCCTGAAAGATGGAGGATCTCCGAGGCTTGGGGCGAGTTGTTCGTTCATTTATTGCTCTTAACTACCTTCACTCATACTCTTGTTCATCTTAAAGCCGTTTAAAATAAGTTCAAATTTCACTAAGGAGTATACTTAGCTAGCTAGCGGATAGCTAGCCTCACCCTGACATCATGAGCGCCACAATGATAGCGACGACGGCAACAGAGACGAAGACAGAGCCGGAGAAGAAAGTCGCCACAGAAGAAGCCAATATTGCACGCGCAGCGTATCTCCTCGACGCGCAAAGCAAAGCTGTTGCACTTTTTGCCGAGATCGAAGAGAAACTAATCCGGCCCGGGATTAGCGAGAAGCAACTCAGCAACGAAATTCATGCCCTAGGTCAAGAGCGCCATGGAGTGCGTACCCATTGGCATAAGAGGGTCGTGCGCTCCGGGGAGAATACTCTGCTCCCATTTGAGGCTAACCCGCCGGATCGGATTATTGGAGAGGATGATATCCTATATGTGGATTTAGGGCCTGTGTTTGAGCAGTACGAGGCCGATTTTGCGAGGACGTTCGTGCTGGGGAATGATCCTGAGAAGATCAAACTCAGGGACTCCCTCGAGCCGGTATGGAAGGCGGTTAAGAAGAGATATGATGAAAGTGAGAGGATGACGGGAGGAAGGCTGTACGAGATCGCGTGCGAGGAGGCGAAGAACGCGGGCTGGGAGTTCGGGGCCTGGTTAGCAGGACATCTTGTTGGGCAGTTCCCGCACGAGAGGATTGCAAGGGATAAGATTAGGTTGTATATCACGGAGGGGAACGAGGAGGTCATGGCTGCGCCGGGGAATGATGGGCATCAGAGACATTGGATCCTGGAGATTCATCTTCGCGATAATAAGAATAAGAGAGCTGCTTTCTTTGAGCAGCTCTTGACGGTTGGATAGAGGAATTTTGGATGTCAGCAATTGGGGGTTAGTTTTCCGTATATATTTTTGATGGGATTGGATATAAGAACTCAAAGACTAGGATTAAGGTGAATACATCTTCGATAATTGGTAATGAGCTAATTTCAATCTACTGCTATGTCGTTAAAAATATGATTCCATAGTTTTAAGAGTGAAATGAAGTGAAATGTGTGAATACGAGTCAAGAGTGAAAATGAGAGGCATCATGAAAATAAGAACAGAAATTAGTGTAAGAAGTGATGTGAGGGTCAAACCTCTGGCTTTTATACTTGGCTTCCTTCACCCAAAGATAATAGAAATATTTGAATGAAAGATACTAGATACGTAGTATATACGTTAATGGTATTTGAATTCTTCAAAAGAGATAGTTTGGATCGGCTTTTGTTCCTACAAGTCGTCAACTTATGCTGATTCTTAGGAAGTCAAGGTGTACGGGCTACCTATATCCCAGGTACTCGCCGCCTAAAATTGGGGTATGTATGGCCTGAAGTTTAAGGGTTGGTACCTGAAGTCCAGCGTGCATTGGTAGCCCTGGAGGTAACCTTAGCAAAGAAATATCCATGAATACTAGAGCGACCGGCGTTTTAGGCGAGAAGTATTAAAATCATAATATTTCTATTGCAGCTCATCTATGAGAGTAATCTATTTCTGGATATCTTTATCGTCCATTTATCTTCTTCCTATTATTTTACGTTGTTATTTTAGTTTAAGAAACCTGGGAACAGGTACTCGGCCTTCTTCAGGGCTTCGGGGTTCCGGCCCTCTGGCTTTGTGCAGAACGCCACGGCGCCCTTACTAGCGCCCTCCCAGTGTTTAGCAGTGACCAAATCGCTGTTTTCGTGCTTACATAATTCGTCTAGAACAGCGCCGACCAACCGTTTGGCATTTTGGCCATTGCTCTCCATGTAATGCATGACCATAGATACATCGACATCCTCAGTGGTATGCCAACAATCGTAATCTGTAGCCATGCAGATTACCTGGTATGCCATCTCGGCCTCTCTTGCTAACTTGGCTTCCGGTAGCAGCGACATGCTGATGACCGAGCCTCCCCAGGAACGGTATAAGTTCGACTCCGCACGTGTCGAAAATTGCGGTCCCTCTAATCAATAATTAGCATGCTTGAAGAAGCCATGTGTAAGTGTGGTATTTTTTAAGACCTACCCATGCAAATGGCAGTTCCCTTTCCATGCAGAACTACACCGTCACCCTGCATAGACTTGGCGCACTGGCGAACAATCTGCGCGATCTTATCATCGTAGGGGTCGCCGAAGGGTACATGGCCGACAAGACCACCCTCGAAGAAAGTAAAAGGTCGAATGCCCTTAGTACGATCGATTACTTGGTCAGGCACGACGAAGTCCATAGGTTTGATCTCCTCTTGCAAAGAGCCGACAGCGGAGAAGGCAACGACGCAGCGAACACCAATGTGGCGTAAGGCAGCAATGTTCGCGCGCGCGGGGATCTCGTGAGGTGCATATTGGTGGTAAGTGCCGTGGCGTGATAGGAAGGCGACGGGCACGCCGGCATGCTCGAGGATTAGAATGGGTGCGGATGAATAGCCCCACGGCGTCAGGGGGTTGACACGAGCAATGGGAGTGTACCCATCAATTTTGTATAGGCCGGTCCCGCCTATGACGGCGATGTGTACGGGTCCTGTATGCAGGAAAGATTCATGATATTAGCCAGGCATTTAACATCCAAACAGTCGGAAAGTTGGTGAAAAAATTAGGACGAGGCTATCGTGAGAAAGAACTTAGGGATGGTGGGATGGCGGGGCAACGCGGGAAGGGAGACGCTTACGGTCGAAGGTTTCAGGAAGATCAGCCATTTTGACCGGCTTTCTTGGGGAAAACAAGTTTTCTGGATTCTATATATTTCTAAATAGCTTTGAAAATGAAGAAACGGCTCGATTCTCGAAGTCAATGCTGAGATGTAATGGTGTTTGTCTTGTCGCCGTCTCGATGGCGCAATTGATAGAAAATTTACGATAAGAGGTTACACTGATACGAGATATGAGAGATGCCCCTCCCCCGCTTCCTAGTTGCGTACCTGGTACCTACCATCGCTACCACGTGCCTTTTAGCCCCTAAAAAGATTGGGAAAGACCCTGTAATTTGGTAAGGACTCTCGTTGGAGATGGATCTCCGCTTCGATCTTTGAGTTTACCCAATTTTACCTTCTGTCAACACCAAGTGCCAAGTTTGGAATAGCTTCATTCTATCATATTTTGACCTACATTGGTATGAAAACGTGAATCATATCTCATTAATCGAGACTTAACCCAGATCCCTTCTAATTTCTTTGCATATCCTTTATAGTATATGGTTGTCAGCAGCAAGATGTTCTATATGAAGTTGTCAATTAAAAACCTTTCTTTCAATTACCCAGAACCCATATATCTTAGTCCAGGTCCGTGAAGCTGAAAATTGCCCGGTCTAGAACAGCGTATCTTGTGCTACATTACATCAACAGCTCATCCAAGCTGAAGTACTCACATAGCAGCTCACCTTAAAAGAAACCAGGTTCAGATGCCTCAGGGTTGCTCTAATATGATCGTCGCATACGAATTGCCGGCACAAGATAACAATCACTATGCCGGCTAATGAGCCCGACTAATAGCATCTCACGTGTGCCCGCTCCCAATTTGTATCGGTTCCATTTAAGGAAATTGGCGGTTAAGTGACGATATCGCCGTTTCGTTATGGTGTCGACCCTTATGACCGGAAGAAGTGTTTGAGAGGGGTGACTGGCATAGGAGTTGACAGCTTGGGCGAACACTTATGTCATGATAACTATCCATGGAATCCCTCTCACACTCTCTGCTACCTAAAAATCACTTCGTCGCTCTTCTGATACACATGTGAGAGTTCCTCAGCTCACGCCTCTCATAATGCATTTCAATGCGTTACTAAGTGTGAGTGTCGTATTGGCACTCTCGCGGCTCGGATGTTCTCAGACAATAGTTGTGGATGGTCAAGTCATCAGTCAGTCAGACCATGATCCTCTCAAAATCTCTAGGACGAATGAAGATCAAAACCGTTTCTCAACAAGCTAACTTACCATTTACTTCTGCAAAGACGCCAATGAATCAACTATTTCTCCCGCTTACGTCACTGTCGATGCCTCCTCCTCCAACGCCACAGCTGACCTTTTTCTTGGCGAAACACGCCAACTCACCGATGCCGTCCTGGCTAATCTCACTGACCTTGGGTTGACTAACATCATCTTGTTTGGCTTTGCGGACCCTTCGACAGCTGCTAATCAATCCATTATCGGACCCTGCAAGACTTTTCCTGGGGAATTCGTTGTATTTCCCGGCCAGCTTACGGATCGAGTCTTTGATCTTCTTCTGGGCGGCAGCCTCATTCAAACCAAACCGTTGGCTTCGCCTTGCTATGGCGATTACGGAAACCAGGATGTAGCTAAATGTGACGAGATCACGGCTCACTGGTCCGATGACTCCTACATTCAGTAAGTGAATCCGAAAAACTCCTATTTCTAAGTGCTCCCAAGAAAACCAGACTAATGTAGTTCAGTACGAATGACCCGACCTCCATCAATGCGATTTTATTCGAAGGGACGTCCTGTGTGCCTCATAACGTGAATCCCTACGCGTTGAATTGTACCATTGGCGCCTATCCGAAGATGTCAGTCAACGTAACCACTGTATCCCAAATCCAGCTGGCCATAAATATGGCGCGTAGCTTGAACCTACGGCTCGTTATCAAGAATACCGGTCATGACTATAGTGCAAAAAGCACAGGAGCAGGTTCTGTTTCTCTATGGACCCATAATTTGAAAGAAATCAAATACTATGAGGATTATGCAGAAGGATCATATAATGGACCGGCATTTAAGATGGGAGCTGGAGTGCAAGTTTTCGAGGCATATAAAGCTGCGCACGACCACAATCTTACGATTGTTGGTGCCGAGGGAAAGACAGTCGGACTCACGGGAGGGTACATCCTCGGTGGTGGCCACTCTCCTCTATCAAGTTTATATGGAATGGCAGCGGATCAGGTCCTTTCTATGGAACTTGTAACAGCCGATGGTCGTTTTGTTACGGCTAGTGAGACGTCGAATTCTGACCTGTTCTGGGCTCTCCGCGGTGGAGGCGGGTCAACCTTTGGAGTGGTGACATCCATGGTCATCAAGGCATTCCCTGAGATCCCAGTGACGACAATGAGCTTTAGTCTCAGCAGCAGCGAGGAAATTTCCCCCGATCAATTTTGGGAAGCCGTACGAGCTTATTTCCAAGATTTTCCCAAATATACCGATGCCGGCAACTACGCTCATTTCAATCTTAATGCAACGAGCGGATATTATGTTTGGGATATGGCACCATGGTTCGCACCGAACATGTCGAAAGCAGAGTTAGAAACACTCGCCGAACCTTTCTTCAAGGCGGCTGGCAATATTGGACTCGATCTAAAGCCAGTCTACCAGGAATACACCAACTTTTACGATGCTTGGGATAAATCATTCCCCTTGGAATTGTGGGGGTCGAATCTTGCTCGTTACGGAAGCCGACTTTTTCCTAGGGAGAATTGGGAGGACGCTACAAAGCTCTCGTCCACCTTTGATGCTATCCGTCATGTTGTAGACGGTGGTGGGGTAGTATCTGCTTACAACGTTGCCGCCGCTCCGAAACCAGGGTATCCCGACAACGCCGTCAATCCGGCCTGGCGTAAGACAGTCCTGCACGCCATCGACATCGCTTCTTGGACTCAGGATATGTACACGGAGATCATAACAATTTGGAGCAATGTATTGACATCTGATTGGGGAAATTTATGGCGTTCGGTATCGCCCGGGTCGGGCGCATACCTCTCAGAATCAGACTACATCGAGCCTGGTTTCCAACAGTCGTTTTGGGGTGATAAGTATGACAGGTTATATCAACTCAAAAGGAAGATCGATCCTTGGGATGTCTTCTACGCGCAGAATGCCGTCGGGTCAGAGAATTGGGAGATGTCGGATTTCATTTTCGGAAACCTCCCCTCGCAGAACAGTCGCCTATGTCTCAAGGGGACTGACCCCTCTCAACAACGCAAGATTCAGGTCACTCGTTGAAGCCTCAAGCAAGCCTAAGACCTGATGTCCTTTTCCAGCAATTACTAATTTTTGATCCGAATGACAATATTTTTTATGAACAGGTATAATCTTGTACATTTTTCCCTGTTAATTCCAGGTGCCTTTACTAGAAACTGCCCAGGTAGGTCAAGGTGGGTGACCGGTAGAATGCCATATCCTATTCTTAGCTTATCTCGACCACATTGACAGGGCATTTCGACCAACCAGCCTTATCAGCAACTCCCTATAACCCCTCTCTTAGAGGGGTGAGGCGTTCACTAGGTAGTACGGATGATAAGTTTCCTCTAAATTGCCATCAATCAATCAATGAACAAGTATCGTGACTAACAAAAGTATACCTATGGTAAAGTGCTTAGATCATGATTTACGATCTTGTTATAACTAATGGTATATGCGTCAGCGCGTCTGATATCGCGGCATTGGACATCGCTATTCAGAATGAGAAGATAGTGCTTCTAGCCCCATCGGGCTCGTTAGCGGGTACATCCGCCACAAGAACGATCGATGCTAAGGGTGGTTATGTTATGGTAAGTTGAGGTTTTCATATGTTGAATGCTAAGAATTCAGTTCCAAACTGACAACTAAAAGCCAGGAGGTATCGACTGTCATGTTCACCTTCAAGAGCCTGCCATGTTTGGTGGAAAAGGAAGGTCTGCCGACAACTATGAGTCCGGGACTCGTTCGGCGATCGCCGGCGGCAATACAACTATCATAACTTTTGCACCGCTGCAAAAAGATGAGACGTCTCCGCTCGCAGCAGTCCGTGCCACACATGCTCTAGCTAAGGATAATTGCTATTGTGACTATAGCTTCCATTTACTCATGGGCAATGCAAGTGCAACGGCACTTCAGGAACTGTCACAGTTAAAACATGAGGAAGGCATCAGCTCAGTCAAGATATACATGACATACAAAGCGCTTCAGTTGCGTGACAATGAGATCTTATCAATTTTACTGGCCGCGCGAGCGCATGAGATTCTCACCATGATCCACGCCGAAAACGGCGACGTTCTCGACTGGTTAACAGACCAACTTGAACTTGCTCAGAAGATAGCCCCGAAATATCACTCCAACTCGCGGCCACCGATACTAGAAGCCGAGGCTACGAATAGAGCTATTGCGCTCTCATCGCTGGTCGCAAATACCCCTATCCTCCTAGTCCACGTTAGCGAGCCTAAAGCAGCCCTACGGATCCGCGAGGCCCAAACAAATGGGCAGCCGGTTTTCGCAGAGACGTGTCCGCAGTACCTCTTTCTTACCCGCGACGATCTGGACAGACCCGGGTTCGAGGGCGCGAAGTACATATGTTCACCACCACCGCGCAGAAAAGAGGACCAGGGACCTATTTGGCGGGGTCTGCAAAACGGGACTTTTTCAATCCTGAGCTCGGACCACTGTCCGTTTAGTTTCGACGACGAAGAAAAGGGGAAGAAATCGTGTATCACGTCCGAACACCCCGAGGGGCATTTTAAACATGTGCCGAATGGACTGCCGGGGGTGGAGACAAGGCTTCCGCTCGTTGTGTCGGCGAATAAACTTAGGCTTACGGAATTGGTGGCGGTTACTGCGACGAATCCGGCGAAGTTGTACGGGTTATATCCCCGGAAAGGGGCGCTGTTGCCCGGCATCTCGGATGCGGATTTGACGATTTGGTACCCCGATGGGGAATTTGGGGACGATGTCGCGTTGAAGAATGAGATGCTGCATCATGATACGGATTACACGCCGTATGAGGGTCACAAGCTGGGGAATTGGCCTAGGTATACGGTAATTAGGGGGAAGGTGGTCTGGGATAGGGATAATGGGGGTATTGTGGGGAAGAAGGGCTATGGGCAGTTTGTCAAAAGAGGCTCGGCCGTCGGGGTTTGGGATCAAGTTAATAGGGGCGGGTTTGACATAGAGGAGCTATGATGTTACTTTTGAGTTATGCTTGGAGCACCATAATGTCCAAAAGAAATCGTCGTTTTCCTTTGTAAAATGCGTATATCTGGTATTTCTATGCCTACTTGTAATATTCTAGAACGCTCAACACATGTTCCGGTGAAGAGGTTGGTAAGAGGAGGTTCTCGGGTGGCTTACTCACTCCCCTAGGAAGCGTAGATTGCATTTGCAGGAAGATAGCACACGGAAAGATCAAAGCAAGATTTTCGGCCAATCCCGTGTAGAATCCACTTGATCCTAAGATGAGGGGTTGGAAGACCTCGCACTCTTACGGTCTCTTTTCTTCTCGGCACTAACATTATCGAAAGAGACTGACTTCCTAACCTTGACCAGGACTTGCCAAGTAGGCGTCTACCAATCATGCAGATTCCTCCACCTCGAGTATGGGAAAAGCTCCAGTATACGGCTCAATGGGGTCGCTTGAAGGCGGGCGAACACATCGGGCTTGGCCGTGAATCACTAACCGATAATGATCGGGAGGTACGGGACTGGTTCGTGGCGGAGGCCAAGGACATAGGATGCGAAGTAAAAGTAGATGAAATGGGCAATATCTTCGCCATCTTACCCGGTCGTAATAACGAGCTCGCACCCATTGGCCTGGGTAGTCATCTTGACTCACAACCCGCGGGCGGACGCTTTGACGGAGCACTAGGCGTCATCGCGGCCTTACAGGTCTTGCGAGCTGTTAAGGAATCCGGCATATTGACCTATGCACCCTTAGCTGCTATCGACTGGACAAATGAGTATGCTGTTAACAATACTTACCTACCAAGACTTTAGTAGATCTCTATGCTCACTTATGCTTAAACAGAGAAGGCTCTCGGTTTCCCCGAATGTGTACCGGCTCAGGGGTATGGTCTGGCGCTGAGGATATCGCGAGCAGCCAAGCCCTGACGGATCTAGCAAATCCGTCTATAACCCTAGGTAGCGAGCTCAAGCGCATTGGATACCTTGGTACCACGCCATGCTCGTACCGCGAAAACCCTCTCTCGGCACACTTTGAGCTGCACATAGAACAGGGGCCACGACTGGAGAAAGCGGGCCAGAAACTTGCTGTCGTATCTGGTGTACAGGACATGCGTGCGTACGAGATTCGTTGCAAAGGCACCGGCGGTCATGCCGGGGCCGTACCTATGTCAGAACGTGCCGACGCACTCGCGGCGCTCGCGGTCTTTATAGTCAAGATAGAGGAGCTGGCCCGCATAGAGGACGCGTTTGGTACCGTAGGCGTCATTGATACTGATACTAAAAGCCCAAATACGGTACCCGGTCATGCATTTTGCACTCTAGATCTCCGGCACCATAGCGAAGAGACACTGGATGCGATCGAAGAAGAGCTGTTTGGGAACTTGTTAAAACTCGAAAAGGATCGTCCTGGTATCACGATATCTATGAAAAAGACTCGGCATAAAAAGAGCATCAAGTTTGATCCAGAAGCAAGCCGATGTCTGCAACAAGCCTTAACGAGCACGGTTCATGAGTCCTTAGTGTCTACCCTAGAAAGCTATGCCGGGCATGATAGCGCGGAAACGGCGATTGTGGTACCGACAACCATGTTGTTTATCCCATCTAAGAATGGCATTAGCCATAATCCAGCGGAGTTCAGCTCCGAGGAGGATTGGTAAGTGTTCCCTGACTTCTCATGATTCTAGGATTATCTTGTCTGGCTCTGGGCAGATTGGCTGACCAACGAACAGTGATATCGGCGCCCAGGCGCTTCTTCAGGCAGTGATGAATTACGATAAATATCTCGAGGACAAGGCAGGGAATAAGAATAATGATTAATTACAGTTATTCGAATGATATCGCTCTTTGATATAAATATCTCTCATAGATATTCCTCTTTAAAAGATGGGCCACTGATAAAACCTCAAACGGACACGTCACCAGCTCGTCTCCTAAACGAGGGTAATTTCATGTCTATCAAGATTATGCCTTTCAAATGAAGGAACTCTACAGTACTGGAACTTCTTTTTTAGAAGTAGGAGCACACACTCTGCCATTTCGTCCGAACTCTGCGGATCTTCCTTGGGGAGACTCTCAGACGTTGGCCAGAGCCTCTCATTCATCAAGTAGAACTGGACTTCTAGAAGGCCGATTCGTTGATAAGTGCCCCGACTGGGCGAGATAGCTGCTAATATAAGAAAGTATAGCCGTGGCTCAGTATAGTGACCTTCGTCGTTTTCACAGGCAATCGGAAGAAAAAAGCAATCCATTGGCTCCAGTGGGCTTAAATCCCTTGGTGTGCTGATTTTAAGCGCATGGTTGTCAATTTGAGCTAGAATAGCCCACCCTTCCATTGTCTCTTCAATGAAGTTTTCGGCTCTTGTTATAAAAGAGCTTCCCTCGTATATTCGCCGTTGTCGATATTCGCATGAGTCGCACCCCTTATGAGACATTGGAAAGACCAATCCAGAAAATCGAATCCAACAATTATGAACCGCTCCGTATGGATTTGCTGGAACGACTGGCGTAATGTGAGTGCCTATCATGTCCACAAGTTCTCTGTATTCACCAATGTGTCGGAACGCAATGCTTCCCTTAACAGAGGCCCACGACCATGAAGGTGCACGATAATCTTGCATATGCCCGAGGCTGTTCTTAGAATACCAACACAAGTCCCGAACAAAGTTCACTATCCACAAGCCAGCCAGATAATCCGACTTAAAAACGGGCAGACAGAACTTCGCAATGCCTGAAATAGCGACTAACTTATCGCTCGCTATAGTGATATCTGTGAAGGAATAGAATTTGAGTATCTCATGCCAGAATATTTGGGCATCTTCATACGACATGCTTTCTAGAGAAGCCAACGACCATAAATCTCGGCAGGTTAGATCGAATCGAAAGCCGGAAGGAGCTTCACTGCTATCCATGGTCTCACAGCTAAGCTCTTCGGCGCATTCAAAATACACGAGTTGCTGGGTGAAGCTAATGTTTCGGGTGGCTAGTAGGCGCTCCTGACAAACCCAGCCCCTGCGATTCAGTGGTTCGGTATCAAGCTTCCCGAAGTGGCGACCATCATTGTAACTATAAATCCACTGTTGCCCAATTTTTGGCAAGTTTACCATGTGTGGGCATACTTGTAACGATGATCGTTTGTAGAAAAGACCTTCGGAGCTGCTAATTGCGGATGTGGCAGCGAGGTTGCAGTACGCACGTTGGTAGACTTGGCCCATTGTACTGCTTTCTCGATTCCAATCATCTTCGGAATCTTGAATGATGCACTATATAAGAGTGTCAGAAGTAGGATCGCGGGAATTATCACAGATATACCAGGGCACCTCACTAAAGAATCTATCCACAAATAGGGTATTTTCAACCTTAACGCAATCACCGCCGCATCAATGTATTTTTGAGGCATTCTTTGTTGGGGGATCTCCGCCACGAAGTTAGGTAACTCTTGCGACGTGAGTTTTATGGTCACGTTTGTGCCCCATCTATGGCTAAGTGTAATATACTGGCTCCGAACATCGCCATCAGCGGTATATACCAAGCTAAAATGAAGCCTGCCGTCATCTTCTCGTATTTCTATCAATCTAGATGGTAGAAAGCTGGGAATCTGTCGGCAAAATTTATGATTGATCTCGCAATTCTTCAAGCGGTGGGTGATGTACTCCCACGTCTTCTGGGAGCCTGTATTGTCTTCCATCGTATAAGCGTAAGTAGAAGCATCCTTTCGCCTTCCATCGATGGAAAAAGTCGTAAAGTCCAATGCATCACTTTTCCCATTTATCTCAAAGTACACAGATGATTCCCAGTCCCGGGCCCAAGATTTTTCGAGGCAGGCAAAGCTTTGAAATTCGAATGAGGGCTCAGATGTTGTTTCGTATGTGATATCGGAAGGATGCCCCTGAAGCGAATCTGGTAATGACTTTAACCCGTCTTGAAGATGCTTTAATACCCTAATACACCACCAGCATTCACGCCGAACACCATTTATCAGGTCCGCAATGTTACGGTGTAGGATTTTCTTAACACCAGCATCTCGCAATTGCGTCCAAATCTGACAGCGGTCGCAGTCCATAATCATCAGGCTTTCAATATGGCTGTTCTCTACAGAAAAGGTGCTTCATTACACTTGTAAATCATCGCTAGCCTCGCCGCAATGAACGGGGCAGAGGACACTTATAAGAATTCAAGATTGAAAGCGACAGGGCATCTTGCATCCAAAATTTGAGCCATTTTGGAAACTAACGAAACTGACCAACGACGAGATCCTATTCCGGGTGGAGAAGGGCGTAAGCGAGATCAAGTTTTCGAGCGCTTAAGGAATATAGGTCATCATAGTTTCCGTGGTGTAAGTTTCGGTTCGATTTCCTCATAGATATGGTCCCTATGCAAGTCTGCACCTCTCACCAACATGATTACCTACCTGGGTAAGTAATTTGAGTATTGTTGGTAGGGCTTTGAAAGAGGAGTCTGATTGTAGGATCCTATTGGTGATAGACACGAGTAGTTTCCGTGTATGTCCAAGAAAGCTGAAGCGGGTTTGAGATATGTGTTAGATAGGATTCGCGATGCTGCAACTTGTTGGTGGCTGAATGTTTGGTCTTTGAAGGTATTCTATGGCAACTTGGAAAGTCCACCATTTGTATCAGGGGTCTTGTTGACTATCTTAACGGCGGTATTCACTCTTATCAAATGATATAAATCTAGAATCTCTTTCAGAGGATTTGAGATTGACCTCTGCATGGATAAAATGTTGGCAATTTTAAGAATCGTGATTTGTGACCGGTGAGGCTGGATTACGCGTATTGATCGTATTGATCGTCGTCGTTAACAGGGGACAATAAACAGGATATCAAGTTATTGAAACAGCCACTAGTTCGCTTTGTATGCATAAATCGATCTAAGCAGCATATTACTAAGCCAAACCCCACTAACCCCACCATCACTGAGCCAGAGCAATCTCAGTCAACTTTTTTATTTTTGGTCTCATCCACTCATCCACTCATCCTACTCGTCCTGAGATTTGTGAATTTCATTCACGCAAACAACTACATCAGGTATTAACGATTTCTAAGCTCTCACAAGCCTTGCCTCATTGTAAGGTACCGTTTTCAATAATTCTTCAGTCAACCAAACTCCATCGATCAGACAAATACTGCTCAAGGACTCAGGAATCTTTTACATTGTCGCATTTCATTGTGGCACCCGATTTATGGCGGGGCACGATACAATTTGATATGCGCCCAGATTGCGAACCAGTCGTTCAGCGCACAAGTTTGACATCGCAGTCTTAACAGAATTCTCTCCACCACATGAGCCATGGCATCGTCTCCCGCGAGATCAACGAACCAGGTAGATCCTGATGCGGCCAAGATGTGGAAAAACGATTGTATTGAGGAACGCATTTTTGCTGCAGCCTTAATATGCCTAGAAGGTCATTACAACCAATCCCCTGTCATGGGACCCCAGTCCATAGCCAAAGTCACCGGTATCGTCTCAAAAACCCTTGAGAAGACTCACACGTTTAAGGATGTGAGGTGAGCTATCTAACTAACATATTACCTCCCAATATACGTCCCTCAGCGCACCCCGCTAACGCTTGGATCCTAGAGAAATCCTATCAAGAAATGTGAGAGTCTGGATCTGGTTACGCCGTGCTGTGAGCGCTGCAATATGTGACCTGAACGAAAAATCTCTTGGCGTGCGATCAGAACCATTTGTCCAAACTAGGTTTCTCGACATTACTACTCCTGAAGTCACCGCACTCATTATCAAGAACTACGTACCCCTAAAAGAGGCTCTACAGATGTTGAACAAGCTTATGAATATCGCTCGCAATTTGCTTGTTACAACAGACCCTGAAGTGCCTCAGGATTTGTCTGCGGCCATACACTTCGACCACGAAGTATATGAGTCCATATGTCTTTGTGTTAACGTTACCAGCAAGGGGATCGACGGTGAGATGCCAGAAGACGAGGCTTCTAGGGCGAAGCTAAACGAGATCACCGAACTCTGTAGGTTCAATTACTCATCAGTATCTTTAGCATTGCTGACTATTGGCAGGTAAGAAGGTCCTCGTTACATCTCTGCAGCAAGCCCACAACTGGATTGCGAAGAACGATCGGAATAAGATGCTATTTTGGTACAAGGTATTGATAGAGTCACCAGATGCCGATAGCAATCCAGGACCGGAAGATCGGCATGAATCAGTACTAGACTACCCTGCTCCGAGGAGCATTCATCTTCGAGATGAAATATCCAATTGGCTTAAAAGGTCATCACGGATGTGCGAGGCAGCGGTCAGCATATGTAAAGAATTCTTCAACGCACAGAGCGCAGAGAAAAAGGATCAGTGGTTACCTCACGACGAGAACCTCCTCGCCTGGAATTACACCCCGCCTGAAACCTGGGCTTGGCAGCCCGACAATTATGACGACGCGGCTGAGGTCATCTCGAAATGGGATCCCGAGGAGACTGACAAATTCGACCAAGATAAGGCTTACGGTCGTGTATCTCACGAACTCGACAAATGGTGGTATGGCGCGCGTATCCCGAACGGTAACGACTGGAGTTTATCCATGTACTCGAGCATCGATACTGTTCCTCAGCGCATCAAAGAATGCGAGGCGAATCTAATGCAACGGTATGCTGCAGCTGAGGCCCACGAGGAGCCAGGCGATGTGATAGAACATCCGTCAGATGATGGTAATAGTCCGGAATGGCAACGCCACCCACACCACCCCCATCACCCAAATTTCGCACCAGAATATGACGAGTACGAAGAAGAGGCTGACGACGACGACTCTTACGGGGAGGGGCCGATGACTGGACTCCTTACTGAGGTGCCAAACATCCTGGACCCTAAACAGATCGAAGCACTTCACATGATCGTCAAGTCATGTATATTAGATTCAGCAGGCTCTGGCTTAACACGATTCGGTGAGAACCTCCAACAAACCCGATGCCGCATTTTCCTCGCTACCGATTGCGGTCGAAACCTGTTGAGAGAAATGCTCGTTTTTATCGCTGTATGGGAGAAAGACGAGCAGAGTCTCATATTTCAAATAAGCAGTCAAATCGTACAGGCGATTCACGAGAACTCCCTCATCCCCTATGCATGGATGGCTCTTAGGAGCCCAAAAGACATCATATCACCGGCGCAAACGGTTTTACTCCGACTGATCACCTTCTTGTTCCGCACAGCGCTTGCGCCCCCCAAGGATTACAACCCCTTTCCTGACCCTAAGACAACAAGCATTGAGAAAATTGTAGCAAACGAAGATGTCCGCCTAGGAAAGATGTTAAATTACTTATATGGTCTTTTTCGAAGCCGTATTGTTCCAGAGTGCGTTGCCCTAATGCAGATCCAAGGCAATGTCCGCAAAGGTCGCCTAGACCCTGCCGATTTTCCGGTCGACAATTGGGACCTAGAGCGGGCTAAAGACGGCCTGGTCCAATACCTTGACTTCCTTTATACCGTTGCGGATATCTTCCCCCTCCGCCAACACCTAATCGATTATGAAGCCGTATATGAGCTTCTTAGACTGTTAGAAGGTCTCGACGTTGGCGTGGAGAAGGCTCCCTTCCCTGGAACCCGGCGTAACGAGCCACCTACTACACCCTCCACCACAACATCGACGCCACAAGCATCATCATCCAGCAATCCCCCTCCACCCCCACCTCCACCACCTCCAATTTCCGACCCGCCCCACGAGTTCCCGTGGTCCGGTATCAAAGGCCAGGTCTTATCGATCCTTGCAGCCCTTCTACAACCACCCCCCGGCCAGTCATCGCCCGGCAACCCGACGGTGCAGCTGCAGATCTTACAACATAATGGTATCGTGGCACTTCTGAACTGCTGTTTGTATGATGACAACAACAGATTCTGCCGCGAGCGCACGCAGCTATGCCTTAAATGGCTCATGGACGGATGTCCGGACGCCTCCGCTTTCTTGCAGAATCTCGTCAGCGCCAATCAGCAGCCAGCCGCTAGACCGCCACCAGGCACCACTCAGAGCATCCGCGTCGATGGCGTGCCCGGCGAGGTTAGAGTCCAAGTACGTAGCTCTAGCGCGCCAGTCGCAGGTGAAATCGGCGAGGTAGTCGTGGGTACGGACGCGGCTAGTGCGAGTTTGAGGAGTAGACTCGAAGAGAATAAGAGCCGCAGTGAGGAGTTGGTGAATGACTTACTGGCACTAACGGTCGTTGATGAGAACGGCAAGATGGTGCTGCATGATGAGGATGAGACGGAAGATGATGATTTTATTTGATCGCATAACTGGCTAGGAATGCTCGAGGGTTAGGATACGACCGGACGGAATTGGTCGCAGATACCCAGGAATAGGCGTGAAGCTCACGATGGATATGACTTGCGGCTATGAGACGTATTTTAGGAATTGCATCGGTCTCAGGCAGGGAATATCACGAGCAGTGTCATAGTTTAGCTAGGCAGAAGGTTAGTTCCTGGCTTAGGTTGTGATGTTACACAATCCAGTAACAGTCAACGAACGACCTCATTTGATTAATTACGCTACTGTTTCGTAGAAGAACTATCGTGATGTACCTAATACTACGCGTGCTTGTTTCAATTGTAGCAAGAGGGGAAACGAAGCCATTGATGATTTGAATGTCTATCTATCTAGCTATAGCTAAAAAGCAAATGCACTTGAGGATTCTCAGACAATGCTATAATGTAAGCATAATCCACAGACATGCTTCCAGACGCGAAACTTGAGCCTTTTGTACTCTAACTCACTTACATAATCTTAATCACCTGCTCCAGAAGCTCGTCGTTAGGCACAATCATAGCTAGAAGTATCTCGTTTGTGAGCGTCCCTAGGATACTGGGGTCTCCTGTGCTAAGCTTTGCCTTGATGAACTCGTCTATTCCCTCTCCCTCTTGAGCGTGGATCGCTTTCTCGATTCTCGAGAGGCGGACGTCTAGGGTTTCTTCAATGACTTTACGTTCTTGGGTGCTGGGAGCACTTCCGATAGCCGATGCGGGTTGGTGGTGTTCTGAGGCTTTGCTCTCGGGTTTTACTTGAGATGTGCTGGGTATGTGTTCGGTGGGCATATCACATTGAGAGGAGGCGTGAGAGTATTGTCTGTCTTGGATATTGGTGCTGAATTCTCTGCGTATTGTGCTGGAGCTGCTGACAAGACTTCTTGGGACATCAAGCTCTTCGGTACTGGTAGGTCCTCGCTTTTTTCTAGATCCTCTAGTATCTTGAGACGTCTCAAATGATGTAACACCATCCATGATGTCGTACGGATCTGATTTACCTGCTCCGGTCTGCCCTAATCTCTCTGATGTTAGTCTAGTTTCTGCATCTTCGTCGTCGCCCGAGGAGCTTTCGGTCTCGTCATCATCGACTTCGATGTTTTGGCTTATTGGCTTTTGAGTAGAAACGTCTTTTCCGTAGCTGTTTTCAATGAGTTGATTTTCTCGTGAACGAGTATTTGGGTATTTCTGATTAGCACTTCCGGGGACCGTCGGGGTGTGGGATTGACTACGAATTACGTTGATTTTGATCTTCTTCGAAGGGTAGGCCTCATCTGCGGCTTCATCACTACCGCGTTTTTGACTTCCTGTTAGGCGAGTTGGGTCTTGCTCGGAAGCTAAGTCAAATCCAGAGATATCGCTTGCTCTTTTACTGTCGTTAGATGTTGAAATCTTGGAACCACGCTTGGCAACCCGGCGGGTAGGCTTGGGTACTATCGAATGATCTTCTAGGTCCTCTAGGTCATTTCCGCGTGACGCCTGGGTATCATCTTCAATCCTTTGAGATGTGCTACGGTTTGGGAACGGTAGTTGTCGTCGCGGAACCAATCTGTCAATGTCATCTACCTTGGATGTAGAGGCAGGTCTTAGTGGGCGAGAGAGGCTGTCGTCAGTTTCCCTTGATCTACGAGTGCTGTTAAAATTAGGAACTGAATAGGGCCGATCCGATGCGAGTTGCACTGAGGGAATAGGCATAGGACGCGTGTCAGCCTGGCTCATAGCGAGACGCTGCATTCGCATAGGTACAGCACGAGGGCCACCTGGTGGCGGACGGTAGTCTGGAACCCATATTGTCTGTGGATGATAACCATGGGGTGCCGGGTGGGGGGTTAGATGCTGGGAATATCCGTCAGGCTGTGGTCTAGATAGGCCAGATGGTTGGCGCGATAGTGCTTGATGAGGGATCGAGAGCCGGCGTAGATTTGACTTCTGCATAATGAGGCATCCGTGGATATTTAATGCAGATTTAATTAGATTTATCAAGTATGAGGTAAATCCATTATTTGTATTTTCAGTCCAGTATTCATACAAGATAGTTAACGAAGTTAACGAGCGTGATCGTTTAGGAGAGATTGTTGGTGAAGAATAGGTAGTAAGAGTCGGCGTTTGTGGATATCGTGTCGAAACTCGGACTCGGATACAACCAATTTTCTTGTCAAAAATTCCTATCGTGGTAGCCCGATATCTCCCGGCTCCTATCCCCGTTTATCACCGCGACCCACATGCTTCCACTGGGTGCAGCCTACAGCGGTTCTGGTTTTTAGCCAATCAAACAAAAGGGACCCCTGTTTCCTAGCGTATCTCAAAGTGGTTCGTTCGCGAGATCCCTGCTTTGGACAAGATATTAAACGCCTACTCTCGAGAGATTTTTAAGAGCCATGCTGATAATTACTTTGATATAAACATATAATATTTATATACCTATATATTAAAGATTTTTTATTTTAAAATGTTTGAATAGTTTGACATTTGGCCCACGGTAGCAACACCCCCCCAAACGGGGGGTGTTAAGGGTTATTACAAACACCATAGCGAGTCACCAATTATATCGATCTACCCATTGGGCACCTACCCAGCTCAGCTGACATAGCTACACCGTCGAGGCTGTGTTGAAGTCGCATTTATATCCATTGGGTATCTGCTACTTTGCCGCGGGGGCCTCCTCTCTCCGTGGCAAAACCAGCATTGGTCATAGCAACAATTCATCATTTTTCACTATGTCTGAAATCCGGCCTTTTCAGTATGAGTTATTACCCCTTGATCGTTCAAAGAAAGAGATCCGACTCCTCAAACTAGTTCTCGAGGAAGATTTTCTAGACCATCTCCGAGATCTAGCCCTCGAGAGTAGCGTCGTCAGTAGCTCCGGGCGATGGAATGGCGATAATGAGTCTGAACACATATCATCTTTCAACAACCGCCTTGACGAAGCCTTCGATGTGGAACGAGATAACAGTTACCTAAATCTTGGGCAGCCAACCCGATGCGAAATATTCAAGGCCAGTTTAGAATCACCGCCAGAATTCTTTGCTCTTTCCTACGTATGGGGGCCTTCAATAAAGTCAAGGCGGATACTTTTACGTGTGACTCAGGCTCGACGAGATCCTATTCAAGATGTCGCGCGCCATCTCGATGAGTTTGAAGTCGAAATCACAGACAACCTGCATCTTGCCCTTGCCCACTTTAAGAAGAGACAAGCAAACAGAACGATCTTCCTCTGGGTGGATGCGGTCTGTATCAACCAAAAGGACGACGTAGAGAAGTCATGGCAGGTGCAGATGATGCGAGAGATCTATAAGAAATCGACTTCAGTATATGCATGGTTAGGAAGCATGCCTCAGGGGCAATACATACGGGTGAAGACACTTCTCGGCAACCTGGAAAAACTCGCACACGCGGGAGTCACCCGCTTTGGGTGGAACCAATGCACCCTACCACTGGAATATAAGACGTCGTGGCCAGAGGGTCAAAGAGAATTCATGAATGAGGATCTTATAGAATGGTTAGAAAGTCGAATCGCCTTCGTTTACCCAGACGGGGAAAGCGGTAGCTACTTAATGCCAAGGAAAGCCGGAAGTCGCAAAGACGCCCTTCAGTTTTGGGAAGAGGAATTGAATCAACTGAGGAAAATCCTGATGGCGCCATTCTGGAACAGAGTTTGGATATTGCAAGAAGTGGTGCTTGCGGAATCCGTGTTGTTCCACTACGGGTTCTGCTCTATCGAAGCCAAAGACCTTCACGCTGGCCTTCAGCTTCTTGCGAAAGCCTCGTATCTTTTAGGGATCGATATCATGAAACCTTACGATGTTCTCAGATCATCACCTCCACGGATCAAAAAATCAAATAATCCTCGACAGTGGAATATTGGATTTCTAGATATCTACGAGCCTACCTTCTGCCCAGTGCTTGAATGGCGATACCCTGATCGGGGAATGGGTGAACCGAAGATCCGCTTAACAGATATCATGAAATGGAATTATAGAAATGGTCATCTGAGAGCATCGTTTGAGAGTGATTATATCTATGGCTTCCTTGGTATGGTCAATGATCATGGTGCCGCAGAATTGATCCCGGATTACACGAAGTCGTTCCAACAGATTCATGTAGAAGCTGCGACTAGGTGGATTGATGAGATAGGACTCGAGACACTGACTTACTGTCAGAAAACTACCATGCAATCAGATATGCCTTCATGGGTTCCTGGTTTCAGCACCCCAGACGTACGGTGGCTTAGAATTTGGGACATGCATCCTGACCTCGCTCGTATGGGATTGGAGTCGGTCTCACGACCAGACTTCCGATTTATTACTACACCTTCTGGTCCAGCGTTGGCGTCGATGGGGATTGATATAGCTACAATCCAGAAGCCTTTGGTTGCTATGCCGCAATGGAACCGTCGGTCGCCCCTGATACGTCGGATATGGGATATCCAGGGACGACTGATTATAATGAAGCGCGTTGTTGAAGATCTCGCTACTGCTTATAAAAGCAAAGAGGACCGTGTATTAGCATTCGCAAATACACTCGTCGCAGGCGGGAATGACCGCGGCCGTTTGCTCAACCCCGAGGAAATGTCGTCCCTCGATCAAATACTTCGGGGTTTCACGGCTCTCATCGAGTCGTCGTCCAACTCGATATCATATAGTGGATTCTCCCGAAAAGAATTGGTCTCTAGCTTTTTTCGAGATGCAGCTCGTTGTGCATGTGCTCAAGCTCACATGCTCTATGGCGAACCTGAGATAGAACGCCCTGACCTGTGGTTCGGACCACTATTCTATGAGCTTGTGCAGATAATTGATTCACCTAGCGATGATCGACACCGTCAAATGTTCGAAGATATTTCTTTGTTCCTCGATATGGTTCGGCTGCGGAATGCAGGACGGAAGGTTTTCCTATGCCAAGATGGCTACCTTGCCCTTGCTCCTAAGTTGTCAATCCCTGGAGACATCATTGCTCAGCTGGACGGGTGTCGAGTTCCTTTTGTTCTACGACCCGGTTCGAATGGTTCGTTTTATTTGGTCGGCGAGGCATATATATATGGAGTGATGGAACCTGAGCTGTCCGATAAGCAGAAGGACCTTGGATTCAAAGACTCTCAGGAAGCGAAAGCGACAATTAATTGTCGCGGAAAAGATTTACGCAGGGAATTCACGATACAATAAATGGGCTCATGAAGATTATGTGTAGAATCTGCGTACAAGAGAGCTGTCAGGATGCCACTCAAGTGCTATTACTCTATCACTAGGACGCATGTTAGGGAATAAAAGAAAAAGATGTTGTATTTCTTTAGATTAAACTTTGAATCTAGGATTCCCCTCTTAATTCTTTGATTACATAGCACACCCCCACAATCACAATAATGCTTTAAAGTAATAATACCAGGTAACTAACAGTAGTATGTATATATCCGTCACATGTCAGCTGTAGTGGGTCTAGGTCTAGTACTAGTGTTATGCACGGACCATATACATTTTTCTTGGTTCAACACGACTTGAACTCCATCGATTTCCATTTTCGCGATTCAAACTATCCCCAGCTTTGCGACGAGACTAGACGCGAATTTGTCTAAGTTCGCATCACCCATTTCTCCTACAACCTTTTGTCGCCTCCACATCAACCTTTCAAATCGTCACATAGCTGAGGCCCGCGATTGCGCACCTGTGAAAAGTAACCTGCAGCCATTTTCCCCCAACCTTTTTTTTCTCGTCATCGTTTCTTTCTCAACCACTTCATCACATCATCATCGTCCATCAAGCAAGCAAGTAAGCAAGCAAGGAAACAAGCAGACCAAGCTTGTAGCCAATGCCTTGGCTTACTTGCTAGCCCTATCTACTTTAACATCCATTCCAGATCGTCATCGTCTAGTCAAAACGAATTCCGAATTCCGAATTACTTAGCACCAGTAACCTACCCACTCGTATTCATCCACCATGGCTCCGAATCGTGGTTCCGCCGCCCGAGAGGATCTTTACATCCACGAAATCGACCGAACGCCCGAGTATGAGGAATTTATAAAGAAGCTTACGGCCTTCCACGAGGAACGAGGCACTGCCTTCGAGCCCGAACCTCGACTTCCTACTATGAATGGGCATGTTAACGTCGATTTGTTCAAGCTCTACAAGGCTGTAATAGAGAAAGGAGGTTACGATGAAATGAACAAGGTTCAAAAGACTTGGAGTAGCCTCGCCGCCGAGCTTGGTATGCACCACACCGACAGCAAGGGAATCGGTCAACTATCTTTTCAATTGAAGCAAGACTTCTACCGATACCTCGCTGCCTACTGGGTAAAGGATCAGTATGGCAAAGAGCCTCCCCCGAAAGAGATCCTGGAGCAGCAGTCATGCGCTAGTAAGTTTGGCCCTGTTCTGACACGCACTACGGAGAATTTCAAGAAGTTCGTGTCTTCCAACCGCTCTGGCATTGAGACACCTACCAGAGAGGAGCGCCCAGGTGATAGTACGCCTCTTTCTGGCGACAGGGCTTCTGGACGTCTTCGCGAGGCTCCCCCTCGACGAGTTCCCTTCCAGCCCGAGACTGGCCCGAGTCGCCAACCTAGACAAACGTCTTCTCACCATTCCACGCCTACCACGGCAGCTATGAACACTGCCCACCATGCCAGTACTCCTCACAGCCAACATCCGAACCCCCACCTCTCTCAACACCACAACCCTAACAATCCTCTACACTTAATTCAAGCACAACAAGCAGCTGTGCGTGGTGCCTCGGGCGCGTTTACGCCTACCAACCCAGAGAATGGATCCCGTTTGCAGGAGATGGTCGATCCGCACCCTCCTACATCCGTCCCTATCCGCCCCGTTGGTACCCCGGCGAATACCCCCGATTTCGCAAAACGACAACGTCAGCTACGCATGGGTGCTAATTCCGACATGCAATTGGCCAAACCCACGACCATTCCGGGTGGTGGCTTTGAGGGCCCCAACATTTATATGCGCTGTCTGCAAGCCCTTCGTTCAGGAATACCTGAGGAGCAGTCGTTTGCACTGAATCACCTAGTTAAGATATCATTTGAACGAGGTGATAAGTACAAGTTCGAGTCTTTTCAAGGTTTAGCTGAGGGTTTAATCGAGAAGGCCCTTGAGATTGGTAACCTGTTCTACCATGTCCAATGGCAGGTTTCTTACTTGAACGACCGGGTTCCAGAAAATTCGGATGTCGTTTTTCTCGATGGTATCAACGGAACAAGTGACATTCTTGATCGAATTTCGAAATTATCGCCCAAGCCGGTCCTTGATCATATGCAGTCTGCGGAGTTCAGTGATCGTTTGCTACGAATCACTGAGGCTGTCCTCACCATACGTAATATGGTTATGTTATTAGACAACGCTGTCTATTTGGCGGACGTCAATTCTCTGCGCGACTTGATTTGCATTATTCTTCGACTTCCGAATTTGGAGATGCTTGTTGAGATCAAGCATTTTGCTCTAGATATCGCTGAGCAACTGACACCGTGGCTCACGCTAGATTCTGGCGATCCACTGTATCAGACGCTTCTAGCGCAGCTAGAATCGATAGACCGTGGCACAATCCTCACATCCCTTCGTGCCATCAGCCGTATATCGATGAACCTAGAGGCAACCAACAAGATGCAGAACGTCCCCGCCGCCGTCTTGCAGAACATTATGAATTGGATTCTGCTTAATGACGAGGAGCTTGTGGACGCGTGTCTCGACTTCCTCTACCAGTACCTAGCTGTAGTAGCAAATGTCGAATCTGCGCTTAAGGCTGTCAACATGGAGCACGTAACCACGCATCTTATTCGGCTGCTTGGCCACGGCTCTAAGCGTGTCAAGGAGGAGCGAATCCTCGAGCCAGAGCGAATAGCTCCGGCGACAGAAGAGGTCGCGCCTCTTCCTCAGGATCTCCAGGAGAAGCTGATACACACGGACGAGCCTCAACGATGTCACCAATGGCTCCAGAGTGTATTTGAGGAAACACCTGGATCTCAGATCACACAGATTGCCATATGGCACGCCTACCAAAACGCTTTCGGGGCGTTGGTTAATGGACCAAGGCCTGCACTGGGCGCGGCAGAATTCATTCGAACTGTTAGTGCGGTGTATGAGACTGCCCGAGCTTCAGTCATTAGGAGTCAACAGCCCGGCCAGACGGATATCTTTATTATTAATGGCATTAGAGCTAGACGTCTACCGATCCACCCCGAGACGAAGGAGGAGTACACTCCGTGTCAGTGGAAGATAGCTAAGGGACCATACTCGAAGAAGTGTGGCTTGTTCTTCCTTGGCGGACAGAAGATGTGGGACCACGTCCTCACAGCCCATCTAGGCATCACCATCGGTGAAGGAGGTAAAATCCACGACAGAGAGATACACGCATCTTGCGATTGGGATGGCTGCGTCAAGTACGCGAAGCCTGCTCGGATGAAGTTGTCCGAGCTTACGCGCCACACGAAAACCCACTTCCCGCAGAAGCGTTTCCTTAACGAAGGACCGGAAGCACTGGCTAAGCGACAGCGCAAGTCCTACGTCGTCCCAGCGAAGACTATGACTCTTACCTGGGAACAGACTCTTGTCACACGCGACGAGCGAAACCCTAAGGTGGAACAAGCCGCCGGTATCCCACTTAGCGCTGCACTAGTGTTGTGTAACATCGCGCGCAACGTGGTGAAGACAGAGTCTGAGGAACAGCTCCTGAAGAAGCACGAGATGGGTGGTGAAGGCGGTGGCTGGAACGAGAGACTGTTCCGTCCCGTCATGCCGAGATTGTTCGAGGTGTTAACGGAGAACAAGGCATTGGTAAGTTTACTGTTTTTCTCACATTCTTTTTTATTTAGTCACCTCATCACTAACACGGAAACCGAAACAGGCCACCTATATCACCACCCTCCTCCAGCTCGTGCAAGATGACTAGGGAGATTACTCAACGAAGAAGAAAAAATCGAAGAAAAAACAGCAAGAAGACAAATGATACAACAACGGTGTAATTCTAGTTTTTTTTTCGTGGTTACGGACCGGCACACGGAATGGGACTTGGTCTTTCGTCGCACCGCACATGATCACACGGAGGAAATAAGGCAATACCCAGGCGTTGCGTTGCGAAAGTCGGGAACTTTAAGGATGGACATCATTGTTGCATAAAGAAGAGAACAAGAAATTCCTCTAATATCCCTTCCCCCCTTTTCCCCCCTACTTACCCAATTGATTTTTTTCCCCAAAACTATTTTCCGTACCGTATGGTCGTTTCGTCCGTCCTCCCCCTGGGTCCGTGTCTCCCAAAAGGGAAAGAAAGAAAGCAGGCGTGAGATTTTTTCAATCTGGTTAATGATGGAGGGGTCTGTTGCAAAAGTGACGATGAATGGGGTTTGGCTACGTTACCTAGGTACTTTTTCTAGTGGCTAGCCGAAATGTGTAGATGGATTTTTGACGCCAAGGTTTTTTTCTTGTCGTCTAAGATACCTATACATACTCCCCCTAATCTAATGATGAAGTTCCCTCAAAATGAATTGCTGTATACCATGCACTACTGTGAAACGGAAGAACACATTGAATCACATCAAGATTCCGAGTAGACCTTAGTCCTCTTATGCCACGTCATGTTGTGCTATCGTAGAGTTGAGTCGAGTAATCATATCAATTTTTATTTATACCTGCTTGTCCGAATTTTTTTAGTCACTGAGATACAGATAATTCATACGATCCACCATCCCCGCCGAGCCTCCATGTACATCCACCAGCCCCCCAGAGCCGCCTCCAACGTTACACGTTAAATGTCAGCCCCAAGTGGCCGCCGCCATGCAAGTAGGACTTTGCTGTGTGCGAGACATCTAATCTCGCCTTCCAGCCTGTCCCTCCCGCACCGCCTGGAGGATGAGTTCCTTGGCCTTCTCGCAGCCCTCTTTAGAACCCTGTATTTCTATAGCTTCGTCCCTAGCCTGATCACGTGGAACGTTGATCTTGCATCCGCTTTGCTTGCGGATCGAGTTGACCTTCGAGCCGCCTTGGCCAATAACGTGGCGGTATGTAGATGGGTCCGGTAGGATAAGGTAGCCGACAGTATTGTTCTTCTGGGCTTGCTCAAGAGCTGCCGCGATCGCTTTCTTCGCCTTCTCAATGTTATCTTGGCTGCCCTTTAGTACCCATGGAATATCACCATCCTCCGAAGAGGCAGTATCAACAATCGTCCATGAATGGGCGTCGTTTGCAGCCTCTGCGTCGTCGGTGATCAAGGGGAGGGCATCATTGTTGGCCCTTGTAGAAGAGGGCTTGGGCTTAGGTGGCACAGATTGGCCAGCGTGGTCCACAGTGACTTTATGGTCGTTTCTAAGCCTACGGAAGAACTGGCCGTTCTCCGAAATAGCATTGTGATACTTTCGCGGGACCTGTATCGTCTCGCCCTGCTGTTCCTTGATTAGCGATGAAATATGATCCTTCGCCTTCTCAACATCAGCAGGCTGCCCGACGAGCTTCACGCCAGTCAAGCCACTTCCTTGTCGCGGAATATCAATAGACACGTTGAATTGCGACTCAAGCTGGCGTTTCGTCTCGCCCCCGCGCCCAATAAGCGATCGGTGCTTTTCGACGGGCACTTCCATGGATTCCGTGACTTGGCTCTCACGCTCCAATACTAGAGCTTTAATGCTATCGATGATCTTGTCGACGACATCCTGCCGTCCCTCAATCTTGATAGCGTTCCCATCCGCATCCTGCTTGGGGAACTGAATAGTTCGAGCCTGAAGTCGTCTATCTTCCGGCCCACCAGCTTTGATGACGATGTCACGAAGAGTTGTACCTGCGTTGGGTTAGAGGAATGACCTAGATTTCATATCACTAAAGGTGAGGGGGGACATACCACCGGGACCAATGAGGTTCTTGTGCCACTTCCTATCAATCTCGACGGTCTTCGTAACTGTTTCATCGAATACGGCCCGCTTTTCTTCGATAATCTTCTTAGCTGCTGCAACTTGTGCCTTAGTTCCCTTGATTTGAATCTCAACTGTGGCATCCTGAGATTCGTTACGATCATTGGGGATATCAATCTTGGCTCCAGTGGTTTGACGAAGTTCATCCATACCAACACCGCCAGAACCAATAAGAGACGGAAGTTGCTTTTGTTGAACAGACACGGTAGCAATGAACGAATTGTCCTTGAGATACTGGTAAAGGGAGAAGATCTCGTCGCGGGCCTCGTCTGCGCCCTTCTTTGGACCCCTGATAGTAACCTCGTCAGGTCCTTGCTGTCTTCGGGGTTTGCCAGCTTCACTTGCGACGTCTGCAACAGATTCATCATCCTTTCCAGGCTTTGCAGTCTTGGGGAAGTTGATGTGAACGTTGTAACGATTTTGTAGGCGGTGAATCTGGCTGCCTTGCGCACCGATTAATTCTCGGTGGTATTTGGGTTCGATCTTTAGGGTGTGGAGGGTTTCGTCAGCCCATTGACGCGCAAGGGACGAAATATGGGCTTTCGCGCGGTCGGCCTTGGCTTTAGGTCCCTTTAGTTCAACCTCTCCATTCTGGACTTGAATATCCACATCAAACTTTTCGCGTAATTCGTTGATATGACTGCCACCCTTGCCAATGAGATGGTTTGCGAATTTTTGCGGGAAGTCGAACTTCAGGATAAACCCACGCTCCTTTTCATCTTCCTTCTCTTGCTCGATGAAGTCTGCGGCCTTCTTTGCAAGCGACTCCACACTAGAAGTGGGACCTCGCATCGTAACTGTGGTGCCTCTCACACTGACTCTAACAGGGATGTCACCAGCAGCACGAGTGGTTGCGTCCTGCTCCTTTTTGATGAATCTTCGAAGCTTGTCCTGGAATCTGAAGCAGTTGTTAGTAAGGTTTGTACGGGTTGAAATAGCGTGGGAGATCATACTTGACTGGCACTTCTAGGGTCTCTGAGCTAATCTGCTCCTGCTTGCCGAGGAGATCAAGGATATTCTTTCGAGCTTCGGCTAGACTTCGTCGGAATTGGTCCAGTTCAGGTGCGGTAGGAACCTTCTGAGGGACCTGGTAGGTTTGGTTGGGAGCATCCGCACCCTCGTATACGAGGAGAACAGGAAGATCGCCTTCTGCTGTATCCGGAACAATTAAATTGACACCGAAGTCATTCTGAACCTTGGGCCTAATATCATTCCTGAGGTAAGAATGGAAGAATGGATCAACTGCAAATGTCGTAAATCGGGAAGGCGGGTGACTGTTTATGATGGAACTCATTTCTCTTTGCGCTTTGAGCGCGTTCTTGCCTTCTCTCGCATATAGTTCCCACGGGCTGACTATGCCCTCAGAGAAAGGCGTGTTGATATGAATCTGGTACAATTTCTCCAGTCGCTCAATCTCTTTTCGTTGACGAAGGTAGCGAGAGATATCTCGTGAATACGCCGGAGCTCCTCCAGCGGCATGGCTATGGTGCTTCGCAACGTCAAACACCGAGGTATGTACCTGCGTAGCAAGATCCATGGCCTTTTCCAGTCCAGCGTTTACATCATCAGCTCTGCCAATCACTGTTACGGTGTCAACGCCCGGTGAGCTAGGCAAAACCACGACACAATTGGTATCGGCAAAGAAGTCCTCTGTAGGAATACCTCTGTCACCAATAATGAATTGATGAGTGCCTTGACGAATCTCAACCTGATCAAGGAGCAGCTGGTTTTGAAGCTCCTGTACCTGGCGCTCAATAGCAGCTCGCGCTGCTTGGACTGCTGCTCGGTCGCCGGCAAGTTGAATATAGTTGTCGTTGGTCGGGGGTCCAAAGCTAGGCCGCTGTCCTGCCGCGGGTACCTGGGGAACTGACTGAGACCAGGGTTGATGGGGAGGAACGCGAATTTGTACGCCATGCTCAGCTTCCAAAGCTGAAGTAAGACTATTGTTTGGGCCGGCTATGAATGGATAAAACTCGGACGGGATGGACTTCAGCTTCGTGTTAAGATTCGCAGATCGTTCTCCCGCTATTTTATTGATGGCATCACGAGCCAAGGCAGCCGAAAGTGCATTTCCTTCGACGAGAACGTCGATGGTAGCATCTTCATCCTCATCCAAATTGGCATCATCAATTTTCGGCAACTGAATTCTGGCACCGGACTTTTCTTGGATCGACTTGATGGTGGATCCTTGTTTACCAATCACATGTGCTCTTGCAGACAGAGGAATCGGGACGGCAATGGATGTCTACAGGAAAGATGTTAGTGAAATTGTGAGACAAGAGAGCTTGGAGACTACTTGCCTTGATTCCAATTTGTTGAACCAAGTCTCGGAGAGCCTGTTGCGCTTTGTCCTGCGGTCCGGTTGCCTCGAACTTAAAGTACCCACTAGGAGCCGGAGCCAACGAAACTTGAGCGCGTGACTTGCGGTTGATATCCTTGAGGATATCCTGGAGGGGGCGCTTAAGCTGGGTACGGGGCAAAACGTGGCGTGCCTCCAAGAGAAACGTTTCAACATTGCGGCCAGGAATCGATACAGGCGGAGGAACTCCAGTGGGGGTAGAGACACCCGAAGCCGGAGTAGAAGTTCGGGGAGTACCATTGGTTGACCACGATGTCCCGTTCGTCTTTCCGTTCGCACCGCCCCAGATAGGAGAGATATTGGACTTGGAAGCAGCGGCCTTGGGGACACCAAGCTCAGGGAAGGCCTCATGCGACTGGGTATCGAGGGGACCCGATTCCTTCGCAGGCTGCTTTCCGGCTGCCTTGGCAGAGGGAGTCTGATTCCATGAAGGTTTTTCGGCAGAATCGGGAGCTGAAGGAGACTTCAACTCCTCATCGGGAACATCCTCGACAGTTACATGGTGGAGAGGGTTTTCAGCATGTTTTTGAAGGAGTCTTGCGGCAGCAGAACCTTCGACATTATTGACCTCGGTTGCCATTTCGAATGTAGACAGACGGTGGACGTATTCGATAAATCGGTGAAGTGGAGGAATGGGATTAATGTTGGTAAGTTAACAAATATATAGACTTTGAAGCTGATTACAATTTTTGTTAGTTACATAGTATAATTAATTAGATTACACAGGTTGACCGTTGGAAAAGATGGAAGATAAGATGGGTATATCTCACTAATCTATATATCTAAGACACCTGTGAAACTGAAGATTCGACGATGAAGAATGCTTCTAGAAACAGGAATGGAAACAGAGACAGGTTATGGCAAAGCCAATTGGAAGAATCACACGTTGAGAGTAATACCGAGACTGCAGACGACGAGAGAGATGATGGAGCTGTTCGGATAGAGAAACTAGAACATGATGCACGAGTAGTTGTGTTGACCTGTTCTGTATCTGGATCTGGATTAGAAGTAGCTGGGAGCTGGTAGGAAAGGGGTGAACGACGTAAAGATGAGAAAGAGTATATAGTAGGTGAGTTAGTTAAGTAGTTGGATAGTTGGTTAACAGAGGGTATCCGCCAGAGTATATAAGAATCACGGAAGATTCGAATAAAAAAAAGAGGCGGAATAGCGAGCTTTGCGAGTTAGGTGATGCTAACAACACGACGTAAAGGCGTAAAAGGGTGAGGTGGAAGTTTACTGGTCGAAAGTTCTTAGCCAACAATTCTAAAAGTCGATTTTAATTGATCCGAAGCAAATGCCAGGTGGAAGTCCCTTCCGAGTAGAATACTGCATGTACGCCTGCATGCATGTACAATCACACTTAATTTTCTACTGTGAAGTACTTCGCTAAACAAAAATTAACTAAAAAATGGTCAGCGAACTCAATGATAATCCCCGCTCTGTAGCCCCACCATGACCCACACTTACCGTTCCTTCCTAGCAATTCCAGCAATTCCCAAACACTTTCTCACCACGTACATGGATAATTCAGCCTTAGCCCCAACTTGTGGCGTTAGAGCTCGTGCCACCAATTCGATAGCTCCACGATAGAATCTTGTAGACCCAAGCCACAACACATCGAATCACCCAGATTGTTCCTTCTAGGGAACCAACCTTAATAACCCACAGCTAAAATGTGAATTACCCTGACCACTTGATATCAACCTTCGTAGTCTTTGTATCCTCACACATAATCCAGTCTAGGTATATCTTCATTTTCTGCAATTAGATAAGCACCTTGTCATACTACCTTCAGAGACAAATCCTTTTCTAGTCAAATAAGCTTGAACAAGACACATCCATCGTACATTCGAAAAAAAAGAGGGAAAAAAGGAAGAGGGCGAAAATCAACCACATAGACATATCACCGATTATAGGTGTTTCCGTATACCTAGTATCGATTAAGTCCAAAAAATTGACTTGAGAACAGTCATTTACTAACAGGTTATATCATGAAGATGCAGGTATAGATAGGCATTGCTCTCCTCGAGCAATCCTCCCGTTTGGGACTCATATACCCTCTACGTGGCGTGGGTATGCTGATAACATCATTGATCGTTACGTTGACCCGGACAAGTTCCGTACCTTGGACTCGTGATAATCATGAAAATCCGGAGAAATAAAAGCTGGCGGGAAAGGGTGTTGAGCTTGTCGGATGTTGTCGAGACATTATGCTAGACAATTTCCCTGGATGGAGAGCTCATGAGTGGAGGATATTTCTTCAAGATAAGACCCTTGACGCCGCAACATATCCTCTGCCCCAATGCATCAACGCATCCATGGATGTTTTAAATATAAAATAAGAACATTCGATTTTCAAGATACCCGTTTTCGAATAAGCAATGTTTGGCATAGATTGATGTGTCATGCATTCGATCGACGTGTGTTGATGTAGGTATCCTTAGCCTATCAACAACCTATCAATGAAAGTCACAAAGGGCCTAACATGCAACTTGCCGATGTGCGTGCCTCTATCACTCTCTTAATACTCCAGTACTCGATGACCTTAACACAGCTCACGGAAATTTCGGACTTGTAGTTAAGTCCACGTGGGCGTGACCGGCAATTAGCCTGTGATGAGAGTTGGCGGCAACGCCATGGCGTAGTTATGACTAGGAAAACATCAACATATCGGTACTCCTGCGTATGCTATTCATACTGTTTCCTCGTAACATCGAATCAATTAGCAAGTTTAGTTTCTGTCGCCAAACGAATGGTGTCGAGACGAGTCCCACCCAGTCCCGCTGCAATATCCTTAGAAATCTTATAGATGTTATGTAGCAGGTATGGAAGGAAATCTTAATAACTGGATAAAAGTCTGAAACGAAGAAACCCATGAAACATTTGGAATATTAGATAATTCGTCAAGTGAGGCTGAAACCATTCAAACTTTCCGGATATCGGGGAACAACTCTAAGTGAAGTGACGTGTCGTGACGGATAGATTTGCAAAGTGAATCTTGTCCTTTTACAACGGCACCACCCTTAAAACATGCAGGAGATGCTGATAATTAAACTCACTCCGAACGGCACTCGATCCACAAATCGAGAGGGATGCTAGTAGATCTAGATGGAGGATGTACGTGCGAACTGTCTTTCGACGATGATAGCCCGAGAACCAATCAAATCCGGCAATTCAAGATGGCGTGTTAGTCGGAAGGACATGACTAGTGGTTAGGAGGCTCTGGATTCCAAGTGGAGACGCAACCTGGGCGTTAAACGTAACTATTGTTGTCAAGGATAGGTGCTGAGCGACAATGTATCTTCCAACGAACCCTTTTCCGTTTCATCGGACTGAATCTCGTTCAATTTCCTGGGAGATCTAAATATTTTAAGCTTAGTGAAACATGACCACCGGACTATCCATTGGGTAAATGTAGATTCGTGGATAGGAAAAAAAAAAAAAAAAAAACTTCGAGAGCTTCCAAGATTCTTTCCACGCCCCTGAGTTCTTTGTTATTAAGTGGCAGGTGACGGGTAGAGCAGCTCATAACACAATGAATTCCTCTGATGATAGTGAGGGTTGCCACTTTTTGTAATAGACCCTAGAAGTTATCGGCACCATGTGAGGTCCATGTGAGATTCTCTCTAATAGGTACGTAAATAGTAATCCGCGTGGTGCTAGAGAATAGTTGAACTTTAGCGGACGGACATTCCATCGTGGCGAGGTCCCAAGAAGCTCTAACGGGAGCTTTGACGGTAATAAATCACAGGAACAGCGGGAACCCTGAGCAGTGCGTAATAACCCTTGGAACTACCCCACAGGTAATTCGCACGTATGTAACGCCGCCGAACTCATATCACGACAATGAAGAAAAAGTCGTTCTAGAATTAGACAACCGGGACAAAACAAGAATTAACAAAGACAAATCCAGCAAGGACTAACACGAGATTTTCGAACCAAGAACCACTTTTGCAGAGGTTATCGTTAGATCCCATGCACTATCCAGCCAAGCAAGTCCGGTCACCCTTCTCTACGGACCGGTCAATTAGCTGCAGCAGAAATCCGCATACGACAGCCAACCCCCTAGGTACACTACCTGCGTGCATGCATACATGGATTGGATGTAGATACCTATAGTTCCAAGGTTAAATCCATATACAGATCAATTGATAGTTGGATATGACCAGTAAAGTTACATCCATGATGTGAGCTAGACGATTACGACCATCAGATAAACAGACTAGACCTTCTGGACCTAAGAGCATAAACATGCAATTAGACATTTGCAAATCAAGTCCATGTTGCGAGTATCATCTTTTGCTCTCTTCGCAACATGCAAAGTCTCGAGCTCGTATCAATTATTCCTCACCTGGCAATTTTCATGGATGTGTTATCGAGGTGGATAACCAGTATAGAAACTGTGAAGAAAATGTGTGCGCGAATCATAATCGTCGATGATGCGAAATTGGGCGAATGAGGGGTCATCGTACAGCCACTATCTCCATAAGCCACACTGTCCCCGCACGTTGTTGACAGCCCACCCGGGGCGGATACATTAAATACATGAAATACTTAGGTACATAACCACATGTGACATGTACGAATTCAAGTTATAAATTGGAAAGTACATACACCTTGTACCGATGTATCCCTATCGCGATATGTACTTTTCCCCTCCAATTGATTCATAGGGTACCTCATGATGATTGTAAAGAACGAACGACGAGTAATATATGATTGTAGAAGGCACAGCAAGCCTGCATTATCGTTTTCAACAATTGAACGAGAGTATAGTGGAGGTCAAGTAGCGTGCTGCGTATAACGAGGCCATTTCCTTCTCTTTCTTATTTCCATCCTAGTTCTAGTCTCTATCGTTTTTCATCATTTCCTCTATAACACTACTAACACCACTACCACCATTACCACTACCACCACCACTACCGCTGCTACGTACGCACCCCCCTTCTCCCATTTGGTCATTTAGTTCCGACCTTACCCATTAATGGAATAACCAACTTGATTTCCCTGGGTCAGAAGTAGTAAACGAAGAATAGATTGGCAGATTGATTGAAGGGTAGAATACCTAGAAGGGTACTGGGTGTACTAGGTAGGTGATGAGCGTCCTTATGATAACACCTAACCAGACGAAGGGGGAAAAATAGGAAGAAGCATTCGTAATTAAAGACGAGTGTCGAAAGAATAAAAACAAAACACCCTCTCTACCTTGCTATGCCCAAATACACCAAATACACTACAACTTGAACACCCCTCATTTACCACTACCACCACTCCTCTGCCGTCTCATTCAAATCAAAGATCGGGTGTTTCCAGTTCTCGTCAGCCCGGCGGTTTCATCACTCGACCCATTCATTCTGATTTTTTAATTGTCACTAAAAAAAAAAAATCACCGTCGCCCCCCCTCTCCAAAAAAAAAATAAGCAAGAACTAAAAACTCTGTTTTTTTTTTTCTTTTATCCCCAGTACCGACGGGATTGTACCTACCTTAAAGGTAGAGATGGACAGCCACAGTGCTAACCCAAATGTTAATCTGCAGCAACAACAACAACAACGCCGTAACAGACTGACTAAGAAACCTCCATCTCTTAATCACAACCATAGTCATAGTCACAGTCGAGGCCATAGTTTCTCACTCACCGCTGATGGTCGCTTTGACGCCCAATCCCTTCAAAGCAAACGGAGCTCCACGAGTCTGAGGCGGGCTCCAAGCGCTCCCCACAGAACTCCCGCTGCCGCTGCCGCTGCCGCTGGTAGTGGTTTTGGTATTGGTATTGGCCTTGGTTCAGGTGGTGGCTCTGGTGCTGGTGCTGGTTCTAATAGTTTTGGCTCTGGTTCTGGTTCTGGTATCGACGTTGGTACAGCCACTACCGCATCCGCACCCATTAACACAAATTACAACACCATTAACAAAACCACTACCCATACCCATACCCATACCATTACCACAACGCCTAACGTCCCAAATCCGATTAACGTGGGCATTGGCATTAACAACCTTAACAACGCGTCAAACTCCTCCGCACCATTACCATCACAATCGCCCCGTCATCTACCATCCGTTTCTACTAACAATAATTATAACCATCTCAATCTGAATTACAATAATTACGACAGCGATTACACCACCCACTCTTCGCCCGTACTTTCTCCCCGTCAATTTTTACCCTCCACAATTTCGACTCCTCACCACCTAGCCTCGTCTTCGCCCACACATTCCCCCTCCAGTAGCATATTCCCCGTCGCTTCTGCTGACGGTCCCCGAATTGGATCTGGAGTCGGTAAAGGTACAGGCGTAGGCATTGGTATCGGGAAATCGAAACCACGAGACCAGCTTTTGTCCGATCCTCATATTCTTTCACCCCCCTCCCTCTCCTCCCAGACGCCCGAAGAGTTCGTCGGTGCGCCCTTCGACGGCAACTTCATCCTAAACCACTTCGAAGCTACGAAGTCGCCGGCATACCAGCACTCCTCCACACATCCTCATACTCATATCCACAACCCTAATCGTCCCGCACCCCCACCATCGGATTCGAGTCCCGACCCACGTGTGATGAGTCCTCCTCTACGACAATCCGCCAGCTTTTCCGCCCTGGACGCCGTCAACATGTCGGAAAAGTCCCATGGCGCGCGCGTCAACGAGAGCCAAGTCGTCCCTCCCAAGCGATACTCGGACGAGGGCAAAGAATTGAAAGGTCCTGGTGTATTGAGAAAGAAGTCAGGCTTTTCCGGTCTGATGAGTACATTGGTGGGGTCGCAAAAGAAACCTGTTATATCCGCACCCGAGAATCCCGTTCACGTCACCCACGTTGGTTATGATAGTTCCACTGGTCAATTCACGGTTAGTCTCGCTCAAGCTAGCTTTGTCGTTGAGCTAAATATGGATTGTTACTGATTGCATTCGCAGGGTCTACCGAAAGAATGGCAACGCCTAATCAACGAGAGTGGTATTCCAGAGAATGCCCGAAGGGAAAATCCACAGATGATCGCCGATATCGTCACTTTCTACAAGGAGACCACTGAGAAGCCACATGAGGATCAAGTGTTGGAGAAATTCCATGATGTGCGAGCGCAGGAGCTTCGCGCCCCCTCTGGTGGAATGGCAACATCCCCCGGCATGTATGCAAACTATGCGGGTATGTCACCTATGATTAGTCCACCAGCAAGTCCGAGATTTCCAATCGTGAATAATGAAGGCACCTTCGAGAACCCCCGAGCACCTCCACCCGTACCCGTCCCTGGGAAGAGTCCAGCACTGCATTCTCTCAAGGATCATCCCAACTTGCAGCCCAGTCGACCTGCCCCGAAGCCCCCTGTTTCCTTGCAGACTCGAACCGCACAGCAATCGCCATATGCTACCAAGGACTCGGGTATTGGCATGGCGCAAGCAGGCGAAGACCTGCACTCGCCTCTTACCCATACTCCGTCCCTGAAGGACAATGTTCCTATGCTCCCCGAAGAGCACCGATCGAGATCGAACTCGCGAGTGAATGGCACCCAACCGCACACCCCAGTCGGCCAACTACCAACTCCACAAACGTCGTATCAACAGCAATTGATGCAACATCAACAGGAGCAGGCAATGGCCCAAGCTCAAGCTGCCATGAAGGGTCAACTAGGTAGATCTGCAAGCACTAAGCAACCGCCGACCCAGCAAATGCCCCCGAGCTCGCAGCACCCCATCAACCGTACTCCGGAAGCCAATGGGGCGGCTAATGCAGGCCATCCCGCGCGCGTCGGACCTCCAGCGCAGCAATCGCGCCCTCGCCAGAGACCACGACAGAGTAGTAGCATAGACGTGGCAGCAGCTTTGAAGCGCATTTGCTCTGAAGGTGATCCCCGCGAACTCTACCGTGGCTTCAATAAGATCGGACAAGGTGCCTCTGGAGGTGTATACACCGGCCATGAACGAGGAACAAACCGACTAGTAGCTATCAAGCAGATGAATCTCGAACAGCAACCTAAGAAGGATCTGATTATCAATGAGATTCTAGTTATGAAGGAGAGCTCCCACCCGAACATCGTCAACTTCATAGATAGTTACCTATGCGGCGGCGAATTGTGGGTTATCATGGAGTATATGGAGGGCGGTAGTCTAACTGACGTGGTGACCTTTAATATTATGACCGAGGGGCAGATAGCCTCTGTCTGCAGGGAAACCTTGAAAGGTTTACAACATCTACATTCCAAAGGCGTTATTCACAGAGACATCAAGTCCGACAATATCCTACTATCGTTGGATGGTAATATCAAGCTCAGTAAGCCACTTTATCCCCTCATATCCCTTTGTCAAAACCGTAACCTAATAATCTTCCCTAGCCGATTTCGGGTTCTGTGCACAGATCAACGAGGCGCATAACAAGCGCACCACGATGGTTGGGACCCCGTATTGGATGGCACCAGAGGTCGTAACAAGAAAAGAGTACGGACGAAAAGTCGACATTTGGTCTCTAGGTATCATGGCGATCGAGATGATTGAGGGCGAGCCTCCTTATCTTACGGAATCACCTCTCCGCGCGTTGTGGTTGATCGCTACTAACGGTACACCTCAAATCAAGGAGGAGCATAACTTGTCTCCATTATTCCGAGATTTTCTGTATTTCGCCCTCAAGGTGGATCCAGAGAAACGTGCGAGTGCGCACGACTTACTTAGGGTATGTGCTCTTCTCTGTTTAACTTTGGAATATGAGCATTCGGTGACTAAACTTGCTATAGCACGACTTTATGAAGACATGTGTCGACTTGGCGTCTTTATCTCCACTTGTCAAAGCTGCCAGAGAAGCCCGACTAGAAGAGAAGGCCAGCAAAGGCCAATGAGGCGGCCGCCCACAGTGTTAAGACATTCCTTTTTCCTCTCAAGGGGATTTTTAGGAGATCTTGGAATAATTCGACGTACTCGACTATGGGGGGATTGAATAGGTACGACTGCACTTATCCGACATCAGGAGTACATCACGCGAGACTGTAGCTGTTTTGCGATATCTCTGGCCATAGGGATGATTACGTTATTACTTGAGTTTACATGGAAGTTACGAGAAGGATACGAATGGAGAGCTGGGAGACGTCGGGCGGCAGGTGATCCGGGTTTCGAATATCATCCCTTGGAGAAGCCGCCCTTTCACCTACTTATGTACATAACGAGACGATACCACCACTACCACAAACACCGACACAAACACCGACACCATCCTCTTCCTTTGGACGAATTCATTTCTCCATCGGACACTAGAAATGAGAGCTAGACGATACGGAATGGATGTCCTCGATGGCATATTTGTCTGAACGGATGTCTAAATGGATGCCTGGATCAAAGGACATTTACAAAGGAAAGCTCAGCCAAACCCTGAGATTTGTTCGATATAAAAAAAACTTTCACATCTGTGCCTTGATATGCTGTGATTGTGAAGTGGGATCGTAGAATGCGACTTATGACGTGATTCGTAATTTCGTAGGTATCGAAATACATGGTATTTACTACCTATCTACCTACCTACATACGTAGAGATGACGATACAAGTAGACTTGGATCTTTAAGCATCGGATAGGGCACAGGTAAAAGCAGGGTCTTGTTTGAGATCCTGTAGTTTTCTCCTTGTGCCACCCTAATATACTGCAGAAGTCAACTGCTATAAATAGTAGAGCGAATAGTCTTTTTACTTCGGATAGCTTCGATAGGTGGATAGGTAGCTAGCCGTTGTTATAGCTGGAGGGTACCTGCTCACAGCTAAAAAAGCAAACTTCATGTAAGGGAAGGAAGGGGGGTCGTTCGACACGAAGCTTCTAGATGGTAAGGGGTGCGGGCATCGCGTCATTTCGGGCTTGTGAGTGACGGGGTGTCGGAGGCGATGGGCCGATGGGTAGACGCGACGGAGGGCGAGGTAGCCGGTCAAGGAGCCGAGATTTTTCTGGTTGGAAAAATTATCCAAGATGAAGGTAACCCATGCTATGTAGATGTTCCGAAGAATAGAGTAGGAATGCCGACGTCAGATTAAGGTAAGCAGATTGAGTATCCATGGCCCCGGGATATCTAAGGTAGGTAGATCTCAAGACCCTTGATGAGACGGCGTCACATCTACCCCAAGGGGCATTTAGGACAGGAGATCCTTTTTACTTTCACAAGCTACGACGTCATACAAGCACATAAACCACGAATTCAAGACCAAAAAATCATAGTAGAAGAGGAAGGCGTACTTTCTCCATTCATGCCTCCGCGCCGCATCGAAGCAGGCGTCGAAGAGGGTCAGTTCAATATCCCAAGCCCCATAACCCCCCTCCGCAGTCAATCCCGGGGAGCTTAGCTATCCCACCTGAGGGTAATTTGTAGTGTCTAATATCTAGATCGAATCCTAAAATTTTTGTATCCCCTTTTTTGTTGTTCGTTAAAAAAAGACGTCGAAGAATTCTTTCTTTTTCTTCCCCTCTATGATGAAGACATTTGGTATCATCCCCCGTTTTCCCCGCTATGTTTGTGTGTCTCGTCCCTTGGTTCTGAAACTGACTCCAGATATCCTGAATGATTTAAGTACGTGAGAGTAGGAAAGGACCAAAAAGTAGAAATCAAATCTATGCCGCGCGCGTTAATCTGCATCATCCCGAAAACGTTAAACCTCAATCAAATGAAGAAGACCATGTTTATTTGGGGGATCACACCCGTGAGACCCGCCGTAGTACCTAACCTAACCACGTCCGTTTGCGATGTACATAGAGTTATCCGGTTTCCGGATAGGTGCGTAAGGTGTGTTAGGGGTAGATAGTGTGCAACACTCTTCAGTGAGAAAGTTGGTTGAACGGGAAAAATAGGCTCGGTGAGGAGGTATCCCGCATACACGTATGTATGTCGGTATACGATGTTGGTGTTCAGGATATTTCGGGAACAATATCAATTAAAACTCCTCGCAATGCCGCAACGCAACGTAACCACACTCGAGGGCTGTGTTGCGGCCCCCCGCATCGGATGAGACACACAATTCGTCTGCCCTCGACCCCAAGCTACCTAGTGCTGCCACGTAGTACGCGAGACTCCGGCTAAAGGGTCAGAGCCGCAATACTGTGCGCACACCATGCCGTAAACTGGTTCTTTCGACATACTTCGTCGAAATGAAAAGCAGTTAGGCATTAGCTAGCTTAGTAGCAAGTGTAACCGCCGTCGATAGCGACGTTGGCACCGGTCATGAAACCGCTGGCATCGCTAGCGAGGAAAACGCAGAGACCGTTTAGGTCATCAACGTTACCAAGGCGGGCCTGAGGCGTGAGGGAGCGCCAAATCTTCTTCTGGGCCTCGAGGGCAGGAACGCGGTTAAGGGCAGTGTCCATGTAACCGGGGGAGATGCAGTTGACACGGATGTTGTACTTGGCCCATTCGGCGGCCAACGACTTTCCGAACTGGATAACACCAGCCTTGGAGGCGTTGTAGCAGGATTGTTCCTGGGGGTAGTTGACGATGCTACCGCTCATGCTAGCAACAAGAACAATAGAACCAGGCTTGCCGGCAGCCATCATAGCACGTCCAACAGACTGGCTCATCAAGAACGAACCAGTTAAGTTGATGTCGATCAAGCGACGGAACATAGCAGGGTCGTAAGTCTCGGCCTTGATGTTGGAATCGGCGATACCGGCACTGTTGATCAACACATCAGGTGCGCCGTAGGTCTCAACCACCGCATCAACAGCGGCATTGATGGCAGCACCATCACGAACGTCAACCTTGAAGAAGGAAACAGGGAGCTGAGTCTTCTGGTGAAGCTCAGCAGCCGCCTCGTCTCCCAATTCCTGGTTGGCATCAAAGATCACCAGGGCCTTAGCACCAGCCTCAGCGCAAGCACGGGCCATGTGGTTTCCGAGACCTCGAGCTCCTCTGTTGATGAATCGTCAGCAACGTTTCAGAATGGTATTGGTATGTAACGGATCCGGCTTACCCAGTGACAATGACAACCTTGTCCATTATGCTCATCTTCTGCATGGTGGGAGGCATTGTGCGGTAGACGGTCTTGTTGAGAGGGACAACCTCGGTATCCTCGGGGGGAGGGAAGGGCTTCGGCTTCGCATCGTCGCGGTTCACGGGAATACTAAAATGATCGCTAGTCGAGCCGGCAGTGCCCGTAGCATCTGGGGAGTAAACGGAGACGGGGACTTCGGTCTCGCGTACGACGTCACTCTTGGAGCGGATAGAGGATTGGCTGAAAGCCCGTTGAGCTGCGGGGAATGCTCTGGGAATGGTAGAAGATGCGCGAGTTCGGGAGATAAGAGGAGCAGCAGCTCTAGTAATGCGAAGTGCTGCGCGACCAGACATTATGACGGTTGTATGTGAGATGTACGTGAGAAATAAAGGTATATGGTATATGTAAAAAAGTACCCAACGAAAGGTAAGTGTATGTCTGTAAGTCTAGTTCTATTCGGATATGAATTGTCTAGAAAGTGGAAATTGTTGTGTGCGTTTAAGTTTGTGGTTTGCGAGTAGGTCGACAAAGTTACCGAGAAGCTCCTTAAGGTCTTAAGGTTGTTGTGGCAATCAATGATCTAGCAGCGAGCAACCTTTTATCGGTTGGGGGCACAAAGCAAACTGGACCCAGACTGAACGAAGCTGGTACCAATTTTTATGGGAATGCCACGGGACTGACAGGTGTTAACTGTCAAGAATCCGAAATCGGGGGTAGCGCCGTAAGAGAAAAAATCAGAAATATTCAAATTCCCAATTTTCCCAATTTTTCAAGGGTGCCAATGGTCCCTAATGGTCCTAATGAATCCCTAAGGGTTCTAAGGGTTGGGTTGAGATTTGAGGTCACAAGACGCTCTTCTGTTTAATTGGATTATTGAAACCCGGATTGGCGTTCGGATGGGTATCCAAGTATCCGTATCCAGAACCCAGAATCGTGGGTATTATCTTCGAAACTAGCCTTGTTAGACTTGTTAGGCTTGTTAGACCGAAAGTCACAGGCAAAACCAGTGTAAAACCAGTGTATTCGTGCTCTCAAGCTTTAAAAAGATTCGTCTGACCGCGTCCTTGGGCGACTAGGGGGTCTTGGGTCTTGACTTGTGTGGGGAGCGTACAATCGTAAAATGTCTTCTCGAAACTGTTTCAACAAAGCTACACTATTCAACAAGGGTATAGTAGAAACAGTACAAAATTGAAAATAAGACGACAACGACAGGCGACGATGGATAGAACAATGTCTATAATAAGAGATGAATGGAGGGGGAAGTAGAAAGGTAATAGTGGCTGAAAGCAATGAGCTGCGAGAGAGAAGACATCCTTTTCTACTCGTTCGCCATCGCTTATTATTCCCTTCCCTCAACAAAATGTGGATTTTCTTTTCTGACACTTGTCAAGACTTGCAGGACTCGCAGCCATCTTTCCCTCTTTTTACCACACATTCTGTACTTTGCAGACTTTGCAGATGGGAAGAAATGGATTTGGGTCAGCAACTAACGATAGCTGCTGTTAGGTCTGTTAGGTACCTACTTCCTTACTTGCTCCTGTCGCTTCTAGATCCAGTTGACTGAACTTTCCAGTTCGCTAACTCCGAAATACCGTTACGGACTATATGTTTGCATGTAGACGCGACTTCGAAAGAAGCCGGTTAGCTTGCCTAGAAAGCGGTAGATGTACATCCTATACCGTATCGGATACATGGTTCAGAGCTGTTTTACGGAAAGGCCGCAACCTTGGAAGTACGGTAAGTCTTAAGGTTTGACGGCGTGTAATATTTGCGCCATCCGTCTCAGATGTACCTTCCAAACTGCCAAAGTATATTTAAGGCCTGCCAAGCGTTGGATCTGCCTCTTAACACGGTTCAATGCTACTGCCACTACCGCCGCTACCTGCATATAAATATGATAAATATGTATCCACGCTGCCACGGTTGTACCGTCAGAATTTGAGCGATAGCGAGGGCAAGGAGGACTCGGGATGATGGTGGTGGCGGATAGCTAGGCGGACAGGAGAAAACGAATTTGAAAATCTTTCTTGGATTTGTCGATCAAGGGTAGCTGTGCCCCGACCAGGTAGCTTTGTTGGCCTGTAAGTACATGAATTATGCAGCGCTATGCAGTAGCTATCCCATGGCTTCCCATGGCTTCCTGTGGCTTTCCCATGGACCCTGCCCCACCATTGACAACCATTAAACCCTAGCAAACTGCCAAGCGAACGCCTAGTCATAGCCAAGCCCCTCTATAAAACCGACCCGACGGGGTCAACGATGGGGCTATGGGTCCGGCATGCAGCCGAATGGATATATGTATCCATTTAGCTTGATTTTTTACCTTTTAGCTCCCTGTCTAGAGCCTTCCAGCTTTGTTCTTTAGAATTTCGAAACTAACCTTATTCAACATCTATCATGGGAAAGAACACGAGTAATAAACCAATTTTGTGTATCAATTTAACTAACAGTGAACCACATGTTCATAACGAGATTTTATCCTTGCAAACATTCTATATACCTAGCAGGTAGTATATAGTTTCATTACTATGAGATGGACTAGTTCATCAGGAGGCTCTTGATATGAGGATTCAAGCGTGGGGGTTCTAGCAGTCTTGTAGTAATACCTAGGTACTTACAACTAAGAGATCACAATCCCCTTCCTAATCCCGTTAGATGTCAACAAGATTGACTGCTTAGGCTACCTGAATAGGTACTTCTATACCCCTATTCACCGTCCGGACTTGTCTTCCTAAGAAGGGAGTTTAGGGGCTTGCGGCGTCAGTAGGTAGCTAAACTGAACTCAGAAGGCTTAAGCATGTTGTCACTTTGTCTTGTCCCAATGGTAAAGATAACCGGGCGCGATAGACCACTCGGGTTTGCGTATAGGTATAGGAACGAGACAGGAAACTCCCTGTACTTACGGATATACCTACCTAATGAGTGATTTGACGTTTGAACGCCGTTCTTTTGAAACTGTTCCTACGCAGCCAGCTTGCATTTTGCGGGGATAAAAGTCATGGAGTCTCTACCCGTACCTGCGGCTTATACAGCTTTCGGGGTCATGTGACGGAAATTGTATATAAATATAACGATCCATGGATTTGAAGAAGCAAGTAAGAATGGGGTAGGGCAGGGCCACACCGCCGGAATGTTCACGATGTTTTTGCCTAGAGCTAAAATCAACATGTTTTCCGGGGTTGCCCCAGTAGGGGTACCTGACGCGGAGCGGAGATTATGCGTCAAATAATTATACCTCAGATCCGTGGGGTCCAATCACTGCTGTCACTCCGCATCGGTGAGGTCTTGGTATTTGGGAGCAGGAAAAAAGGAATGGGAAGGACAGAGTAGGAAAAAAAAACATCGTGAGATTTTGCCTACCTAGACCTCTCGGACTCTCGGTCGTCGTATTGAGACGAGATTAATCTCTCCCCTAACCCCTAAAAAAGGATGTCCAGGTGACCAAAATCCCCCACACTCCCACGTCTCGAGACCTAAACTATCATCCGAGAGGCATTTCATTGACAATAGCGCCGCGTAATGTTGAAAATATTATAATCATGTGTTGGCTTGTTGAGGTGAAAGAAAAAAACGAAGTAAAGCACCGAGGCTCCGTTGGCTAAGAAATCCCGGTTGTTCTATTTGGTATTTCTCAGATTACACAACACGTTGCACCATCTTATCAATCAACCAAAACCTTGGAAGACCTACGTAATTCTGGTCTTATGTACAACATGTGTTACATATACCACATGTCTGCATAGCGAAGTATCACCTTTTGATTTAAGCTTAAGGGGACCACAGTAATAAACGGCGGTCAATCCTGACTTCTAAAACATAGAGTGTTCAGATGTCGACTGCGACTCGACTGTGTTAGTTTAAGCAAATACTCCGATTTGCGGCTCTGTCCGTCTCAATCGAACCTTGCAGCCTCGCCCCCCGTAAAAAGGTGTAGATGAGATCCAGGATCTGCCTTTTTTCTAACACGAGCGCACGGCCAAGCACGCCAACGGTCAGTCTGACAAGTCCCATCTCACATCCCAAGATAGAATTTTGCGTCCCGTATTACGCGCGTCTCTTTAAGAATGCAACCAAGCTAGAAACCTTGTAATGTATGTCCCCAAGTGGGTTGTTCCCTCATATAAGGTAAGTATTCAGGAAACTCGATGCCAGACTGGTTTGAGAGGAAAGGATATTCTCACAGTTGCAAGGAAGACGTTTGGTTTGTTTTACCATCCTTCAACGAGATCCCAGAAGATGCCCAGACCGTAATGCCGGGTGCGTGGGATGTATATGTATGTATCTAGGTAGTAGCCTGCAACACTGCAACACTCCATTTAAAATACTGCGTGCCGAGTGCACTAATATGTGTATTAATATAGGGCGACCGCGGATCTAGGTGGAAGCTAACGCATAACTTTAGTGTATATATGCCGTAGTACAGTAATAGTGCATGAGTATAATGGAGATGTGGTGGACTTTTGTGGGCTTCAGTTAATACGGCAAGAGCTTCAAAACGGTACAGGCAGTTGTAAGCAGGCTGGCAGGCAAGCTGGCAAGGAAGGTAAGCTCTCCGCGGATCCATCTAGTGGGTATCTGTGGGGAAGCCTCAACTAAGCCAGAGAATGAGATCAGCCACACACGCATATGTACCTAGGGAAGTATTGTGGGCAAAAAGTATCCAAGTACATCATTTGAAAGAAAAAAAAGGATGGGCAGACTTGAAGAATCTGACTAGGCTTTTTTAGCAGGCATACAGCAAGGAGGTCCCGAGATTCAATATTCAAAAATCGTTCCAGCTTCCAGGCGGTGTACAAGTGGACATTGTGGACCTCCGACCGGTCGCGGTGATGTTACCGAACTTGCGTTGGCGAACTGCACCATCATTCAACTCGCAGACTCCCAGAGTCGATCGCGCCAACGGGACGCTCGGAGACGATGAAGCCATGAGGCGATTTACAAATTCCACAGGTCGTCGACGGCAAGCGATGGCAAGCTAACACATGCAATGAAGCTTGTTTACCTACCTGCCTACTAAAGTACTATATATAAGTACTATATATCGCATACCTCGTATCTCCCCCTATCTAGGTACCATGATGATGTGGCGTAAGTGGTAGACTGTCAGTGGCATAAACGCCCCTGTCGGAGTCCACAATGATCTGCCAAGATCCATCTAGTTTATCTACGCTCTTGTCTATCAATAGCGGCACAACCGTCATCCCATCTCGGATAGCTATATTTGTTTAACACATTGTGAACCCCGAGCGGAACTGGGGATGCCCACCAAGTCAGTGGTTGTTAATATAAGAGAAAGAAAGAAAGAAGGGAGTGACGAGCACACCTCTCGAATTCGCTAAAGAATTATTATTATAAGGCTATCAAAAGGATAATTGTGGGCGAGCTGACTGGTCAACCGGGGTGGGAAGATCTTGATAGGGGTCTTCTTTTTTTTCAGACCCCCACCACCATTAAGCACATTCATCACATCCTTCACGATACTCGCGGGCATGGCACGAACTGTACGCCGCGAAGTTGCTGATCCCTTGGATCTAGGATTGGTATGTCCTACCGATTATGCTTACCGAGGGTGGCCCCTCCTTTAGGTACGATTATGCCCCTTAACCTGTGTTGAACATAGTCGCTAGTTTACTATGACAAAGGATCTGGGATCATTAATATAACTATCGTTGGAACTGAGGTATTATTCTAACAACCTTGACAGCCCAATTGTAACAGTCTTGTAAGTTTCGGGTGTAGCAGGTCTGAGTCAGAAGATAATATTCACAACTCATTCGTATTCATCTCGCCATCGCGATAGCTTTCTAATGACGTTAAAAATCAGCTGTCGCATTATGAAGTGATAAGCTTTGCGAGCCCGAATCGGAAGCCTACCATGCTCGGCCTTACCCTACGTCGTCACCTTTTCCGACACCCACCCCGTATTACTCCCCCCTGTGAATTCGGTTCTCCTTGCATGAGTGGACTACCAGCACAACACCATCTAACCACTCCGATCGTGTCGGCGCCGCCCTCTACGTCGTTATGTTCTATCATCGGGTAAGATCAGCGCGTTACGTCGAGTGCCGTCCCGCTACCGCTGCAAGCTGCCGAGAGCGATCAGCTCATAATCCGAGTTTGGCTCCGCCCAAGACTCCATTCTTGCGCAACAACGTCCCACCGGGCCAGATCCCGGTCCCAGGCTCTCGGTATTCATCCATGTCTATAACTTTGACCGCTCTCTTCTGATGGTTCTATGGAGTCGAAGTTATCCATATAAAAAGTCTGCTTCGGTTTGCCCAAGTCTACTCAGAATCAAATAACGAAGAGCGGTGACTGTTGCAATATTCATTCTCATTTCTCTATTATAGCATTTCCAGGGTTCTTTAGCTACTACACTACCTACTAACAGCCTTTTTTTAATTCTACAAAGTAACAATAGGTACTCAAATGAGTACCTAAACCTGCCTACCCTACCTACTGACCTGCTTTAACCAACGTGGCAATACGGATAGATCTTGAAGATGTCGAGCTCCGGCCATTATAAGACATCTACTACAATAGGTTGTCACTGAAACTTTTCTAATTTCGAAATTAGTTCCACTGCTTGTTTCCTTGGTACCTAGGTATACATCTAAGGCTTTAAATTATTTTGAAATTCGAAGATAGCGTTGACCATCGCCTTTCAGCCCATATTGACTACCTGGTAGGTGTAGCTGGCGCCTTTTCGTCCCGCCCTTTAATATCATTCTGTGCCTCATCCTGTGTGATTATGACGCCCATAGTTAATGAGCGTTCCATTTCCACGAGAAAAATACGAATAATGAGACAATAGGGGCGTACGAGGTTTGCCAGGAGGGAACATTAGCTCCTTTAATTGGCTACCCTTCGCAATCGCCCCCAAGGTGTTGTACAATCGGGAATGTCCTCGGCAAAAGATTTTAGCAATCCAGAGCCTTCGCCTCATATTTCATAAACATGATGCTGCCTCATTACTTACTTATTCCAACACGATATATCACATTATGGATAGACGGTGAAGATGTCCAACGTTGTGCTTCGAGGACCAATCCCAAGCCCGCCGCCTTGTCAGACATGTGGTTTATCTTCGGTGAAGACTTTTACTTGCGTTCAGTGTAATAGTCTAGCATTTTGTGAATCATGTTGGCCGAAATGGGTGCTCCATGTCCCTGGATCTGTTGGCTGTGAGTACTTATTTCAAAGCTACACATTTTCCTATCCTATAATCAATGGAGGGAATGATTTCTTTACTTCATTTACTATACAGGAAGGAAATGCACACCCAAAGCTGACTATCACAGTGGGCGGGAAGCCACACGAGAAAGCAGATCCGGTGGTGATCGGAAGACTTCGTCAGATATTAGAACCCGTACGTACAGAAGCAGAACATGAAGCCGAACTGGTCAGGGACCGGGAGACGACATGGTTTGGTTTCGGCCGGGACTCCTCAGGACATCCTATCTTCCAGGACTATGGGAGGTTCGCTGCAATCATGAGCGAAAGCCATTCAAGTGGAATCGCGGACCGATACCCTCAGCTTGTCTCTTTTATAGGGGAAACAGGTAATACCATTTCCTTCGTATTTCAATTTCTTGTCTTCTTGTACACGGAATTTATCATGAATAGGACAGTATGACAATGAATTTCCATAGAAACCAATTAACCAAAGAATAGGGGCTGGGAAGAGCACCTTAGTAAAGCTTTTGATAGACCGTCAGAGTTCGCACTCTTCGGAAGGTATCAGTCATCTTAGCCCAGTCACGTCTTCAAATCACGATTATATCCCAACGACCGGGGATGTCCATCTTTACGCAGACCCATCAACTATTCTCACCGATGCCCCTTTGCTATTTGCAGATTGTGAAGGATTCAGTGGCGGCGAGGCGATGCCTAAAGCTCTGCGGCATCTTCAAATTGATAGCCAAGGGGAGGGACTTTCGTCTCAGGGGGATATGAAGAGCTTGCTACGATCAAGATACAGTTCTCAAAGATACATCTTTTGGGCTAATAGCCCCCTAACGCGAAAGAGAGAATATACAGTCTCCCAGCTATATCCGAGAATTCTATATACCTTCTCAGATGTCGTGGTCTTCGTTCTACGTAATCCAAGATCATTCGAATCTACGGTTCTCGACAAACTCGTGCGATGGGGCGCATCATCAGTTGATAAGTCTCTCAACCAACCAATCCTACCTCATGCGATTATCGTACTCAACGCAACAGAGGATGTCGATGAAAGCCAATGGGATGTAGCAACTGCAACCTGGATGCTCATGTCAGCTATTCAAGGTGCAATTGAGCGAGAACCGATGCTCTATGAATATGTACAAACTTGGCAGAAGCGTGGTAGGTACATAAAAAGCACCGAGGATCTTCTGCGGCAATATTACAGTTCAGTTACTATAATTCGCATTCCACGTCGAGGTTCATACATGCTGATGGATCAGCAAGTCGAGAAACTTTCCAATCTGATTAAGGACCGTTGCTCCGATTCGCACCTGAGAAAGAAACAAGCAAGAATGCTCGCTAATTCTGACACGTTTCAAGTATATCTTCAAGCTGCATATGATCACTTCACTAAAGACTTAGAATCACCATTTGATTTTGTCCAAGAAGCCCTACGAAACAACCCCGTCTCACGTAGCTTCGAAGGAAATATCCTAAATTTAGCTATTTTTATGAAGAATCACTCGAAGAGCAAGAGCATTCGAGGTGACCCAAACAAGCTATTCCTAAAACTCGCACCCATGGTAGCATCTTGTGTTATGTTCGATGCCGTTCGCCAGAACAGACTAGGTCAGTAGGTTCGACTGGGGTCGGAATATATGTCTATATCCTCCATGACTCTATAGATACGTCGCTGACCATACCCACTGATTCAGGCGTTGGTTCTCAGCTTCTAAGCAATACGTATGCCGACCTATGCGTATCAGCCCTCCAGATCTTTGCAGATTTACATTGGCCCTGCAACTTCCAGAAGTCTGCACACGAAGCAGCCCAGGGGCGCTGCTGTAATGTCAAATCGGGACATAATCCGAAAGGTCATCAAAATCATTCCGGGAAAATAATTGGTCATGGACAATACCAATCTGACTTCGATCTTTCAACGTTTATCCCTAAGTGGAATGAATTGATCAAAGAAAGCCTTGTCAAACTGCAGACCGCAGCGTATGAGCTAGGCCAAAAGCTGCCAGGTAGAACTGACCGTGAGTTCCATCCTAAAATCTTATAACATTCATTGTATTCCCATTACTCGAAGTTCCTGAATCGTCCTTTATTTTGATTGATGGGCGAAAATAGCTAATACTATGTCTAATAGTCCAGATTACCTCCATCCTACACCGAGAACGTATCGGCTTATTTTATAGGGCTCTTGGGAACTTACCCAATTTTGTTAGCCACTCTGCTTGTTTCTCATGTCTTAGAGGACTACCAGAATGCGTTCTTCCATGCGGGCACGTATTGTGTCTGACCTGTGTGAGAACCTACGGCCGAACTAGCTCAAGGACTACCATTGAATTAAATCGCTGTCCACTCCATGTCCGGGATGTCATGGCAGACCCTCCTTGGATCATCAATGTTAAGCCACCATTTGCCGGAGTTCGTGTTCTCTGCTTAGATAGGTAGGAATGACCCCCTCCCCCCACCAATCACCTCAGACTCTAATAGTTCCTTTCATAGCGGCGGAGTAAATGGCATTGTCGAATTAAAGGTACTACAGGCCATCGAGAAGATTCTAGGACCGAAACTACCTATCCAACTTTTCTTCGATTTGATTGCTGGCGCAAGGTAAGCAAGTTCGCTTTGTGGATAGAGAGAAAACTTACTAACACTTGGAAGTGCTGGTGGTATCATAGCTCTTGGAATAGGGGTAAAAGGGTGGTCAGTCAATAAAACCATCCAAGAGTTCAAGACTCTCTATCATGAAGCCTTTACACCCCGAAGAATGATTAGCTTGCCGCTCTTCAAAAGCCTATCTAGTACTTACCATGGCAGTATATATAAAACGAAACCGTTGGAAGTATCACTCAAGATAAGGTTTTCCGATCAGAGTCTTTTCGGAGGTATTCAGTCTCGACATGAGATGCCTATCAAAGTCGCGATTACTTCTACAACCGTCTCCGGAGGTAGAGATGTCGTATTTTCTAATTATAATCGACCAGATCCTATAGATAGGAGTATGTTTCATCATCATTTTCAACTACAAGCTGCTCACGCTATTTAGTTCTCCCCTACGAATTTGTGCGTCCTGGTGAATCATCAAAGGAAATCAAAATATGGGAAGCGTAAGTACCTACTCATTCAAACGCCATATCCACGTTCTTGTCTTAACAAATGGATAAGTGCTCGCGCTACTACCACCGCTACACCTTACTTCAAGATATTTCAGAAGGAGGAAACGGGAGACCAATATGTTGAAAGTATCTCACAGAAGGCTTATCCAGTTGAGGTAGCACACCAGGAAACGAAATTGATATGGAGCGATATCGCCAACTTACCTCCAGACATTATGCTTTCGGTTGGTACGGGCTGTAACGTCAAGGATGGGAATACGTCTCAAAGCGGAAACTCTACTAACTTAACTTCTAATACTTTGAGCTCGACGAGCATGTTTCCCTTGGCAACGATTGGGAATCCATTCTCTAAATCAGCCAGAGAGGTTGATAAGACTGACGACCAGGCCTGTAATCGTACCTGGAATAAGTTTGTCAGTGGAAAATTCACGTCAGCTCCATCTAACATGACGGAGGAGCGTCGACGCTATGTCCGTATTTCCCCTGAACTTAACATACCGGCGATAAAGTTTGATGATATCCAAAGAGTTGATGAAATTGAACGAGAATCAGAGGAAGTGCTTCAGCAGAACATGCTAGTAATCAAAGAGGTGGCACATAGATTGATAGCAAGCACATTTTTCTTCGAGAAGGAAGTTGGCTCTGTTAAACAGACGACCTCCGGCTACACGTGTAAAGGTAACTCTCGTATCTAAGCATTTACCCTACTAGACTGACACCGAATATCTAGGATCGATATGTTGCAGATTCCGGAGTTGGTCCGACGAGATGAAAAGCCTTGGGGCTTTCTTCATATCAGGCCTCAAGGGAAACTTCGAGCCTTACTTCTTGATCGAAGACGATATCCCCGGAGGAAAAGCACAGCACATTGTACTTACCGAGGCCGCTATTCGCAACATGCAACGGCAGGGCTACTTTGATATCGAACCTATCCAGATCAATACGCTGAAAGAATACGCAGCGATTAAGATATCGCTCTGTTTGCAGAGCGCGTCTTACATTTCCGGGGAGATCACATTACCAATTAGCGGGTTCCCGCGTCAGTTAATGAGCGAGGACGCCAACTATGCAGGTATGTTGCCACGTTCTCATGATCTGATAGTGCTAACACAATTGAGCAGGCTCATACCCAGGATCAACCCTTCTTGCTCGACAAAATTCACAAAATTCATCCAAGGAACCAACGGCAACATCTGATATCACGGATTTAGCCACCAAATTTTCGTCATTGTCGAAATCAGTGGCGGAGCTGCCAGAGTCTCAAGCACCGATGCCCGAGCTTCCTTCCGAAGAGACACGGGCGCCTACACGCAAAAGCTTGGGTCTTGGATTGCCGGAGTTAGAGGGATCTCTTAGGATCTGATGCGCGATTTTTGTTGAACTCGTATATGTTGAGATGCAGCCAGTTTGCTCGGTGGCTTGCATTGGCGTTCTAAGAGTGTACAATAGAGCGATGATCTCCGAAGATATGGTGTATTGCGGACAATTCTCTCGTCCTAGGTCAATCCTTTGCTCTTTATAATTGAGTACATCTTTCTACGAAGAACCAAAATACTCTGGGTGTATACAGTTAGAGTGGTATTTTAAGACCGTCTTCCTCAGGATCCTGTTTGATTACTGTGAAGAGACGTTTGAACAATGGGTCCTCAAGCCCCGCTGTGTCGGTGGTGGCGCTGGAGATAGCATCACCTCCGAGCCACGTACGCGAATAATTACAATCTCCAAAACACCTCAAATCAATTTTGCGTGAGGTTACTTTAAAGACTTCTTAGACTGATTGATCTGACTTGAGGCTCATACTACGAAAGATCAAAAATTACTCGCATCTGTATGTATGTCTCTACCAAAGAATTGGGAAGTATTGCAAAAGTATTCAAAGTTATGCGATACTCGTATTTTAGGCTGTATCAGCATCGTAGAATACTTGATCAATACTTACCCCTGAGCAGCCAATCTTCATCAGTGCTCAGTGCTACGCGTCCCGCATGCCCCACTTATTAGCCTGCCATCGAGACTGCGAGATTAAATTAAAAAGATTCTAAGATTGAATTTTGTTCTTTTCACGATTCCTTCTTTGCTTCCAGTCGAACGACTATCATTTCGAAATCGACGAACCCACGGCTTATTACTGTATGATTACCGACCTAAGATCTGCGATGGCAGTCGCAGAAGGAGATCTTGATGCTATCGTTCGGATGAGCCAGGCTCTATTATCCGAAGTCATCTGACTGTCTCGAAGTCTTGGTTTTCTCACTGTGCCATTTCTTTTTTTCGCCCACCCTCTTCGCGTCCAGCAGCCATGTTGAAGGGTCTGTGCGCTCTACGGATCCTCGAGGCCGACTATGCCACGAATGAACCGAATGAACCGCTATATAGTGAGAATATTATAAGATGGATATTATAGTGTGAGTCTGTGTGCCTTGGATATACTTTATCTCTCTATTACAGGTTTTCGAACTTCCAAAGGGATAAGGTAATATGTGTTTTAATATTGCTAAGCATACCTCACGGAAAACACCAAACATATTCGTCAATTTCGTTTGCCCTCGTCAACTTTAATTCCTAGATCTTGTGCGGCTGAGCCGCTCGTGTGACCGTGTCCACAACATTAATGAGATCTATGTCTCGCTTAAGCTAATTACGTTGTTTCTTCAATCAAAACGAGTCGGGGCCTTTGTATAAAAAAAGAGATGCCCTGGAAATATTCCATGTCTAATGTAACGACTGAGGTTTCATGTATATCTCCCCTTGACCGGGGTTGGGTGTCCACAGGAGTCTTGGATTCTTCAGCCTTGTATCTCCGTCCAATCACTCATCTTGCCTTCGCATCTGTGTGGAGCTAGTCGTCGACCTCGAACAGGACCCTGCCAGGTCCATGTTTGAGGATCACAGACCTTTATCTCCACTATTGCGGAAGCCCAGGTTGACGGAGATGGCTAGAGAGACTGAGATCCCTCGAAACCCTCGCTTGGTGCTGAGGGCTGGTCGCTCCCCTACTTTGTATTATCACCAGCTCGATTTTGCTACGTCTCTTTCTCCTCTTCCTCTCTTTCGTGTGTTGGCCCTGACTATCGCCGTCGTCGACCACCATGGCGCCGTAATTACACTCACTCACTAACTGAACGCCACACCAACATGACTTATTCGCTTCTCGGTTAGTCCTTTTATATAATATCTTTGAATATCTATACCCATTGAGTGGGCTTTTACATTCTCTATCTGGCCGATATATCCCGCGCCGCCGACGTAATGGCGACTTCAGGCGTAACGCAGGCCCTTCTGGGCGCCTTTTTCTTCGGCATCTTGTTCAACGCGGCGTCAGCTGCCCTGGTTTTGTACGTTATAGGTCATGGCTCAACAATCTTTCGGGACGGCCTGAGGCTGGTCCTCATATTATTTCTCCTATCTTCCGCCGCTTGGGCATTGGTCGAATTTATCGCTACTATTATCGAGCCTATCGCGGGCACCTCGTGTCAAATTGCGGCGGTCTTCTCGTCTGTTTTTGATCAGTTAGGGAAAATTTTCATCGAACAGTACTTGATATGGGCGACACGAGGAGAAGGAAAGAAGGCGGGTTTAAGTTTGGTACCGCAAGTACTACTCCTAGGACGATTTGGTGTTGGTATGGCATTTATCGGCCTTACGGGAAACGAGTTCAACCCTACCTGTGTGCCCGTATCTAAAGTATTCCCGGTCGCTATCACTGTCATTGCGTTAGACGCCGTCATTTTTGGTCTGCTAGCTATTCAAGCTTTATCCATGGGCTCGGCGAAGGACAATGCGAGCAGCCCATGTGCCCCGAAGAAAAGTGTCGGCATGGTTGTCATTGGGCTAGGAATATGGATAGGGGTTAGTATCGCTGATGTGTTATATCAACTCTAATGCTAATTGTCTATAGATGAGCGTGGTCCTTCTTCTAGGCATAAAGTCAACTGAGTTGGTATTGAGAACCACACTCCCTGCTCTTGGCCTAGCAATCCTAGTTGGTACGTATTCAACCTCACATTAGTTGCCTTAATTGCTAATAGGATAAAGCACTGGTGACTATGCTCTCGGGATCACTTGTTATTCCTCGAGGTCCACCTCCGCGAAGACCGGACTCTCCGATGACTCGAGACATGGGTAGGGACTTGTCGTCGTCAGACTCTGGTGAATATCCTCCGTCTCGTTATGAGGATGTGAAGGGTGTAACTACCACAATGACTATGGCCGCATACGCCGCCCCTACCGATGGCTCTATGCCCGCCGTTTCGTTCCCGATCACACCGACACCTGATCAGGGGAAAGCTAAGAAACATATCAAGTTCAAGGGTTCGGCAAGCAAGCTCGTAATCTCGAAGCCGGTTATTGTGGAGCAGGAAGGCATGAATAATCCCCTGGAAAGAATACCGACCGTCGATCTTGCTACCGCCGCGAACTTCGAAAGGGAACGACGGATTAAGTTGGCGCAGCGTGGATCGACTCTTATCGCACAGCGACCGGCCCCGCAACCACCAACTGCTGAAGGACAAGATGGAATACTTTCTAGGGAGATCAGCACGAAGAGGAAGCAAGTTGCACCTGCGACGTTGGCGCAATTAGAGAGATCGGTTTCGACTAAGACTACCAAGACGACCACAGGACTTTCTGTAGAGGCAAACGCGTCGTCTACTTCCTCGGAATTGTCACCTGGGACTGAGAAGATTAGGAGGAGGTCGCCGCGTCAACCCCCTGCGCCAGCAGTTCCGTCGACCTTCCAACCTATTCGACCTGGCGAGCCAATTCGTATACCAATCCCAAGGCCTCGAACCCCACCCGAGTCGCCAAAGTCTGAACCGGTGAAGACTCCGCTCCAAAGACGCCCGACAACAGGACTGCCATCGAATCCTCGCGCACAAGCTTTGAAAGCAGCAAGGGAGGCCGAAAGCCAGAGACAAGAAACTGTGATGTTCGTCAACAATATTGTCTACGATGACCCGAGCGCTGTGGATAATATCATGCAAGGAGCTTCCAAAACTCCCATAGCACCCCTCAACTCTCGTGATTCGGTTGTCAACCGACCGCGCCCAATTCCCAGGAAAGGTGATAAAGATCGCCAAGTTTTCCCTGCAGAGCTATCGCCTAGCCAGAACCACAGACGATCAAAATCAGCCGGCTCGGTCGCAAGCAGGAAGTCCATCCTTCAGTCCATGCCTGGAAGCCCTACGCAGCTACCTCCTTTACCACCACCTCCTAAGAGTGCCGGCAACGTACAACGTCCTCTTCCTAATGACACAAAGAGCATGACATTTGACGAGAAGATGAATTTCTTATACACTACTCCTCTCAGCGCTCCCTCGACAGGCAATGCTACGGAGAAGCGACGATCTGAAGTTCCCCAGATACCTCCTCTACCAGCTACATTTTTGGCAGATGCACCACCACCCAAGACCGAGAGCATCCCTGAGCCTGACTCCAACAGCGAAAGGAGAGTGTCTAAGACAACTGATAGGAGTTCAATTCGGACTACGAGCATTCTTGGCATCGAAGATATCCCACCTCAACTTATATCTAAGGTTGAAAACTCTCGAAATACGATCGACGAAGTAGGCCAATCTTGGCTTCCGGGAATTTCGGCCGAGAATGAAAGACAAAAGCGCCCGTCGGATGAAAAGAGCAACCGGAGATCGTCCCCGGTCCTTCCGGAAGCAAGCCGTTTCAGCATGTCATCTATGAAGACCGAAAGCAGAGTCCGAGATGATGACAGGAGTACTATCTGGGGTTCCGTACACTCACCTGTTGTTGCCGTTGATATCCAACAAGCACGACGACTCAATGCTCGGTCAACGTACATTCAGAACTCTCAGAGCTCTCGTATTTCCGAGGAACCGATAGAACGTAGTTCTTATGCTAACATTCCTGACGAGGTCATGGAGGTTATGCTGGATACGTCGGATAGTCCGGTCGATCAACAGAAGTCTCCCGAGAAAACAGTGCAAGAGATTCCCACTTTTCATCACCGAGTTGGCGAGGAATGTCCGGCATTTTCTACCAGAAAGGACAAGTTACGGTCGAGGAAGATGCCGCCGCCGGCTCCCCTCGTTCTCAATAGGAAGAACAGCAAAAGAGCGATAGTGATTCAGCCTGCAGAACCCTCACCACTAGAGTCGCCTGAGGCTGCATACCAGATGATCCAAGCTCAGTTACAGAAATTTGAGCAGCCGAACCGGGACTCAGCAGGGAGCCAAGGTGGACGCCTAGCGCTACTAGAGAACCTGGAGCGTGAGATGGGTCAATTGGAGAACAAATGGCAGAGCCGTGTCGATCGTGATTCTATGTCGAGCATCGGCACTACCACATCCAAGGGTTCGCGCCCACCCTCAATCGCTGAACGCAGAGCATCCCGGAGGGCATCCCTGCGCAATGCAACATTGCGATCCAAGAGCCAAGAAACTACCGGCACACCTTCATCTCAAAGCTCCGGGACAAGCTCCGAAAACACACAGGCCAGCGCCTGGCAAGCTCGTCTTGCCGAGGCTCAGATGGAATATATGAAGAGCACTCCCGACCTACTCATGAAACGTAACAACCTTAACTTCCTCTCTGTTTCCAAGGCTGCACTGGGCAGCCCGAGTCCTCCCGACACTGACGAGTCTGATTACGATAATGAAGCCCCCGGTAGTGTACAGCAATTGCAGCCGACGGTATACAAACCGGTGGCTCAGGTGCATGAGCTCTGGAAACCGCAGTCGCCTGTTCAGCATCCGGTCAGCTCGGGTCTTTGGGTTGGCGTAGCTAAGAAGTCTTCTCGGACTAACGAGGTTGACGAACTTCCGGGCTTAACTGTACGTCCGGCGATTAGAAAAGCCTCGGACTCGCTATTAATAGAAAGCTCGCGATTATGGGAGAAGCCGACTAAGAACGGAAGCACTAGCGCGATGGAAGGGCTATGGAAGAAGTATGATCCTTCAGGATCGAGCGGGGCCGCTACCCGCCGCGTCACCATTCGTCCGCCTCGTAGGAACAAGCGTGCCACATTATTGCCGGACATCCTCGAGAATCCTGAGCCCTTACCGGACAAACGAGGAACTCTAGGACTCTTCCAATTCCCTTGGGGAGAAAAGAGCGAAAATGCCAGCATCCAACCTCGACCTGCCCGCATGTTCATGGCTATGCCCGGAACTATGACAACGGGAGGTCCAAAGATTAATGCAGTATTAGAAGCTAGATCAAAACAATTGGAAGCCGAAGAGTTTACGACATCGTTTTTCGACGACTACGAAGCGGAAGAAGAGGGCGACAACTTCGCCTTCTCGGATAGCGATAACGAGGGTGACGATTTTGACGAGAGTACGCTTTGGGAGATTGCCAACTTGCTTAAGTCCGAAAAAGTACCCTCGAAGAATAGTTTGCTTCCCTTGCCGCTGGAAAGCCCTGCATACGCCACTTCTCCCATTTCCGCGAATGACATCGTTGAGCAACCAACTGAGGAGTATCGTGACGATGGTTTAGTGTTGGAGGAACCAATTCCAGCAGACCGCCTACCCCGCCCGACTTCGGAACCTGCATTAGTTCAACCTCTACTCTGGACCCAACAAGAACTCATGCAAGTCAACACTGTCGGTCTTCCTCAACCAGATTCTCTTATCTGGAAGAGCTACATCGCAGATCCCGCAACGATGGCCCGATCAAAGTTCCAATTTGAAGGTATTCCTTCGATTGAAAGCTACGAGTTATGGGAACCGAAGCCCAAGAACATCAACACAAACAGCACCGGACTACTATGGAGTGCAAGCAAGCCAACCCACAAGGCCTCAACAGTCTCACCGAAGGCGAAGACTGTTGCACACAGCAAGGCTTTATGGGTAAGACCTATCGTTACTTTAACTTCAGAAATTAGAGGACTATTTAGCCCTAGCCACTCTAGGGCTGACTACCGAAGAACGTCTAAGCTACCCGCTGCTATTGCGATGGAAAGAAAGCCTCGCACCGTAGAGGTGCACCTGGAGAAGCTGACCTCGACAACTCTCTGGGGAGGAAAGGCTGCAACTAAGTCTTCCTTCATGTGGGAGAGGCCAATTGTCGTCTACGCTAACGAGCACGACGGACTTTTCGACAGCAATAAGCCCAGATCCGACTTCCGCAAGAGCGCGAAGGAACCTGCTGCTATTTCCACGAAAAGAGCTGCTCGCACGATTGAGAAGCCGTTAGCGAAACTCAGCACCAACAACTTATGGGTTCGGGAAATTGTCGCATCGCCTCAACCCGTCAAAGGCGCCCAATTATTCGTGTCTAAGAAGTCTGTGATGACTACCCGATCAGTTAAGACAGATGCTGCGATTAGGGTTCAATCAACTCTCTTGTGGCAAAAGCTTGAAATAAACCCAGAGTCTGAGTACGAAGGACTATTTAATGCTAGCATCGCCAGGAACAACTATCGCAGAACTTCGAAAGCCCCAGCGGCCATTTCAATTATTAAGAAGCCTCGTGTAAATAACGAGCCTCTGCCAATACTCACAACAACTAACCTCTGGACTGGAGAGTCTTCAAAGTCCGAGTCCGCTGCTTCTACTCCCGAGTTAATCAAGGCGCGCGAGATTCCAGCACCGATTGTAACGAAGTCGATGTGGGAAAAGTCTACTCTGCTAGTCTCGAGCTCAGAATTCGAAGGTCTATTCGACGCCAACATCGTCAGAATTGATTTCCGGAGAACATCCAAACTTCCAGCTGCGATCGACATGACACGAGTGCCTCGCAAGGTGGAAGAGCCCCTCCCGACCCTAGCAAGCACAAGCCTTTGGGAGAAGAAATCGCAATTGAGCTTCGTTCCCTCTCCTACTAGCGTTTCTCTATGGTACAAGCCTGTGCTGTCGATGCCCACTTCGTCCGGTCTCTTCCAAGTTGACCCGACTCGCAAGGTTTTCCGAACAACCTCAGCAGAACCAGCTGCGCTCCGAATGGTCCAAAAGCCTCGTTCTATCAACAAACCTCTTCCAAGACTCGAATCCACTCGCCTTTGGGCTACGAGCCAAATCACTTCAGTCGAAGTTGATTGGATTTCGATTTCTTCCGTCGGACCCAAGAGCCCCTCTCTCGCTTCCGAATCTGAAGCAAGCTCAGCGCCCTCGTCACCCATGTCTGATTCATCGTCGGTCAAGACGACCGCTACCAAGGCGTCATCCGCTAAGAGCTTCTTCAGCGGCTTGTTTGGGCGAAAGAAGAAGGATGCTGAGGCCTCTAAGGCCCCTAAGGATTCTCTCAAGGCAGAGCCCGAAATCCCCGCTGTGCCGGAATTACCCAAAGAATTCGTAGTAAAGAACTTGGACGAGCAGCCCCGCAAGAAGCCAGCACACCTCCCTCTCCGCAAGTCGCACCGCCAGAGCGTCGCTTATCGCGCGGACTGGGACGGTGAGTTGCGAGAAGCCATTGCCGCTAGCTACCCCGGCACCATGGTCGCTCTAAGGGCCTCTTACCCTCAGGATTGGGAAGCAGAACTTCAGGAGGCTATCAAGGCAAGCTACGTACCGGTAAAACTTGTTCGCAGACCCGCTACACCTAGAGCCTGGTCCGTTGCCCTCCAGAAGGCCATTGTTGCCTCTTACCCGGAGATCAGGTTCTCGCGTGGCCAAACTCTACCGTCTCAATGGACAGCTGAGCTCCAGGATGCCATTGCCCAGAGCTATCCTGATGTTGAAATTCTCGACGTCACTGTCCGACATCCCGTCTTCATGGGATCCATGAAGACCACCGCTGAGACGGTCCACCCGGCGATTGGCCCAAAGGTCATAAGGAGCAGAGGAAACTCTAGAAGCAAGGTTGTGAAACCTGCTAGCTTCGATGCTGCTGTTCGACACCCCGTATTCTTCGGTTCTATGAACACGAATGCCCAGTTCGTTCACCCGGCAGTCCCTGCTAAGACAGCAAAGCAGAATGTGACGGGCAATGCTATGTCGGCACCTCAGCTCTGGACTAAGTCAGCAAAAACTGAAGTTGCCACAGCAGGTCATATGTGGACCTCCAACGGCTCTACGTCGAAAGTCCAAGAGACGTCCGAAGTCAACGTTGCGCATGACAACCTACGAAAGCCCAAGGATGCCACCCAAAGACCTGAGATGAAGGTTGACTTCAGCAAGCAAAGCATGTGGAAACGCAGCGAACCTCAGTCCCAAAACAGGGACTGGATGGACGACTCGATGAAGAAGCGCTTCTCGCGCATCGAGCTACGATACTAGGTCCCTACCTAGTGTCCACCCACCCAGGTAAAAATAAGGAAAAGGAGGAAGGTTACGAATTTTTGAGGGGTCGGTGTTAACGGAGCGTTATATAAGAGAGCATACTATCTAACCTACTAAGGATATACCCCTTTCCCAAGTGTACAACATCTAATGGCTTTTACAGCCGCATCATATAGTTACCGTTCTTTTACTTTTCTTTTGCATGGTTTTTGAGTTAAGTTACGCGTTTAGCGTTACTGTTATGTTATGTATGTACGCAGCGTCACGCTTGACGATATTCAGATAGCGATATATAAAAGTCATTGAAGACTAAGAGGCAGCGAGATTTTTGTGGATGTGCATTCTTCCGACCTCTTGCTGCTTAAGTGATCCAATATCCGCAGTATGAATTATCATACGAAAGACCTTCATAGTCATTCCTCGTCCAATTTCCCTTTAAGAGTTCTGATCCCTCGAACTTTATGCCGCCATCGCTAAGAGAAGAATTCAAGGTCCCCAAGACTTTCCCATCGCCATCTACAACATCCGTACTAGCCGCCCCAGAATCCTCATCCGTCCCAAACAACACCACTTCGACATCCGTCGTGTAGTCGTAAGCAGCACCCTGAATCCCTTGCTTCCCAAGCACCAAAATCGCATTCCCCCTCACGTACAAAGGCATACTACTAAACCCATGTCGCTCCCGAAACCACCCCGGACCCTTCCGCGTCCGGTTCGTAAAGAAACACGTCCACATCCCCTTCGGCAAGTAAAACTCGACCTCCCCCGACTCCTCGAAAACCGGCGCCGCAAGCAGCTTCTCACCGATCATAAACTGCCTATCCAAATACCAACTCGTCGGGTCCTCCGGAAACTCAACACACATCGCGCGCATACTCATCGGCAACCCTTGCTCCACGGCTTTTGTGCCTTGGGCCATTAGGTACGGCATCAAGCGGGTTTTTAGGGCGGTCCATTGGGCGAGGATCGAGGAACAGCCAGTGGGGGACCGGTCGTCGTTGTCGATTAGCCAGGGCACGCGGTAGGAGCCGCTGCCGTGCAGGCGGCTGTGCGAGCACAGGAGCCCGAAGGCCACCCACCGTTTGTACAGCCAGGAGGGCGGGGAGCCTTCGAAGCCGCCGATGTCGTTCGACCAGAATGTGAAGCCGGAGAGCCCGAGGCTTAGGCCGCCGCGGATGGATTCCGCCACTGGGGTTGTGAGTATGAGTTAGGGGTTAAGAAGAAAGGAAGGAAAGGGAAAAGGGGATGCGTACTGGCTTCTGGAGTGGACTCGCAGTCTCCGCCCCAGACGAGCGGGAATTGTTGGGTCCCGGCGCAGGCGGCGCGGGCGAAGAGGACGGCTTGGTTTTTGCCGTAACGGGCTTGTAGGGCGTTGTAGACGATTTTGTTGTAGAGGTAGGCGTAGTAGTTCTGTTAAGTGTTAATATCGCAGTCGAACCTGGGTGGCCTTGCAAACAAACTTACATGCATCTTATGCGGATCGACGTCCTTATCAAACCACTGCACATCCAACGTCGGGATTCTCTCCCCAAAGTCGGTCTTGAGACAATCTACCCCCTTGTCGAATAATTCGTTCAGACATTCGGTATACCATTTCACTGCCTCAGGGTTCGTGAAATCGACAAGTCCCATCCCGGCCTGCCATAGATCCCACTGCCAAATATCCCCGTTCTTCCGCTTGACCAAGTATCCCTTCTCGGCTGCGTGCGCGAAGGCGACACCATGTTGTGCGATGTATGGGTTAATCCAGACACAGACTTTACTGACCAGACCGGACGACTTGAGCCTAGCGATTGATGCCTTGGGATCAGGGAACTTTTCGGAATCAAAGATGAAGTCTGTCCATTTAAAGCCCTATACAGCATCAGAAAATCATCTCGAGGGTTTAATAAGGGGAACTATGAGCTTACCTTCATCCAGAAGCAATCATAATGAAAAACATCCACCTGTATATCCCGCTCCTTCATCCCCTCAAGGAACGAAGTAACAGTCGCCTCATCATAATTCGTCGTAAAGCTAGTCGTAAGCCAAAGCCCATAACTCCACCCCGGCACCTTCGACGGCCTCCCCGTCAAAACCGAATACCGATACAACACCTCCTTTGGTGTGGGCCCGTATATAATATACCACTTCAGCCTCTGCCCCTCAACGCTCGTCTGTGTGCGACAACACCGCTCACTCCCGATCTCCAGCTCCACTCTCCCAGGCGTGTCTATGAATACGCCGTAACCCCGACTACTCAAGAAGAACGACACGTTTTTATACGCCTGCTCGCTTGACGTCCCACCATCTGCATTCCATAGTGATATGGCCTGGCCGACTTTGTTGAAGGCGCCGAAGCGCTCGCCCAGCCCGTGGATTGTTTCACCCACGCTTAGATTTGTCTGCGTGAACACGTAGTGCGCGAACTTTGTCATGTCCCCCGTCTGCAGCATGTTGCTCCACGCCGGGCTATACGCTAAGCCCACACTGCGTGAGGAGAGCGAAGTTAGGACTTTGGCGGGGTCCTTGTCGCCGTGGAATTGGATGCCGAAGACATGTTCTGTAGGGTTGATGGTGGCGGAGAGGGAGCCGGAGGTTAGGGTTGTGCCTTTGTCGCTTTTGGTGACTTTGGGGGAGTAGTTGAGGCCGCCTTGGGGGAAGAGCGAGAAGTTGGGGCCTTTGCGGGCGGCGCCAGACCAGTGCGTTGTTTCTACGGAGATTATGCCATCGTGGGGGGCTTCGAGGTCCTAAGGTTGGTGGTTTTAGCTCATAGTCATGACATCCATATTGTGAGTTTTGTATCTTACAATTGTTAATGTGCTGCAGTTTAGAGTATCACCGCGACCTCTGATCTTCTTAGTAGGGCATAGAAGGCTTAGACCCTTGTCTGTCTCTGTGATATCGTAAACCTCTTCAGCGTACTCAACTCGCACGCCCTCTGCCACTGCCCACATGCCATCGCGGAACTTCATGTTTACTAGGTATATTATCACTTAATCATTCGAAGCTATTATCTGCTTGCTGGACAGACTAGAATCAAAAGTGTTCCTGCGATTTATGAGAATAACAATGTCGCTTTTCTACCTAGTTCCTATCAAGTAAAGTGCGGAGAGCCCAATGAGATCAAGTTATGATGCTCAACCCCGACTTTGAACCGCATATCGGACGCATCTTCTGCTGTGTAGTATCACCAAATACCAAAATGGCTTTCCTGCTTCCAAGCTTGGTCTTGGCTCAGATGATCATGGGAAGACGGAGATCGGGCCGTATATGCGACAGATTTACTTCGCTTTTCTTCATAACTTAGACCCAAGAACATAGTCGTAGACAGATGGTCTTTGAGCCGCTCCTATCCAAGGATCGTATACTGAGCACTAGCCTAGCAGCAGCAGGTGACAGCTTGTCGGTCTAATTGTAGACGAAGAAAATACAATACATGACGGGGTATCTCCACGAACCCTGAATGAGGCCTGGTGGCGGGGGAGTTCGGTAGAATCCTTGCCCACCAATAATAGGAGACGTGGTATCATGGCTTGCTTAATACTCCTCAGTTCCCCGGACTTACCCCAACGCCTCCCCGACTCGCCCCCAATTTTCCATCGTGAACTGTGATAGAAGCTGAGATCTTGCATGTTCCCTTGTAGACAACTAAGTCAGTACATGTAGAGCGAGCTTTTCGGAAACACGGTCCAGTGCTCTCAGAATGACGAGAGAACCATCAGATGTTGCAGATCCAATGTCTTTGAATTGTGGTTTCTTTGCTTGGAGAAGAGACCCTATGTTGAGGCTAACCAGGATTCGGAGATTGCTCTCCCGTTGGCTAAGACCTGAGTTGACCTTCAATACGACGATACTGGTCAAGGATTCGTGGGTATGTAGTTACGATATAAGCCATGATGTTGAAACAGTTACTATTAGAATGAATTGCTCAAGCTACCTTCATGTCTTGATATCTTCGTGGGTAGTTGATGGGTAGCTAACTCAAAAAAATGCGGTTTTCACTTCCATTATGCATTGCCTCTTTGGTGACCGCTGCATTGGCCATATCCAGCGATGCTAGTGTGCCACTCTACAAGGACTCATCAGCTTCGATAGAGGACAGAGTATCCGACCTCCTATCGCGGATGACAATTGAGGAAAAGACAGCTCAATTGGTTCAAGGAGACTTGAGAAACTGGATCGACATCTCCGATGGCGCTCTCAACCAAACTGGTCTAGAATGGAGTATGAAATACCGAGCTGGTTCATACTACGTTGGTGTCGCCATACCCTGGGAGATGCTTAGCGATGGTGTCAAAATCGGACAGGACTATCTGATGCAAAACACAACACTTGGGATACCGGCGTGGGTTCAGTCTGAAGGCATACATGGCTTCTTAATTCCGAACGCCACAATCTTCAATTCGCCGATCGCTCATGCCTGCTCCTTTAATCCAGCTCTGGTCGAGAAGATGGCGGCGGCAATTGCTCAGGAAGCTCGTGCTCTAGGCGTCAATCAGATTTTCGGACCTCTCGCTGATTTGGCTCGCGAGTTGCGATTTGGTCGTGTCGAGGAAACTTTCGGAGAAGATGGCTATCTGTAAGATATGCGTCTCGCAGAGATATCCGGCATACGGCTGATAATGAAACTAGAACCGGCGAGCTCGCTCATGCGTATGTCAAAGGTCTTCAATCAGGCAACGTCTCGGCCATGGTGAAGCATTTTGTAAGCACCCTATCCTAAATTCAAAGGTATCAAATATTAATGAAATAAGGCGGCATTCGCTTCGCCCGAGCAAGGTCTAAATACCGCCCCCGTGCATGGGGGAGAACGTGAGTTACGAACCACGTATTTACCTCCCTTCAAGCGAGCCATCATCGACGGTGGCGCCCTTTCAATTATGTCAGCATACCACAGTTACGACGGAGTTCCCGCCGTAGCTGACAAACACACTTTGACTGATATACTCAGGGGAGAATGGGGCTATAAGTATTTCGTAAGTAGAGCCTTCAATTATTGAAATTGCGAGTTTAACGTGCCTAGGTGATGAGTGATGCGGGAGCCACAGACCGTTTATGCATTAATTTCAAGATGTGTAAATCTAACCCCATTGACTCCGAAGCTATAGTTAATTTGGTAAGTTCGCTCACGATACTTGAAAACGAAGAAACATAAATTCCAGGGGCTAACAGACTTATAGGCACTTCCCGCCGGAAACGACGTTGAAATGGGCGGCGGATCTTACAACTTTGAGAAGATCCCCGAAATGGTCGAGTCCGGGAAGCTCTCGATGGACGTCGTAGACGAAGCCGTCTCCAGACAACTACGCGCCAAATTCGAAATCGGGTTATTTGAGAACCCTTTTACCGGTGTCTCAGTCGAAGACCAGACCAAGTACATCAACACGCCAGACACCATCGAGCTGGCTAGACAACTGGATGCAGAATCCATCATCTTGCTCGAAAACCACGATAATATCCTGCCATTGAAGAAGGATGCGAATATCGCTGTTATCGGACCCATGGCTCATGGCTACATGAATGTAAGTCATAAAATCAAAATTGGAAGAAAAGGGAAACAGGGAAGCGCTAACAAATATCTAGTACGGCGACTACGTCCCCCACCCCGCCCAAACGCGCGGCGTCACACCCCTCGACGGCATCACCGCCGCGAGCACAGGCAAAGTAACCTACGCGCAAGGCTGCGAGCGGTGGTCTAGCTCACAAGACGGCTTCCCGGCCGCCGTCTCCCTAGCCCAAGAAGCCGACGTCGCAATCGTAATCGTCGGCACCTGGACACGGGACCAAGACGAGCTGTGGGCGGGCCTAAACGCAACAACAGGCGAGCACGTAGACGTGAACTCTTTGTCCCTCGTTGGCGCGCAAGCGCCCCTAATCCGCGCCATCCTCGCCACCAACACCCCGACAATCGTCGTCTTCTCCTCCGGCAAACCCGTAACGGAGCCCTGGATCTCCTCTTCTGCGTCCGCGCTAATTCAACAGTTCTACCTCTCGGAGCAGGGCGGGAACGCGCTGGCGGATGTGCTGTTTGGCGATGTGAATCCCTCGGGGAAACTTAGCGTTTCGTTTCCGCATAGTGTGGGGGATACGCCGGTGTATTATGATTACTTGAACTCGGCGAGGGCGAGCCCGGATCCCGGGCGTGTGGAGGAGGATGGGACGTTGGTTTTTGGTCATGCGTATGTGCTGGGGACTCCGTTGCCGCTTTATGAGTTTGGGTATGGGATGTCGTATAGTAAGTTTATGTATGGGACCGTGACGCTGGATAAGAGTACGGCGGGACCGGGGGATACGGTGAAGGTGTCAGTGGATGTGACGAATGAATCGGAGCGGGATGGCGCGGAGGTCGTGCAGGTTTATGTTGAGGATGTGGTGGCGAGCGTTGTGGTGCCAAACAAGCAATTACGGGGGTTCTCGAAGGTGCTTATAAAGGCTGGCGCTACTGAGACGGTAAGCATTGATATCAACGTCGCAGACTTAGGGCTTTGGGATATAAGTATGAAGTACGTTGTGGAACCTGGCGAATTTGTTATCCATGTTGGAAGCTCGAGCAATGATATTAGGGGGAATGCCACACTTACTGTTGTTTAATAATCCATAGGCACACAAATAAACACACGACACCCAAGGATACGTAAATATATACAATTTTTATTGGTAAAGCTCTTTAAAAGAGCACTCTTGATCGTGCTCACTTCTAACAAAGCTGCTTGGGGTATATCAAATCCTTATAGTCTATCATGCGTTCCTTATATGAACCCAGTCGCGACGACGTTCTTACGCTGATATGAATAGACCACCTAACTCCATAGCCATTCTTTAAATACAAATTTATCTCAACAAATCTAGATGGTATCCCGTGGGCCGCTCCATACCCTCTTACGTTTCTCTATGCGCAAGTATTAGTGAGCAAAAACCTTAGTACCGAATTTCCAGACTTCGTCCACCACGAGATCAATACCGCCTTCCGGCTTAGGTCTCTCAGATAGGACGACCATATCCGCGTCTGCGCCGTCGTCGAGGCATCCCTTGATACCCTGCAGCCCAAGCATGGCGGCCGGCGTCGATGTGACAGCCTTAAGGGCTTGGGGTATGCTTGCTCCAGACCAGTTGAGGAAGTTGGACACGCATTCAATGAGCGTAATCGAGCTGTTAGAGCAGTTAGCTATGTCACTATATATCAATTTCAGAATTATTTCTCACCTTCCAGCGATTCGGTCGGTACCCTCTAGGATTAATTTGTTACCCTTCTTGAGGATGTGGTTCGTGTTCTCGCCGTTGGTCCACTGGTAAGCCCCGTCCGGTAGACCCACTAAATGCATGGAGTCCGTGACAAGGATAAAACCGTCGGGATGAGCGTTGAAGGCGATCTTAATTGTTGTGGGATGTAAATGCTCTCCATCGGCAATGATGCCAAAGTAGGGGCGGGGCAAGCTTTCTGCCAAACCCAAGACGCCAAAGATGCCGGGGTTCCGGTGGTGCAGAGGTCGCATAGCATTGAATAAGTGGGTGATCATCGTGGCGCCTGCAGCAACAGCCGCTGACGCTTCTTCATATGTCGCCTCGGAATGTCCGATCGAGTAGATGATGCCCCGGCTCGTAAGTTCAGGGATGAGTTTTGCCATTTGCCCCTTCTCTGGCGCAGCGGTTATCATCTTGATTGGGAGAGGGCGAAATGCGGATTCGGGGTTGAGGTTTGATGCGCCGTAGCAATCTTCTAGGTCTTCGAATGTCTCGGCTGCCCGCAGAACATCTACGTCATGTACTCCGTTCTTGGTCGGGCTCAAGAATGGGCCTTCACAGTGTGCACCCAGAGATTCCGCTCCATCTTCGGCGACCTGCAGGTATCCGGACGGGGCAAGATGTGGTAGTGCCCGCTTGTAGAGTTCGCTCCGCTGGCTTGTGATAGTGGGGACGTAGGATGTAACTCCGGTCTGAACCATTTTCTTGTTTAACTCCTTGACCTTCTTCGCATACACGGCAGGCTCAAGGAGGGTAGAGAAGTTGAAACCGAAGGCGCCATTTAACTGACATTCGATAAGACCGGGTGCTAGGATACGACCACCTAGATTGATGACTTCGTCGGGGAGGATGAAATCATCATAGAAAGCAGCTTGGCTCCTGATGATTTTTCCGGTTATGGAATTAACCCAGAGGTCCTCGTTGACTAACTTGTCGTTTTTCAAGATACGACAGTTGGTGAACTTAGTAATGCCATTTCGACCATCCGAAGGTGTCGACTTAGGCGACGACGGTAGTGAGTGCGGCATGATTGTAAATATAGTTGAAGATATTTGAATAATATATTGTTTGTTGATTCTATGTTTTATCGAGTAGTAGGACAATTGTCCCTTCAGCGAGTATTTGAGGTTCCATAAACTAGAACACAATAAACTATAGGAAATGGCTCATAGATGTATTTATTCATGATATCACGATGCGTTGCCGCTGACTCCGAAGGGTGGCCGATATGGATTCCGAAAAATCTCGGCGTGTTTAATCCATGTGTATCAGTATCTGGAAGGCCAGAACCGTTTGTCACTGGTTTCAGCGTAAGGGCCGATGACAAGTTAGATTGCTCTATACTGCTTGATCTGTGGGGCCGGTCAGACGTCAGTCTTGAGATTGTGACAATGGAGCCCGGGTTTCTGCGGATGGACTGATGCCAATGTAGGGCCAGCGTAGAAAATGTTTAGACCAATAGTAACAACATGTGACTAAGAGGACTGGTCAGCATCCTCTAGCAAATTCGAGGCCGGAGGACTAGAGGGTTGGTTACTAAGAGTGGTAGTAGTGGTGGTAGTAGTAGAATGATAGGAGTGGTGTCAGAATGGTGGCAACCAACTTGACGAGGCCCTCTAAGATTTTAGATGCTCTGGTATCATTTGTGGATGCCGGCGTCTATCTTCGGACCCCTTGTTCCCATCGTTAGCATCGTTAGAGCCTCTACAACGGTAGATCGCTTTCGCTGTGTGACATTCCATTGTAACGGAAACGAAAATTGGATCGTGGTACATCAAAGAAAGGAACTTGTAAATGGTGTAAGGTAACGTTGCGAAGTGGTGGGAGGCTTTTTTTTTCTCAAGAGGCAAAGAACCCCGATAACTGATATGGTCCCGACAAATGTATGACAAGGAATGCTAAACGTCAGCTAGACTCAACTAATGTAAAAACGGAATAGCGCAAATTCCCTAAAAATCCAGAATGTCCAAACAGCCAGAACCATCATCCCCGGATACCGAGGTACTTTCCCTTCCAGAAAGGGCAATTGGCCTCGAAGACTTTAGGTGGGTGCCTGAGCAAGTGGACCTCGACCTGTCAATCTCAAGGGCATAGAGGCCTAGAGTTTTTATCGATAGGCTAGAGTAGTCGCTTATGCGATACAACCTAACTTTGCTACCCCCTAATAGAAACCCCCAGTTGCTAAACTTCCAAGGTTGATACTGCCGAAGTTCTCACTTTCCAGCCCCATGGCTTTATCGGTCTATCGCCTGGCTGTCAACTCTTTTCTTCATCCTCACCAAGACACACTGCACTTGACACTGCATCACTTCGGTGTTTTATCCTAATCCTATCTTACCCCAACTTCACAGGCTTTGCACTAGCTTCATGACTTCCGGCCCTCCGTAATTAATCACATTCTCACTCACACTCAAACTCGTTGACGGAGAAAGTCCGAGAAATCCCATGCTGATCTTTTACGCGTACACCGTCCGGCTCAAGGCCTGCTAGTATACTGTGAAGTTGTAGCGAGCGATACCACCGCAAAGATGACCAAGTCAGACATCGAACTCGACCCACTATGGCAGAATCTCGATTGGTACGGTGTGCCGGTTCTTATCTATTCTCATCACTAAGAGCCCTAAGAGCCTCATGATCGCATTTCTTTGTCCAGGGATGATGCGGCTGCAAGGCTAAATGGTCTCTCACTAACGACTAATAGGGCGATTGGCCAGATGCTGATTATGGGATGGGATGGCACCGAAGTAACGCCTCAAATTCGAAATCTCATCGAGAACCACCATTTAGGTTCTATCATATTGACAGCTAAGAATCTAAAATGTATACCATGTCTATTATATCTCTAAGCGACACATATACGCTCATATGGCTACACGTTAAGAAGTTACTAACTACGCGACATTAATATAGCTGCCGAACAAACTGCTTTGTTAGTTCAAGAACTTCAAACAATAGCTCACCAAGCAGGGCATCCTCAGCCATTGTTGATAGCTCTTGACCAGGAAAATGGAGGCGTCAATAGTCTATTTGATGAGGATTACATATGTCAATTCCCCAGTGCCATGGGCGTTGCTGCTACAGGGAGCACAGAGCTAGCATACAGCATAGCAAAAGCTACAGCCACCGAAGTGTCGGCCGTCGGAGTTAACCTCATTCTTGGCCCGGTCTTAGATGTTTTAACAAATGCTCGACATCAACCTCTTGGGGTTCGAGCCACTGGAGATGACCCTCAAGAAGCTTCACAGTTTTGCATTGCTGCCATAAATGGGTTCAAAGATGCCGGCGTGGCTACCTGCGGGAAGCACTTTCCATCCTACGGAAATATCGACTTCCTCGGCTCCAGTTTAGATATGCCTATTATCACTCAAACTTTAGAAGAGCTCAGTCTGAGTGCTCTTGTGCCTTTTCGAAATGCGATAAGTGCCGGACGACTGGATGCCATGTTCATCGGCGGGGTGGGAATTCAAAATACCGGAATGAATGTCATGCACGCCTGTCTCTCGGACCAGGTCGTAGATGACCTCCTTCGGAATGAGCTTGGGTTTAAAGGGGTCGCCATCTCGGAATGTCTCGAGATGCAGTCACTTATCCAAGAGTATGGCGTCAAGGGAGGAACCGTTATGGCCGTTGAAGCAGGCAACGATTTAGTACTTCTGTGCAGGGCGCATGACGTGCAATTGGAGGCTATTTCCGGGTTGAAGCTGGGTTACGAAAACGGCATCATTTCGAAAGACCGAATCCATACCTCTCTAAAGCGCGTATTGCGAATGAAGAGTGTGTGTACATCTTGGCAGCAGGCTTTGAACCCACCTGGTCTTCCTTTGCTAGCCAAGATACATCCCACTCATCTCGCACTTTCGAGGAAGGCTTACGATCACTCAATTACAGTTGTTCGAGATAAAGATAACCTACTTCCTCTTTCGCAAAGCCTACTCCAGGAGGAAGAACTTTTATTATTAACACCTTTAGTCAAACCTCTACCAGCGTCGGCGGCCACCAAAAGTTTATTAGAGAAAGGAACCAAAGGAAATCCCTCCCTGCATGAGAGATGGATTCATCAGGAACGGGGAGCGATCATGAGCGGAGAGGGTGTTTTCCGAGAACTCGGCCGATCGATAGCCCGAATGCGTAACGGCAAACTTCTTCATACATCGTATACTGCGAATGGACTCCGGCCAGTGCACGAAAATTTGATTAATAGGGCATCGGCGATCATTATAGTAACTGCTGATGCTAACCGAAACATGTACCAAACTGGGTTCACAAAGCATGTAGCCATGATGTGTCACATGCTTCGTGGAACAGGCCAGAAGAAGTCGCTCATTGTAGTCGCAGTCAGCTCGCCGTACGATTTCGCGATGGACAAATCGATCGGAACATATGTCTGCACCTTTGATTTCACCGAGACAGCCATGGCCTCTCTTGTTCGTGCGCTATATGGAGAGTTCACCCCTCAGGGATCGATGCCGGGGACGATGAGGAAGAGCAAGAAGGTTTCTAAGACAAGACAACAATGGCTCGTCGAAAATTACGACCGCGATCGAGATGTTCCGGCCCTCGAGGAGTTACTAAAAACTTTAGCCCGTTCCAGCACACCGAGTCTCCCGTATCTCACGACATCGGCCCACTCATTCGAGTTATTCAATTCGCACGTCGAAGAAGCGCATTTTGTCGTTCGGAATAGTAGCACCAAAACGTTGTACGGATTTGTGGCTACATATTACACAAAAGGTGTGGGGGCTATTGGCGCACTCTTTGTCGATCCCGCGAAACGAAACGTCTCGATTGGAAGGTCACTACATCGTCGCGCATTACGAGCACTACTTCAGAAGCAAGGGATTAAGACGATACAACTAGGGCTTACGTTCCCAGGAGTATTTCCAGGAGTACCTGTTGATGAGAGCGGGAGCAACAAGAGTTGGTTCGATAACGTGGGATGGGATACGCAGTTTCCGAAACGACTGACGAACATGGTCATCGATGACCTCGGCGCTTGGACGGCACCAGAAGGCCTTCTACAGAGTATACAGCGAGCAAGCATTAGCTTCGACTTAATCCACGGACTCGATAACGCCGAGTCAGTATTGAATCATGTGGCGACGCACGCGGGCCCGGAAGTTGTCGAACTCTACAGATTTGCGCTTCAAGAAACGAATACAAGCGGAGTAGTGAGGGCCAAGAATTCGGTAGATAATCTATTGGGAACAGTCATTATTTGCACGGCAGCGAGCCGGTTATCGACGTACATCCCAGCGCTTCATTCTATCGGCGGAGGAGACATTGGCGGCATCATCGCCCCAATAGTTCCCTCAACAGCGCAGTCTAGGTTGATATTGCAGGGACTAGCATTTATGGGAGTGAGACAAAACAAGGCGCACAAGTCAGCGAAGAGTGTGCTCAGTTGGGTAGGCCGACCCGAGCTCATACCAAATATATTGATTGCAGCTAACATGTTTAGGTTCTCGATGAGGCGCATGAGCCTCTAGTAGCTATGGGTTTTGAAGTACAACAGACGTTTGACGAAATTACAAATTCGCCGGAGAACGTAAGTGTGATGCCTGCCCAAATCTCGATATAGATTTGCTGATCACTGAGATCTGAAATAGTGGTCTGATTTAAGTTGAACGATTCCGTTTTGGGCGACCAACGCATCAAAAGCTATTGAACGAATAAATGAATGAATGAAATCCTTCACCGAATTTACGTTTTTGGGTACCCCCTTTCCCCCCTGAAAGAACATTAAATGGAATGGTGGATTGGAGGTGGGGGTCTTGGAAGTACAATATTGTTTCCTCTGCTCCAACAAGAGTTTCGAACTATGTTTCTAACCTCTGATTTTCTATAAACTCGGGGTGAGCGAGCCGGAGTTAGTGGGAATAGGATCGTGATTTTATCCAATCAAGAATTGAGCTTCGCTGAGATTTTGAATCCTAAAACGCACAATTACCGATTGAGTTTTGAGCCCCTAGTTGTCGTCGTAGGCCGTACCTAGCAGCCTGTCCCTTGTTTAAAAATAGAAAAAAAATAAGGCCGCGCCGCCGCGGCATACTACAGTACTACCATCCGGGGGTTGTGATCTTCAAGGAGTAACATTTGTTTAGAGGTAGTTTGGTGGTGATGTGGAGAGAGAAACAAGTCAACTGATAAGAAAACCCGTCGAAACCGTCGTTCGCATTACAACGCGATCGAGGATTTGATGGATTTGATACACAAAGTATGCACCTAGGCCTCTAGGTAAGGATGTAGAGGGACGTAAGGCATGTAAGGACGGACGTACATGCAAGAGAAGCACCGAGAGGCTGGATTTGAAAGGCAGGCAATTAATGACAGATGACAGATAAAGTCGTTCGGCAATGTGATGATATAACCCCATACTGCGTAGGCTGCGTAGTACATACATAGTAGACCCAGACGGCTGCCAGGGGGGGTGGTTAATCGAGGCCTGTTCTTTGGCCTAGTCTCTAGGCTGTCTCGCCTGTGTCGACTGTCTCTGGACGTCCATCACCCCACCCGCCGAGTTTTCTTTTTAACTTGTTCCAGAAGGTAGAAAGTTGGTCTTCTGCAGAATCGCTATTCTACCCCTTCTAACCCCCCTTCCCCTCCACGATTTAGGTAATGTACCACACGGACTGAGGAGAAAGGACGAGGCCGATAAACCGATATGGGGATATGATTCTGGTGCATATTATGTAGGAGTGACTTCATTGCATCCATTGCCCTGGAGGCATGTGTTATCCACTTACCATTAAGGTCGCGTTCGTCCCATCTACCTAGTCCTCCAGTGCAGCACCTGCCTGGTAGTTGATCGCAGGTAGAGATCCCGAGACCGAAAAAGATTGAACATCCCCCCTATCGAGACTCGTTGAGTAACGTCCAGGGCTCCGGTCTGCACTCTGCATTCCGCACACACATCTACATCTACATCTACCTACATCTACCTATATACATTCTACATAGTACATACATACATGCTTCTACATGCTTCTACATGCTTACCCCAGTTCCCGCCCAGGCACCAAGCCCGCTATAACGTATTACGCTTGTACTTATTGGTCGAAATTCGATGTTAGCCATGTTGATGTGTGTGAAATGTGTGAAATCTGTATGTGTGTATGACCTATGACGGGCTATCGAATGGGATTGAAGGGGATTGAATTAGTTGGGGGCTCCCGGGTAACTTCTTTTTTAGTCCCTTATTTTCGAATTATCTCCATAGGAACTCGGACCTAAAAGCCTTTTTCCTCTTTCTCTTCTCTTTACCTGGCTCTTGCCTCTTAACCTCTTATCCAATTCTGTCCAATCTTGCAGTTTTTGACATTAAACTGTCCATTAACTTTACAGGGCTATCGCTATAATCCTAGACCTAAAGAGACGTTAGGGAGTTAATAGAGCTAGGAGATACCCTAAAGAATCCAGAGAATCCCAGCCACCCCCGGTCGAAGAGCGGATCTTTTCTAATTCCATTTCTCCACCCCCTTGTCCTTGGTCCTTGGTCCTTGGCTTGGCTTAGTCGAATTGGCTTCGCGCCTCCACTTTCCGCCACGGTGCTCCAGCGCTATTAGTTGCTGAGTTGCTCCAGTGTTCCTCCTCTCGCCTTACGCAGTAACTGCGTGCTATTAGCTTTCGCTTCGCTTACCTCCACTACTAAGTTCCAGCGGTTCAGCGGTTCAAGTGGTCCAGTGGTTCTTAGTGGTTCCAGTGTTTCCAGTGGTAAGATACCCGTGGACCGGACAAGCAAAGCAAGTGATTAGCTGGTTGTTTTCTCGAACATCCCGATCCGTTTCAACTCTACCAAAAAACAACTACTCCATACAAGTTTTATTCAACATTATCCATCAACTATCAACAAGCTTTCGCAAGAACAATATCCAATTCTGCAATTCCCACCGCAAATCACTTCTCGACCGCTGCCAACAATTTTCTAACTCCACTTAGTCCCGCAACGGTGTGGAAACTAGAATTTTTCACAATCTATCTGTTCTAATCTGCCAGTCTGCATCGGGGAGTTGCTTTTTCGGCTCGCTTCGTTATCAGTCGAAAGTTCACAAGTCTACGTCAGCTGAAAGCTTTCCCACTTTCCAGCCTTCCCCCAACCGATACTTGTCAGCAGTAAGCAAGTAAGGCAAATAAAAAAAGAAGCAGGAAAAAACCTTCGGGCCGGAAGGGTATTAGCCCTTTCCATACGATGCGATGGCAACTTTCAACTCCATGCCGGCGCTGCAATCAGGCGCCAGCCCGGGAGACGCCATGGGATTAAACGCTGCCATGTCCGGCTCCGGCCTCGGCATCGACTCCTTCGATCCAGATCTCAACTTTGACGAATCTATGCTGTAAGTCTAATCTTGATGGGCGCATTGCATTTTCCGAGATATGCGGATGTAAGCGTGGGTGATCACGGTATCCATACGATGTCACAGCCATCAGAAAGAGTAGCACGTGTAGGCGGTATATATCACAACATAGTAAATGCTAAGACCCCGATAGAGAAAACGTCAACGGTAACCTACCTCCATTACCCTTCACACCCTCTTACGACTTCGAAACCTTCTCCACCACCTTCGAAGACCCCTTCAACTACTCTAAACCCTACGAAACCGCCGCGCCACACCCCGAAGACTTTCACGATGAAGGCTCGTCCCCGCAACAGCCGGACGATAAGCTTCTTAGCTTTTCGGCAACAGCCGCGAAAGCCACACCCCTCGACGATGCTTTGGGCGCTTATTCCGAAGTCAACATGTCGGCGGAACTATATGGCATGTTCTTTGTCGCCGAAGATGTATTCGGCGGTGAATCTACAGGCCGACCTCTAGAACTAACTTGCTACCGGCGGAACTTATGGCAATGTTCAGGACAAATAACGATGCCGCGGCATTGCACGCAGGTTATGAACGAGCAGGGGCGCGCGATCCCCATTATAGAATTTTACGCCTCTATATCGGCGAAGGAGAGCATCGAGGGCAAGTCCACCGAGATCATCTCCATACCATGGAAAAGCAGCAACCCGGCTTTAGGAGAAGGTCAGGAGACGAAAGTAGCTAGTGCTCCGCCTAAAATCGCACTCGACTTGAGCGGCGGCCAAGAAGTTGACGGCCATAGGGTCAGCATACCGGTCTCGTGGAAGCGACTACAGTTCAAAAGCGCAACGGCGAATAACGGCCGCCGGAAAGGATTACAGCAGCATTACGTCGTGCAGATTAGCCTGCTCGGAAAGATGAAAACCGGAGGCGAATTCATGAAAATCGCCGAGATCCAGAGCGGTCCGGTTATCGTGCGCGGACGGAGCCCGCGGAATTTTGATAGCAGGAAGGACGTGCCCCTAACAGGGGACAAGAAGGTGCCCGGTAACGCGGAACGAGCGCGGACTCACAGCGACGCAGGCTCGACAGCAAACTTGAAGACAGAGCGGTCGGATTCCGCGCATAACTTACACCAATTCTCATCCCCATCCCTAGGAGGCACCCCTTCCTCAAATTGGGCGACCCCCTCAACACCTGCCTACGGCGGCCAACAGAACTCGCAAGCCCACCCCGCGAAGAAAATCGCACTCTCGCCCAATATAAGCCGACCGCCTGTTCCGGCCTGGGGCAAAGAATCTAATAACCATAAGGCGCAACATGCGCTCAGTAGCCATACGAAGAATAACTATAGCAACAACAACGGTTCGGCGCCGTCTGTACCGATAAACTTGTCTTTATCAGAAGACGAGCGGAGCCCGAATAACCGGTCTAACTCGGATTCATTAACAAGTCCGAAACTACACCGGACATCCACAAGTCACGGGGCGGGCGGTAGCCCAATAGAGGAGGAAGAGGAATTATATGAGTACTTCCCGCTAAGCGTAGATGATTGGTACGCGATATCCCCGACTCCGTCCTTTAACCCCTCCACCCTATTTCTAATACTGCCCCAAACACTCGACTATATTTGCTGATATCACAACAGGACACCACTCGTAGACACCGTATACCGGCCGCATATCGTACATCATATCGCCGTACCTCAAGAGATCAAGGCGCAACAGATACGGAACAAATCTAAGCGGTATTTCTCTGCCGAATGATTACCGATCTAAGAACCTACCTATCTACGTACCCAATCCTATCTATAAATCTGCCGATATATACCAGGTACTATAAATACCGTGTAGTCTTAAACGCATAAGCGACCGTGTGGATCAAATCGACTCCTTACTAAGAAGAGCTAAAAATCCGGCGAGCTAGTTTGAATCGGACCAGAGTGGAATAAGCGAGAGCGGGCATTCTATATCTAGTGAATTGAGATAAACCGAGCGAGCGAGCGAGCGCGTGAGTTGGTGAATAAAAAAGAGAAAGAGAAAGAATAAGGCTTGACGGATCAGACGACGGCATGACCACAACCCTACCTACCATACATCACTCATCACTCACATCATCCCCCCAAAACCAACAACCCTCACACCTACACACGGACAGACAAGCAGGCGTAACTTTTGAATTTTTCGAGGAACTATCTCAGCATGTATTATGAAACGTACCTATATTTGTTTTTAACTTATCATCATCACCCCCGGCGATTTCTCCGAGAACTGGAAATGGAAATGGACTGGCTTCGAGATATCAAGATATATCATATCATACCTTAGGTTTTAGGTAGTTCTATATATGTTATATGTATGTGCAGATACCTCCATGTGTATGTAGTATCTATAGCGCTTTGCGGGGCAATTATTCGCCGGAGTTGTTCGTTCGTCACTATCGCATTGTTGCTCTGCTCTTCACCTTGCGCAGTTTCCATAAGCTGTTGTGTTTTTGCCATACACTCCTTTCACATATTGAGCGTCTAGGTTAGTTTTCAACAATATACCCCTGATGACAACGGCAGCCCCTTCGTCTATAGAACGTATTCGAATACATACCTCTCACACCTATTTGCTATCTTTGTTATGTCTTATCACGTGGTTGCTTACCTAGGAGATATAAGTATATTCACATATGATCAAACCAACCCATATTTCAATAAATGATGTCTTCATTATATGCTATGTATATATACCCGTACCTAAACGCCATCTAGATGTTCCCGCTATCAAAGCTCCTCGCTTGCTTATTCCGCTTGCTCGCTCGCTCGCTCGCGCCACGCCACCTCACCCGACGATAGACAAGTCGTAATCGCAACAAGAAAAGCAGTCTATGCTTTTCCCCTCCCGCGATTCGACTCCACGTCCTCGTCAGGTGTAGAATGCACCAAAAACACTAGGTAGGTATATATGTATGTTTTTCGAAAAATCCGAAAATCCAATTGAAGAGAAAAAATGAAGCCGGCCGTTAAATAAGGTAGATGACGTGAATAGTTAGGTACGCGGGGATATATATACAACCGTAAATAATCTATACTTTTTCGTCCCGTGAGGTATTACTTTCTACGCCGTAGTCGCGCATGCGATGGCAACCGCTGCGCCAAGGATGGAGCTCTCGATGGCCGGGACAAGGTCTACGGATCCGGGGTATTGGCTGTGGGCGACTAGATCATCAATGTAGCGCTGGCACGTGGATAGGTACTCTGGGTAGTGTTCGATGACGGAGCCGTTGAAGGCGACTTTGGTGCTAGCCTCGATCTCCCGGATTTGCTCGTCAACTGAAGGGGAAGGGAGGACTACGCCGCTGTCGTTCGAGGGGGTCGGTTTGGGGGTTACGGGAGCCTGCTCAGCTTCGGTCTCGTGTCGCAATTCCCAGAGCGAGAAGACTGAAGCGGCAAGTAGGGCAGCAGAGCGGCGCGATATGAAGGTTGCGATGGTACGGATGGTAGTGATATCGGAAAGGGTAGGTGACGCAGCGGTAGGATGGTGTTTTGTAAACTCGGATGTGGCTTTTTCAAGGGTGGGTGATGTATCGCTGAAGTAACGTGTTAGCGCCTCATATTAGTAGTCAATAGTTGCGGTGTGGAACTTACGCCTCAATTCTCGACAATATTTCCGTGTCGAGCGAGTACGGCTTCTCTAGGGACGGTGGCAATTGACCGCCAAATAGCCCCGCCGTTTCGACAGCCTCGACTATGGCCAGTCGGCAGATTTCGCCGAGATAGAATCCACTCAGCATATGCTCGAGGGGTTGGAAGTCGGGCCGAGGGTGAGAGGCGTTCAGGAGTTCGTCCCACCGTGTCAGAGGCAGGATATCCTTCCCAAACATGCCTAGTTCCGTGTTCACAATGACGTGGCTGGCGGACTCAAACCAACTTTCCGGTCGTTTGCCGTATTTAGAACGACTAAATGCTCCTACCGGCAAGTGGACCGCGATGTTGGTGCCCGTTCCCAAAATTAAGCCAAAGCGTGTCGAACCATGTACGTAAGCCTGCGATAGTAACGTTGCCGAACTATCATTGACAATAGCCTCGAGTTGGACGTTAAGGCCTTGCTTTTTGCAAGCAAATTTGATGAGTTCGCCCAAGTCCTGGCCTAGTAGGCCGTTAGTGGCTAGAAAGCCTTTGCCCATACCAAGTAGAAGTCCACCGCCTAGTGATACTTGTCTTATTACGGTTTATGTTAGTATTGTTATATGCCGCAGCCTTAGGGAAGGGTAAACTTACTCTACCGGGAAACTCCAAGCAAGTCCCATTGGTATTATGTCCTGTTCGTGTGAAAGGTCTTTGTGTATGACTTCGTAAATCCGGGCTGCCATCCAATCGAAAAAGCTCAGACCCTCGAGCTTCTTGATTTCTGGCGTAATCTTGAAGCTGACCATCCGAATGATTTCGCTCTCCCTCCCCGTCGCTTCTCGGCCCCTTAACTCCACCAACGCAACTCTCAGCGTCGATCCACCGACATCGAGGGCAAGATATTGACCTCGTTCTTTTCCGGTGGGGAGTAGGTGGTTGAAGGACGGAAGCATGCATTCGGGATGTGTGTGTAACCGTTCCCGGAACTGGCGCTTGAGATCTGAAGAATACCTCCTCAACCCATCTTCGTCGATAGGCCCCAAAAAGAGTTTCTCTGCTTCCTTCAAGAAATCCTCGATAGCCCTCGAGGGACATGTTCTCTTGCCGTTGACGTGTTGTTCCTTGAAAGCCTTCGGGCTGATCCAGAATGCGAGTATAGCCTGCAAGAAAGACCGGCCCCGAAGGAACGACTTTAGAGCCGCTAGCAGCGATTTTTTTAACGTAGTCATTGCAGAAGTGAGTGGCTGCATGACAGGGTAGTTGTTCGAGGGTCTAGTTGGGTATAAATATAAGTCATGAAAGGTGACATGGGCAGAGCTGAAAAAAATGAGAGAGGCAGCTGATATTGGAAGACGAGATTGGAATTCCTAGTGTTCAAGGAACAATATTCGTCATGTTCCAGCGGAAACAGGCAATCGGAAACAGCAAGAGAGTGAAATGTTTCCTTAGGGCCGCGTCAGGGCTCGTATAGGCGGGAAAAGGCTAGAACGGCAGAAATGAAACCTGCCGGTGAAATTCGAAGTTAACGAGGCGACCCCGTTGGTTGGATCTAGCAATGTACGATCCTAGGAGGAAAGTAAAGAATAAAGAGCCAAGACCCAGGTTCAGAGCACGGGGGGTGTGTTCAGGTCAGACCCAATGGGTTACAGCATGAATGAATGGTGCAATAAGAACGAGGTACGGTTATGGCATAACAAGTCTCTGATACGAGAAATGAGAGAAAAAAGAATGGTTGCGCCGGGTTGTTTGTTGCTTGTAGTAGTGGAAAGTATGGTAAGGTATGGTATGGAGGTATGGGAGGTATGGGAGGTATGGTATGTCGAGATAGACACCAAAAGTGATGTGAGAGAGGTCTAGGTAGTTTCTTTTTCGTCTTTTCTCACTCAACCCTTCAACCTTGACCTAGACTCAACATAACATTGACACTGACCTCTTCCCTAAGCTAAAACGTGGCTCGCGCCTACGGCTATGCTTGTTCCCAACGGTCTAACTAGCGTGTTGTATTACCACCTAACAGAAAGAATAACACATACGACAATAACAAAAACAGTAACAACAAGACTAGAATAGTAGTTGGAACGCCCGACGGTATGGGATAGGGCGGGACGGGGATCCAAGACAGTGGACCGAAGAGCAGATCTAGCGCCACCGTTTACTAGGTCCGGTAGGTGACTTCGAGATGCTGGCAGCTGGATGCTGGATGCTGATGGTGTTCTTCTTTTTTTGCCTAGGTCTTTGTTTCGGTGGTACTCACGTAGCAACCTGTAAAAGTACAGCTATAATACTGAAATAGGCAAGGAGCGCATATAGATTATGGGATTATGGGTGGTAGGTAACAACAACAATAACGATAGTAGCAGATCCGTCAGCGAAAGACCGTGACTCGGGGGAATCAGATAATGAACAGGGGGATCGGATTTGGAGCAGCGCACCAATCAACTGTCGATATCAGGGTGGACAGGGTAGTGAAAGGAGGAGGATACAAGAGGAAGAGGAATAGGAAGGGCAGAGGTGGACATCGGACATTGACATTGTCTCACCTTGGTAGTAGAAAGGTAGTAGAGGTAGTAGAGAGCAATGGTAGTGGTGTTGTCCAGTTGGTGGTACTGCTGGTACTACCTCTATCTTTTCCTTCGTGCCATCGAGTGCCATTTGGGTCAATGTTTGTAGATGTAACGTTGTAGGCTCTCTGCTAGGGCTAAAGGGCTAAGAATTCGAGTCAACTATTTTTTACCTTTCTAGGGTTCTAGGTCTAACTTTTAGTATGGATTGGTATTTAAAGGAGCAAGGATCGCCCCGTCCATGCACGAGCCACATGGCGTTTGCATAGACATAATAGGCCATATTAGGCCAGTTTTGAGTTTGCATAGTTACCGAGTTGTCGTTAGCTCCTTAGCTTATGGGCTCCTTACACTTACACCTGCGCATTTCTATGGGCATTCTATGGTGCATTCCGGGTAAGCTACGCTCTGGATCTTGGTAGACGTAAGCCACAAGCGTGGCAAGAGCGAGTTTAGAACATTCCATTTCTTAAGAGAAACGAATCATACGTCTCCATTCTTCAATTCTTCATCTATTTTTCATTTCTTCAACCTTAGCCGAAAGGAAGCCATGAGGAAACATGGGGAAATATTAATTGCATTCGCGGTAGTGCTCTACTTGGCCGAACGTGATACTTTGCTTTTTCCTGTTCCAGCTTTGCGGCTCTAATGAAAATCACCTAGTCCAACACATATATGATGTGGTTAGATCGCATCGAATATCAAAAGTCATTGATCCCGGATTAGGACGAGTCCCCTGGCTTGGCTTTCCCCGCTAACGGGAAGATGATGTCGAAATTGCATTAGTTCAGGTGTCAGAGATTCGTCAGGACATTTCTCACACACAAGACCACAGTACACTACAGCGTTACCTGCTACCTCCGTCACGATCACTAAGCGAACCCGAGATCTCCGGGGGATAGGTAAGGCATCAGATAATATTAATCTCGTTATCGAACTAAACCTTCCGAGCTTGTGGTTGGCTGGACCTCCAGATTCTCTTCTAACAAAGCAACCAACCAAATAGCCCGGGGCGCCACATGACCTGAATCCGTTCATGGACAGGTTACTACAACGTTCAATGAGCCTCCCCAGTCACAAGTGTGAGCTCACTATCGTCGAGGGTGGAGAACGGGCCAATCCGGGGCAAACGTTCCATCATCTACATAGTACGGTAGGTCCGATGGTGTCCGATGCTATCCAGGTGAGGCCTTTGTTGCCTTTGCCACTATGAGACGGCTCCTCATAGTGACTGCGAAAAAAAGCTGTATTACTCTAAACGTCTCTACTGAATTCCTCCTGTTTCCGTAGATAAGTCCGTAAAAACACTCCTACATCTACCTAGTATCTCTGCTTATCCTCCCCTCGATTCTTACCCCTTAACAACTACCAAATCATCAAAAATACAATTTCCCAAATTCGAGAAAACTAAACAAAACTCAAAATGAGGCTTATCATCCGCGACGACTCTGAAACTGCCAGCGCCTATGTAGCTAATTACATCATCGAGAGAATCCGGCACTTCAATCCTACACCGGCACACCCCTTTGTCCTTGGCCTACCTACCGGTTCAAGTCCGCTTGGTGTATACAGGATATTAGTCGAACAGTACAAGGCTGGAAATGTATGTGTAACTGGAGTAAATGGATGAACAGTCTAGAGCTTTAGCTGACTAGTTTGACTTAGATCTCTTTTGAAAATGTCGTCACCTTCAATATGGTATGAGATAACATTAATATTATTCCATTTTTTTTATTTCTAGGTATTTATTAATGCCTAAATACTGACGAACACTCGAAATAGGACGAGTACGTCGGTATCCCTCGAGACCATCCCGAGAGTTACCACTCTTTCATGTGGAAGCACTTCTTCTCCCATGTCAACGTGAACCCAAACAACGTCCACATTCTGAACGGCAACAACCCGAATCTAGAAGCAGAATGTGTGGAGTACGAGGCTAAGATCAAGCGTGCCGGCGGCATTGACTTGTTCTTAGGTGGCATCGGAGAAGACGGTCACATCGCCTTCAATGAACCCGGCTCTAGTCTAGCCTCGAGAACCCGTGTCAAGACGTTAGCCTATGACACTATTCTGGCCAACTCTCGCTTCTTTGAAAACGACATTGACAAGGTCCCCAAGATGGCCTTGACTGTCGGTGTCCAAACTGTTCTGGAAGCCCGAGAAGTTGTCGTTATCATCCTCGGCGCTCGCAAGGCTCTCGCTCTGCAGAGGTGCATTGAGCAGGGCGTTAACCACATGTGGACACTGTCCAGTCTCCAGTTACACCCTCACCCGATGATTGTGTGTGACGAAGATGCAACGTTGGAACTGCAAGTGAAGACGGTCAAGGTATGCAAATCCCTGGAGTCCGGAGTAAATTTTATCAGCCACCAGCTAATTAATTATTGCAGTACTTCAAGAGTATCGAGAAAGTGGCAAGGGAGCAGGGCTTCGAGCAGATCTTGCCGTCAAGCATCAGAACCGGTCCGGGGCCAGTTCCTAAGACTGTGATCGACGAGGTTCAATCACCTACGATTCTCGCACCGCAACCTATCACCACTCGTTTATTAAGAGCTACACCAGCAACTGAGTATCCGGTCCGGTCAGTGTCCCCGGATTTAATCCCGGACCGAATGGCGGACCGCGTCGGAATTCCTGACATTTCGAGGAGATTGACCCCGCAACCCGAAGTGCAACGAGTGGCTAGCGTCGGGGCGTAACGTGGTATTCTTCTTTCAACGGAACGGTAAATTTGTAGGATTATTGCATCACGGTATTATGGTATGGGTTGAGTGAACGGGTCTTCACGAGAATTGAAATTGGCAGGTTAGAACGCGAAAAATTGAAAGGTGACATTTCGGGAATTGATATCAGGATATCGGTTACGAACTAACCAGAAGGTAGTAGACCTATTTGCCAGAGCTGATTCAGTAGATAAGACGTACGCAGTAGATTGTGTTAGTTGAGTCGGCGGTTTATACCCATCTTCACGTGTTAAAAGAGCGCGTGAAGCATATACATGTACATTTACGATATGTACGATAGATGTATGTGTGATAGATATTATAAGATACCCAATATAGATATGATTTATTGTGTTTCGTGGAATTTTACTTGTTTTTTTGTCCGTCCGTCTTTTTGAAGTCCTACCTAAGTGACCAAGTTTTACCACTCGGCACGTATCAACATTCCGAATTCATACGTCTCGCCCGCAGCTAAACAGAAAGCAGAAGTGGTAGATATATCTACCTCGGTAGGTCGAGAAGATGCGGTGGACTTTGTCGTCTTGTCACGTATTTAGCGTCTTGTTCATATCAGAGGAAGAGGGGAATCCATTGTTTACATAATAAATGGTGGCTGAAAGCGCGCGCGAAGCATTCCAAGGCATTGAGGACGGTGAGACAAATTAATGCCGGTATCGTTCATGTGAAGTTCATAGCGCAAGGTTGCTTTAAATATCATATCTGACTTATCACATTACATAGATGGGGGGATCTCCCGTTCGGTCCCGCTAATAAATCCTTAAACCCCTAAACCATGAATGAACACTTCAGTGGGCTTCAACGGCATTGGAGTAGATATTAGATAAGCCATTGTGGAGATGATCGTGGGGATCACCTTACGAAAGTGGCATCTGAGAGCTTCCTCTTTCGAGACCGCCAATGGTAGGCTACATCTGATGGAGGAATTAATCCTGTATCACAAGACAATTATTCCGTCTTATATGATTCGCCGCCATACTGCACCGCCTCTCATATTCTAAGACATTTTAAATGAAGGGAGTTGTTGATGATTTCGCAATACGATTTACGGTGGTGGAGGTTACTCTGTATAATTCACAATATTCACATAATTCACAACAGCCTACATAATATCTATGATTTATTCTCAAGCCACCCGCCACCAAGCTTTATGTGCCCAGGTGAGTTGCAAGTTCCAAGTTTAATATTCTTCAGCGCCAAGAGGCCTATCAAGATAGCGACGGATAGATTGCCCGGGTGGCAGGTGCACTTAGCTAGCCCTACACGAGCCAAGAGCTAAGAAATCAATATGGGGGCTTCTATTGAGTTCAGCTTCTATCTCTATCACATACACCTAGTAAACTTGGAAGCGATGTAGATTCAATTCCGAAATAAGAAACAGTGGTACCTGATTCATTTCTCTTAAGCTCAGTCATCGTTTGACAAACGACAACTAGGACGGGGACCTGCAGCCTGCGGTTAGAATTTAAATCATGTTTATAATTTTCTCCTAATTGTATTCAGCGAGCCGTAAAACGATTGGTCGGGCGTGATAGATGAGGGGAAAGATCCATGATGTTCGAATCTGCCACAGGTCCAGGTCCAATGACGGTACTAGATGATCATTGGAGATACGATCATCTCCAAAACTGTCTAAACACGCCCAACCAGGGAAGTACAATGTCACCTTGTTTATCCCCGCGTCCTCTCATTGCACCCTCCCTATCTCTTTCAATCTCTCAAATCTCGCGGAGGACTAAGGACTTGCCGAGGAAGCACCTTAGAAGCACCTACGTACACTAGAAATCAGTAACTGATCAGTACTTCATCATATCGCCGATCCAATCGTGTGCCTTACCACTCCTAGATACCCCCCAGATACCCCTGTGGAGCATGTGATGTCCTGCGTCCCTGCCGCTGTCGAACTTCAGCTCATGATGTCAGGACGCCGCAGCTGATTGTACGATGAACCAATGCCAATCTGGACCACTGTTCGCTTGCACATACACAGACACACTATTTGGCTGCCTACGGTATTCCGGCACCCGGATGTAGACAAGTTGCGTGGTCTACTAGGTACCAACCTACCTAGATATGCAAGCTATGCAGGGTTCGAGCATAGGAACCTGTCTGATATGGCTGGTCCAGCTTCCCCATCTTGTTTTTTTCCACGTATAGACACTATGAAGTAGGTATTTTGTTTGCTTGTACGCAGCTATGACCGTCGACCGTTGCATCCACGACGGGGATGAGGGACCAAGGGACCAGCTACATACTAGCTATCTGCTGTCTCGTGCCCTCCTCTTTCCTGTCCCAGGTCGGGCAATAAATAAGAGCTTTGCTGCTGCCAAGTCTGGAGATAGGGAAAGATCTCCCCGAGCTTGATACTCTATTTGCCCAGGTAATTCTTTGGGACTGCGGTTGGCTTTAGATAGTCAACTACCAGCGGCCTGGTACATACTAGGTAAATACAACATCGCTGTCGCCATGACTCCCAAGTTTCCTATTACCTCTCGAACGAGAGGAAGACCGTTCCTGGCCTTCCTCGCTATATTCTCGTTCTTCGTCCTCGGTGCGATCTTCACTGTAAAGATTGGTGGTCCGGTACAGCAACGAGGATTCGATCTTTCCCACCATGCGGCGCGAGCGAAAATTGCGTCAGAGGAAAAGGTTAGGGCTGAGACGAAGGGCGACAAGTACCTGATTGGTGTTGGAAAGGCCGACATTACCGGCCCCGTTGTAGAAATCAACTTCGCGGGATACGCCGACCTCTCGCAAGTCGGCACCGGTCTTCGACAACGAATCTTCTCACGAGCATTTATCGTCGGTGATGTCAACAATCCGGACGATCGATTCGTGTACTTGGTCCTAGACGCGCAGTCTGGTGACACAGCTGTGAGCTTCGGAATCTTCGATGGGCTTGCTGCGCTAGGAAGCGAATACTCTGTGTACAAAAGGGGGAATGTCGCTGTTACAGGGACTCACGCTCATTCTGGGCCTGGGGCGTGGTTTAATTACCTGCTCCCACAGGTCACCAGTCTGGGTTTTGACAAACAAAGCTACCAAGCTATTGTCGACGGTGCTGTTTTGTCAATCAAGAGAGCCCATGAATCTTTGACTGAGGTAGGTGAAGTCGTTTATATATTATGAAATGGTTACGCATGACTAATATTTCTACCAGGGATATCTTGACTTTGGTATGATTCAAACTTGAACTGTCTAAGACTAGGTCTCTAACTATGTGAACAGGGGCAGTGAACATCACGGATGGCAACCTCAGTCGAAGTCTATACGCCTACATGGCCAATCCTGCCGAGGAACGAGCTCAGTATTCGGACTCTACCGATAAAGAAATGACCGTTCTTAGGTTCCAGCGCGCATCTGATGGCAAGAACATGGGAATCTTGACGTGGTATCCCGTCCACGGAACGTCAGTTTACCAAAACAGCACTCATGTTACCGGTGACAACAAGGGTGTCGCGGAGATCATGTTCGAACAAGCTATGGAAGGTGATTCTTCTGCCGCCGATGGATTCGTAGCTGGGTTTTCTCAGGCCAATGTCGGAGACACCACCCCTAACACACTAGGTGCTTGGTAAGCTTGAACCTATACGGTCCTTAAATTTCTTGCAAGATGCTAATGTTTCCTCAAGGTGTGATGATGGTTCCGGCCAACAATGTAGCTACATAAACAGTACTTGCTCAAATGGTAAGTCGCAGGCTTGTCACGGTCGAGGTCCTCTATTCACAGAGCTCGATCTTGGAATCGCGAGCTGTTACGAAATCGGAAAGCGCCAATATAATGGTGCTCGTTCAGTCTATGTAAGTCATCCGCTTTCATATCTACAATAATTAGTGCTTACATCTTTTTAGGACTCGCTCGATTCATCCGGCACCGCAGTCGTCGGCTCGACAGTCAAGTCCTTCCATTACTACCACGACATGTCCTTCTGGAACTTCGAGCTCGACAACGGAACTACAGTACAAACCTGTCCTGCAGCGCTCGGCTACTCCTTCGCGGCCGGCACGACCGACGGCCCCGGCGCTTTCGATTTCACACAAGGAGACTCAGGGGAGCCTAGCGCAAGCCCCATATGGGAACTCGTCAAAGACTTACTTCATGCGCCCACCCCGCAGCAACAAGCATGCCAGGACCCAAAGCCTGTGCTCCTTGACGTGGGAGAGATGACGGCGCCGTACGCGTGGAGTCCTAATATTATTGATGTGCAACTTCTGCGCGTCGGCCAATTCGTCATCATCATCAGCCCTAGCGAAGCGACAACCATGTCCGGCCGTCGCTGGCGCGCCGCAGTTAAGAACGCCGCAACGTCCGATATCACAGGTACCGACGCCGAGCCCCGAGTCGTCCTAGGCGGCCCCGCAAACACATACGCGCACTACCTAGCCACGCCCGAAGAATACGGGATCCAACGCTACGAAGGCGCCAGCACGCTCTTCGGACAATGGGAACTACCCGCCTATATCAACCTCACCGTCGGCGCGATCCAGTACCTCGCGCACGACTCAACATCCTCCCCGGACCCGGGCCCAACGCCCCCAGATAACAGAAACTCGAGCTTAAGCTTTATTACTGGTGTGGTGCAGGATAACGCACCCCCGGGCAAGTCCTTCGGCGACGTAACAACGCAGCCCGCATCCGCGTACGCGCGCGGCGCCGTCGTAAACGCTACATTCGTCGCCGCGAACCCGCGGAATAACCTACGTCTCGAGGGCACGTTCGCCGCGATCGAGAAACAGGACTCGACTACTGGGAACTGGACTCAGGTGCGCGATGATCAGGACTGGGGGCTCGTGTACACGTGGACGCGCACGGATGTCGTGTTGGGGTATAGCACTGTGACGATCAGTTGGGAGACCGGGGAGGATGATGCCCCGGGCACGTATCGCACGAGGTATTTTGGCGATAGTAAGGCGTTGATTGGAGGCGCGATTACGGCTTTTGAGGGGGTTAGTGGGAGTTATACGCTTTCGTAGGGAAAATGGGGAGGGCATGGGGATAAGGATGAGGAAATAATGTTCTAGTTGGGAGGTGGGAGGGGAGACTGAATGTTCATAGCTAGCTACCTGCGGTTTATGAGGGATGAGGATATATCGCGGGGATTGGTACATATGCATAATATAATCACTATTTGGTCGTTGTTGGAAATTCAAGTCGGTAATTCGTGAATATGGGTATAAAACACGATTTGACATAAAAATAGTGCATCGGATGGTTGGCGAAAATTGGGGTTTGAGTTTGAACGTATATTATATTTATCATTGACTAGAGTCTTCATCACGTAGCCACTCGTCCCTATCTCTATCTCCATATATAGTGCGTGTGGCATCACGTAGGCGGCCTCTTCACAGTCAACTTAAAAGGCTTCTTCAACCGATCCATCGGCGCGATTCCGCTGCGCCCCAGCTTATCCGGTCTCTGCACGCTGTCGCCGCCCCTCCACCCGACCTTCGGTCCGCTGTTTACTGTCGTCGCGTGGAAGCTCCGAGCTGGCCGCGTCGGCTCGTCTGGCGGCTCTTCGTTTTCTTTCTCTGCGTCGGCGTTGAGTTTTATTTCTTCTGGATGCGGTTTGGTGGGGGAGCTTGAGAAACAGGCGTATCGTTTTGGTTTGGATGGAGGTTGTTGTTGGGGTGTTGTCTGAGTTGGGGTGTAGGTTGTATTGGTAGGCCTAGTTGAGAGCTTCGAGGAGCCTAGTTTGTGGTTCGCTAGGTCGGGCGCGATAGTAGGAGGCGGCTTTGCTGGTTGGAGGTTGTCGAGTGATGAGGGTAGAGAGACGTGTCTTGTCGGTTGCCCGCGACCTCGAGGAATGTTGTAGGGGCGAGGGGCATTGGTGAGTTTTGAGGTTGCGGGGGCTAAGACTTCCTCGGCTTGCTTGGATTTGTCATGGTTTGTTATGCCATACCCGTACCCTACTAAACTTCTTTGTGAAGAAGCTCGGTTGGTTGGGGGCCTTCTCTGTGCCGCCCCCTGAGGCTTGGGCGCGGGTTTTGCGGCTTCAGCTGCTTCGGCGGCGGCGACATTTGCGTAATGAGCCCCAGCTGTGGTAAAGCCCGCTTGTGGAGGCTGTGGTACTGTAAATGAAGCAGACCTCTGCATCGTTGTCTGATAAGGGGCTGCCCAGCCTTCGACCGATTCCTCGGCCACCTGAACACTAGGATGGCTAGTTTTCTGTCGTTTATTCTGTCCTGGATGCTGATTGAAGCGTTGGTATTGGTTTTGGTTTCGCGCGGTATTCGAGGACCTTTCCACATTCTGGCTTGGGTCGAGTGCGAAAAGGTTATCCTCTACGGGTGTCATCGCTGGTATATCTTTGTATATAACGTCTTCCGAGGGAAGATCTCTCTGTAATATCTTAGCTACTTCCGTCATCACTGATCGGTCAAACGACGGTCCTCTTTTGAGGAAGCTTGAAGATGATAGCTCCTGGATGAAAGGAGACAGCTTGGTGGTGTTGTCTTGACTACCCAACTTGTTCTGAGGGCAGCTTAGGTAAAGTAGGGCTTGAGCTCGAGTCATTGCCACATATAGGAGGCGTCGCTCCTCATTCCTATCCTCAGATCGCATATGCGGGATAGATCCATCGTAGACGGCAGGAATAAAGACGACAGGCCATTCTAAGCCTTTGGCAGCATGTATCGTAGAAACTGTAACTTGAGGCTTGGTTTCCTTGTCTTTTTCATCAGTCTGTTTATCAGCCGCCAGCGAAACATTAGCCAAGAACCGTGCTAGTATGTCGTCGTCCGGCATTTCTGCGGTATCATCGAGAAGTGGAAGTAGGTCCTCTTCTGGCTTATCCTGATGCATGAACTCCGTGACCAGGTTCACGAATTCTTCGACGTTTGCCAATCGCAATTCCCAACCCGGACCATGTGCCTCTTCTAAGTATCTATCGAATCGAAGGTCTTTGAGCAGCTGCATGATGACATCGACCAGTTCAGAGGGTTCACCCGTTTCTGGCCGTAGCTTATTTCGCAAATTGTTAATTAGCTTGAACAAGCCCCCGCTGAGCCTCTGTTCTGTCTGCGGTCTAATATTCGTTGTTGCCTTTCGAGTGCCCTTGAAGTGTTTATCAAGTAATTCCCAGAGACTCATAGCATTGCGTTCGGCTTCTTCTAGTAGAGATGCTATAGTGACGTCACCGACACCTCGCCTGGGGACGTTTATGATACGCGCAAGCGCGTCGTTGTTTTCAGGCTGATGGACAACCCGCAGGTAGTCCAAGATTGTCTTGATTTCGGCTCGTTCGTAGAACTTGAAACCGCCAACCATCCTGTAAGGTATCCCTTCTCTACCGAGGGCAGATTCGATGTGCCTTGACAGCGCGGCGGACCGAAGCAATATAGCGATATCATCAGATTTCACCATGTTACCGGACATTACCCTTATTCGCTTGATCTCCGAAACAACCCACTCTGCTTCAATCAAGGGATTTTTCAGCATCCGAAGGACCGGCCGAGTACCTCTAGCGTGAATGGGGAACAAGGCTTTCTTGTATCTGTCTTTATCTTGTTGGATAACTTTTAAAGATACGTCGAGAATGGAGCTCGACGATCTGTAGTTTTCCTCGAGGGATATCTCGTCGGTGCCGGGAAAATCACGAAGCAGGCGATGGAGATTCCTTATTTCTGCCGATCGCCAGCCGTAGATGCTCTGATCCGGATCACCAACTACCGTTATTCGCCGATTCCTCTGGGCAAAAAGTTTCATCAAATCGTACTGAACACCGTTTGTATCTTGATACTCATCGATCAAAACAGTCTGAATGTTCTGAACACAGTCTGGGTATTGACGAAGCAGATCAACGCAGCGAATAAGAAGATCATCGTAGTCGAGCAGATTCGATCGCTCCAAATGGGATTGGTATTCTTGGAAACATTCTTCCATCATTTGGGATTGTTCGTCCTTGTCACCTTTGCCTTTAATTTGCTTCTCGTCGGAGGTTTCCTTTGCTTTGCGCTTACTGATCCAAGCACGAGCAGCAGCGGGATCGACCTGGGCTTTCAATCTCTTGCATATGCGCTTGAGAATAGCCCTCGAATCGGAGTCATCCGCAATACCAAACTTGGGGTCCAGCCCGATACGCTTGCCATATATAGCCAGATATTTGCGAGCGATGCTGTGGAATGTTCCGAGTACGATACTCTTTTCGCGTCCATCTCCAAGTGCCTGACCGAGACGAGCTTTCATTTCATTGGCTGCCTTAACGGTAAAGGTCGCGACAATGACGTCGCGTGGTCGGATGCCGACATGATCGATAAGCCAAACGACTCGGGATGTGAGTGTGTGAGTTTTGCCACTTCCTGGACCAGCCAGAATAGCGACAGTCGATGCCTGAGAGTTGACGGCACGAGACTGTGCCTGGTTCAATGACCTGAATAAATCATTGCTATTAAGACTAGACATGACTGCAACTTCTCGTTCACTGGGCAAATAATTCAAAAATAACGACAAACCATTAGTGAAATAATAGTTCGTCCCCGTCCTTCAATAATTGTGACCTTGAATCGTATGACATAGCAAGGTCAAGAAGTAGGTAGACGCGTACGGTGTTACAAGGGTAAGGGGAAAGACGCGACCAGCTGGCAGCTGTATTTAGATCGGGCATTTTAAGAACCGATGTGTCACTTGCAGAGCGCCAGGTCAGGTGACCATATCTTCAATTTCATAGGCTCACAGTATGAGAATAAATGAATTTCTGCCTCCGTAGATGAATTCATTGGTTTATATTTATTTCATCAATAGCAATTTCCCGAGACGAATGACCCGTTCTTGCATTTTTCTCAACCTTACGAAGCGCATCTAAATATAATAGAGTTTGCTGTTTCCAAAAGATCCGTGGACGTGTAACTCGAGCTTACAGCCAATGAAATCAATTGACGGCTTACGTGTCCAGGCACGGGTCGCAAAGTGGGAGGGGCCAGGGGTGTATTTCGTGTATTTCGTGTATTTCGTGTATTTCGTACGCAGTAAAGATTTGAGAAGATTGAGAAATCCCGGATCCGAAATCACCATCTCCAGTCGCATTATTTTCAATTCATATTCGAAACAATCGACCAATCCTGACCATCTAATTGTAGATGCCCAGAAAATCCTAACTTCGATGAACAAGGCCCGTGAGGAACAATTGTTTCTTCTTGCCGGGTTTTTTTAGTTTCTCAAGAATAACAGAGATCTTAAGAAACGTTCCGCATAATGATGTGATTTCCTTGCCGCCGTTCCTCTTCCCATCACCTACATTTGTCGGTATCGTCGGTACTATGTAGCAAGGGATATTATCATTCGAGCGACGTTTCCGCTCATCATCTCGCAAAACATTTGTGAAGTCACATTGGTACAGTCGTCGTCACTAAGATCTGATAAGTTGGAGGATGTGATGAGATTAAAAGAGGAATGGCTAGCACTTTTTATCAACGTCCTTTAAGGCTTGGTCGCTATGCTAGAGCAAACAATCACCATTTCTACTCGCTAGTGCCAACAGTAAACCCCCCCTTCTACTCGATGCCTGTATGCTATCGTCGTAGTTGGGGTCCAACCACGCCTTTGTCGGTAGAGATGGATCTGGCCAATCGGTGGTCGTATAGGCAGAGTGACCTGCAGAAGCGCAGGGGGAAAGGTGAGAGTGGCGGCGGGGTCGCTGATGTTGTGGAAGTTAACCGCCAATCATGTCCAGTTTTCGGGTAGTTGGCGCTTAACTCCCTGTCGTTCCGATGCCCTCATCCAACCAGAGTTGGAAGAACGGGATCAACCATTGCCATTCGCAAAGATGAATTTGGCAATCTATCACCCTCACTGGGCGTTTTCTCTGGGGGCCGGTCATGCATAGAGCCAAGTACCTAGAAGCGGTCGACGAGTGAGAGGCCAGTTCACACCACAAGCGCCAATGTTCGCATGTTAGCATTGCGGATTTCGGTCCACTTCGACACACTGCCGAACATCACCAGCCGCTATATACCCTTTGTCCTCCCGACTTTGTGTCTGACCTTGCCAAATCTCCATCAGGATGTGTTTCGATTGATCCGTCAGGAGGTTTGACTAAGGAGTCGGGATATAGTATCTTTTCATGACGATCCGGGTCACACACAATGCAACTGGTGCTTTATAGCAAGCATTCCTCGCTTCAGTTTGTGCTACTTCTGTTTTTCTCTTCATTCACTCCTTTTTGTTCTGCCGGTGTGATACAAGACCTTCATAGCAACTACTACGATCCGTCGCCATCAGCTGAAGACGGCCCTTCACTCTCGGCTGGAGCCTTGAGGAATACAACTTACCTTCCCGCGCAGATTGGTGGTATAGTCGGATCATATGCATTTTCACTCGTTGTAGTTGCTGCTCTCCTTCTTATCTTAGCGAAGAAACGTCGCGAACACCTCTCAGCAGGAGAGGAAGACCTTGACGGCCAGTATCCATATTCATTCGCTTTTCCGCCACCTCAACTCGCAGGCGCTCAAAATCCTCAATACGGCCTTGATCCGCCTAAGTCGCCTATCAAGAATTTCTCGTACCCGACACCTCAAACACCGTTATCTGCGACAGGGCCGACAAGCCCTTACATTGTTCCATCGCTTCATTCTACCAGCACTCTTGGTGTTAATCCATTAGTTGACCCACGAGTCGTAGCAGCAGACCGCGAAATGGCGCAACAACAGTTAGAAGAGATGTACAGGCTCGTAATGGAGCAGGAGGCTGCGAAGGAAGCAGGTGTTACTTTGGACCAACCCCCGGCACCGCTGTCGTCCCAACAGAAACCTCCAAAGCAGGGGATCCTGAAGAGGGGCAAGAATAAGCCCGCGAGCCTAGACCTTCAGGCTGGAGCAGAGAAGCCTCAATCCAGAGCTTCTTCGATCTTGTCCGCTTTTAAGTCTCCTCGAAAGAAGAATGTGAAAGGTATTAGCATCTCGTCGCCGATCATGACACCGATGTCAGGTACCTTCCCACGCCACGAGGAAGAGGAAATGAGCTCAATTCCTCCTCGTCATTACGCACCTGCATCCCCGCCTCCGATTCCGACAGATCAGATTCCATATGCACGGGCCAGTCGGCAGCACCCGTCAGTGGCGCCCATCACTCCCCCAGATATCTCTCCAGAGAGCACGCAAAGCATTGACGAGCGGTTGGGTCATATGCGCAGTAACTCGCAATATACAGAGCCTGACCCTGTCTCCGCCGTCTCAGCTATTTCGGACCGTTCCACAGCACCGCTTGTTGGTTTACCTTCATCGCCAAAGCCAGGGGTTAACAGATTCCCTTCTCTACCAGCGTCCCCAAAGCCCGGTGCAACGTTCCCAACCTCACCCCGGTCAGAGCAGTCCTTCTCGCGACCCAATGCGCCATCGGCCGTGCGAACTGGTGGGACACTTCCGTTACGAGCTTATGAGCCCGCCCTTAGCTCGCCTTCAGCACAGACAACCAAGCAAACGACATTTGAGAGGACGATGCCTCTATCGCCGTCAGGATTACGGACTCCCTGGACAGGCGCACCAGTGCCTTACACTCCGTACCAACCATTCTCACCTGTGGTTCCCATCACACCATCGTTGGTGACCAAGGCAGACCGGAAGAGGATGAAGCAGTTACAACCCAAGACACCAACGATGGAGATGGTGAAGAGTGATGACGAAATGTGGTAGACAGGGGTTAACGGGTTTATGGGTTTGCAATGGTTGCAATGATTGCAATGAAAGGTCTCGTAGGGCTCACCCCGGTCTGAGCCTGTTTCCCGGCGTTTTTTACATGGGCTCGTGTTTCAAAATGTGACGAATGACGTAGAGGGATGGGATGGGATAGGATAGGGTATTCCTACGTTTGGTCCCAAAGCTTTTTCACCTATTATTTACTTGTTTATAATTCTATTATACCACTTTACCACTTTGAGAGACTCTTTGATGAAGGAGTTAATTTAACGTTGGAGTTTCAATTATACACCTCAACCAATGGTTGCTTCTCTTCTACCTCGGGGCTCGCCGTTGAATACTATGTCGAATATTTGTCGTACTAGTCATGCAGTCTTACCCTATTGTTCTCTTCGCATTCTGAAATCCACGGATCTAAGATAGCGCCGTGCATGTGACTGTATGTAGATATCCAAGTGAGGCAAGCAGGGCAAGCTAGATTTGCTAGGTTTTATAGGGAACAATGACAGAACGGCATAACGGAAGACTAAACCGCTTCTCATCGATGTGGATCTGGCAAGGACTATCTGTTCCGCACACACTCATTGAGTGGCGTTCTCAACGGTTGATTGGCTAGAGAAAACCTCGGATAGATGGGAAACCTGGTAAATAGAAAGTACGGATCCAAGCCGTCCACAAGCCGTCCATTATCGATGACGACTGGCTTCTTATTGCCCAAATTGCCCAACAAAGTGGTATATGTACTATGTGTACTAGGTATGTGTATGTACAGACTCGAGTCGGAAAGGAGTCGGTGTCGGTGGGAAAGGAAGTTGTAGTTGTACCAGACATTGGGACTATTAATCAATATAAGCAATATCGGTATAGCACTACAAAGCAGCCACCCGTTCACAATGATGAGCAGGAATGCGTAAAAAATGCCCTAGAAACCCTTGAAAGGTAACACAACCTTTTGGAAGATGACAATATCAACATGGATTGGCATGGATGTAATAATCTGTTATGTATCCTATCACCTGCCTACCGGCTAAGAGGTACGGACGTAATCGGTGCGTACCCGGAAAACTTAAGCAGTCTGAGCAGTCTAAGCAGTCTAGGTTATGCCCTGGTCCTTACCTGGTCCCTTTTTTCCTTAGTGCAGTCACTGGTGTTCTACTATGTAAGTTCCTGTGCTACATATGAGTGCTATGTAGAGTAGGTACAATGAACCGTATGGACGGATGGTAAAGTACTCGAGGCAAAGTGGGCAAGAGTGGGAAAAGTGGCTGGAACTCATACTAAATGGAGAGAAATTGGCGAGTTATCAGTGGCTAGTGACACGTGGGTCACAGGTTCCCTACCAATAGAACGGTCTCGACGGCTAAGCCGAAGATCTTATATGTAGCAGGCAAGAGCAGGAAGAGTCGCCAAAGAGTCGCAAAGACCCGCCTTTTAGCTCCACATTAATCAATTGATGGTCCGAGCGTCTCGATTAAGCCCGATCGATATCTAATCCGCACCCATGATTCTTCTAACTAAACTCATCCACCCATCGTATGATTCTCTCAAGCCCTCAAGCCTCCATCAAGAAATCCCCCGTCTTTTTCACTCTCGCAATTGGATTTTTCGCGCCTCGTTGACACTCCCGCCTATCGGATTCCAAGATCTCGGAAAAGCCAAATCTCCAAATATCGCCGTGTGAGTGCGACGAAAGACAAGGTGTCAGCCTAACAAGCAGCTTGTAGCTGGTTGTTTAGCTTTATTGCTGCTCTCGTCCCCTTCCCGTCGGCTTTGCGGGTTTGGTCGAGAGATTAGGGAAGGGTTACGGCGGTAGAGTGGAAGACGAGGGCGTTGGTGTAGCAAACAAGGAAGAGGCCAAAGAGAAAAAAAGCAAAGCAAAGCTGGAGTCAAGCAAAGTCAAGCAAAAGCAAAAGCAGAATTGACGTCTACCTATTATCTACCACACCTTACTACACATTACCATATTACCATATTACCATAATTACCACATACGCCATACGCCATACGCACATCCAGCATATACACAGATACACATATACACACATATACAGTAGTGGACATTACATCCCATACATCCCTATACGCATTCATCTGCCACCATCTGCACAATCTGCACCTCTACTCATTCAAACACACCAAACACTACCAGACCTACCAGACTTGCCTTTTTTTCCTTAGTTACATACGCCATACGCCGTGCGTACTAATCTAGGGAACTCCTCTCTTTTTTTCTCCCCTTCTCCGCCCAATCTCTCAACCTAGAACCAGTGAAATCCACGGGTGTTGTTTTTTTTAAACGGGGGTCTTGGCGTCACAAAGCGACCTTTTCGCTTTTCGTCAATTCTTTTTCTATTTCGCCCATTTTTGCCCGTCCCTGTTTCACGCTTTTTTCCCATACGCACATACGCATACCCGAACAACCTGGGCAAGTTGGGAAATTTGTTGTCGCGAAATCTAAAATTACAACCACATTTCATTCTCACTTCCCATCGCCTTCCCCATCCAGACTTTATATACATAGTATCGACAATCGATTGCGTGAGCCCACCAGGCCAGCCAACCATTTTCTATTCATCCATAGATACTATTCTAGCCCTTTACCATTCTAGGCCGTACGATCAGGTCATCAGCGACGATTAACCCCCTGCTCTGTTCCCGCCTTATGCAAACCCCCTCCTTTCGCTTGTCCTGACCTGGGCTGCCCGGATTGTCTGGAAGTCAGCGGCTGAAGGAACTTGCTGTGGTGCCTGCTGATGTCGAACCATACTTGCATCTCATGATCGTACCAGCACCAGTGCCACCAAAATGACCGATCAGCAAGAAGCTTCCGACCTCTTTGGTCTTGATGAAAACGGCCCGTATTACCAAGATAACAACCCGAGCAACGGGGACGCAACCTTGACCGAAACCAACGCCAACCAACAATTTTACAGCGACCCTAATTGGACCTTTCAAGACACTCCTCCATACGACACATACGACACTAATAACTTTTACCAAGATGATTGGAACTTAGGCCCGCAATCAGATCTCGTCGATGGCTTACCACCGCAACCCCAGGTGTCGGCGCCGCAGCAATCCGCTGCGGTTGTCCCGTCTTCCCTCGCTGCCGGTCCGTCGAATCCGCTCCCGACAGCAGGTCCAATAGGACCCACGACGACGCTTCAAGTTCGACCGAATGGCGCCGGTCCGCGAGGTTTGACTGAGGAGCAGCGGCAGAAACTGCAAAGCATTGCTATGCCCGCGCAAATTCACTACCGATCCCCAAAGAGCGAAGCGAGTCCCGATTCTGCAGGTCCGGTGTACAAATCATCCTCCATATCGTCGCCCGAAGATCAGAGCCTATCATCTAAATCAAATAGTCGCAAGCGAAAGTCCTCGATAGATGTTGACGATGATGATGATGACGATCTCGATAGCCACCAACCGGTGAAGAAAACGGCGCATAATATGATTGAGAAACGGTATCGCACTAATCTTAACGATAAGATAGCGGCTTTGCGAGATAGCGTACCGAGTTTGCGTATCATGTCAAAGAGCGCAAGGGGAGAGGACACGACGGAAGACAGGGAGGAGTTACACGGCCTGACGCCGGCGCATAAGCTGAATAAGGCGACAGTGCGTCTCCTATCGCATTCCATCCTACTGTCCTATAACTAAATTCTGTACAGGTTTTAAGCAAGGCCACCGAATATATTCGACATTTAGAGAAGAGAAATCTCCGACTTATTGACGAGAACTCGGCCATGTCGCAACGAATAGCTGCTTTTGAGAAGCTGTTTATGGCTGGTGCGATGAATGGAGCGGTCAGTCCTCTACAACAGGGAACACCATCGACGCCAATACAATACTCCCATGAACCTAACGGCTATGCGAATTCTTCAATGAACACTCCGGGCCGTCCCGATCCCCAAGGCATGATCCAAGTTCCGGATGACATGAAACGTATTATTGCCGCGCAGTTAGCGACAAATCAACCATACCCGGTCCCGCAGCAACCTTTTAGAGGCAACCCCGCTATGATACGCCAACAACAGATCCAACAACAGCAACATCATATGCAAGCAAGAGGCTGGCAAAATGCTGGTCCCTACTTCGGAAAGTTGATGGTCGGATCTTTAGCAGGATTAATGCTTTTGGAAGCTGTTCGGGAGAACGAGCAAAGCAACGAGACACCGGATGGTCGCGGTCTTTTCGCACTCCCCATACAACTCCTCAGGTTCCTTACGTCCTCACTCAGTGTTGACTTTATGGGTTATAGCATTCACGGTTCCCAGGTGTTATACTCGATTAGGATTGTATTGCTACTATGCTGTCTCGGATGGGTATTTGTTTCCACACTCGCGGAGCGCAGAGCACCCGTGGATGGTCTTAAGCAAAAGCAGGTATCTCTGAAAGCGGTGCCATCTTTGGCTTCACCAATTCACGTGCGCCGCCAAGCCTGGCTCACCGCTATCCAAACCGTTTGGGTCCCCCGTCACAACTTTTTCCTCGAAGCCGCCGCCCTTTGCCTCAAGACGGCAAAGCTAAGCCTTCGGAACCTCATCGGAATACACGGCTACCAGATGCTGACAGGACTCACCGAAGACCAGGAGCTCGCTCGAGTTAAGGCGTGGGCGATTGCGCTGGACGCCCAACTTGCCGGAGGAGATGTTGAGATTAGCAAGAGCCGACTCACATTAACTCTGCTTGCCTCTGGAACCCTCCCCACGACCCCGCTGCGATTAATGCTAAAGGCTCTTCATATTCGTGTTCTCTTATGGGAAGTTGGTCTCTCTGGTATGCAAATTGGTATCTTCAATACCTTGGCGTCGAAGCTAGCCAGATCAAAATGGAATGAAGCGAAACAACTACACAGGCTCTTAACACAGCTTCGACGTGGCGGCCAAGAACAATCTGATGATGATCTCCCGGATCATCTAGCCGCCCTTCTCGAGCATGATTGCGATACTGTCTTAAACCAAAGCATCGTCCAGAGAGTGCATAACCTTGCTTGGAATCGCCCGACCGACCACAACGCCATCGGAATCATCGATGGTATGGATACTGTGGTGGATGACGTAGCAATCCGCTCACCGATGGACGCAGTCGCGGCCTGGTGGTCAAATATTACACTGCAAGGTGCCCTTACGAAGACTCTCCTAACTAAGGAAGAAGATGATCCAGAAGCAGTCCAACAAGTCGAGGATGAAATTTCCTTGGCGATTAGAACTGCTCCAATTGGATCCATCGCTCAAAATCGTGCCTTGGTTGCTCGCGCGTTACTCATCGAGGAGAAACGAAGCATGAATATCTCGGCCGCGTTACAGGCGATTGGTCCTGTGACTCCAATTCTCTCCTCATCGAACAGCCCTGCTGGTAGCCAGGCCCGTGCTACGCCATCACCACCTCCCACCCCTATTAAGTCTCTTCCGCCCTCGCTCGTCATGACCAACGAAATGCGCACTTCCCTCCTTTGTGCTATGGCCATCGCACATCTTCAAAAATTTTCCCCGCCCGAGGAGCCCGTCGACATCTATGGCGTGATTGACCAGATCCACCCTGTTAGCGACATGGGATTACTAGGTTACACGGCGACATTTAAACTGATGGACAGGCTCGCAGGCCACGAATTCGCAGCTGAAGCATGCAGTGACACGCTTGAGCGCCTTTCGGGCACACTGAGAATCTGGACCGGAAAGGACTGCGGGCTAGAGCCGGAAGTAAGACACCAAATGGTTGAACGTTGTTTAACCGTAACTCGTGGTGTTATGGGGATGAACCTTGACACTGATACTGGCTATGGAAGTAGTGAGTTCTCACCCAATCTCATCACCACCTAATTATCTGCTTTCCTCGCGTCACACTTATATTGTTGAGACACAAGCACCAACTGATTAATTAAGCTATAGTGAGCGAGAGCGAGAACGAGCAAGAGTTCTCAACCGATTCAACTGACTCGGAGGTTACAACAACAAAAGAAAAACTCCCCGAAGTCAAGATCGAAACAAATGTTGCTTAAACCTATTTAAATCTAAGGCTTCAATTTTTATTTTTACATTTAATCGGGCTAAGTCCCCCGCCAGTCCTGGCGATACGAAGATCTACTTATATATCCCGCACATCGCCTATCTATCCGCAACCTAAACGACGGTTCGGGAATCACGGTTCGAATAGCGGGAGTCATGTATTGATGACATTGACGATCACTAATACCACGTAGCTAACTTACCATTTTAACATTCTTCCACTTTACACTACAACTTCTTTGCTACATATATCATTCAAATATCCTATCCTATCCTCACTTTACGCTACGTGCGGGATCGTTACATATATATACATATGAGGGACATGGTCCGGCTCAAAAAAATTCACGGGGCGTTCTGGGAAAGGGGGAACGTGCTTTATGGTCCAACCGGTAGAATGGACATTGGGGGTTCGTACGCCGGCGCTTTCGGAGATGATAGAGGAGGAACATGGACAACTTGATAGCTTTTGCTTGTGCATCAGGCGCGCAACACAGCGGCGCAACAGTACCGACGAAAATAGTATATAATTAAAGCAATTGCTTATTGCTGCATATCTGTCACGTTCCAGACAAATCGATGTTTACGGACTGCGTCTCTAGCCAAAAGTTCCAAGTCTAGGCCCGTCCGGAATCAATAAAGACAAGATATTACCAAAAGCAAACTCAATATGGCGGAATACAACATGTCGTCCCGTGTTCAACATAAGATACCTCGTACTTTAGATCATGCTTTTTATATGAGCAGTGCTCGATACCTACCTACCTCCTGTCTAGGTGGACAATAAGTCGTATATGTAGAACGACAACAGCCCACGAAACTTGACATATCATCTGCCATCCACCTCCTAACCCTACCTAAGCATACCGTGCCGTGCCGCTTGCCGTTTCATGGGCTAGCAGACTACAACTCTGGGATGAAACATCGTATAGCAAGAGCAAAAACTTCGACGACATGGCCTGGGTCGCGTTTTGGGTCACCCTGACTAGGTAGGGAAGTAGTAGGTATTGTAACCTGCTGCTGCTGCGCGTCATTGTCCGCGCCTCAAGCCCGCAGCGCGCCATCCCGTCGCTTCCGGTCGTTCCCCGTCCCGTCGGTTCGGGATGAGGTCGCGGGAAGGTTGTCCGAGGGGAGCCGGTTCCGTTGCCGATTCTTGGAGTGCTAGGAGGTAAGCGGTGGCAGGTAAACTGGCGATAGGTTTGAGGATGCGGTGATCTAGGAATTACGGCTTAGCATCATGATGGCGAATATTGAGGCTGAGCTTGGAAACTCAGGAATTGAGAAGGTACGAGGTACGCTTGGTTTCATTGACTAGGTACCTACCTACCTACCTACATACCCAATACCTGCCTACTTAGGAGATATCTTTTTACACATGCGAGAACTTGAAGTTCAAGTGATGATCAGGGCAATCACCCTTTAAGCACTGCCTCAAAAATTACGGCTCAGCGACAGTAATATTATGGAACTTTCGGCGGTTCCTACTACTAGGAATTGTGAAGGCATAAGGTACCATCGATTTCATTGGTTTCTACCCACCATATAGCAGGTATGTTTTTACATATGCGAGAACCGGAGTACAAGTCATGGCTTAGACCAACCGCCCTTCAAGCAGCGCCTCTAAAATTACGGCTCAGCGTCCGCTATTTGGGCAACAATGGGAAAAGCTTATTTATTTCCAAGAATTGCGAAAGCACAAGTTACTATCGATTTCATTGGCCACATGAGTACCTACCTACGCTCAGCCGCAAAGCTGCTCGGGTTCGTATCCATGCATGTGACCGTTTTGGGTGCTCATGTGCAGGTCGCATCGCAAGTTGAGCGGTAAGTAATAGGAAGAGGGTATGCTACCTGCTGTTATTCTGAAATATCTATTAGGTAAGTATATAGCCCATCTTTTTTCGATGCTGCCTGCGCCAACGTACGTTGGAATAGATATCTTACGGTGTTCTTCACACAGATCTACCTCGCTACCTACTCGTCTAGGTAAGCAGCTAAGCAGGTCAGGTAAGGTAAGAGGTTCCGCCTAGGGCTTACATATCTGCACGGCGAGTACCTACCTACCTTACCCTAGTCTCCGGGACCTCGAGCTAAGTAGATGGGTAACAGGTAAGCTAGCTGGATAGCCGGATTGCTGGGTACCGGAGATCAACGGTATGGCAGCTTGCTTACCCCCACGAAAGAGCTCATGGGTCTAACGACGCAAGCTTACGTGCATCTCGTGCTGGCACTTACTCGGTGCCTTTCTCCGGCGGGGGAGTTCTCGCGCGCTGGGTGGGCTTACTCAGCACTCATTATTGGATGTGCCGTGCTCTTGGGCTCCGAGGAGTTGGGAAACTTGGTATTCGGGTTAGCTTATGCTGATAGGTATGCCACCTACCACCTATTACTTACCTATATACATATAATGCAAGTCTAATAAGTTTTAGGTATATAGATAGCGCACCTATAGTACGGTATGGTGTGGTGCGGTATAGTAGGTAGGAGATGCAAGAGCGGCCGCACGAACTAGAGTTGGGATAGCAGCACATCTTATATACCTAAGTAGTGCTCACACACCGAGCTGACCGAGCGCTGCTGGACCCGAAGGATTGGCACTTGGAACGGTGCGGCAGGTATGGGACTTATGAAACGACCAACGAGGAGCCGCGTTCGTGCTTGACGGGACGGCGGCGACGGGCCTTGGTATAATGCGAGCTCTAGGCAAGACGACGTTACGTAGGTGGATTGGCGGATTGGGTATAGGTGGATGGATGGGCGTATGTATATCCCGCAGGACCGAACGCCCGAGATCGAAGGCGCGCGTGGTCTTGCCCCTATCCAACATCCTGGGTCCTTCGCACGCAACCTACCTCCTACCCAGTATGTATAAAAGTCATCTACATTGACATTTGCAGACGAGAATGTATAGTACAAGCCGCCATTCCAGCGTGGAAAGACGGGTAATGTGATTTGATGTAGGGGAGCTCGTAACACCTAGCGAATGCAAGCTGCAGCTCCAAGGGGCGCCGAGGAGAACCGGTAGCGAAAACGCGTTGGCGAAAGTGGCTTGGCTGATCTTTGGGGGTCCTTTCGACATTTGTAACCCCGTTTCGACGGCGACGGGCATTAACTTGCGGCTGCATGCTCGTTTCGAGGGCGGTCTCAACGCGGGCTAGAACCTTGGCTGCAAGAGCTTTTATGCACATGATGTGTGTGCATGTATGTTTGCTTGTTTGTAGGTATTTAGGTATGGATGGAGTATGTATATGTATAAGTATGTCGTTTAGGTATGTGATATGCAAATGTATTATGTATCCTGTATTATGTAGCAGCCCATGTGGACTAGCAGAATGGACACGATCGGCGAATAGCTCCCGGACAATTTCTCATTTCGTCTTATACGGGCTAGCTGGCTAGGTACCTGGGTCATCAGCACAACATTTTCGCGTCGTGGTCGGGCGCTCGGGTAGGGCTGATCGTCCATCCACGCACCTAGATGCAGCAGGCTAGGTATAACGATTTCTCGTAACGTAGGACGACGAACGACTTTCCCAGGTAGGCTTGGGCGAGTATCACCACCTACGTATCCATCCACGTACCGTACATTGACCTCGAAATGGAGAGGTATAGGTCGACACCCCGGAATCATAACCGCGATGGCAACATACCTACCTACATCACTGACCTACATACAAGCAAACAATCAAACAAGCGAACAAACGGAATTCCCTGCTCCGCAGAAGCTACCCAAGTCTCGAGTATTCCCAACGGGAATTACAGGAGCGTTTAGACGTCTATTCGAGGTCATATGACGGGTTCCAAGACGCAGGCCGTCAGCTTCGTCTATGCAGTGTCACAGCAGCTACCGGCGGGGCACACACACACACACACACAAACGCGCACACCTCTATAGAGAGCACGTACCCGTGCCCGTATAATCCAACGGCCGGGGCGTCGGGCGGGTGTGTGCGTGTGCGCGGTCGCGTTTGCCAAAGCTTTGGAATCGGGTTTCTGAATTTCCACTGTACATATTTCCGCGTTCACCGGTCCATCCTACGAACTCACTAAGTGGGTAGGAGAAGGTAGGATATGCCGTGATAAGGACGCGCGCATCCAACGATTCGACAGAGCGGCAGACGGCAGGATCTTGCTTGCGTACCGTGCTAAAGCCTAAAGGCGAGAGGGCTAAATACCTGCTACCTACCTAGCACAGTATCTTTGCCTTTTCCCCTGCAAGGTTCTTCAGAGTCATACCGAGACTTTGATGGCCACTTGCGAAAAATGCTCTTCTGACTCTTTGATATCGCCATAAACTCGTCTGGGGGCTGAATTTTGTGGAAGAGCGAAACAGCGGTCCGGAGATAAAACGACGGACGAATCGGCGTGAGTCAGCGCGCTGGCAAGGCTGCTGACAAATCGCCCCTATCCCGTTGTTACCTACCTACCTATCTGCATCTTAGATTGCTTGGACGTAACCGTCCTATAGGCAAAATAGGACGCCTCCTCAACTTCACGGCCACGCGATCTTGGTAGCGATAATATCTTGACCGCCAGAAAGGCCAAAAAGCCTCGCTGCCCTTAATCTTAACGATACCGAATTATAGCGTCGTAGCACTTAAAGTCGAACTTAGCATCGAGCCGTACGCAGAAATGCGCTAGGCTGCTTGGCTTCTTGAGGCTCGGGGAATACGATAAATTGTGGCATGATGCGTACGGGTTCGCCGGCAGCCTTGGTTGGGTAGGACGGCGTCGAGAGCCGCAGATTACGCAACTCTCTTGGAGAGTCCTTGAGGGTAAATGGTTGGAGAAGGAAGGTTACCTGGGAGGCGAAAGTGGTGAATCGATTTATTGGTCACCTCGTAACCAACCACGGGTTCACCGCTCCGAAGTTCTATGATCGTGGGCAAATTGATGTTTCATGTAATTTTATCTTGGTCTTGAAAATATGCTGGAATTTTTGAATTCTTTAAAAAAAAATGAATACCTAGTGGAAAGCTCCGAACTCCTAAAATGTAGCCTCGCGGGTAATGATCTTAAACTTTTAAGCCTCTGGTGGCTATGAGGCTAGAGATAATGAACCGCAGCCAGAATATGCATCTGTTGACATCCAATATTGAACTGTTCATAGCCCCCCTATTGGACCCCTTTTCCATAGTACACGCGACCATGTGTAAGCCACATGCCATATGCCACAGCCTGTAGAGCCTCTCCCTATCGTACAAGTAACGGAGCCAACATTCCGCCTGACCCCTTAAGCCTCCTTCGCCTACGTGAAGTCCAACTTAGTTGATTTCGACTTATCCGTCGGTTCTATCGCCGCGATGTACCTTAACTCCAGTTTGAAAGGACCTTCTTGCGCGCCGAAGAAACTATCCAAAACTCAGTAAACGCAACAAGAAACTTCCCGCGCAGGCCAACAAGGTAAAGCGAACTCACCTCCTCATCAATATGCCTATCCGCTTAATCCGATCCAAGCGCAAGGGCTCCGTATCCTGCACCGGCACGCCTCGATACGTCGGCCTAAAGTCCTTCCACAGCACACTGACCTCGCCATCAACAGGGGGCACGAAGTCGAACTCCCAGCTCACGGTGCTCTCCTCGCGTCCATCGGCCGCGCGCTTAGGGGGTACCTCGTCCTTGAGCACGAGCGTGTACTTCTTGCTATCGGCGGCACCTACGCCGAGCCGGAGCCCCTGGTAGTCGAACAGGTCCCAGTTCTGCGGGTCGACGGTGCGCTGGGACGCGAACCCGGCGCCTCCCAGGGTCTTGATATCCAGGTTCCCTGAAAAAGTGACCGTATTCTGGTCAGGTGAGAGCTCCAAATTACTTTTGCTCCTGCCCCCGCGCACGCGGTCGTCTGAGGAGCTCCATGCGTTTTCGTTCCAGGACCTGGGCGGTATGTCAGCAAATACCTAGATCCTTAGAACTGGTAGGTACCTAGATAGGGGCAAAATTTAAAGGCGAAAACTGATAAGGGATAAGACCCGGACCCGGCACTTTTAGGATTTGAAAGGCAGGAGTCAACTCACTTGTAGCCGCCGAATAGGTAGAAATTAGGTTCGCTCGTGGCCATGGTATTTTTCAATGTTATCTTTTTTAGTGTCAGAAACGTCAAGACCCGTCAAAGTCACGTAGATGAGCCTATTTCAGCCTCAACGCTTCAATTGAGTTTGATTATATAGGGGCGAAACAGAGGCAAAGATTAAAGTTTCAGGGGCAAGTATTTGATATGGGTATAGTTATAGGTACTAGGTATATGCAAATATATTGATAAACTAATTGGCGGGTTGGTCGATCTCGTAGACTCTCAACTGCTGAAATTTTGAATATTTGACAGCGGCCAACATGCTCGGGGGCGGAAATCTTGAGCTGATCATACATCGCTCGGTTGAAGCTCTCGATCCACGGTACCGGAGCAGAGGTCAGTGCTAACGTAACCTTGATCTCGCCAAGGTTCGTGACGAAAAAGGAGCCACCTTGTTAACCCGCATCCGGGTATTCGGGTGGCGTATGGAGTACGGCGTTTGTTATTGATGATGGTTAGGTTGGGAGAAGAATATGAGCAAGCTGCAATAGACTTTTTATTTATTCCGATGTATGCGCTAGCCCCTTAACTACTGACACATTGACATCGTTGATTTAAAACTTGGAAGTCATATGTATGTTGGTTTATGTTAATGGATACTTTCCAAGTTCGGAGTGGTTTGCGGTGGAGATAATCGGAGTATGTATGTGGTAATGTCTGTGCCTCTTTCTAGATGTAATGCGTAATGTATTGGGAAATAGCCGCAGGACGGGGAAGCAATTCCCGGCCGCGATAGGTCCGCAAGCTTGTAATGCGGGGCTATAGCGTAGTACTTACCTCCAGCATACTGCGTATACCTTCTACGAAGTAATGTGGCTTCCGTACTCACATCAGCCACTCTCTCTTTCCAGTCTTCCAGCTATGCAGCTATGAGGTCAATTATATATCATTTCCCTTTACAGTTTATAGAGCGGACGGCAGTTTCCAAATTACAGATGTTGGTCGCCGACTCTTATCTCCCCCTTATCTCCATTGCTTATTCCCCCTTCATGTATGGACTTTTTTATGTACGATGATGCTGGTTCCCGCTTCAATGTCTGTGCCACCACATAGTGCCGAAAGTACCTAATTCTTTTTGATGATCGTAGCCTTCCTCTTCGGTTGGATCACCATGATTGCACGATCCGACGTGTCTCGGATCCCCCTGCTACCTGGAAGGGTAGCAGCATGAGCAGATCCAGTACTCCGACTGAGTGGGATTAAACGGGGCCATGCGTCTACCCGACGGGACGATGATGTTATTCCATGATTACCAATTACCATTATCACTACTATCCATATTCACTTACAACAGTAACAGTTACATCCAGTTGCCTACAGTTTTATCAGCTAACCTTCACTCCGCTGTAGTAACTAATCCGTAAAGACTCATTACCAATATCAACTACAGCCTGCAGAATTATGACTCCCTATTCCGCCGAACCCGACGGTTAGAGAGGGAGTCGGACTTTGCGACCCGGCGCATTCTCGAAAAATCCCCCTTGCGAGGTAGCGATCCTTCCGACGAACCTAAAAGTCACAAAACCGCACTTCCCTTTCCCTCTCCCCCTCCATCCTTCGCGCCGACCATGCGCACGTACGCAGATAGCGGTCATCCGGACCAATTCCATAGTCCGAGTTCTCTCTCTCCCAAAAAGAAAAAAAAGAAAGATCCACGCGTGCGGCGCATTGGGTAAATGGGATGCATTGCAGGCTTTCGCGCAACGCGAACAGAGCCAAGGCACCCGGAGGGGGGAAGGGGGAGGGGGGTCTCATAATGATATATCGTTTATTGACTCTGGCTCTGAGGCCGGTTTGCCCGGTCATGTTGTGGGCGGCTCAGCTACGAGATCTTGCGCCTCGCCCTATAGTACCGTACAGCGGAGTTTCTCCTCAGACTCCGTCAATATCCGTCACTCTACCTAGACTCTACCTACCTACCCAAACATGCCATGAACGTCAAGTCAAAAAAGCAAAAGGTAAAATCGAAAAAAAGAAAAAAAAAAGTTGAAAACTGTAAATTGGCACCCGCGGGCTTGCGCAGGTCGGAACTATGATTTTTTTTTTTGACAACCCACGACCCTTTTCTTAGAGGTTATTCGATGGGACTTTGCTTGGCGTTGGTTACCAGATAGCCAAATCACTGACACGTGCCGGTAAAGCTTTGAAAAGTACGCAGTAGAGAGGCAAGAAGGCAGAAACTTCAACCTCGTTCGACATTTCGTAGCTTTGGGTCCACCAATTTAACATACCATTTCTCAATGTAAGGTTAGTGTGCGCGATCCGAGGAATACTCGCGAAATCCGCAAGTTTCCAAATTGTCTAGGTAGATAGTGGGCAGTGGGTAGCAATAGTGAAGATTGGAATTGGCTATTGCCGGATATCTTGGCTACGTTGTCTTGGCATTACTCAGTGAGGCTCTTGCTGTTGGTCATTCAGCACCCCCAGCTCCAACGTTTTTTTTTTCTTCATCGCTGTCGTGTTATGTGTGAATCGCAACGTCGATAACACCAACAAGCATTGTAACAACAACAACAACAACTAATTCAACGGACTTCTCAATACGACCTCGGTCGTGGGGAGCCGGGTCTCAGGTAGAGTAAAGTGGAATAATGGAATGAGTTAGTTATACGTATACGTAACGAGGCGCAACAAGTTCCGCGCCTGCCGCATTAATGCCAACGATTTATCGCGCCGTCGGGTTCTCAGGACGTTGCAATGTGGCACAGGGAAAAAAAAACAATGGACCATGTTGCTAAAAGCGAAGGGCGAGAATAGCAAAGTCCGCTCATACGAGAGCTGCGTCAACATAGTGTAGTGTAGCGCAAAGTGCAAGTTATTACTTTCAAAAAAACTCCTTTAAAAATTTCATTTCATTCATGGAAAAGTGACATCGCATTTTCATGCCAATCTTCACTCCATTTCGCGTACCTATCCACTAACTATTTCGCTACCTATCTTAGCTCGGGAGAGCCCTGTAATGCAATCATCTAACGGTTTGTTTCCAAAAAGAACACCACCACCACCACGAGTTCCCTTCCTCTCTTGCAAGAGAAAATAAAAACTATAGGCAAGTTAAAGTAAAGCGTAGTGTGAAAAAATGTATAAAAAAGAGTATAAGAGTTAAGAAAAACAACACCACGCTTTGCCCGGATATCCCTGAAAAAACCCTAGACTTTGTTATGCACCGGAAAAAAGCAAAAGACGAAAATATTTCCCTTTCGTCCCTTTGACCCCTCCCCCACCCCCCGAAGTAAGTGTGTGGTGTGTGTATATGTGCGTGTGAGTGTGTGCGTGGTATCTCGCGTTGCCCAAGTTCATTTCCCGAGATTGAAACATAAACCCGTTCCCGTTACGCGTGATGTCCCAATCCCATCCATGCTATACCCTTTCGTCAAATGTCAATGCCCCGTCCCGATGCCAATTGCCCCGTTGCCGGATACCGCATCAGGCTCTCCCTCGCGCGGCGCGTTTGTTTTTTTAGTCTTTCTGTAAGTGTTTTTTTTAATTGCTTTCACTGTCTAGGTACGTATCTATCCGCGACCCGAGCTTTGATCACCGCTGCGGGTGGCCGAGGCCGGGGGACCCGGGCATCGACAGCGGCGTGGTCGGGTAGTCGTAGCCGGACTCAGAGCCGTTCGCGGAGTGGTCGTACGAGTGTGAAAGCGGTGGGGTCTAGCGACTCCGATCAGCTACGAGGTTCTCGGCGGGAGTAAGCGCGCACATGACTCACATGAGGGTTCGAGTGGTCGTACGGATTCGGTGCGTGGGCATCCATCCCGGGCACGAAGCCGTAGTTCACATACGACATGGACTCCTCAGGGGGGTACGTTTCCCTCTTGATCGCATCGTTGAAATGCGTCATGGGAGGCAGCGTACAGGGGACGGCGGAGGCCATGTAGTTGGGGTAGCCCTCGCTGGTGGTTATCGGGTGGTGGTACGGTTGCGCCGCGTTGTAGGGAGCAAGCACCGTCATCTCGTCCGGTGGGGGGTAGGCCGAGTATGGCATAAACGTAGGCGAGTGGGATCGCTCCCGGTCGTCGTAGCCATGGCTGCTGAATATGATCTCGTCTTCGTGGCTCATAGGCGGGGTGAACTGGGGAGCCTGTACCGGCTTCTGAGGGGTGGAGGACTTTTGCGACTTGGAAGAGCTCGTCTTCTTGGTCGTCCGGGTGTTGGATGGCGACTGCTTGTCACTTCCGGTGGGGGAGGACGCGTCGTCCGAGGTTCCCGCGCGCCTCTCGAGGTCTTCCAGACGCCTCTTCAACTTCTTGCCTACAGAGATTGTTAGGGCTACCCGGCCAATGGGGAAAGTCAAGCTAAGTTAAGCTAAGCTAAGGAAGCCACTCACGGTAGTTGCGCTGGGCGATCCGGTTCTGTATCCTCCGGCGCTCAGCGAGATCGGAGATCTTGGTCCAGTCCTCGTCAGGGTTGGCAGAGCTGGAGAATGCGCTACTCGTGCCGTGTGCCGAATACTGCCTCGGAGCCGGGGCAGCTGGATATTGGTATTGGTGTTGTGACATGGCGTACATGACTGTGAATATAGTCTAGGAACTCGTTCCCGGGTGTGAGTCTGGATGGACCCGTTGGTTGTATGTATATAGAGCTCTTGTAAGCTAATACAGCTTTACTAGCTATACACTATATACTATATAGCACGAGAGCTTGGTTGGACAAAGTTCGAATATCGAGAAGTTGGAAAACTGTCTTGACTAGTGATTACTCGTTTGGTTTGAAGATGCTTTAAGATGCTTTAAGATGTTTAAACACTTGTCGAGCCGAGATGTGGTGGGACACATAAAGTTATGAGGCGGGAGGAAGGAATCTAATATATACAAGTTGAAGGTCAGGTCCGTTCAGCCATCAACGCGGCTTCGAGCTGGAGAAAGGACCCCATCCTCGTCGAACCCGGTCCAAGGTACAAGGTTACAAGAATACGTAGATACGTATCTTTTCCCACGCTCCATGCAAGCATGGGATGCACAGCTTTTGGACAGGGCATTCAAATGCGAGGAGGGACACCTGCAGTCCGCCAGTCCGCTCTTTCATTGCAACCTCGTTTGGTGTGGTGGGAAAAGTGTAAGGGGTGTGTGTGTGCTTGTAACTTCGTACTATGTAGTTTGTAGCTCCCGCTTGGGTATGGAGACTGGGGACTGGGGCCAGTGCGAGAGACTAAAACCTAGTACCCTTGCAGCCTAGCAACTACGCCTCAAATCCGAGGGAAGGTATGGAAGGTAAGAGGTAGCGGGCGATCCATGTCCCTGGTGGAACGGGTACGACAGTACAGGCGGGCTTGAGAACATGTGCGGAACGGACAGGGGTCCAGTTGGGAAAAGAGGGGTGTGATATTTTAAAGAACAATAGTGGATGTACTGTACCTTCTGTGAGAGGAGCTGTGGACAGGGGTTTAGAGGAGGGGAGACATTTGAACATTTGCGCAATAGTGTAGACTTTTTACTAAATTTGCCCGAATTCTGCGATCCATAACACAAAGTACCGGGCTAGCCTTACTAGGCAATGTCCTTTCGATTTTACCTCAATTGACTTGTTTAAAAGCAGCGTCGCTAGTTCCCTTATAAAACCCCTTGTAAATATGCCCAGTCGTAGGGCTGGCTAGGCACTCACATAGATTTATTTAGGTCATTTAGGACCTAAGACTCATTAGCCTACTCATTTTCATTCGCCAGAATCGATGGATTTACGAATGAACTAACTATTGTGAGAAAAATGTTCTTTGGGTTCTTTAGATTCCGCTTTAAATATTCCAAATCTCTAAGCTAAAATATAGCTTAATTTCGTTTTAAAACTAGGAACTAGGTAGCCACTAGATTTGAAATATTTGAAATATTTAATGATTGAGCAATTGATTTTAAGTAAACTTAATTGCGATCAATAGGTTAGGCGCGTATTGCTCTCGAAAACTGTCGGGTGCAGCTATGTAACTGTATCTATTTCCAAGGTTACTATAGGTACCTATCTACCTCGACCCTATATTTTAGATATTTTAGGTATCATGAACATTTTAGCTTAAGGCGAAGCTCGCTGGATGGGCGGATAGACATGGTCTTTTCCCTGGATCATGTCGCACTCCTAGTTGTCCAAGGTTGGTATTTGAATTTTTGGATTTTCTGGAGTTTTGCTGCGCTAAGGCAAAGCAAAGCCTTGACGAATTCTCATTGATCGATTTCTACGATGAGTTGAATTACTAGTGTCAAAAATGCGTCAAATGAGTCGATGAGTTCATTGCGTACCCCGACCACTAGTATGCCAGCTTTGGATGACTGGACGGATTGCACGGGCAGTGACGGGATAGTTAGTCTAGGACATTTTCTAAACTCGGAGCTATGTATCTCGCCCATCTCGCCCTTCGCTTTACATCCCTCTAAACATCCATGCCTCACACATGCTTTGGTAGTAGTCTAGTAGTAGTCTTTCGCATAGGCGCATAGGCAGTCTGTCATATTTTGATACTTTGACAGATAGCAGGAGCGGGAGTGGAACAGCTCATAAAAAGCTATTGTCAAATAGGATACTGTAATGTCTAAGCTTCCTATCTTTGTATTTCGGTTGTTGTTTTCGATGCTTATTTTGCGCACAGAATTGCTGATCCTAGAAATGATTAGCGGCATAAAATTATCATGGGAACACAAGCACATGGATGAGCTTTGGCAGCCCAGGGACTATGGGACTATGGGACTATCATGGCCGTGCTCCGATTTCCGAGTCCCGACGGAACATCATATCATTCATAATTGTTGTCGTCATCACTACCCGCCTCCTAACATTTGCGTAGGCATGTATGTATACAAACACAAAACACACACACAACATATACACTAATGTACCAACATTGTTGAGCGTAGGCTGTGTAGACGTCAGGTGATCCCTCAAAATGCGAAAGCGATCCAAACGCCGTAGATAGGACATGGCCGAGAGTCATAGCCAAGCTGAATACGGCGGAAATTCACTGAGACTCATATTTTTAGGTATGAGATGAAACTGAAACTGGACTATGAGCACAGAGGCGTTTTTGTTGTTTACGAACGATACGGGCCGAACGGGTATGATACGAAGCCTTCCCTTGCATGGAATTTTCTCGTAGCCAACGAGGTAAGGCAGATGGCATTCCGTGAAGAATCCAAAGCCGTGGCTTGTCTCTGGTGCTTCCCAAACGGTTGGTCTCCAGTCCTTCCAGAATCATGCATGGAAGGGAGGCTTAGACATTTTTCGGAATGATGTTCGGTAAGACGCCAAGCGATCAAGATCTGTGAAATGCCACCTGAACTGCCAGAAATCCGCCAAAACGCCAAAATCTCCCTTACGTAAAGCGGTAAAGCGGTAAGACGATAAAAAAGGGGTTGGCGTTTTTCGGGTTTTGAAGTTTCTGTAAGGTATTTTTGGCCCCCAGCGCGATAGCAGTAGCAAATGGTAAGTTGCGAACGGGAAGGTGGAAAAATAGAGGTGGACAGCGGAAGTGGTCTAGTGGCCTGTGGTCTGTGGTCTATGGTCCGTCGTCCGTCGTCTTCTGCGGTTGACTACGGTGTCAAAGTGGAAAAGGCGGACCTGAAGTTAGGAACGACTAGGGACTAGCGATTAAAGACCCTCATTTTAATGATTTTGATTCGCACGTGCTTTTGTAATGATACTATTTTTGGTGTGCGACCATTACAAAGCTTGTATAGTTCTTCTGATTGGCTACCAACTCCCCCCTTCTAGGGCTGCTAGGCTGCTAGTAAGACTTCGAATATCCTTCTCGAATAAACCACCCCAGCTTGTTTCTTGCTCCAGCAACTCCAGGTATTCATCACCACTAATCGCTCACCACCAACAAAAATATCGCTAGCCTATTCACCTGCCTGACTGGTGAGACTAATAGCGCCGATATCGTAACATCGTGGGAAACGGAGACCCCAGATCTTATCAATAAGATCATGTCGCTTTTCGAAAACTTTTTCTTGATCTATTATTCAAGATTCTGCAGGGTCCTTTCAAAATAGGGGTGCCTGGCGTCTTATCCCCACAAACTCTTGTTGTGACAAATCATATTGATCATTAGGAAGCGAAATGTCAAATTTAGAAGTCAATTGCTTGTGACTCCAGGCGCCATAGGAATGTTCTGTTCGGGCGCGATGTTCAGGTCTACTCGTGCTACTCATGCACAGTATATTTATCGTGGCGGTTATGGTGTGTATGGCTAACCGGACAACCCGGACAAGTCCGAAAGGGTCGGCGGCGGAATTCCTAACGAGCCACAATAAACCTCGTGGTCTTAATTTTCTTTCTAACACACACACCTTCGAATCTTTGATGGATGACAGGGGTATTCCTCAGGGCTGAGACTTTGAGATTTCAAATGGTAGGCTGCATTCTCCAAAGTTTTTCTTCCGACGCCGTCTTGGCTTGACCACCAATGAAGATCGCCCCCCTTTTTTTCCTATCATGTACCTATTCTCAGCCTCGTTAGGCCTACCTGATCAACTGAATGACCATGGATGAAAAAAAAATCCATGCATGTGCCACATGGCTCGCTCAGATAATTGCTTTGTATTGGTCTCCTGAAAACATCCAACATCAATCCGTCGTTCTCGTTCTCTCCCATGATTAGCCCATATAAAACTATTTTATAATACATGCCTCCACAGATAACTACAGCTTCATCTTTTTTTAGGTCAGCCTTTTGGTTGTTGCCTCTTAGCTTGTTCCATATTCTATCACACTTTTTACCCCATAATACATGGCTAGACCTAACATGGAGTCGGGGGCATAGAAGAAATAGGACCGATATCCGACTCCCATTAACACTGATGGCGCCAGCCTTGCGCTAAGCTTTGAACAACCTCGAACGCCTGGTCCGTTGCCGACCTGTCGTACGTTGCATATGGATTCGATATGCTGTGTTGCCACTCGAATTCCATTACACCCAAAAATATACGAATGCTCTATTCAAATCACGATTATTGTGTTAATAGGCTTTTACTTGCATGATCGATCCCGACTCCAAATATCTCCTATTCCCTGTCGCAATACTCCTTCGTTCTTTTGACGTTTCATTCTCAACTTCGTCAACTTAATACGACAACCCGATCCATTCCGGGGTAAAATTAGCGTAATGTTAGGTTAATCTTAATCCTAAAGCCGCAACATGGATTCCGTTGAACTTTAGTGTCGGCTTTAAGAGTAGCGGATATAATATCTAGGTCAAGGATATCTCGATTCTTTATATGATTACTGATTCAACTATCTGAATCCCTACCTACCGAGGTTGGGTGCTGACGCGAGAAGCTTGGATTATTTTCCCACAGAACCGGCAAATCGCGTGCTGCTGGTGCTTGCTGACACTACCCTTTTTGCAGGTAACGGCACAACATAAGCCACCCACTACTTCGGGTCCTCGAGTCAACGTGGAAGGGTTTTAAGGTTCTCACTCGCCAAGAACCCCTTCCCCTTCTGCGGAGGCCATTACAGCGGCGGTAGGTACATGTACAACGTGCGTCTCACATAGCAGGAACGCTGGCGGGATAGCAAATCAGAGGCCTAGCTCAGGTCACAACCGTTACCAACGATCTCAGTCAGGACAAGCCATGTGAGATCCCACCTTAAGTCGCTCCCACACGTCTCCTCCAGCCGAATTTGCCCTGCAGATATACTAAGCAGTCCACAAATTCTGGGGAAAACCTACCAGAGAGCGCACATTCGGATGAAGGAGGCGAGTAATCGCGTGGTGAGATCTCTGGGGAGAGGATTAATAATTACACGATTTCTCCGCGTTTCTGGATTCTGATACTCATTCATCTCAACGTCGATCTCAGCTGAACACCCCCTTATCTTAACAAGCGATCAAAATGGCCCCCTGAATTTCTCGGAACCGTGGTCGCAGATATACAGATGGTTCATGCGACTGCAGTGGTTGGGCAATCTTAGCATGCATGAGCTCGAAATGTTGAAGGAAAAAGCCACCCTAGCCGGATTAGGAAACATGTTAGATAGCCCTACGGTCTGCATATGGCGACCCTACCTGCTGCGTGCTTCGCATGCGGGATCGACACCACTTGGCTCATGTCAATGTGTCAATGTCGAAGGGGGAAACGTCCAAGCTTCCCGAATTCTCCGTGAGGAGGTGTGCGAGCCTTCCCCCGCCTTCAAGCTCGCGTCTCAGCATTGATTAACGCGCGTCTTTCACCCCAGAGTTAGGAAGCTATGAGCGGGTGGCGGATAGCGGATATGAAACCAGCAAATACGGCGAGAGAGTTGCCGACGCTAGTTTGAATAGTTCGTAGATATCTAGATAAGTTGCCTGTCTAGTCAGTAGATGATCACTTGGGGGTGATTAGGATATAGGACTTTAGTCGATAGGATCGACGAACACCTGACTTTGGACGATCGAAGATAAGTGACATGGTTGGAATTGGTCTGTTAGCTTCAGTGTTAACGATCTCTTCGAAGGGCACAGACTGTTCCTCCGCTTGGCTTCATCCAGTTCTATCCGAAATTCATCGAGGGACCTAACACTCGAGAGAATCCTTCTTGCAGATCACCGACCAAAGTCCTGTTTGAAATCAACCCGCGTGCCGAGCTTTGATAGGATGACGGCGAAACGGCCCCCATTTTTCCCCAAGCTATCTTGGCCATGTACCGTAGCAGATGCGATGTACGACCCACGCAATTGGATTACTTGGGAGGCAATCTTCCAAAAGGTAGGACATTATAGTTCATGCCACGCGACGAGACATGGATATACTACTACAAATCTGTACAGTCTGTACAGTATGGTGAGAGAATTAAAAGGCTCACATAATGCGCGACCCTGTAAAGTGTAAACCCCTGCGTCTTTTTCGTCTATCATTCTCTGGTCCACGCAAATTGGGGTGTGTCTTGTGTGTCTTGGACGATTGTCTTGGGTTCTGGGTCCTGGGGCTTTGCCTCGATTCCCAAGCTCGTCAAGCTTGACAAGCTCTTTGGTGATTGGGACGGGATATACGACGTATCAACAACCCCGGCTTCCCATCGACTCACGATTCGTAAAACGTGGATAGGATGGATCAATTGATGGATACTCAGGACCGGGTCGCAATCACATAGCCCAGATAGCCCTAGGCACGGATTTAACGTGGTTTTTGGGAAGAATACGTTCACCTGGTTTACTAAACATTTTTAAAAATCCCCTAAAAATTAGACGATGTACCGCTGAATACCCGCTATACGGATAGAAATGGATCTTAGAAATCTACCTCCGCTACACTAGTGCTACTGCTAGCATTATTCCAGGGTACAAGGTACGACACGTAAGGCGGCAGCTAGTTTAATGTGGGCTAATTATACCGTTTGGGAAAGTAGCAAGGTGCAATAAGAATAAGACCTTTTACCGTTTTTGGTAATTTTTAATTCATGAGTCTATTAACCCTGGTTGACTTTTACATGTACTGTACTTTTTTATTTTCTTTACTTGGTTTTGTTTTTCAACAGCGTACTTCGCTTCAGTGGTCTTTTGCCCAGCACAGAGACAAGATACGACAATAAGACACAACGTCTTGGTGATGCCAATGCCTATGTCAATGTCAGTCGTATGCCGTATTCAACACACGACAGCAACGATTCTGTACTACATCACACATACGCCGTAACATAACACTAGCCGCCTAAGAGTCATTACCTATTCAACATACTTCTGCATGTCGGACTTAACTAAGTAAACCGATGAATACGATGAGAGACATCTACAGGCAGATACGCGTCCTGGTGATGTAAAAATGTTAGATGTTAGTCACTCGGCCGACTGCTAGTTTCCCGATCGTCCTACGCAGCCTCGAGCGAAGCACAGCAGTCGAACACACAAATTCAACGCATCGCGCGGCATACAACTGCGTACCGTACTAAGTAGTGTACACTGACTAGTAGCTGCGCAAACAGGTACCCAGGTATGAATCATTTCTACACGGTCCCGAACAATCCACATCGGCTGGGAAGGTGGGTGGTATCGATGGCATCAAATTAAAAATACATATTCATATTTATACAATTATACCAACAGAAATACCCTACATAAGTTGGCACCTAATGCGTGTTAAGTGTGTTAAGTACTTCTGTACGTCCGTTGGAGCTAGACCCCTTAAAGTTATACTCAGTCGTATCTTGGGAAGTTTGGAAAGTTCTTACCCTCTTTTCGGCAGTCAAGGACGATTCTTAGTGGGTGCTGAGTGAACCCGTGCCTGTGGTCTTGGGTCGCGCCAAGACCAATCCCGTCTGAGGGCTAATTAGGAACCCCAGTTCTTTCCAGCATCACACCACCACCACATCTACTACATCGATACTACGTGTGGTACGTACTTGCTTAGGCTCGATGCTACGGGAGGTTACAGGTAACAGCCCTTGGGGATTATAGGCGTCTGAACAATAATAAGGTACTTACGTACACTTGGATTTCTTACCGGCTTAACCTGATCCGTCTTTCTTACTTACTTACTACCCTTACTACCTACTATGTACCTACCCATCGCCTATCCGTCTCCCTTTCTCCAAAGCTGCTCTTCATAGGGCTGAGATGACATCCGCACACTATTGCCGTTGCTACTAATCATATGTAAGTAAGCATCAGGCACATCGGTTCACCCATTCACCCATTTGACCCATTTGACCCATAGCGCAAGGTACGTTGATGCGCTTTCGGGGAGTTCCCAAGAGATATCGGTCTAGGTAATTCAAACCCCGAATATTGACTATCGAAATGGTCCGATAGCAGTTGATATCACCAGTCACCAGGCACCAGGTTTCAAGTCTAGATCTTCTGTTTCTGCTTAGATTGCCTGTATCCCGTATCCCGTATCCCGGTGGTGGGGGAGCATCTGGGCGTCTGGGGACGAGATAGCCCTGGAAGCCCGTCGCAAGAACTTACCTCCAGATGGCGTCAACCTGCCGACCCCTATCTCTCTACCTCTGTACTCCTTACGTCTCCCTGCTGGCCTTGTTACACGCCCGTCCCCGCAGCGGTAGCAACGCGGAATAGCGAGGGCGAAGGCGATACGATACGGAGTAGCGGCGATAACGATCGTACAACCGGCGCGCATACGTGTATAACTGCGGACGACGCTAAACCGTTGTAGCGGTCTGGTAGTAAATTAACTGACGCACAAAATGCGACGCAAGATAGCTGGTACGGTGAACCGTACATTATTATTACTCATCGATGCGATAATTTGCCGCGGATCTCCTCATTCGCCGTGTTGTATGGCAGAATCTAGCACCTGTGTATGGCGCAAGGCTCATAGTGCATACATGCGCTAGACTTTGACTCTTTTACTATCTAACATGCGTAATACTAGTATCCAGTAAGTAAGGATGTACACAGTTCGCACCCTGCACCTTGCGAAGATCAACGAGCGCTTCCGTTAGCAGCTAGCAGCAGCTAATAGTGGCGGGTCTTGTTCTTCGGTGTCGCCGCTTGCGCGCATGGCCCTTTCGCCATAGGGCTGAGGACAGCACCTTGTTATTCTCCTATGAGATCGTAGCATTCTTCCCCTCTCTAACCTAGCGGATTGCGCTATCGTACCCCGAATTTATCATTCACCTTAAGTCTTACATCTTTACACACATTACGTGCTGCTAGTTTGAATCCTAGCAGCCCATACCAAGATTCTTATCGCAACCGAGAGAGAGCGTAATACTAGAAATAACAATCGAGATAGCCTATGCGGCTGTTAGTAATTTGCGACAATCTGGAGCTAAATCCTCTAGCACCTGCTTGGTCATCGCGCAACAAATTTCTATTTGCGGATATGCGACTAGGCAAGGCGATCTACAATTCAGCCCGTCGACGGGTTTTAAAGATTCAGATCTCATTGGATATCGGGAACGGTAGAATAGGACTACGTAGTTTTAAAAGTATAATTGCAGTTTTATCGACGATGATGCGCGACGGGGCACGCGATGGCGATGGCTTCTGAAGGCTTCTGCTTTTTCTCCGAGCTTCGCCCAGAACTCCAACGATGGGTTAGGGATACGTGTAGCTAGGTGCTGTTATGCGTTGCAATTATCCGCGCGTTATTGCCAGTAAAAGTCGCTAGCACCGCTGTTAATAAGCCTCCGCGTGACACAAAGTGCTCACGCCGTTCTTGGTCGGACTTAAAAGCTGCGTGCCATTCGAGCCATTCGAGTGTTACGCAGCACCGGCTGCCAACGAAGGAACCCAATCGAGCGTCGCGATAGCTAGGGTTGCAATCGTAGGTATCAATTCGCTATTTGAACTTGGCCGGGCACATGACAAATCCCGAGGATTTGGAAATGGGAAATTCTTTCAGAAGCCGTCGGCCGACGTCGAACGATTATTGATGACCTCAACTGATCTATTGTCTGAAGAACCAAATCCAACCGAATCCAACCAAACCGGTAGCCGCATCGGCAGGCGGACAGTATGTGTGCAGCGTGTGGGCAGGCGGGGACAGGCATCGATGGGACCGCCGCAAATGGCAGATATAAAAGCCCCTCGCAAACTCTTGCCTCGAAGCTGAGGGACAAGCGATGTTGCATCATGTCTGGCATAACCTTGTCAAGGTCGTAGTTATGGCGCTAAGACAGCACCTAAATGGCCCTGCACCCAGACACAACCCAGACAGCCTAGGCCAAAACCCAGGCCACCGTCGGTGTTAGACCAAGACAACGCCTAATGTGGACTCTGACGTCGGAGACGGCAGCTTGCGGGCTCTCTTTCGTCGCATCACCGAACTCCGCTAATGAAGTTCAATTGACGGCTTGCCGTTCGGTTGCGGACTTCCAACCAACTGTCCACAACATCGGTTTTTGTATTGTACAATACATTTTTACATCTTTACATTTAGGTATATCTTGCATCGCATTTAATAATTATAAACTATCTAGAATAATGCATCCCATATCGTTCGAGATCTGCATCGATTATGTCGAATAGTGTTGTTTTCGCCATACTATATTTAACCCCATAGTGCGTAGAATTGAAAGAGTTCGCTTATGACCTTGCCTGTGTAACTCGACTTGGCATTGGGAAAGCCTTTTCGGTCTATGAGAAGCTCGATGTTACCTAGTTGCCCCTTTAGGAACATTCAATCTTAACAATTATTTTTTCTTACATTTGCATAGCACTTCGATTGTTCGTAGTTCGTATTACACAAGAGAAACTCATATTGCTGTAACAATTTTCTATATTCCTACATCATGCATCTCAGTTCTAATGTCGTACCTATAATAGCTAGATGGATACATGTACACCGTTAATTTCCCCAGTTGCAGATTTGATATATTCGTAGGGCTGTGTACTTGGATAGACCAGACTCGACCTTGAAAAGCTTGGAGCCGCTTTAGCTCGTGAATAACGTTAAGGTTAGACCCGCGAATTGGGGTTAATTAGTCTCGTAACAGGGATACCCTCCAAGAAGTTCGTTTCTTGCGTTTCTTGCAGCTAGTTGTAGCTGCTGTGTTACGAGGGACTTTGTAGCGTGACCTTCGAGCTGGGACTGGGTTGGTGGACTAGTGGTCGATGAAGAGGTAGGTACGAACCCAATTCACCTAATTCGGTCATGGAATCGTTCGACTAGCCAATGGGTTCTGGCTTGGGTTTCCAAATTGAATCATTTCTTGGGAAAGTGGGGAGTCGATGGGAATCGAAGGTACCCTTGTAGCGCCCATGGATATCCAGATTCGATGCTGGGTATGCTGGGTATGCTGGGTGGTAGGTGCGTGGGTATGTGGGTGGTGTAATGTGGGCTGTCTGGGTGGGCGCGAGTGGATGTTTAGGAGCGGCGAAGCACAGATTGCACTGCATGAGACCCCGAGCCCACCGCTTTTTACAGGGGTCTTTTCCTATGTCTGCGCGCAGTTATATGGGAGACTGGCGGTCGGTCGAACTGGTGCATGGTGGTTAGTACGGGTCGACGCTGCCAAATCTGCAGCCCAACAAGATGCTCAAATCCCGATCTGCAACGCAACCACGTTGTTCTTGCTTTCATCTAACCATCCACTGCCATCTAACCGCTATGCTGCTGCACACTAGACTGCCCAGGTGCACACTAGTTACTGCTTCAATGGCTCAATGCTGCATAAATGACATTCTATCGTGTATACGTACTCTACTTACGAACCCCTACTCGCCCTACCTGGCCTTACTTGCCTTACAAACAACCTACCTCTTGGATAGTGCAGCACCCATACGCAGTACATACAGCCCTTGGGAACCTTAGAACCTTGGAACCTTGGATCCCTGTAAAACTTAGTTCGAATAGTCAGTACATCCGTACATTGAAGGGATTAACAGCAGCAAGATCGATGCATCCAAATGGATCTCCACGGTGACGCGCTTTAGCCTCAGGCGAAACGCGAGGCGCAATTTGTCACCTTTATTTTTTATTTTATTCGTTTGGGTCTATGCATTGTACCTATCAGACCTCCAGCTACACACATTACTACATCCAGAGTACTACATACGGCATACATAGTAGGGATGAAGGTATGATGGGTCCCAATTATTTTTCTCTCACATTCTCTTTCTACCAACACCCCTGTTTCTTTTTGAGCCTCCTCTCGGACCAGCTTCGCCAACTTCGCCAACTACTATACATCATACATACCTACACATCATGTTGGATCACATCGTCGACGGTCGACGGTCGACCCAAGACATCCATGGACAATCGGCCTAGCGCCTAGATTGCCTAGACTCGAAAAACCTTGACGCATCTGCGCATATCACAGTACATATCGTACATATCGTACATACCGTACATGCTATACATACATTACAGCTCAGCGCGACACAATACTTACCGCCATCTCAGCTGTCCAGCCATCCACCACCCACAATCCTCCGCGCTCGTGACTGTTTTTTCCGTCGCCTCCTGAGCACGTCGGCGAATACCATGCTTCCATTTCTCGTCCACCGCCAGAACTGGAACTGCGGAGTTTGAGGATTCTCGTCGCGTCCGCTCTTTGGTGTTCCATGCATCACGGCGACGTCACCGACTGGCCTTCTCCCACTCCTGCATTAGAACACCACCAGCTTCGCGGCGGATTGGCGAACAACGCTTGTCCGATACGGACTCACTCTTCGACGCTTCATACCCATGCTAGCTAAGAAAAGAAAAATCCGTTGACCGTCATCTCACTATCATAGTCCGTATACTCCGTCCGATGCAGTCGACGGACGAGAGGAGTCGCAAAGCACCCGTAGTCGTAGAGTACGTCACGCCAACGTAGACCTCGAACCTGATACGCCCGTCTTTACGATATGGGATTCTTGACCGGCTAAACCAAGGACGCGCACTCACTGCTATAGCGCGCTGTGACTACTGCCGCTCTACTACGACTCTATTGCTACTGTACTACAAACTAACTGTGATACAACTAAACATCACTAAACATTCATCGTAGTATTCGGGCTGTGTAACACGAAGGATGAGCGCGGCGCGGATTCCGCTGCGAAGCGCTTGGTCGAGATCTGGAGACCGCCGTATCTTGCGTTTGTGCATTATTAATACGCCTCCGAATTGCATGATTGATTGGCAGGTCCTTGCCTAAACTCTTTTCGTACCGGTCTACAGTAGCGCAGCTAGTGACTAACATCTGGCTGCAGCGATGGTTTCCCCTTTCATAGGAGGAAGACTCGATATAGTCGATATGGTAGAAGCTGGAAAAACTTGGAACTCCAGGCTGCTGTTAAGAGGCGTCTGCGAGTTGAAGGTGATCAGGGTAATGAGTGCATAGTGCATGTAGGCGTCGAACTATGGCTCGACATAGTTCGATATAGCGCATGGTGGGGTTCTAGGCCCCCCCTTTTCCCTATCTATAGTGAACGCTATAATGGGCGCTATCACGAAACGAAGAGGAAGAGTATGTCACCTTCGTCATTTCTCATCTTCTTCAACAAGACAAGGCTCTGAATGTCGTGCTTTTTCGCGGTAGCCCGGCCCTAGCGGCCCTATCTAACCCTGAAAGTTCTCCGCAGATTTCGAAATACCGATTCTATCCCCCACCACGAAGACCGGTCATCCCACTAATTCTCGAGCTGAAACGGGACCATCCGAGTATTGGACGTTCCAAGTTCCACATCGCCGATGGTTTTCTTATCACAGTAACATCGCAAAAAGCCTCATTTGGAGTCGAACATTCAATACCGGAAGCTTTGTACCGAAAAACGATTTTATTGTGGCTTCCGATCAGCTATCATGTGCGCCCTTTTTTTTTTCAGGGGAGCCTGATGGGATTTTTTTATGGATTTGATGGAGTTGTCTAGAGGAGAAGGTCGTCGCCAAGGCCGTTTAATAGCGGAATCCTTGGTTCTCTGGTTCGCCGTCCACATTAATGTAGCACATAGCGGAAACAAACCATGTCACTCTGCGACCTCGTGTATCTTCGGCCGAGGGCAGGTTGATTTATTGATTTCTAATCTTTTTACGTTCTCAGGTTTTGCGCCGCTGGCGAAATCTCCAGTTCGGGCAGCTATCTAATTCCCACGACGTAACCAACGTCCCTAGGTCGCCGTTTCTGACGCCGTCACGGATGTCATCATGAAACGCGATCGTCAGCAAGCTCGGTCCGATCCGCAACTCCGGTAAGCTCGGACTTCCACGTGCGAGTGAGTGATGGCCGAACATCGCGTAAAATGTTTAGCGAAACGCCCTTTTGTAAATGTTCGCATTACAAAAGGGGGAGCGGCATCCTTGACTTTTTCGTAGTGCGCCATCGAACGGCGCGATAATAACATACATACATACACAGCTCCTCATCGGGTCGAGAATTATCGCAGAGACTACCCTATTTAGTCGACATTTCCGATGGCGTTCGGTCTTTACAAGTCTCCGGGCATCTTCGGGGCGTTGGGGGCTGTTTGTTGGTCTCGGAACGCAATAGATGAACGCATGCTACATTAGATAGTATCGCGCGGTATGTCGAGGATGGCTATTTCGTCGACGATCGCCATCTGGATAACGAAACCCCAGCCTCAGCCTTCTTTTGATCGGCACCGTCGAATACAGGCACCTTTTTCAGGCACTGTATCAGGTTCATCTCAAGATAGGACCCAAACTAGCCAAGGCTACAGCGATTCTGGACTACCAATTTATCTCGTCGTAAAAACGGGCCAATCAAGAGGGCGGATTTTTGTCGAAGGACTTTTCAGCTGTCGGCTGTGCACGACGCTGGAACTTGGTATGGCGGTCCTGATTCGTAGGTTAAAGTAGCCGACTGGTCGAGCAGTTGGGATGTCGGTCCACCCCCCTAGAATCCTCTGGAGCCGTTGTCAGAACTCTTTTTTAATTCTCCATCAGAATAAGGCGCATACCCCTTGAACTTGCCACATACATACATGCCCAGGTGCGTACATACATGCGTAGAAAAGTCACCGGCGGCTCCAGGGATATCTATCTAGAATCTAGCGTCATTTCGGCACCTGAGGGCTGAGACCTACTTTTGCTTTGCTTGTTGGGGGCTAACGAAGTTACAAACACAAATGTTCCCAATGTTCTACACCAGACTGCCAAAACGTGCGAGTCCGCGGTCCGCACACCCTGTCGAAGAAAAGCCTCGGCCGATCGAGCGATATGCGCGGACTTTGGCTTTCGAAAGGCAGGCAGGCAGGAATTATACTAGCACGGCTTGTGTCTCAGGGTCTTTTGTCGGCCTAGCCCACGCAGCGAATCCGATTGTGAAAATGCGTCTCTGTTGCATAATTGGTATCTTTTTCTTCTTTTCTACTATGTAATCACCCTATCCTATTGCTATGGCATTATCCCTATGTGACGTCCGTAGGACACGGAATTTATTCCACATCCTATTACATACACGATACGATACTGTGCAAATATACCCGGCCAGATCGAATCGATACTATGTCGCGTCCATATCTCGTACGGGCAGACATGGGATGGTTTAGCGTAGCGTAGGTTGCTATTACATATCATATCTATTATCCCGGTCTCGTTCTCGAACTACGTAGATGGGTGGTAGGGGAGTATGGGAGTAGAGTAGAAGAGAAGGCTAGGCGATGCTGGGCAGATTAGCGTCGAGTAATGTTGCCAAAATAGGGAGCGCGGGACCCAAATCTGGGTGGCCTAACCGATCAGATCAACAACGTGGCATGAGGAGCATACGAGACCGACGGCTGGGGGGGAACGGGCTTGCTTGATTGCTTAATTAACGTTGAACTACACTAATGTTTCGTTTATGTTCTTTGGCTCCTGGTTATTAAAATGGTGAACTTGTTAGGCGTGTTAAGTGGTTAAGATTGTTAATTGCTAACTGCGATGTTTTGCACTTTGTTAGCAGGTGTTTATTAGCGGGCTGGGGTGCGCAAAGATTCCCCCCAACCCGTACTGGGAAGTTCGAGGACGGTACCTAAAGGGATCTTTTCTAGGTATCTTTTTTAGCGGGCGGACACCAGTAGCAGGCACTGGGCTTTTTTTCGCAAATTGCGTGTGCGGCACAGCTAACCTACTATGTACCTAGCAAGCCCAAGCCCAAGCCCAGCGCTGGATTAGAAATGGAGGCGTGGCGCCGAACCTTTTTAGCGTCGCAACATGGAGCCGACCGGTCGCGATCTTCATCGCAAAAGCCCTAAAGTCTTTCTAATGGAATGGGATGGGATATGGGCTGGTTTATGCTGTGTAACCTCGCCCGTCTTCCCAGAAACTCCCAAACTTGGAAGAACCAGAAGGCCTAGATGTCCTTTTGAAGTTCGCGGGCTTGCGGCACCCTGCTGGTAGATGCGAGAAATCGCCATTCCTGGGATCAGGTAAGGTGCTGAGGGATTGACGGATTGGATGGACTGGGACTGGGATCGGACTACGACGTCATTATACCCCGGACTATGCGACGAGACTCGCATGGTTGGCTCAGAGCATACGGGCGTCGACATTTACATACATGCCTGGCAGGCCTTGACCTAGATGCCGCGGAGGTTTACGTCCTTAGGTAAGTTTGCTTTTTTTCCAGAAACCGTCGAAGCTTTCGCCCATTCAAGGATCCTGGGATCCTGGGATGCGAATTCTGAGACGTGCGGATGGTTGCTAGTACCGTAAATTTGGTGGCGGCACGTGGGTTATTTCGGTGTCTTAGACATGCGCGCGTGGTTGTGTCGCGATAAGACGTTTTTCCTACTACCAAGTAGGCAAGTAGGCCTACCTACTTACCTAGTAGGTAAATAGTGCGGCGGCGGCGACGTTAACGACCTTGCTACTTTACCTAATTGCCTTCCTGCCTCCTACGCAACCGCACCTTCATTTACCGATAAGTAAGGTCCTCCCGCCCCTAGACGGACGGGTGGTTTGACGGTTGGTGTATCACGGTCCCAAGGCCTCGGAGCAGGGGCGTCAAAACGAACACATTCCGCGAGCCTAAGGTCTCAGACCAAGCCACGAGGACCCCTTTTTACTTTTTTTTACGCCCCTTTTGGGAGATTCTTTGCGCCCCCGTTCGATTTATTCGGTAGGTTGGATGTTTTTTTTTCGCCCGGCTTTCGTGGGGTAAGTCGGATGGTTGTTCAAGCATAGTAGGTAGGTAGGTTAGAAAGGTATTTTACTATTTAATTATGGCAGGTGGAAGATACCGCGAGCGACTTGACTGTGCCACAGACCGCACGCCTCCCGCTCGGTGCTTTCGCGGTGCGCCTTTGGGGCTAAGTACCTAATGGATAGAGATCTTTGTCTATCCTGTCTTGTCTCGCCTGGGAGATTGGTCGAAGTCAAGAGGCTGAAAAACGACACCCAAAGTGCGGGTATATCCACATTACCTAAGGGATATGCAAGCACCCTTCGATCGCATAACACAGCGCACGCGGATGCGCGCGAAGAAGGGAAGCACAGAGATACAGGCGGCAACCGCCGGACTTTTCCAAAAAGCCAGCAAGGTCGGATCCGAAACTTTGAGGCGCGAGGCTTGCACCTTCAGCTCCATCGCAGATCGCGCAGGGAGTTTCCGTTCCTGTTTTTTCTGTCTCTGCTTTTCGCGGAGTTCGCGGTTGCAGGCGCGCGGGAACGTGACGTCTCTTCCACCGTCTACCGAAGCACGGATTTGGCAATCTGGTGAATTTTGGGGATTTGGGATATGTCGTGTAACGCCAGGGAAGGCGTAGGGAATGTTCCTTCGTCGGATCCGAATGACTGACTGACTGACTGACTCATTCCTTCGGATGCTTTCGAGGCTTTGTCAGCTAGGTGCTAACGCGGATGATGGCTAGGTGCTCTAGAGACTAGCTGCCAACGGGTTTATCGGGAGCTATGAGGCCATTACTGTTGTCGGAAAGTGGAACGAGTAGAGGTTGAGGTTCAGCTCCTATTAGACCTGTCGGTGCCTTCTCTTATTCCACTTTTTCTATCACGGTCTCCTGTGGGGCTGATACCCGAACGCTAGCTACCGGCTCCCCATCGGGAAGGCTTCTGAGGACAGTGTTCTCGTGGTGTAACTGAGCATCTATGGTCTTCTCCCAGCGCTCGAAGGAGAAACGCTTGCCGTGCGGATTCGAGATTCTACGGCCAGTCAGCTGCCTTGGTGTTTGGGAGAAGGAACCAGAAGAGGATGGGAGTTTGACGGGTGTGAACCCGTAGTGGTTTACGTATACGGCGTCGTTGGGGATCAAATCTCGAGGTTTCGAGAATGAGACCAAGAGAAGAATTATAGCATATCATGGCGAGGAGACTAGAGCGAATTGTCGCCTGTAATGTAGGTCATCGGGATTTCCCCACGGCCCAAAGTTTGACATCATTGTCGTACTACTTGTAATAAGGGGGTAAGGTCATTATCAGCCAGCTTCACGCGGCCGTCGGTAGTAAGCTGGTCTGCATTAGCTTAAGCTACTACGTGTGATAGCTTGCAGTTCAACAACCCGGGATTGACCAACGCCCTATGACTCGCTGGCCGTTTGTAGTTAAGAATTAATATCTCTTGAGGCATTTACAGGTGACAATATAAATCTCGAAATCGCGGCCATAAGGATAGGGGCGATTGTGCGGGGATTCATATGAAAGAAGAACACCGGATATCTCACGCAAGATCTCGCGTCTGATCGACCGACTGTCCATTATGAGGCTTTTGAAGTTCTCTTGTTTGCTCACAGTGCTCTATATCAAGCGCCGGTAAGAGTCGCGGCTATCTAATCGTAGACTAAACCAAAACCACAAGATTGAGATAATCTTCTTAGTCAAATTCTGGAGCTACGATATCACCGAGAATGGATGTTATGAAGACTCGATCTCAATATGAGATTGGTAGAACTCTAGCATATCATGTATCAATACTTAGTATAGACCCAGCACCAATTTTTACGAAGCATACCTAGTAGGTATTCACCAAAATTGCCATGCGGAGGAAAGAGCAAATCGCGTGTAAGGCAACGAGATTTTCTAACCTTAGAATTTTAGAGGCTGCTATAATAAGTGGTGGTTGGGCTGATCGACCTGATCGTCCCAACACCGAACATCAAGCCCCCAAGCTAGCGCATACACATCCATATATAGACTTCATAGCCACGTGCGGCGCGTGCGTCGCAAACGTGATGCGATCTTCGTCCTGTCCTGTCCTCTATATCGTACAATCAGAAACATCTATAGGTCTGTCTATAGGCCGATATGAAGTCCCCAGTAGGCAATGCAATGTCGTCGTCCCTGCCCCCGTCGATTACTCAACATCAACATCCATATCCGCCGACCTAGGTGAGTTACGTAACCGCAACTTGCATGTCCGCCGTGTCCATGCGTACCTGGTCGTCAATCAGATAAACATCTTATCACATTCCCCATGCCTATACCGCACATAGTACCTACGCTAGCAGACTAGGTCTCCCGTATATTCCATCAAAGTCCGCCTCTCCACCTTATCCCCATCTACCTAACTCAAATATCCGCAAGCATTTCCGCAGACCCATACGTACGTACGTAAATAAATCTGCCGGGTTTAAGACCTAGCCCTCCGCCTCCGTCGTCGTAGACGGGGTTATGGGGCGGGCGGGCGGACGTATGTACAAACCCCGGCACACATGTCCTGTGCCAGTACTTAAGAACGACAGTGGATGGGGCGATGGGGTCCTGGGTCCCTCGGGACGCGACGTGACTTGGCGGCTCGGATTTGGGGGCTTCTGGTTGGACGAGAGATGCTAATCCAGTGTGGGTTCTTTTTCGTCGCCGGGAGATGCAAAATAACCCTGCCCTGCCTCCTACTAGGTAACTAACATTAATAAACCTAATTAATCTAGCACGCTACTAACTAGTTCAGCGTGGGTATCTGAAACGAACGGCGATTTTGGACCCCAGAGCCCAGGGGAGAGGGTGCGTGGTGGGGAGGGCATGTGCTAAGTAGATGGGTAGGTACTCTACATCGACAACTAGCGTCTGGGAAAGATGGGATGTTTCCAGGGTTCCCACGAGCCGGTCCCGATTGCTGTCGTAGGGGCGCTGCCGTTACGGTGCTAGCATGATATGATAACAGTGATCTTCTGTGCTAGGGCTCTTGATCCCGTAGGATTTGGCCCCCCGAGGCAGAGGGGCAAGCAGATTCGTCTATCCGCGGCTAAGGTACTGTACTTCGCATCGTCCATACATGCTCAAGACGGTTAGGATATGGGGGTCTGAGATGCTAAACTACCTGGTAGTTGGACTAGTCGGGATCATTGCGGGACGATGGGGAATTGTACTTTGTGAGAAAGAAAAAAAAAGCGTGATTTGGAATTCGGCTGCCTGATCGTTAAGATCCATAGCCTGGGTCCTGGGTATCCGCAAAGCGCGTGCTAAGGGAAATGGGATCTCCGTCAAAAGATGGACTTTCCGCTTTCTTCGTCCCGCGGTAACGCGGCAGCTAGCTTTTGTTGGGTAAGGTTTACGATTTGGCGGTTCATGGGTCTGGCTGGCGTCGAGCACGGGCTACAAGATAACACGAACTATGTAACTAACGTTTCTTGGGTACTGGGATAGACGCACGCCGTGTTGTCTGAATACGGCGTAAAGACGCGATGGTGTAAATTGGTGGTGAGGAGATCGTCTATACGAGATGAGGAAGGAAAAGGAATACTAATGATGTCACGAGCGGAATTGAGAACGCCATCTTCGTCATTGTCATTTCCTATTCTAAGCGAGGGCGCATCTAGGTAAGTGATAAATCACATCGCGTATGTACCTACCTATAATTCCCGGGTTATTTTCCTCGCTTTCGCTATCGGATCCGCGAAACCGATGTTTCTATATCATGGTACTATCATCTGTGAAGCTAAGCATAACCATCACATTGCTATCCAAGGGAGAACGAATGATTTTCGAACTTGGCATTATATAATTCAATAATTCGATTCATGGATATGAAGTAACGTTGTCGTTGAATGTACTTAGATAACCGACCGCCACGTGCCGGTCTCGCGGGTTGGGTCTGACGTCTGAGATGGCAGGCCAAGATAGAGTTCTTACATGCGTAGATGCGCTCACGGTTTCAGGTAGGCTATCGGCATAAGCTACCGAGCAAGTGGTTGAGGGGGAGGAACGATATGTAGGGCTAGCAATACTATGCTATGCTGACATGCTGACGATCGCTCGGACCTAACCCACGAAGTCGGTTGTCGGTTGTCAGACGGGGTGCCTCGTGGTTCGCTAGGATCGACGGCAGGATAGGTGCCTGGATTTATCAGACGAGTGAGATGTAAGGGAGCGGTGAGCAACGTAACTTGGTATTTGTATAGAGGTAACCCATGTGTTAATTCGACACTACTCGTCGTATGAAGAACGAGACTTTGCTAGATGCTATGCTTCTTGATCAAGACAATGCTATTATAAATATTTCATTGAATACAAAAACATATCATGTCTGCCTTGGTATCTATTGAGATGCGGTAGATGGTACATCAAATCCGTCATCTCATACATACATTTCCGATGTACCTATCCAAGTAAATCATTTGAACCATAAACCCTAATCCAATTCACCATGAGTTAACCCAAAAATTTAGATCGATATTCCAATTGGGACCGATCTCTAAATGCCTGAAACAAGATTTAAACCAATGCTAATGCCCCGACACACCGGCCTGGATAACTAGCACGCTAGCCTTGAGCTCGCCCATAGCCATAGACTGGCCGAATACACCAATCGTCTTCTGCAGCTCATACTCCGTGTTGTCCTGGTCTACTGCCCTCACGTTAGCGGGAAGCTTGGGGTGTCTACGTCCAACAATGACGATATCCCCTGCATTGCGCGGGTTCTTCCCGACATGCTCTTTCGCCAACTCCAAGGCTTGTTTTGCTGCCGAGCTAGCGGTAACGGAGGCTGCAGTGAACTTGACACGGCCAACTAGCTCGGAGGAGAGGTTGGATTGCAGCGTAGATATGAGAGATGAATCCTGGGCTGTTATCTCTGTATTGATGATGTCCTTGGAAATCTCTGGTGAACCGGATCCCATGTTTCCTTCGGAGACACCCACGATTTCGTCGTCTCCATCAACATACTCCAGATGGGCGATTTCAACTGTGATAAGCGGGTTTTTGGCAAGCTGAAGAACAAAGCGCAGGGCAACTCGGTCATCCACACCACCTAGGTAGGGGAAGAAGATCTTGTGAGACTTGTCTGCGATAGGAGGGATACAAGCCTCTCTATGACTGCGCATCGAGACGTGGCTTACGGTTCGAGGTAGACCTGGGCGACTCTTGTTCGAGGCATTGCTAAACTTATTGTCGATAAAGATACCCGTGTTGCAGACGGCCTTAGTTAGTGTTGTTTGAATAAAATCCAGGTGGGCTTTTCCGGAGAAGCGATCTTCTACTGAGACCTTGTTCGGAATAGTTGATTCATCCTTGTTGCTTCCAATATCACTCCATGGGATTAGCACAAAGTCGGACTCCTGTACTGAAGACTGTTCAACAACCGTTCGGGCATAAGACTCTTCGGGTGCGATTATGACGTTGCCCGATGCTGCTACATCATGAAGCCGAGAGAATGTTTGGAATGCATTAACCACAGGATCGCGGCGAGCGTAATCGTCACCTTCGGTAACCTTCATCACAGATGATGTACGCTCGGTTAGCTCGAGAAGGCGCAGGCCGTGAACCTCAAGGGGTCGTGCTCTTGAAACTGAGACTCTATTGGCCTGGGGGTCTAGTGCCTCTTCACCCTTGGGCTTTGGTGTGACGTGTTCATCTCCAAGAAGAGAGATGAATGTGAAGAGACTTGGCAAGCTATCCAAGCGAAGATAAACCATTAGACGGCGGATGCCAGTATCTTGTATCTGAGAGAGAGAATCGGATTGGTGAGTGCTATCCCGTGGCTTGCCGTCCCAATCAATTTCGCCTCGCTTCCATTGATCAAGCTTCTTTTGGTACCATGGAGGGTAAAGCCATTTGGTGAGTGGTGTTGTAGCAACTGTAGTGACCAGAGCCATGACAACGAATATGGTAAAAGTTCTTTGCGACAGAATTCTTGCCTGGAGGCCAATATTCTGTGTACTCGTTAGTATATTGATCACCGTAGTCTGAATTAATCACTGTGACTTACTAGTACGATCAATTCGACCAGGCCCTTGCAACTCATCAATACTCCTATGGTGAGACTTTCCCTCCAGACGAGTTTGGTAGCTCTGGCCGCCAATGTACCACCTATGATCTTACCCGAGAACGCAACAACAATGACTCCGATGACATAGCCCCAGGTAATCCCATCATTAAGGAGACCGAGGTTTGTGCTTAGACCGGAAAGCGCGAAGTAAAGGGGCAAGAAGAGGACCGTCACGAGATCTTCAATTTTCTCGGTTACATGGATAGCAAATCCACCGTCGTGTGGGCAGATCAAGCCAACTAGAAAGGCGCCGAAGATAGCGTGTACGCCGATAATACCTAAAATAGTCAGATACAGTCCGGAAAAGTGAACGATAGATTGCTTACTTGTAAACCAAGAGGAAGTAAGAACCAGCAAGACTGTGACAGCAATCATGCCCTGAGTCGGGCCATTTTGAATGCTGCCTGTCCTTCTCAAAGCCCAATGGAAGACGGGCTTGACAGCAAAAACTAGGAATAGAACCCATCCGACAGCGACGAGGAGAACATAAAGTGCGGTTATACCAGAGCCGTTGTTGACCAAGGCGACGCAAAGCGCCAGAAGGATCCAACCAACAACATCGTTTCCGACGCCTGCAGCTAACACGGTAACACCGACAGGAGTTCCCAACAGATTGAGCTCGGATAGAATTCGACAGAGAACAGGGAAGGCAGTAATGGCAATGGCGGTACCGATGAAGAGGGCGTAGATGCCGAAGTTGATCTCGACGGTGTTGGGGTCGTTATGGAACTGGTGATATAAGCCCCAGGCAATAGCGCATCCAAGGCCGAATGGCAGAATCATACCAGCCAAACCAACAGTCAAGGCAACCCTCCAATTAGATGTGAATAGGCGTATATCGACTTCGAGACCGATGAGGAAGAGGAACAAGATCAGACCGAGATTGGCGACATTGTTCAATACGGGCATAGACGCAGTCGGGAAGATGTTATCTGTGAAGCCTGGGACGCGCGCCAGGACAGAGGGACCCAAGAGAATGCCGCCTATAACCTCCGCAATGACGCGGGGTTGGCCGAGGAGCGACAGAGGATAATGAAGGAGACGACATAGAATAATAATGATACCGGCCTATATGAAAGGTGTGAGTATATTTCCTGTATTTGGGGCTTTTTTCTCTCATATTGAGAACATGGCGACAAATTGCAGCGCGTTTGTTGACGCTTGTCGGCGCTCTAGGAGGTCATAGAGTTGAGGCTGAGTAAGACTTGAAAAAAAGCAGTCATACCTGGATAATGAAAAGCTGTACAGGATTAGATGTGCTGAAGATATTTGGCTTAATGCCATCTAAAACACCTCCTTGAGGAGCGGGACCGGTCGTGGTAGCGGCCGCCGCAGTACTCGCTTTAGTGACGGTTGACAATAGTGTCGTCGTCACTGTAGCGGTTAAAGAAGCCATAGCTCGCTATAGTTTACTGAGCTAGCAGCGCGCGCGGCGGGTTAAGATAAGGTAAGGTCAGCGCGCTGGCCTCGCCGCAAGTGCCTGCACTGGACAAAGGACAAGCTCGAGGAAGCGCGCAACGGCGCCAAATAATACAAAAAAAAAATTAAAGATACTCGATGACCACACGATCGTGATCAAGGTCGTCGTCCAATCGATGTTTGTTGGAAAGAATGAGGTTGGACAAAGCTAAAAAGAAAGCCAAAATCTCGGGAGGATTCGTAAGGATTAAAGGTGGATGGAGAATGAGGGTCTTGAGGGTCTTGATGAGGTGATCACGGACCAGCAAAGTCTTGGCTCCGATTAAAACCCCTGTATGTTCCCAGTAAGTTCCCTGTATCTGGGAAGAGAGACTTAAGGACTAAGCATGGCCAGACCGTTGTTTCCTGGTAAGCTTTACTTAATAGGGCTTTAGAAGGCGCTGATGACGATATAACCAAGTCGTTCTTAGCGATGAAGGGCGGCGCTAACCCTTCTAAAACGTGGCTTGATTTGGGGAATTGTCGATCCCTAGCAGCCCCAGAAAAACAACTTTAAAGTTCAAGCAGCTGAAGATGCGGGGGTTTTATAACTCTCTCTTCTAGGGCTATGATTCCTTTCTTCTTTTCTCTAGGGCTGTTTGTGTTTCACCAAAACATTTCACCTATCAGAACTCTACAACTTGCAGCTTACACAGGAAAGTCTTGAGTACAACATTGACCCTAAGATAATTCCTCTCTTCCTTATAGGCGTATCGAATCTCAAACGGACGATACCGCCAATAGGTCAAAACAAACTAGAAAACACTCGCAGGTGTGGTTCTCCTGACTTATAACGAGTCAAGGACGTAAGCATGCTGTTAAACGCCAAGAGCTAACTAAGAGATCACACGGCCGTAATCCAAGAACAATGCCAAGTCTAGAATTGAGGATCAAGGAAATATAGATTTAAAGAGTCAAGTTATATATACTATATATAAACATATCGAAGAGATCCTGACTCATATACTGAATAATGTTTTCAGGTGGAGTTGAGCAATCCAGCCTATAGGTTACCTAAGACTATCGATCTACGTTTCATCTTGTTTAGCAAGTCGAAGTCGAGACTCCCTGAACGAATCGCATCTCCGAATTGGCGTCAAACAAAACTAACCATATAATGAAAGCATAACCAATCGTAGCTGGTCACGACCGAAAAAATTCCCCATGAGGGAAATTCCTGGTTTGGGACAGATGCTTCATCTTGGTTGGTTACCGGGATCCGCGGTTGCAAGCTTCCGCAGTTGCTCAACCATCTTCGGGTAATCGCAGGAACTATTCAAAACACCTACACCTATAATTTTTTTATCAGATAATAGTGAAGAAATATTTTTACTTTTGAATCTGGAAATATTCAAATGGTTTCCACTGAATAAACTTATTAGTCATGTAAGGGGTTAAGAAGGGGAGGGGTGGAATATTGATATTCCTCCCTGCGTCGGAAGACGGTGGGAGAGACAACATTCGGAGAATCTCAGCTCAGGAACTCCACAAGAAAATGTTGGGGGCAACTCATTTATATTTCAATCCGGGCGCCGGGCGCCTTCACCTTGGATTGGTTAAAAAGAGCCTAGATCTCGAGAATCATACCGCAAAGCCTACGCTGAATACAGGAAAGTGTTTAGATATGGAGCGACTCTTCTATAAGTTGCTTAAACTTGGCTATGGATATGCGCACAATAATATCTGGAGTCAAAGTGCCTATTTTCGCCGAACATATCCGAGATGGTGAAAAGGCTTTAAGGTTACTTTGATAGTGCTAAGAACTGAAGCTTAAAATCCCCCCTGGCTTTGCGATATACCAACAGGGCGCAGGCGCACTTACCTAAATCTCATGTTCAAAATTCTGTTTTCTATTTCATTCGTTCGAAAACATAATTCATATAACTTGGAAATACTGATCGAGGTTAAGCCCAGACTTTGGCTATAGTACTGGTAACATGTGGCAATATCGCATGGTATACTAATTATTTCATCGACATGATCATATAAAGAACTCGACTATGAGTGTTGCTATGGCGCGCTATTATCATCTGACATATCTAGAGCCCATAAATTGCCCAGATGGTAGACCTAAGCCCAAAATATAGAAGCTAAATAGAGGCTCAAGCTAAGATTGACTTTCAAGATAGGGGTAGGTAGTTGCACAGACTTACCTATATTCCGATCAATCTCGACTCGCCACTGCTTTGATAATATCTGATATAATATTGAGAGCAAGCACCAAAATAGCGGCATGTGACCACCATCAACTTCAATAGTGATATACACCAAGCACCTACCTCAAAGCGTAATGGCAATAGGACGTTCTTGCTATGAACTATTCACAAACCTACCCGATCATGAAGGTCATCATACTGTCCGTTCGCTCTATAAGATTGGCCCGAAGACCCAAGTTCATCATGAATTCCACTCTTACCGGAACACGTTCTTTGGCAATAATCCTTTTGGATAGGCAATTCTGCTCTTCGTCCATATACTTACCTACGTGTATCACCGATACGTGATCGCTTTCGACTTAACCAGTCATTTCATATACACATAGCCGAGCTCATTAGAGATTCATAAATCCAACATGCCTCGTCTTAACCACCTTCTGTTGGCAGCGGCCAGCCTCTCGGCCCCAGCCCTGGGACGTATGCTCTCCCGCAACAACCCCGAAGCTATGCCCTGCGCGCCCGGCACCAAGATGTGCCACGAGGACACCGTCTACCGCTGCAGCACACTGGGTACGTGGTCAAACAACAAGCAGTGCAACCCGCCCATGCACTGCGTCGAAGACGCGCACACCCAGGACGCCGGGTGCGTGGACTCGCGCCTGGAACTGCGTCGCGAGCCGCCCTTCCCACGCCCAGCTCCCCCACCAACCCGCGTCAGCACGCACTCGCCCCCTAAAAGGGCTCGTCGGGGCAGCACCGCCGCAACGAAGACGTACGCGACCCCCGAGCACGCGGAGCATGTTACGGGGGACCTGCGATGCAACGGCAGCGTCGAGGAGATGTACGACGACTCGATCGACGGGTGGCGGACGATCGCGCGGTGCGCAGCCTGCATAACGGACGACGCGGGCGGGGTAACCTGCATCCCGATCGAGACCGCAATCCCCTCGCCATCCCCCTGCCAGAAGAACACGTTCCGCTGCAACGGCGAGTGGGAGGAGTTCTGCGCGGACGGCTTCCGCTGGATCAAGATGGAGGCTTGCATGGCGTGCAACGAGGTCGAGGACGGCCAGGTCGAGTGCGTGCCCCAGGACCTCCCGCACCCGAACCCGGACCCGATGTGTAGGACTGGCGAGCAGAGGTGCGAGGACAGGTGGATGCAGATGTGCACTACGGAGAGACGCTGGAGGAATCTCGAGTACTGCGCTCAGTGCTTCCAGAATGCGCACGGCGATGTGACGTGCTCGCCTCGACAGGAGGGACTCCCCCATGGCGACGCGGATACGGCGCCTACGGCGCCGGTGCAGATTCCCGAGGTCTCGACGGGCACCGTGGAACACGCTGCTGTGCAGACGCCGGGACCCGATGTGCCGGATGTTCTGGCACGCGCTTTGCTTAGGAATGAGACTGAGATCGAGGAGCCCCCTAGGGTCGGCGTCGCTAAGGATGAGAGTTGTTTCGGCGGCGAGGTCAAGTGTTACGACAATGGCGATCGCGTCGAGGTGTGCATGCAGGCGCACGTATGGAAGGATTTCGGTCCGGTATGTTGAGGAACCCCCTATTTTCAATCCATATTTACTAACCTCGCTATAGTGCCCTAACTGCACCCAACTCTACAACACCAGAGTAAACTGCACCTGGGACTTCCAGAAGGACGCCGACGACTTCAACACCCGTCTCGCTGAGTTCACCGCCGCCAACTCCGTTCATGCTTAGACTGTCTGTGAGCAGGGCTGGCAGCGATGCGCCCAAGGCAACGCGACCGTGGAGGCTTGCAGCGCGGACGGGAAATGGGTTCGCGAGGAATCGTGCGGGGATAAGGGAGGTCGGTGTGTCGGGATTCAGGAGGGCATCGCTTTCTGCCTTGACGAGAAGACGGCGGAGAACGAGGTGCGCAACTTCGGGATCTAGCTGGATCAGAGATGGTAGATGAGCAGATGAGGTTTTTGGCCTGATTTGATCTGGTTTGGTTTTTTTTTGGTTCGATGGCGGGTTACGACGCCGCTCGCTGACTCCGGTTGGTCGAGATTTGTGTTGGCTGATTGGACCCGGAGTTGAAGGGATTCGGGTAGACGGCCTTTGAATTGTATGTATTTTTGTGATCGCGATTATATTGTTAATAAGTATTGTTTGAGTATGCGTTACTTCTGTACCAACCTAAGGCGACTAATTGAATAGCTCTGTCGTCCTAATAATAATATTCAGGGTCGGTATAGGGGTATATGTTCAGATTGCCATCGTAGGCATATATTCATTATCTCGTACCTTAAGCTGCAGCTCAAGGATAGCGCAATGCACCCTGATATAGATACAGAAATGGGCGCAAAGCTATTAGAATGCCTATGTCTCACTCCTCACCAATAGGAGAGCACACTGCCCCTGCTTTTTCAGGGGCATAAACTCCAACTCAGCGCCGTGGCTCGCGATCGCACCGCTAATTTCATCCACAATATTTACGCTTCTTTTCGCAATCTCCTCGCTCAAACTAAATCTCGACATAAATATGTACGTTCATCCACTGCCTAGACTCCTAAAGGTTAAAGGGTTGGTCGCCGGTCCCGGAATCGCTGGTGATTGCGCAACTCGTTTAGAAAGGCTTTCCCTTATAATCCTTCGGTGCTAGAATGACGTTGTAGTCTAACTCGAGCCTCGCCTTGTCGTCGCCCTCGAGCGGCTTGAAGTCGACTACCAGGTCGTCCTTTACAGCGAACACGGTGTCGGATGAGAGCCACTCGTCCTCCTTGGGGTATAGTTGCGTGGTGCAGCCCTTGTAGTCCGGGTGTGTGACCTACGGGGTTTGTGTTAGCTAACGTCGCTCGCATGTAAAAATGTCATGAAGTGGGAGTAGGAGAGAAACTTACCATGATGTGGATATGTGCTGGCCTCATCGGATGCCGGTCCATCATATTCAACAACTGAAACGAGGGTCCATCCCTTGGTAGCGAGTACGCCGTCGGATAATAGCAGTAGAACCAATACTTTCCGTTCTCGTCCGCCTTAAATTTTCCGCGCAGATTATTCGGGGTCTGGTTATCGGGATCCTGGAAATCGTACTTTCCGTTCGCGGAAGCCTGCCAGATATCGAACACGGCGCCGGGGATCGGCTTGCCGGTGACGAGGTCGGAGATAACGCCGTGCATGAGGACAACGCGACCGTCCTTGGCCGGATCCTGGATGATCGTGCCTCCGTTCTCGCGGAAGGGAGCGTTGGGGCTCCAGAAAGGACCTAGAATAGCAGATGAAGTGGGGTCCACGTCGGTGTCTGAAATAATCTTGTGCGCGATCTCGTCGACGAGTGTTTCTAGCCCGAGAATATCGGAAAGTCGGTGCGCCTCGTTGCGCGTTTGGTTCGACTCGGAGTACACTCGTCCTACTGCATTTATATACTTCACGCCCGCCATCCATTCGTCGATTGTGAGGTCAACTTCCCGCGCAAAGTCATGAATGTGGCGGATTAGAGCTCCCAGCACGACCCGATTTCGGGGCGTGGTGTTGGGACCCATCGTATCGATGACGTGGTGTGTGAAGTTGGGGTCATATTTGGAGGGTTTGGATGCGCCGGCTGCGTCCGAAGCCATTTTATTATTTTGTGCGACGGCTCTTGTAAAATTGAATATGTAAGAAAAGCTACAAGTGAGATCGGATGGATATGATCAGATAGAATGTGAAGCTGCTTATATGTGTACAGAGCAAACAAGTGCGAATAGGGGATGAGTGTATGTATGAATCAGATATGACTGTTTGTTTGAACGGAAGATAAATGTATACGGAGGTCAGACTAGATCATCGTTGGGACATCGGCTAGATATATTCAACAGCGAGAAGGAACTTTAGTACACGGACAAAGACAACTATCGAATAGAAACACCGACTTCATTTAAGATTTACCACTCGCCTCTTTACTGTACGAGCAATATGAGCAATGGATGATCTTTGATAGGTTGGTTCCTGAAGATCAAGAAAACCCCGCCATGATCAAAAGGACCTATATGTGTACGTAGGTGGATCGGATTGCTGTCACGGCAGCGATATTAAACCCCATTGCCCCTCGGGTCATAAATCGCCCTTAAAGATGGCAACAAGCTTAGTGGTGGGTTTCTACTAAAGCTTCTAGTTCGGGGGGTCGCGTGTTTATTTCGGGTCCAGAGGATGCTATTTATGTACCGACCTAGGCAGGTAAGGAAATAGCTTCTTCCTGGGCTCTTGTAATTGGTTGCTTTATCATATGAAACCTTGGTCATGATCATTATACTTTTGAAGTTGGACCCCTATAAGTTCATTAGCAGGTTGGTACTGGCCGATGTCTCATACACGTTGGTAAGATCACCGAAAAAAGCATTGAACTATTCCCGCGACTCAATTGGACCCAATTCGATATCGATGACCCAGTAATGCAGGACCGTGATATGTAGTGTAATACGGTAGACCTTGGAACCGAGAGGTGTATGGCGGGGAAAATCTGACGATGAGGCGTTTATCCGGCATTGCATCGTGGCAAATAACGAGGGAGATCCAAGGAGATCCAGCATGTAGCCATTCGCTCGGTAACTAACAGCGAATTGACACAGCAGAATAATCCGTGTGCCGTGGCCATTTACCGTTACCCGCTAGCGGTGCCGATTGCTTGAAGGATAACGTCGATTCTTCCCCACATCGGTGGCTCTAGCAATGGTGCAATGGTGCAATAATCCATTGGAGGGGACCGAGATATCGCCAAGTAGATGCGGGGACGAATTAGTGAGTTTTCGCTTACTAGACTGTGCTAAACAAGGTACCGTGTTAGAAGTGTCAGTGTGATCCATTGGATGACAGGTCTAAAAAATTATAGCAGCTGAAGCAATCAGGAAATAACTCTAGCCCTGTTCATATCCGCGTTGAAGAAAGTTGTATTGTTTCGACCATTGAGTTGGCTGTTATTGTCGAGCGATGTTATTATTAGTTGCGCGCTAAAGTCGACGAGACGGTGGTGATCAATTCCTTGAGTCCTCATATTTGCTTTTTCGTTGCATGATTCGGCCGCAGTTTCTGAGGAATACCTTCAAGTTCGTTTTGCGAAAAGAAGCAAGGATGCCAATTCATCACTTGATGATAGGAACATGGACCCCACCCGGAGCCATATTCACTGTAGCTTTCGATGATGAGAAATTGACGTTAGAACTGGTAAAGAGGACAGAGATTCCCCACGATGAGCCAATCTCATGGATGACTTTCGATGTGAGTCGAATCGGCCAAACCCAGACCCAACCAAAGCCGGCATACTTCCCGAATACTCAATACTCACCACATTTTCTCAGCATGCCAAGAAAAACATATACGGCGCGGCCATGAAAAAATGGTCGAGCTTTGCCGTCAAGAGTCCGACGGAGATCGTCCACGAAGCGTCGCATCCGATGAACCATGATCGTAAGTTTCGCAAGGACCTGTTCCAGTCGTTCTAGCCAACCCGGTAATTAACCCCTGATGTTCGGCACGTAGCACAAGCAAGCTTGGCCACGACAAACACCCGCGCCATCTTCCTACTTGCCGCAAAACAACCTCCTTACGCCGTCTACTGCAATCCATTCTACACACATGCCGGTCATGGATCCGTATTCTCGGTATCATCTACCGGAGCCCTTGTAAAAGATATACAGCATTATTCCTACCAACCTAACACCGGGATCCATGGAATGGTGTTCGATCCGACCGAGACTTACCTTTACTCAGCCGACTTGAAGGCTAATAAGCTATGGGTGCACAAGAAAGCTCCCTCGGGTGAGGTCGAATTGATAGGAAGCGTGGACGCGCCGGATCCAAAGGACCATCCGCGATGGGTAGCCATGCATCCCACGGGCAATTACTTATACGCGCTCATGGAAGCCGGCAACCGACTCTGCGAGTACGTTATCGACCCGGCGACGCACATGCCCGTGTACACGCACCATTCGTACCCATTGATCCCGCCAGGGATCCCGAAGCACGACACCATGTATCGGAGCGACGTCTGTAGTCTTACGAAATCCGGCCGGTACCTGTTCGCGACGAGTCGGGCCAATAGCTTCGATCTGCAGGGCTATATCGCCGCATTCCGGCTGCGGGATTGTGGGTCCATCGAGGAGCAGATCTGCTTAAATCCGACACCGACGAGCGGTGGGCATAGCAATGCGGTAGCACCGTGCGATTGGAGTGAGGAGTGGTTGGCGATCACGGATGATCAGGACGGGTGGATCGAGATATATCGGTGGAAGGACGAGTTCCTGGGTCGCGTCGCTAGGTGTAGGATTCCCGAGCCTGGGTTTGGGATGAATGCTATATGGTATGATTGAGAGGGTAAGAATAAGAAATATGAATTCTGAATTCTAAATGCATACTATTTGATACCAAATGATTATATAATATGGATTTGTCCTACATTGGACATACAAATCATGCAAGAAGAGTTCGACTAAAATCTCGATTTGATTCTCTAGCCACAGTTTGGTAGGACTTGCAAGGGTAGCTTCAGCCCACCTACCGTCCTCGGCACGTTTCCGCCACATGCGCCCAGTAGGATTGTTAGGATTTTCTTTTTCCATCTTTGTTTCTCCACACAAGCTTGTCTTAGTCTTATCCGTGCAGCTGCCGTTTTCCCGTCACCAATTGGCTAGAGCATTCGTCATCAAGCGTCTGCTAGAGTAAAAGTGGCTTACGAGTGGCTGCCGCTGCACATATCCGCTTTTTTTCCTCTACTAATTTCTCGTCTCACTCCGATTCCGTAGCTTGGAAATTTAATAGTAACACCGCCAACGCCAACGCCAATATCGCAACATTGCAGCCTATGCAACCACCGCCGCCTCTACCGTCATCGAGCTAATCCTAATTACGAGATCTCCAATGGATGAAATGGTCTTTTGACCATATTCATAAATACCTCATCCATTGACTCTTCGAGACTAGATAGCAGATCAGATTGATTAGTTCTATCTAGTTATAGTATCCAAACAAAAGAGATATCCGAATATCGATTGTTTGGCTCGGCCGAGGTGCTGCACAGCTGCCTGTGCTTCGCCGAAACAATTACCTATCACAAGAACATATCTTTCCACCCTCAATATATAATCTTGCAACATACCCCCACTGACCGACCACCTTTTATACTCGTCCGACTCAATTTTGAAGCCTGTCTTTACCGCAATTTTCTTCACCAAAACACACCAAAAGCATGGGAAGCGAAGGCATCCTTCGTGCTCGTACGGCTGTTCTTAGCTTGTCTAGAGCTTTATTCTTGTCTCTTGGTTTTGTGTCTGCTTCTCCGATACCATTTTATTCTCGTGATGTTGATAATGCCCCCGAAGAAGCTGAGGGTGGCGCCCTCTGGGTGCTCTATGCCGTGTCAATGGTTCTAGTACTCCTCGGAGGTGCCTTTGCTGGTTTGACAATAGCCCTCATGGGCCAGGATGAAATATACCTCCAAGTAATATCTCTCGACCTCGAAGAACCTCAACGAAAAAACGCCAAACGTGTTCACGATCTGCTTAAAAAAGGAAAACATTGGGTTTTGGTGACGCTGCTGCTGTCTAATGTCATCGTTAATGAGACGCTCCCCGTTGTCTTAGATAGATGCTTTGGCGGTGGTGTTGCGGCTGTTGTCGGAAGTACTGTTCTTATTGGTAAGGAATCTCATAAACCGTTGGCATATTTTTGTCGTTCAGTCGGACTAATATTCATTTACTATAGTCATTTTCGGCGAAATTCTGCCGCAGTCGGTATGCGTTCGATACGGTCTCCAGATTGGTGGATACATGTCTAAGCCCGTCCTATTAATGATGTACCTACTCGCTCCCGTCGCGTGGCCCACCGCGAAATTACTCGACTGGTTACTCGGAGAGGATCATGGAACCGTATATAAGAAGAGTGGATTAAAGACATTAGTTACACTACATAAGTCGCTTGGCGAAGTTGACGAACGTCTGAATCAAGATGAGGTAACAATCATCAGCGCTGTTCTTGATCTAAAACGCAAGCCAGTTGAGGAAGTGATGACGCCTATGGAAGATGTCTTCACTATGTCGGAGGATACCGTGTTAGATGAGAAGACCATTGACCAAATCCTCGACGCCGGTTATTCTCGCATTCCCATTCACGAGCCAGGCAGACCAACCAATTTCGTGGGCATGCTCCTAGTCAAGATCCTCATCGCGTATGATCCCGAGGACGGTAAACGAGTCAAGGATTTCGCTCTCGCTGCTCTACCTGAGACCCGACCGGAAACCAGCTGTCTAGATATCATCAACTTTTTCCAAGAAGGCAAATCTCATATGGTACTCATCTCAGAATCGCCAGGTGAAGATCGCGGTGCTCTAGGTGTAGTAACACTTGAGGACGTCATTGAAGAACTTATTGGAGAGTAAGCAATTTATCCGCGTTGTTCAATCTTCACTCGCTGACAATTCACAGGGAAATCATTGACGAATCGGACGTATACATTGATGTTCATAAGGCCATTCGCAGATCTCACCCTGCCCCTAAAGCAAGGGCAATGAGAAAAGAACTCATGGCTAAGGACCTTGAGAACAGGAATGGCGCACTTATTGACATCGAAGAGGAAGACGGACACCCGCTCAAAATTAAGAGGACTGGCTCAGTCAGCAGTAGGACCGAGGCCTCTGTCCTTAGCTCCAGCCCAAGAATGACTACGCTTCTAATGCGACGACGCTCGGCAGGCCAGGAAGGTCAATTAGTGCGTACAACTGTACCGGTTAAGGCTAACTTTGAAGATATGAGAGATCATTTCAAGCATCTTGGCCCATCTAACCCAGCTTCTAACCCCAAGAGCACACGAGTCGCGGCGGTCAAAATCAAACCAGCACCAAATTCAAACTCCAACGCCCGACAGCCGGGTGCCATCTCCACAGACGATATCGCCGATGACCTAATAGCTGTCGTAGACGAACGTTCGAGTCTCCTTGGTTCTCAGCTCAATGCTGGCAAGGACGGCAAAGATGGCATCCGAGCCCTTCAGCAGAGTTACACTGAACCTCATCCTAACTCCAAGTCCAACACTCCGCCTGAGATTGTGACTAGCTTCAACGGCGATACCTCGGAGCAAATAACCCGTGGTACGCAAACCAAACTCAGTGCTACGGTTAAGGATGAGATCTCACCTACGCAAGGGTCTACGTCAAGTATAGAGAGCATGCAAGACGGTACTGGGCGCCGAAGTAGAGGCCACGTACGCAGCGGCAGTATAACTGAAAACATAGTCGAATCTGGTGGTATCACCAAGGTTATTCTTGAGGCCACCAGTAGTCTGTCGGAGGCTGAAGATGAGGGAGAGACTACTGTGACCGCGGGATCAGACGAAGGTCCATCTTCAGCGCATAAGGAGCACAAGAAGAAAAACCGTCGCAAGAATAGACACGGAAGCAAGTAGGGGTGGTATGTCAGCATTGGCATAGGTAATGAAAGGATGTGACTCAAGGATTAGTCCGAACTCACACAGCGGGTATGCAGCATATGTGATGGCGTGTCTCGGATTGACTGCCGAGCACTCCCCTTACGCTACTACCCGGTCTCCAGACCCAAAGTGGTGGTATACCAAGGAATTCTGAAGGAGTATGTTTGCTAGGCCAGAGCCTATGTAAGATTACCTGGACTGTTTTCGGCGTCCGGACGATGTAACCATAGGGATAATAAGCAATCAGTCGGTTCAAATATTCTAGAAACCCTACCTACTAGACTTATGTAAAGTGAAGCCAAACACGGTGCAACATCTTGATTTTTATACTACCCCACTCTTGATCTTTGTAGCCCACCTCCCTGAATTTGTTAGAACATTGGGATATTAGACGCGTATAGCAATTCCACTTTTGATACGCGGATGATGGTAGCAACTTGAAGAGGATTGATAACGACTATATAGAAACCGGCACCCGGCGTGTTCCGTGGCGTTTCCCCGCTGATAGCATCTGCATAATACTCGCAGACGGCGCTCGTCGCTCTCTAGACTCAAGAGTGGGGTACGGAGTAATACCTGGGTACATATTTAAATGAACTCCGTAAGACAGAGTAAAAAGCAATCTTGGTGAAGATGTGATGAATTTACATGGTACTGGAGTGACGCTATCTCAACTTCATGACCTAACGGGTTAGATATATGCCAAGAATCTGAGAATTTGTATCTATTATTAAGAAAGAGTAAAGACGTATCATCGTAATGGCTGAAGACGCGTTCGTTATACCGATGGTCGACATCTCGCCCTACCTCGAAGACCCGACGTCAGAGGCGTCGGCGAGGGTGATTGAGGAGGTAAGACAGGCTTGTGTCACGAGCGGATGTAAGTGATGATCGACGATTTTTGGTGGCGATGGGTTTCAAACCGGGGTCAATACGCTTGAGGTTTCCCTATACTCGGTATTTTCTATCTCTGCATGTTATGAGGGGAAAGGGGAGTTGCTAATTCTGTTCGTTACAGTCTTCCAGATCACGAACCATGGGGTGCCGAAGGAGCTACGGGACAGCGTGTTTAAGGCTGCGGAGACTTTCTTCAAACTCCCGTTAGAGGAAAAGAAGAAGTTGAGGGTGCCCGTCTTGAAGAATAGGGGCTATGAGGTCATAGGCTCTCAAGTCAGTAACCTCAACTTTATGAGAGAAATCTCATTTCTTTAGCCTTGTGTTACTAGTCGTAGCTTATTACTAACCCATTGAATGAAATAGGCATTGCAAGCGGACACTAAGCCCGACCTTAAAGAGGTAAGTCAGTCATAATTCATATTCCACGTTCATCTGCCTCAACGGACCTCGTCTAACAAACACCAGGGCTTCTTCGTCGGCCAACACATACCCGCTTCAGACCCGCGGTCTAAAGCGCACCCTTACCTAATCGGCCCTAACATCTTTCCTCCGGAGCTCCCAGATGAAGCTCTCAAGACACCTACCGAAACATACTACGATGTCATCTTCGCATTATCATGCAAGGTAATGGAGATCCTAGCTCGGGGCCTGCCGTACGGCAATGACGTATTCGTCCCCTTTATTTCGGGGGACCCAGTCTGCGCGATCCGGCTGCTACACTACCCGCCGCAGGACTCGACGGATGAGAAGCAGTTGGGCGCCGGGGCGCACACTGATTTTGGTAAGTCCCATTTCCCCTTCCCTTTCCGGCCTCCCCCTCCTCCTTTTTATTACCCCCCTTTCCCCGTCCCAACTTACACAAACATCACAGGCGCCATAACCCTCCTCCTCCAAGACTCCTCCGGCGGTCTCGAAGTCCAGCACCCCCTCACCAAACGCTGGATCCCGGTATCCCCAAACCCCGAGGCCTACGTAGTAAACATCGGGGACATGCTCTCGCTCTGGACGAAGAACGCGTACAAATCGACCGTGCACCGCGTGGTAAACAGGTCCGGGCGCGACCGGTACTCGGTCCCGTTTTTCTTCGACGGGAACACGGATGTTGAGTTACGGCCGTTTGACGGGAGCGCGCCGATGGCGGTGGGGAAGGGGGGACGCGCGTTGACGGCGGAAGAACATATGTTGGATCGGTATGGCGAGACGTATGGACGGGTGGGGGATGAGAGGGCGGTTGTGGAGAGGAGTGCTGCGGCTGCTGTTGCTGTATAAGTGTCGAAGACGAAATGAATGGTGGTTACCTAGGACCTAGGTAGTCATTGAAAATGAGATCTACCATAGCGATATCAAATTGTACCAAGTTGGAGGCAGCGCACCCTTCTATATACCAGTAGGTACTAGGAGGTCGTGAACATTCATTATCAAAACTTAGGTACTAATCCAACATTTCAATCCCCTCGAATAAGACCAGCTAATTGAAACTCATTAGGGAGAAATAGTATCATGATTCTCTACCTAGTCATTCATATAGCTATGCATATATAGCCGTTACCGTACTTAGCTTTCATCAGGTCTTGGAACTCGTAACCATATCCAAACTCAGCCCAAGGCATCTCACATATTTACAAGAAGTTCCTAAACCCGTACCCTTCATTCTCGGACCCAACAACAGCGGAATCCGGGTCAACACCCGCCTGTCTCGCCGCCTCATCCGCCTTCTCAAATCTCTTATTCTCCCACGCCAGATACGTGCGCAGCGTCAACGCCAACAACGCATTGAAGAACATGAAGCCTGCACACAAGCCCATGCCCATGTGATAGTACGGCGCGTCCTTCGCAGGGAACACTCTGGTGCCTAGCAAAGGTCCGCACTGCCCCACGATATTCAGCAACGCGATACCCGCGCCACGCTTCGAGTCGCTGCCCTGGTTGTTGATGGTCCAGGGCAGGATGTTGGAGATAGCCGGGAAGACACCGGCGGCGGCGAGGAAGACGCCGAAGTAGCGGACGGCGACGCTCTTGCAGGCTAGCAGGAGCACGTACCCGACGCCGCCGACGAGAGATAGGAAGATGATCATGTACCCACGCTGGCGCGTCTTATCCGCGATCCAGGTTGATAGGATGCACACGAGGAAGGAGAGGAAGTAGGGAGGTGCACTGAGGCCTTGCGCGTTGATCGCGGTGAAACCCATGTTTTGCAGGATGGTGGGGAGGAAGACGGGGAGACTGCTGAAGGAGACTGTTTTAGGCAGTTAGTATCGACTAGGTTGGGAGTTATGGGGGTGCATCACGAACCATTACAACTGAAGTACACTGTAAGAGGTTCAAGTTAGCCGCAGTCGCCGCCAAGATCGTCGCGAGAAAAGGGGGGAATGCCAAGTACAGAATCTTGGCGCACTTACTCAGTGGTGGGATCCAAGTCTTGATATCCAAAAGCGTCATGAAAACATCCTTTAAGTTAACATGGCCGATTCGCTCCGCTCCCTCGCTTCCGGTCTGTTGGATAGCCCGCAGCTTCGCAACCCGCCTCTCATCTTCGTCCAAGAATCTCGCGGTGTCCGCTGAATCAGGCAGGCGGAAATAGGCGAGAATTGCCAAGACAATTGATGGGAGCCCTTCGACGAGGAAGAGCACTCGCCAATTGGGTATGGCTGGGTGGCCCGACGTAATCCCATAGGCCAACGCGCCCGCGAACGTCGTAGCGAGAGGGGCGGCGGATAGGAAGATACCACATCGAAAACCTAGCTCGTGTCGCTTGTAGAAGAAGGAGAGTAGATAAGGAACACCGGGTCCGTAGCCGGCTTCGGCAGTCGCGAGAAAGAATCGGCAGACCATCAGACCTTGCCAGTTGAATGCCGCGGCTTGGAGGGTTGAGGCCAGGCCCCTAGGTACGGTTTTGTGAGTTTTTGAAATATGGGCGTTGGAGATGAAATAGGTTACTTACCACAGAAGTACACAGCAGCATGCCCAAACTAAGATCCGTCAGTTAGTGATGAGTATAGAATAACGGTATTTTGAAAACAATTGTATATTACTAAATCTTCGAGTAATGGAAGTGAGGATGTAACCTACTGTGACTGTGAATAATTGTTAGTTGGAATTTAAATGGGTGGGTGCTTGTAAAGAGAACTTACGGAGGTATAATCTTCCACATTAACGCCGCCCATTCAAAGACAACTACGAGAAGGAATTAATATTGCTGAATTATATATAGGTAAATAGGTAATTTGCAATTCCTAGTTGAAACTTACTATATGGAATATAGAATATTGTCAATAACCACTACATCGCCAAGATATTAGTATAATACAACTTTATTGAGAAGAGTCTCGACAAACCTGATAATGAGCATCGTCAAATTTGAGGTCCTTGCTCCTGCAGGGATGAAAAACGGCTGTTAGCGGTATTCTTCTAGCTCCGGAGGGCTTAATTTTGACAAGGAGCGCTATGACTCAGAGGGCGTTTCTAGCGGTCGCCGTTCGGCTTTGACAGGATACAGAACGTTTACAACGCCGTGAGAAAGTCACAAAAATAGCTAAATTGGGAGATACTTACATTCCGGCGGTCTCAGCATTTCCGATGTTTGAACGGTCCAGGAAAGAGACCAAATCTAATAGTTGAAGATGAGTAAAGAGGTTGCGGGAGAAGCCTAAGCGACATGGAACACTCACAAAGTCCCATCACCAAAGGAATCACGGCTCTGTCTATTTTCCTTATAACTCGCTTCTCGATAGCGGGGTCGATATGGTAAACGGTATTCTCGCCCTTTTCGTTGACACTGGCAGCCATATCTTCGTGCCTGTCCTGGGTAGGCTCCAGGTCCGCTTTGTTGATGTCCATCTTGCGACAAGGGATCTCAATAAATCAATCTATTCGAAACAAGATTGGGGAAAATAAACGTCTAATCCCTAAACAAGCAAATACAAAGCTTAAAACCGTTGAAACGATGAAACGGCAGTCGTAAGCTTGAAAGCTAGAATCGCGCGCCGGTTAGATGCCAAGTAGATGCCAAGTAGGTAGGGAGAAATAAAGTAAAATAGAAACATTGGCAAGAAATAGCGGCTTTGTATGTTTTGTATATGGGGATATGGAGTTATGTAAAAGCTCCGTAACCTCGGGGTTTTAGTCATTTGTCATATTCATCTTCATTATTACCATTACCAGCCCTGGAGCCTTTGTGAATACCTGCCCCTAGCGCCCGTCCCCACGGCGACTTTCCCAGTACCTACCTAAGTGAGGAACCATAGTACGATCGAGATGGGGATTATCCCCCTCTTCCCTCGAATTGGCGAATAGACGGCGTTCTCGTGTAACCGCGTCGGCACGAACATGCCGCGAGATGGTAGCTTATGTGCCGAAATTCTTACCTTAAGCAAGGTAGTCTAGGTAGATAAAGAGAAATCTTACGCGGCCTTGCCTGTTTGACGATAGCTCTCCTCGAGGCCCACGGGGTAACGCTAATAGAAGGTCATCAGGGCAGTAGAGACTAGAGACCCCGAGATAGACCGACCAATACCAATCCAGCTAATGAAATTCATCCCTGTCCCAAGCGATCCAAATGAAGTCATATTTTTCTCCATCTTTTTCTTAGACTGGAGATGACAGGGGTAATTATTTCCGGGGGAAAAGCTTAGCTCGAACATCTTTTCTTGGGGCTTTGAATACCTACATTTAAGCAATCTAATAGTGTATTGCTGTGGGTTCCAAAATGATTTATTAGATGTACTCTGCCATCGTTTATTATAAAATCGTAGTTTTTATAGGTAGGTAGGTACCTAGGTGTCTGAAAATAGAATTGAGTTTGCTTAGTTCGCGTTGCACGACTTGTTTCTAGCACGTTGTTCAAAATGGCGGGGCATCGAATTTGGAGTAAAAGTTGGGGTAAGGTCAGGGTTAGGGTTGTAGAATTAGGGGTTAGGGTTAGAGTATGACATGTGAAATATCAATGAGAAACACCACTTACTCTGATAAGAGTTTTCAAAGTAGATAATACTAAGAGAATACCTAGGTAGCATTTAATCTTGAAGACGTTCTCATCAAGAGTGGATAATTATGAGATAGAATGGCCTTCCCCATACAATGCTAGATTGAGCTCACGAACTTATTGATTGTATTTGTATATCCTTAAATTAAGTGACAAATTTTCCACTGAAACTGAATAGCATTATTACTGTAGCAGAGTGAGGTCCGTATCTGTTGTTTTCGAAAGATGTAAGAGCGACGAGGCATTGTAATGCTGCGCTTTCTTCCTTAGAACGATGATTTACCTTACAATGCATTGTACTTGCCAATAGTGATGTAGAGATTCTTTTACCCCCTAAAATCTTGAAGACATCATGATGCATTGTGTCTTGAAAGCGTTGCTAGAAAAGTTCCAAGTATCTTTCAATGAGTTGTGGCTTAGATCTTGATGTATCTCTCACAGCTTTGTCCCTCCAAGTGTCATCAGTGCTTTCAATCTACATAGAAACAAAGTGAGATAGCTGAAAGAGATGATAGCTGAAAGAGAAGAAAGAGACGCTGAGATGTATATAGAATTGAGTTTGACGTGGCTGTATTAGAAAAATAGTAGTAGTAGCAGCAACAATAACAACAACAGCAATCAACAGGAAAATAAATATCTAAATCATGGAGAACAAGGTCGTTAACCATTCCTTCTCAGGCAAGTACGAGAAGATCGCAGAGCAGTATGAAGCCTTCCATAACAAGGCCGAAGCCGATGTAGACGTCGCCGCATACCTTAACCGTACCGAGGGTCACAAATTCCTTGATGAGCCTAAGTGGATCAAGGCCAAAACCCCTTTCACGGCATGGTCCGGTAACATTCTTGCCGAAAGTAAGAATGGGCTTATAATCGGAAACCACTCTTCGTTCGACAGGGTGCAGTACCCGGGTAACGAGGGAAAAGCCGGCATGTCGATGATCCACATACTTGGAATTCCTAAGGAGAACCTGTTCAACGGAGTATCCCTAAATCGTAATAACGTTGAGATTATCGACGAGATGATTCACTGCTTCCAGCAGAACTGGGAGCTGCCGGAATTCCGTAGCAAGATCTTGGCACACCAAAAGGAGGCCATCGAGCGGGCTAAGGACCTCGACGAGAAGAACCAAAAGACTTATCTGAAAGCCAAGGTTCATTGCCAGGAGCTAGAGCGCTGCATTGACGAGTTAAAGGTAGATGACTTCACCTTCGGTCTGCACTTGTGGCCCGACCACAGTGTTGGTCATCTACACATGCATATTATCGCCACGCCGTACTGGTGCCGCCAGCACAGTACCTTCCTTCACGATGATAAGACCAAGGACGCTCTGGAAGTCCGCGATTTCATTCTCAGCCGCCAATAGGTTAGATAAGTTATTGTAGATCAATTAATCAACTAAGTTGCCACTGATATATTCCTTAATTACTTAGACCCCTTGTATTTGAAGAACGCAAAGAAACAGAACCTTAGGTACCTAGTAGTTTGAGAAATATAACTCCTTACGTGTATATTGCTAAATTATCGTGAAAAGTCGTCGCCATGGCAAATAGCGAGTTTAAAGTATTCTTTGTTCAAGTCCCGGTATGACTCCTAAGACTATTACTCTGCCACCACCACCTTTAGTAAACATGACCAACAAGTTCTCTGGACAAAGACTCGGAAATGAGCAGGGAGCTCTAGCATCAAGCTCCCCTGCTATTACTCGTAAGCCAAGGCACTTTCCTTTCTTCTCTCAGGGGCTGAGCCTAGAATTGTGTTTCGATATATGTTAGGAGCTCAGATTAGGTGCCTAAATATCCTTTCAAACATCAAGAACAAAGGATACAAACATGAAAGGACGATATAATTTAAATATGATTGAGCTTAGCATGGTCGAGAAGGAGGTCTCTGTACCAGCAGACGTCTCCCGAATGATCATTATTGTAGGATACCATGGCGTTTCAATATTTCTCTGGTAAAGTCGATTCGATCAGAGGGCTGTTTACGAATGCTCGTCGGATTCTAGGTCTTATACCTGATGCAAGAGGCTATTTCAACAGACGGCCTCACAATTACCACAGAGACGAGGACAATTGGCCACATGCCATTACACCCTTCACTGACGCCCTGAGCAATAACCGGATAGCCAGACTTGCTGTAAGTGAGAATGTTCTGCTTATAGGTAACCAAAGCTCCTTCTCTATGAGTCAGTATCCTGAATACCCGGCCACTGCTGGTATGTCTATGGTTCATATTTTCGCCATATCAACAGCCAACTTTTTCAACCCCGTGACAATGGAAGCCGGCGACGAGGTCATCATCAACGAGATGATTGAGTTTTTCAGAAGTCAATGGGGCCTTAGGCCGTTCCGCGAAGCAGTCCTCCTACACCAATGGAATGCCATACAGAGGCGAGGTCGAGAATCTGGAGTAGGACTCCAACAAGCGATAGACCAGTACTATGAACTAGAGGCTACGATACACGAACTTACTATCGACGACTTCGCTTTTGGATTTCACTTGTACCCCGAAAATACCGTTGCGCATTTGCACATGCACATCGTCGCTATGCGCGATGAATTTCGTCGATATAGTACTAGGGAACATGACGAAAAGACCAAGGACGCACTCGAAGTCCGCGACCAGATCAGGAGAATGAACGGATCGTCTTAGTTATCTTAGTTACCCTAGTTGCCTTAGTTGCACTTTATGTATGGTAGACGAACAAATTGACTTCTTGGTTACTGCCTAAATAGTCTCTAGCTTCTGTGATAATATGAAGTATACGTGTGTTTGATAGAAAAAGGGGTAGACCCGTTAACACAATTCTTTCCTGAAATTGGAGTCAACCCCTGAATATTCCAACCTAGGTAGGTACCTATCTATGTGCTGAGTATCACTCGGGATTATCAAGTACTGGAAAAAAAAGTTTGTAAAGATCAGTGTATAAGTGCTGAACCTAGCCATAGATAAATGCTAGTAGTAATTTACGACCAAGACTAGGTTAAAATAAGTCTCAAATTGTCTTTAGGGCACACTTCTCTAACCGTCGATGGAATCTCTTGTGAACAATAGCGACGCTTACTCTCTGAATTGAGTGCTTCTGCTCTTACCTTTCTAAGTTTTAATGGAACATACAAATAATAGAACAAGAAGAGCAATATAATTAAACAACCTGACATATCGTGGGTCACCATATATATATGCTCCAAAACCTTGTATCTCATATGCACATATATTCTACATTGCAATAGGTATCAATGTAGGAGACTGATCCTAAAAACCGTCTATTACAACTTCCCCTTCCCCTTTTCCTTTCCGGCCCTCTCCTCCTTCACCTTCTGCATACTCCTCAAGCACGCATACAAGCTCTGCAGCCTGGGCATCTCCACCCCCTTTGCCCGCGCAATCCTGACCGGGTTGCCCAGAATAACCTCAATCTCCATCGGGCGTCCCGCCTCCCAATCAAGCAGCATACTCGGCCGACCCCCCGTATTCCTCTCCGTGCTCCGTATAATCTTCTCCGGGCTCGCCAACGTATCCGGAAACGGCTTACCCAGAACCAAAGGCGCGGCATCCCGGATCTCGTTCATGATACCCAGAACATGGGCGCGCAGCTCGGGATCCGTAAGTTGGTCCGCGTTGCCGCGGCCGCCGGAGAGCACGGCGGTGGGGTTGAAGGCGGCGTTGATGCAGAGTTTGTGCCACCGGATCGTCTGTAGCTCGAGCTCCGTGTGTGTTTCCACGTCCCGGATGCCGCCGAGGGACGTCCACCAGTGCGCTAGGGATTGCATGCGCTCGTCGCTTAGACGCGCTACGTCGTTTATAGACGCAGTTGTAGAAGTAGACGCGCCTAGCCCATGACCGTAAGGGCCCAGGCTAATTCGCGTCCATCGATTCTGCCGAATGACGCCGTTCCGTATTTGCTCTGCGCTGATGACGGTAACAGCGCTCACTATAGGGTTATTGGGGAAGCGCTTGCGATAAGGCTCCTCGACACCGACGCCGTTCTGTATCAGCACTAGACATGACTTCTCGCTAACAAGCGGGGCGACCATCGCCGCATCGTCGGTTCGGTCGGGCAAAGCTTTCGTCGTGATTATGATGTAGTCCCAGCCCTCATTCGGCGGGGCTCTCGCGCTCGCGCTCTCGCCATCACTAGCAGGACTTCTAGAACTCGCTGACGACGCGTTTGGCACGGCAGCGTCGATGTTGGGGAACACGGCATAAGGCTCGAAGGCGTAATCTCCGAAGGAATGGGTCTGCAGCTCGACCCTCCCGGCCGCGGCGATAGCCTTGTAATTCGATCGCGCTACGAGGGAGCTGTGAATATTGTGCGGGGGCTGTCCGCCTCGAAGATACGGTCAGCACAGCACGCGCGATCTCCTGCCAACTTTGGGCTTTAGGTTTTAGGGTTCAGGCGAAGGAAGCGGGTTGGGTCCCTACATGATGCAGTCGGGATGCGTAGAAGCAGCCTACGGCGCCGGCGCCAACGAACAGGATGTGTACCGGCCTAATGGAGGGACGGGACGTTTGGTCAGCTTTTTTTTCTTCCTTAGTGCATCTTACAATCTTACGATGGCATACGAGAGGGGAAATCGGTGGCGCACTTTGCTTGGCTCTTAGAGGATGCCATTTGCCAGAGTGGCTTGTTTTACGGCCTTTTTCTTACGCTATAGTTCTCGATAGTAAAAATACGAAACGTGGAACACAAAGTGAGAAAGTTTTTATTTTTTGCCTTTTTGCAGGTGTGCCACTGATTAGTATGTATTATATTATTTTTAACTGGCAATTGTGCACGAATTAGAGTGATGACAACGAAGTTGGTGATGAGTTGAAAGGATGAGACAATTGACGCGAGGCCGAAGCCGCAAAAGTTAGTGAAGAGACTCTTAGATTCAATTGGAAAAGGAGCTTGGACCTTTAAAATTGCCGAGGTTGTATTTTAGTGTAAATGTACCTATTACTTACATGCGCTAGCTCAAGTCATAGCGGATAGGGATACATAAGGCTGCAATTAGGGGTAGCTTAGCACTATAATTATAGGGCTATATATAAGTAACAAATAGTTGGAGATATGTGATGAAGTGAAGCTTAAAAGCACCGACGACATGGTTGAAGAACATTATGACAAGATCAATCGGGAACGGGCAAACCCTCGACATATCCTGACATTCAACATCGTCAAAAAGGGTCACACACGAGATACGCTAATCGCCTTGGCAAGCGATATTCGCCCACTCGCGTCGACTCGGGAGTTGAATTATTCAGACATGATGTCGGCTTACAAAAGCCAAAAAGCCAAAACTAACTCATCATCCATAATCCATCGTCTACCCATCCACCCATCCAACCTGCCTGCCGAGTCTATTACCTGCATTATGTCTTGCTTGCTTGATGCTTGGCCTGATTGTTGCATGCTTCTTGCTTCTTGCTTTTCGGAACCAAGACTTGGACGTTTCAGGCTGGCTCGGAATCAAACCTCGCCTCTCGCCTGGAGGCAATAGCAGCACATGCCGAGCATAGTACGATACCTACTGTACGTACATACATGCGTACACACATTCCTACATACACACATACATCGTACGCATGCCTACAATACACATACGTTCCCTACCTATTATGTATGTACTTGCCTAGGCATCTCTGGTCGTCTATAGGACGATCTATACGATAGTATAGCGCGCTATAGTCTACGCGTACGACCTTCTAGAAGGCCACACAGTCGGTCAGCCTAAGCGGCAATCGATCTACCCTACATACATACCGCTTCTGCTTGGCGAAGCACCGAACCCGAGACATATACCGGATCTAGACCCCGACCTTACCTCCTTCCTCCTAACTCCCCTACCCTATCCTAAAAAACCCCGTTTCCGATCTCTCTGTGGCCCTTTGTGGCGACCTGTGTGGCGTGTCAAACTACTACCCTTCGTCTGAATCCTTTCGCTACGGGACAGCCAGCCAGGCTGGGCTGTCGGCCAGGCTCGTCCGTCCAAGCCAGTAAACCTTCGCGGACCCTCAGCTCGCGCGACCTGAGATTTCCTATTTTTCTCGGCGTAGGTAACGATGACATCGTACGGGCTCGTCTAGGTTTGCTTGCTTGCTTGCTCTGTCTTGTCTTGTCTTGTCTTGTCTTATGCTTGCGTTCTTGCGTGCTTTGCCTTTACTCCCTAGGTATCTGAATTCTGCATTCCGAATCTTGGCTGCTTACCAGTACCTAGTACCTACCTAGAACCAGCAGGCTACTATCTATCCGCGTCGCGAGATTCTGCGGCGCTAATCTTGTCAGACCGCAGCGTGTAACTAGAGAAAAGGCTTGGCCGGCCTGAAAATAAGACACGTCCATGCGAAAATTTGCGGGGGGTTTGACTGTCTTTCTTACGGTGGATATTCCACCGGTCTATTCTACCTTAGATAGGCAGGCCGACTTGCCTGGTAGACAGGCAGGTCGTGTTACTCAACCTGCTTTCTTCCGTCGCGCAGAATAGATAGATTGTGTGGGAAGCACGACGGCCGGCCAACGCCGCACCCGTTGGGAAGCAAAAAAAATTGGCGGGCGAAGGGATCCATTGGGAGCAAGTGAGCAAAGCAAGTTAGATGCGTGATGCGTGATCATGATCAGTCACAAGTTACTGATCACTCAGATTCATCAGCATCCGGGAAGTGAGAAAAGCAAGCGATCAGGGGAGAGAAAGAGGCAGGAGGAAGAGAGAAGAGTGGGAATAGAAACGCGCCATACGCGCACGCTTTGAACATGTTCTCTCATCTCACCAAAGAATCGCAATATTTGCATCACCATTCCTACCGCCGATCGATCTCCTTGCTTTCGTGGGGTCGACCGCGCGGGCAGGATGCCTACGAAGATGACATGACTGGTAATAGGCAATAGAGCTGTGCCTGGGCGCAATAGGCAATCAGCAGCAGCAGAAGCAGCAGCATCACCCAAACCCAGACTGAAGCCAAGAAAGGTTCCAAGGCACAGCCTTCTCCCGGACAACCGTCCGCGTTGCGTTTCGCCACGCCCGCCTTACATCCATCCCCTTTCCCCATCCCCCAATCCCCCATATTATTATCTGCCCCCTTTTTTTTCTTCAACAAAGAAACAAAGACAAGGCAAGGGACGACCCGCTTCGTCAGACGAAATTGCGCGGGTGCGCCCCGTACGTAATGTCAGATCTGTAAGATCTGTTGGAACTTGGCGTGGAAGTGCGGATGACAACGGCCACCCGTCCCATCATCTACGCAGTACGCGGTGCAGTACAATACAGTACGGTATGCAGCATACGCCTTAGGTAGCTTACAGCACAACATGACAGCCCAACAGCACAATAACACAACACATGTCATGTTTCGGTCCCCTCTGATAACTCACGTCAGCAGTGCTTAAAAAAACCGATAGAGAGGGGAAACTCAACCACGCAATAACAGCAGAAAAGTGTCTTTCTGGACTTACCGTAGACGCAAGTAACTGAAGTGCAGGGGGGGCGTTCTTGCAGGACGTCCGTTACTTCCGGTATTATCGTTACACCGTCGCCTCGGAGGGTCTTCCGAGGGACACAAAACGTCCAGGGGAGGCGTTGCTGTCTACTGTACCTCCCATTCCATTCCACCACAGTAGCGAGTACAGTAACAACAGGTAGCAGAGAGGGCCCGGGTTCAAGCTTCCTACGACCTGCTTTTCGCAACGCCGAGAGATGTAGGACTCATTCCACCGTGGGTGAGTGGATTGGGGCCTCGTATCAGTATCGTGGGCTGGCACGTAACTGCACTGTACTGTATCATGGGGGGAGGGGATTAAGAGCAGCGCAGGACCAGGCCTGGCCTGGGCTCCGCCGGCGACAGCGCGGGGGTTTAAACACACGGCGAAAAGGAGGGGGCTTGGGGCTTAGGGGGCTCCCCCATACGGAGGAGGAGTGCGACCCAGACCCAAGAGGCGTTCGCGCCCGCGTCGTCCCGTGCTCTGGGCGGAGATTAGGGAAGCCGGGATAGTACTAAAAGTAAGGTAAAGGTAAGGTAAGGATAGTAGGATAATCGTGTTTAAGGTAAGGATAATACAATCGTAGGGATGGTCCCAGTCTAGGGACTTAAGGTTACTCATGCCTAATATGGCTATGTTTCGAACCGGCTGCTCGATTCCTCTCTATAGTCTATTATTATTATTACTAGGTTTATTTGTAGGTATGGTCCAGGTGGGTATCGATGTTGTAGATTTCACTCTTTTTAAGATTTTCCTTAGCGTGCCAGCGTGCTTAGGAAGCTATGTAAGTGGCAAGGGCAAGGGCAGGAAACAAGACTGCTCGTTTTCTTGGTACTGGTAAGGATAATCGTGTCTGTTTGGAGCAGGGCCGAGCATGGTTGCTCGTCGCGTAAGGCATATCCCCGGCGGCACATGCTGTCTGGCACGGCAGCGTCAATATCGCATGCAGCTCTTGGCCAGATCACATCTTTCACATCTTTTGACAGCCGCATTAGTGCGCGTCTGGCTCGCGAGCTAGGGGGCAAGGTGTGAGAGATTGTGTGAGCGTGGCGGCTTTCGTGTGTCCATTCATGTCTCGAAAAGGGAATCCCCAAGTACCATCTTCGAGCATTGCTAATCATACTAGGTAAAGATCACAGATTTTGACACTCTAGATCAGACTCTTTTTTCCGCGCGTGTGTGGACGGTATGGTACTGGCACGTATGTACGTATGGATGTGTGTTTTGCATGCTTCAGTCACAGTTCGAGTCCCCACCACGTAACATGGGAAAAGACAGGGAGGCACATCTCGACCGTTCTCTCGGATTGCCCAATGGGCTGCAGGGTTGCAACTTACGGCCGCTGATCATCCTCTGCTAGCCGGCTCTAAACAAACCTCACGACTTCCATCCTCTCCGGCCGGCATCTTCGCCATCCATTCTGGGGGTTAGATGCGCGAATGGCGTGAGTAGAAGGAATCGTGATAGATAGCTCGAACTTGAATTGTCAAAAGAATGGCACGTATGGTGCACGCAACGCACAAAAAGTCGCCCAACCCCGCAGATAATCGCAGAACGTCTCAGCCTATCCCGTTCCTTAAAGCTTACCCCAGCCTTTTTCCGACTAGGTGCTGATGGAGGGTCGCCGCGGGGGTTAGTGTAAGCAGGGCCACGGTGCAAGGGAGAAGAGTCAGAGGAAGGATTCAGAAGCTATCAACGCCGTACACGGATAGAGTAACAAGAATTGAAAAGTGCAAGATTCGCGTACGTAATTCGAACCCTCAGAACGGACAAGGAATCAGAAATACCAAGCCATGTAAGCGGAATCTTGGCTCCTCAGCCGTAAAGCTTAGCCATGTAATGTTATGTGTCGTACCTGTTAGTCTATGTTAATGTTGACTACATGCTACAACGCCTATTGATAATACCACAGTAGGTTACGTTCCGCGTCTATCTCGCCTCTCGCCTCTCGCTTCCGCTTCAGTAAATACTACCTACGTCATGAGGTCATTTGACACGAGCCTACTACCTACTGTAAGGTCCTCGACATTAGCTTCCGAGGCACGCTTAGTTTTTACGTGTTTAGCGATGTATAATGCTAGACTTCTAATGTCTACACTTAGTCACTATGAAACATATTCTTATCAAAGTAAAATGTCCGCTCTCGGCCCATGAGTGTATTGTCATTTAATTGTGGATTATTCAACAGAAACCCCCCAAGAAAGAGACGTCAGCTTCGAATAAAGTGACGACGATGATAACATTGGCCGGTTGCCACGGACTCTCGATTCGCCTTCATCCTAACATCGTGATGGGGGCCGCGTTTCCCTTTCCCAACCCAACACATCTAGCATATCTAGTGTCTAGAACTTTAGCCGATTATCCATTATCCACGCATTCTTCTACACCATAAGTTCCTATTATGCATCGGGCATAGGGATATGCCCCATAGACTTAATCATCGCCAAAATTTGGGTCTGTTATGATGTGTGTAGTGGTGTAATTATATATGTAATTGTGCTTCTATTTATCCGATTTTCTAGTAGCTTAACTAGGGTCTCCTGAAAGCCAAGTCGCCATGTTATCGTTATAGGGGCAAATGACAGCGCTTTCCGTCCATGCCAAGGAGAGATCTCCGCTGAGGATCTAGGGAGGCTCTCGGAAGACTTAGTACAGGCAGCGGGACTCACGAAACCATCGTCGAGTGGTTCACAGAACCTGCCGCTAATATCAAGATGGTGTGGAGGAAGCCGTAACATTGCATGATTTTCGCTCCGTAGCGTCGGGAAGAGCCCGTTCTCCAGCTTCTCGGGTTTATTCCCGCGCGCAGTGTGCAGCAAAAGTGTGATAAGAACCGAACTCGAAGGAATATCTATTTTGAAAATTAACTAAGTCGCATGCTTCGTAGACCTAGCCTACTCCTTCCCAACTGTCAAACCATGCACCTCCGCTGGGGGGTGGCGGCTATATAGCAGGGGTTTATACTTCCCTATATGTCAGATTAATAGCCCTATGTCCCCTCATTGGTCGCGACGGATCGCTGTTGTTTGAGACAAGATGATGAGAGCCCAATCTGACACGGTCGCGGCAAGCTTACCAACCCACCAAACAGAAGAGAAACGGAATGAATACTGAGGAGCAATAATGAAATGTGACCTCTACTGATTCCCGGATTCTCAAAAAGATGCAAAACGATCTCTCAAATCCGGGCGCCCAGCAACGGGTTCATAGTTCGATCTCTGCCAGGAGCGAAAACACTCGTGCCACTTGTGGGGCAGCGAATGCCGATATACGTTCAGAACGTATTACTGGCATGGTTTGGCTTGCTTACTTTTTACAGCTGCTATTCCATACATAAAAAAATAAGAACAGTATATTCCAATGAATATACTTGACAACGTAGACTTACCATCATTACCTCTGAACAATGTACATCTGGTGAATAAATCTAGACGTCCAGAGATGTTGCCACAGACGAAAGGGATAAGAGAGTTGTCGCGAAGCAAAGCGACACGCCAGCATCGGAAGGCATCGCCGTGGCGGGTTGTCTTGAGCCGACTGTACAGACAGCTTACCAACAGGGGAGCCAAAAGAAGGAAATGAAGAAACCTACATAAATCATTCGAGCTCGAATGAAACCCGAAGCTCCGTGGTAGTAATGGTGTAAGTACGTTACAGTGTCCTCATCATCCAAAGTTGCGAGCCGTGGAATTCCGCACCCACACAAGGTCCGGCAACCACTGAGGATAACGGATAGGGTCCAGGACCGGTCTCCTGGGCAGCGATGGCTCACATCGGCAGAATCAAGCTTTGTGAGATATCCATCGAAAGCGGGGAAATCCAATAGCAGGTGTAACTTAAAGGGTATCTTATGAGTTGCATTGGTATTATGTGGTGGTGAGCTCTGTCCAATGGGACTGGAAAATAATTGTTAGCTGGGACGAGGGCCTCTGGGGCTGATATGTTTGTCTTCCATCTGATGAGATTCGAACGTGTAAAAAGGCTGCAGTGGGTGTGGGGGGGAACCACCCAGTGCCGAATCCGTAGCAACAGGACACGGGCTCACGCGTGGGAGGTGTCGCGGATTTCTGGTCTGATCTGGAGCTCCCTCCAATCACCATCGCGTAATCCATGTACGCTGCCCTGCACTCTGTCTGCATAAGAGCAGTTGTAGATATGCAAGGCTTTACCTCCGCTCACATCTCAACTTTGCTATTCGCTGCAAGGCGAAAGAAAAAGCAATTGCTGCTCCGGGTATGCGCATGCGAAAGATTATGGCAGGCAGCCGAGGCAGACTAGGTGTCGAGACCAAGATGCTCGGCGATATTGAGCAGTGATATGAACTATGATGAGACTAGTTCGAAACTGAGAGAGAACCCGGAAATTGCCAAGTCCAGCGGGCATCCGTGGTTGCGTGGGAGCCGGTGGTGGTATGGAAATTAGGATGCTGGAGGTGCTGATGCTTCCTCCTCGGAGGATGCATGAACGGTTGGGGCTTTTATTACGGGAACAGTGCGAGGGAAGCACAGTTCACCTACGCATGTACTGTAAGGCAGATGCCTAATTAGGCGATTTTCTAGAAGTTTTCGTAGAAGCCACCGGACGAAGGTAACTCGGGTAACTAAAGTCCCAAAGCCTCGGGTGCTTCCACCTCGGTCCTCGTGTGCGCAACAGATCATTGGGCGACGACGAATTGCTGAAATTCGGAAAATGTCAGCCCAAGCATTCGTCATTTTAGCCGCAAAGATCTGCTCGTTCCTAATTCTGGCGAAGCGCGAGACAAACTCGTGTCATCCCCCCTAGAAACAGACCAGGCTAGGATAGACGATAAAAAGTGTGACAGCCAACACCAAACGTGGGGTTCAGCATTACACAAAATAGGGAACGGCCTCGTCGCATTGGCGGTTCAACTTGCTCGATCAAGCCTTCCGGTCGATGGGGCCTTGATAACGCACCATATACTCCTTACGGGTTTTTATGAGCGATATGGGTATCAATCGCTCGCAACCTGGCAGAAAAGGATGTGAACGAGAGAGCGGGCCGTGACGAGGAGCGTTTTTTTCCTATTTCTGTTACCCACGTCTTTGAGGGTTCTCGTGCCTATGTCCCCTACATCGTTGGCAAGCTGAGTGAGTTTCGTAGGTAGGTGATGACTGCTGATGTGTTCCGTGTTTCGATACAGGAACAGTAACTGTCAGTGTGTGTGTCAATGTGAGGGTGTGCTGCCCGTTTTTTTGGTACGGACGTTTGGATGGCTGATGGGGGAACGCCAGGTCAGATCCAGGGGTCCACGGCGTCGCTCACTGCCAAGTGTGGGTGTAGGTCGCAGCCACTAAGACCGAATGGACGGTCTTGTGATGCTGAGATTCTGGCGGACCCGAGCGAGCTGTGTTGGGTGTCTGGGGAAATCCGCTATGCCGGGCCAAAACCGAATGGTATGTTGACGTTGACGTTGACAAATATGCTCGTACAGTCACATATTCCGACATCTAAATATGGAAAAAGCGACAGGAAGGCCCAACTAAAAGAATTGATCATGACCTCTTTCAAGATAGGTAAGGGAATTCTAGTTTGGCTTGTCTTGGTTGGGTTGATTTGCAGTCAGCCAAGAGAGTCCAGCTAGGCACTTATTAGTTGTGTAGACTCGAAGCGGTCTAACTACTGCAAGGCAAGAAGGAGCTGAACGGTTTTGCCACCGATATAACTCTTTTTGGACTGCCTAGCCCTACCGAGCGGCAATACTGGTACTGATGCTGGGGAGCATGAGCATCAGTATGTTTGCTGCCACGGCAGTGCAGGATTTGCAGGATTTACCTGTCACAGATCGAGTAGCATACCCCGTGGGTAATTTAGTGGCACATCTTGTTTCTAGATGAACTACTGCGGTGTGACAAACAGGACTACGTATCAAGTAGACAAGGCTGAAGCGGAGGTGAGAGAGGGGAAACGGGGGATTGGGAAATTGGGAAATTGGGAGGAAAGCCAGTGCCCAGTGAGCAATGGGATTACTGCTAGGGGAGATGGATAGGCGCGCGGGATGGCAGGATAGACTATTTGGCGTTGCATTTGCTCGCACGACAACGTCAAAAAAAGACTATGCGAGCATGCGAGTGACAGTGACAGCTGCAAGGTTGCGAAGGGGAAGACCTTCGCAAGCAATAAAAGGACATGATTGATAGAAAACCCGGTAGGTTGGTTGAGGTAGTCGGTTGCAGCGTAGCACAACAGTCGATGCTACTACTGAGAGAAGATTCGATGGAAGGGTCGGAGCAAGTCGGGTTGGTTGGCGATTGTTCTATGACGGTAAGGCATCCACGGAATGGAAGGGTGAATAATAAGAATTGGGCAGAGAGAAGAATTCTTAGAAGGTGTGGTAGGGATGAGGTATAGTATGAGGTATGTCAGGATGTAAAGATGTCAGGATATCAGTCAGGTATACCGTGAAGGAGATTCTTCGGCGGGTTAGGGGTGGTTAGAGTAAACGGTAGAGAGTAGGAGAGAAAATTTTCACAGCATCGTGACGTGAATTTTCTTGGAATGGGGGTGGATTCGGTGGGAGAGGAAGATGCAGGTGGGAATTTTTTTGCTAAGTGGGAGAGATGGAAGAAGAAGGAAAAGAAAAAATTAAAGAGTTTCAATTAGAATAGAATAAAAATAATTATAATTAAAAATACATAAACTCATAAACTTTAAAATAAAAACAGGGAACCGGTGCGCTCCGGTTCGCAATTGCTAAAGACGCTTGTGCTAGACGGGGCAAGTGCTTTTCTCAGGTAAGTAACAACTAACAAATTAAATCGTTCTTTCGGCCCGGACAGCGGCTTCGATATTCTGAATTTTTTAATTGATTAAATTAGGATAAGGCTAGGCGCGATGGACTATATTCGACATGCACATGTATGCAGATGTACATTTTCGATGTATTAATCGTATTAATCAAATGGGATACTTACATCAATATGTACAGATCTGTATCCTGTATGCACGTTAGGGATATTTTACAGCTTCATACAGCATTACAGCATATCCCATACAGCTTTTTCAAAATTTCATGTAGTAAGCTGGCTTGCTGTCCTGAAAATCCTATACCGACATTTTGGTCAGCCTCCGAGTCCGAATATTGCATGGTTACCAGGACACCATACTACCTATACCTACCTACCTAGTTGTAGGACCTAGGTACTCAGCAGCATGTACGTGGAATTATTAATAACAACATCGAGAGTGCATCGTTGATCTTGGTCTGCGTAGCTGCTACATAGCTAATGCATAGTTGGTACTAGCTACTACGGTAGGTAGCTCTGTGGGATTCCTAACCTGCAATAGCCTTACATAAGGTATTCAGGTAATTAAGGATTAGGTCAATTCTCATGATGTATTTCGTATCATTCCTACCTATCCTTCCCTGGCTTCCCGTAGTCTCCTCGCTGGTCCCGTTCCCGTTACATGAGTGGCGCCTACAGCGGCGGACTCGAAATTGGTTGATGTCAGTATTACGGTGTGGGAAACAATATGGACCTACTACCTACTACATAGCACTCCTCCGTATTCCGTATTCCGCCAGCCTGTAAGATTAAGGTCGATGCACGATTGGCACGGCTCCTACGGCTGCCTACGGGGGTGTCCGCTTTGATTCGGTCGGTAAGGGTCCAGTGAGGGTCGGACTCAAATATGCGTTACTGTATCAAGTAACTACAGTAATGAATGCTGAAATCCTACTAGGTAATCCTTCCTCACTGTCGTCGATAGATACTTTCTGAAACCGTATCAACTGTTGAGGTATTGGTGGGATAATATGGCGAGATAGAATACGGGATGGGCTTCAACTTGAACCTTTCCCTCATAGGAATCTGCTTTTTCTAGTCTTGTCAATTTGGTTTCTCAATTTGGACATCGGCCATCTCTGTGTTCCCACAAAGGCCGTAAAAAAGTCTTGGAAGTTTCACATCGCACTATAACGTCAGATGCACTTCAATAACTTCATGTTGTTATTCGGACTTTTCTGTCACGAATGATAGTGATCGTCCGGAGCATGTTATTATGTGTGGCATCGGTGGTCGAGGTCGAAGGCATAATCCTCTTCCCGTAATACCTGGTCGATCTAACGAAACCATGGATACTACCTAGTAGCCTATCCGATCTATGTCGGAGTGCCGAGGAGGCTGTTTCAATAGTTCAACGATTCCTTGCTCCTCGTGGATTAATCGTGAATAGTAAGATTGGTAGGCATGGCAGTAGATCTCTATAGGTAATAATAGTAGCAATAGACAGACTAAAAACGGGACGAGCCTTCTAGAAAAACCATCTCATCTATCATCTCCTTCAAGAGCCGGAGGATTGTCAGCGCCCAAGATCCCCAAGAGTTCCCAAGAGTCATGGCAATCTACCAATCTAGACGCGTGGCACCCGGAGTTACCAAAAAGATAAAAAATCTAATTATTACCGTTCTCCGTTCGAGAGTGATCTGAATAAGTTCCTGGGCTTGGCCTTTCCAATTTTCCCATGCGCCTCGCGCCCGTTGGTCAGCAAATTGACTTATCTATCGTCGTATCGCCGCGCTTCCGGGTCTGCAAGTCTGCAACTCCTCGATGGGCGATGCAATATTAACTGACACGAAACACTTGGCAGCCAAGCTTCTCACTCAGATATGTATTCCTTCCGCGCGCCTTCATGAGCAAACGAAAGACCGAGGCGTCGCTTTGGTGAAGTGCGAGCAGGACTAGGTAAGAAATGCTTGGTATTGAAACCGGTTGACGCTCTACCGACTGATGGTTTGCTTATTGTTCCTTCAGGATGGCCTATTCGTATAGGTCGACCAACTGACATTTGCTGAAGTTTCGCCGCATCCGTAACCGTCAAATCATCGGCCTACCTGATTCCCAATCGCGCCGCGCCCATGATCGACCAAGATGAGGATCTATTTGCCAATCTATGGCCTGTATAGCCCGTTTCGCCAAGCAGATTCGTAAACACCTACGCACACAGATACACAAGATCGACTTATTAGAAACTGCTACGATTCGATTTGCCAAGGGCCAAGGCGGCGGCACCGCTGCTGAATGTTTGTCGTAGGAAGCATTCCACCGCGGTAGTCGAAACTCCCACAGACTAGATGCCCAAAGCTATGTAACGCCGACGACGTGTAAATTGTACCATACGTACTACCTGACGTTAGAGTACATGGCCATGACCTGGCCTTTTGGGTTTGGTTTTTTTACTTGACAAGGCTTCGGAATGTCCCGCGATTCCCGAATACAATGACCGACTTACACCACAGTGAACCCGCATAGAGGCAGGCTCATGTGCCAAGACGAGAGATGCGCAGCTGTGAATCAGATCCTAAAATAATATGCATAGGTGAGATGCGCGTAGTAGGGAATGTAGGGAATACCCTTCCAGGTCTTTAACACATTCGTCAGAAATCGAAACCGAGCTCGGTAGACGTTAAACCACAGACGTGCCCTTGCTGGCTCGGCTGTCTCGATTTGGCTTGAATCGAAATGACGAAGGTCGCCAGAATGAAAATGAAAGTAAATAAGAATTGACAAGAATAAACCGTCTAGCAACCGTAAACGGGTCATTTATTCCGACATAGGCAAAGGTAGCCGTAGGGTTAACCGGTAATGTGTAGTTGGCGCATATTAGCTGGTTACTGGTAGCAGGTAGCCGCTGGGTACTAGCTAGCCCATCTACGTACTATGATATACATTACATTACCTTAGCTTATTAGTGAAGGATAATGAAATATGGATGTATGGATGTACCAGATGTAGTCTTGCATAATAGCAATGTAGCGATGTACTTTAGCTTAGCTAGCTTCATCTCACTCCTGTGCGTCTGCAACGGAACGTTTTCTATTCCATCGCGGCATGGGAACCTTGTCCGTTGAACCTGTAAGTGATCCCGCCCTTGGCGGACTTTCGCCTGCTAGCCTCCCCCCAGTCTATTCCCCTACTTAGCGTACCTATCCTTTCACAAATCGAAGCTAAGGATGTAGGGGCAGTAGGGGTAGACAAGGTTGGCACGGTAGGCTGAGAAGCGCAGCTCGCGGTTGGCTGGTCCGGCGTGGGTTGAAAGGTTCCTCTCCCAACACCGATGTAATGCCCAGAGATTCTTGGTACCGCGTAGCACGTCTTGGGGGGGCAAAAATAATCCATGGATCTACCATCATCTACCTACGAATTCGCAAGCCGTAGCCGCGAGATATGTTGTACATACATACATCTGATACCTATAGACATATAGTGACATACACTTACACTACACCACGCTACGCAGTAATCAACAAGTTTCGTTTGCGTGCCCACCCCCGTTTTTTTCTTTCGCCCTTTTCCTACTTGAGTATTACCGTGCTTCATCATCTTGGATTCTTAGAGGACCCTATTCAGGCCAAAAGCCAGGCGGGTACTAAGTAGTTCACTCACCCCCCAGCCAATCCACAAGCTCCGTCATTGTTAGCATGCCTGGGGCGCCATTAGCCCGTGATGACATCCATCTACAAGTATATTCCCGGCTAGGTTTGCTGTAGAAGGACTAAGTACATTTTCCTTCGCTTTGGGCTTCTACTTTGAACTACTCGCAAAGGCCTACTCTCTTCACACTTCCCTCGCCCATCTTCTCTCACACATCCCACCAGGTAATGATAAGCCAACCCACCTGTACCTTACCAACTCCATCCTTGAGTTGAAGTCTTTAAACCTCCCACGTTCCCCCTTCCCGTGCCGAGTGCTTCCGTCTGTCTCGTCAACTTCTCATACTAAACCAAACCAAAACCCTACCGCCGTACGGGAGTTTAACTTTAACTCCCATACCCATCTATACATATTACGAAGTATACTAGTATACAGTATATATACTTTTCCAAGCTAGCCAGCCTCAAGTTGAGCTCGACCTTTCAGCAGCGGGCTAGCCACACAACACAACACAAATAGGTACTGTCAACACGGCAACAACAATAACAACTTAAACCTGACAGGATCGGTTTAACTCAACTATTCAACTACTCAACTGTTCAACTGTCTTACAACGCATTTTGCAACTATCACTTAACAAGTAGGTTACTTTTGCGCCTGGCGGTTTTGTGTTAAGAAACACGACTTACACCTAACTTAGCCATCCATCTCCGATAGTCCCCATCAAAGGCAGGGCCTTTTCCCGGTCAGACTCTATTAGCCGCATAGCACCGCCGAGAGGTATTCGCGCTGCACTGTGCGATCTAGTCCCAGCCTTTCAAGCCCTTGAGCCCTTGGTGTGCGTTTTGGTGCATTTTGGTGCCGACGGCTGATCACCGCGCAAATCGAAAAAAAATAATAATAATACGCCAACCATTGAAACTCAATTCGCTTCCTAATTTTTTTGCGGCTCCTCGACGGGGTTAGAAAAATAAGAACAGAAGCCATTAAAAAAAAAAGAGACCAGTCAAAAGCCAGAGTTCTAAAACCACAATCGCCTCAAGAGCTAAAAAAAGGAATTTTCCAAGCGAAAATCCGAAAAATCTCCACTCAAACAATCACTATTTGTCTTTTCCTGGACAAGAGAACTCCTTTCATCTATTTGCCCTTTTTCACTTAAGTCTCTTCATTTCCATTGTCGCGAAGGCGGTCTCCGGTCTAGCCTCGGTCATAGTTCAAGCCTGGAAATCTGGAAACTGGAAATAATACATCACTTCCACACGACCCGTACCCATACCCATCATACCCATACCCGTTGACTTACATTACTTACTACTCTTACTCCTTCTGGCTGGTCTATTCTGGATCTACTTCCTTACTTTCAACTCTCACACACTTCTTCTCACTTCCTCTTACATACACACTTATACACACTTATATACTTACATACAACCATTACCTACTCTTACAGAACTGACCTACCCTACCCTTGGAGATGCGTGCATAAGGATTTGGTTACGTACCTTAACTTAACCAGCAAGCCTATTTCATCTTTCCCTCCCCCGGTCCGCTGCAACGCAACGTCAACCTACTAAGCTTATTAGCTACCAATTCGTTACTCGGGCCTTTGTTTGTCTACCCCCCTGATCTTTTGAACCTTTGACCTGGACCTCTGGGACCTTTGGGACCTTGACGCCCACGTTCCAGCGCAGCAGCCTCGAATTCACAGTCCTGTCACTGCTGCACCACCACCAAAATTTCCGAGCGCACCAACCGCTCCTTTGAAACCCGCGACCCTCGAAAAAAACTACTCTCGAAACTGGTTTATTGAATGTCAATCGTCTTTTGCCTACCGAGCATTCCCGATCAACCTCCTACTCTCTCTCCCTTTTCCTCCCTATCCTCGTTCTCCCTCACCAGAAATCCTTGATCGCAAAAAACGCACGATGTTAATCGACGGCGAGAAATACGCTTGCGAAGCTTGTGTAAGAGGTCATAGGGTTAGCAATTGTCAACATTCAGGTGAGTTTTTCTTGAAGTTTTGCGATCCAATTATTACCGCATTGGCCCTGTTTGCCAAAATCCCATGTCCCCAAAAGCCCACCCAAATCACCCCTCTACCTCTGCTTTGCCGTTTTTCTCCCCTTGCCGCCGAGAACTTTACGTTCCGGTGCCCCGCGGTGGTAGGGAAATCGAGCAACCAGAAAAAAGAAAAAGACGAGAAAAAGAACAGACGCAGCAGTTGGAGGAGCTCCAGGGCTGAGTATTCAGGTCCGTTCAGCTTGGAGATGCAGCTTTGGAGATCTTCAATGTACTCCAAAAAAAACACATTTAACCTATTTTACCAATTTACCTATCATATCCGTCCAATTCGTCGCAAATTTCCCAATTTGAGAGGTACTTTTGAGAGAGCCATTGACTTACACACATGCCTTTGCGCAAACCCGACGCTTAGACCGACCGCTCCAGCACATCAACAAAAAGGGCCGTCCAGTATCGCAATGTCAGCATTGCCGCGCGATGCGCAAGTCGCGATCGTCTCACGTCAAATGCGACTGCGGCGAGAAGACGCACAAATGCGCCCATCTGAAGCAGACGCTTGAAGGACACAAGGGTGAGCGCCAAATTCCCCCCTAAGGAGCGCATAAAACATCATCATCATATCATCTATACCATTGCCATGCAACATTATGCCTACCTACCTAGTACTGTTATGCACGTTTGAAAAATAAAGAGAAAACGCCCAAGAGTCTGACCTGAGATCTTCTGTCCCCCCGTTCCAGACAGCTGCTGCTGCAACCACGGCGGCCGATGCACATGCTCGCACAAGAAAGAGCCGTCGCTCGACACGGTGCCCGAGTCCGACCTCTCCGACGACGGCGGCGCCTGCGCGTCCGCCGACCAGCTCGCCGCCGCCTCCGCCTCCTCAAAACCGAAGCCCGCCCCCCGCCGACGGCGCACGAACACCGCGCACTCCGAGCCGATCCTCTCCTTCGACGAGAACGGGCACCACCGGCCGGCGCCGCGCCACGCCAAGGCGAGTTCCAAGAGCGGTCCGTACGCGAGCCTGTCGCGCGGCGCCTCCTCCACGATGCACCGCACGGGCAGCGCCAGCAGCCTCGGCACGAAATCCCGCGGCAGCGCCACGACCGGGTCCACGTCCCCGGAGCGCCGGAAGTCCGCGCAAGCGTCCCCCTCGATCAGCAGCACGTCCTCGTTCGCGCACCTGAACGGCCAATTGCCTCCTCTCGACCTCAGCGGGATCCGGTATCAGGACTACAGCACGTCGACCTCGAGCAGCACGTTCGACCTATTCAGCGGCGTCAGCGCCGACTACGAGCCCCCGATGTTCAGCGCGGGACTGAGCGCCGCGAGTGTCGATTGGGCGCAGTACGACGGCCTAGAGTTAAAAGGCGAGTCCGGGATGACGCCGTCGAGCTTCGACCAGACGCAGTCGTACCTAGGCGGCTTGGATTTCGGTGGGTCCACAGAACCGACGTTAACCTCTAACTCGGGCGACGTGAGCGAGACGGAGGACTTCGTGTCCGCGTTCAGCGAGTCGCAGTTCGATAGCTTCCGCGGCGGGTACCTGGGCGGCATGTCGCAATCTAGCAGCATGCTGACGGGGAACTCGGCGAGCGCCGACCTAGGAAACCTGGACTTCGACCAGTTCAAGGCGACGAGCAAACAGCTATTGTCGACGCAGTCTTCGTTTGACGAGGGCAGCTCTGTGTTCCCCTGGGTCGACGATGAGGCCTGTTGGGGTATGAACAATTTCACCGACGGAATCACGCACTCGCCCGATCCCGTGGCTTCGGGACTGTGGGACACAGCATAGACATCCCATGCACCGAAACAGCCGAAAAGCGAAGCAAATCAAAACAAGACGAAGACGAAGTCGCGCGCACCGAAAAAAAAACACCAAAACAAAACATAAATCTGTGTTGTGAAATGCCTTTTCTCATTACTCCAGCGTTCCATCCATCACATGCGCTGCGCTGCAAATCATCTTTTCGATCATGATACCACGCGCCTTATGACTGACCATATATATCATATCACATATATCTAAACATCGTTAAATACCATTTACCCCATCGTATACCCCCATAAGGGAAGAGCATTTCAAGTTTTTCCCTCTTCACATATCATTTTTCTCTCGTCAACCTCATCGTCTGGTATATTTGAAGTGGTATATTTTTCCCTTACCTACCTACATATTTGTTTTTCTTCTACAATTGTCAAAGAAAGATGGTTCATCAAACGGATATGGCGCGGATTTGCGAAAAAGAATCGTTTTTTATTTATATTTATACATATTCCTGTCTGTGTGGCTTCTGTTTTCGTGTGGTCTGGGAGTGCGGGAAGAGAGAATTTTAACTGGCATTTGAATTTGGGTGGCAGAGCTTTATGAACAAACTATCGGGTTCTTCGGATCAGGCGTTTTCTTGTTCAAAGGGGGGGCACAATATTTGATTTTTTTCTCGCTTGAAATTCACAAATCCGTATATCTCTTCCAAACCAAACCATGTCTTCATACCTATTTTTTCCCTCTCGCTCGTCTCCGTCTCTTCCGCTTCATCCCCCGCGCTTCTTATAAACGGGGTCGGAAGAGAGGGGGCTTTCGCGCGCAGACATGATGAAGAAGAAAAAACAAACCTGTCTTTTCCAAAGCGTACATATTTACCTACCTGCGCAAAATATCCCGACCAAAGACGTTCTAGAAAGAAATATTTGTTACCCCCGGGCCCTCAACAGGTCCGAGGATAGGTGTGACGAGAGGCGGTCTGTTTCAAAAACCCAAGCGACGCAAAAAACTACCTTGTTGTTCCTGCACATAGAGATTAGACAGTAGAGCGAGCGCATGCGCTCAGAGACGGATTGGATATAGGAATAGGCCTATCGAGAGGCGTCGGTGTATAACGGTTAGAAAAGGCAAGAAAAGGCAGAAGAAAAAAAAAGAAGAAGAAAAGGGGGGAGGGGGGAAAAGACAAATCGGAGTCGCTCGCTGCGGGATAATCTCACGATTTCTTCTTTCTCTTTTTCTTTTTCCTCTTCTTTTTTTTTTCTCTCGCTCTGAATATTTCTTGGCCTGTTGGTACGGTATATACTTGCCTCTTTCGGTATATTACTCTGTTGTGTTCTTCTTGTTTGTTTCGCAGATGATGATGTAGCTCAATGCTATTATAACAGCCTTGCTATTACAACACACACACGCACACACATACATACTTCGCGCGCGCACACTCAAATTCTTTTTTCACAAGCGCGGAAAGCTTTCTCTTTCCCATGCGTCGTCGATCAGCTGACAGCAAAGCTTCCGCATCGCGACTCAACCGGGGTTGGTGGTGGTGGGCTGCTGCATTAGTCTTCCCCCCTCGGTAGCCGCGGTGAAGAGGCTCCGTAAGTAAGTAAGCTGGTGAAAAAAAAGGAGATAGGTTAGAGTGTTTTAGGGAGGGTGGTGCTGGTCCCGCGCTCGCGCCAGCCAAGGGGACCAGGGGATGACAAATCCCAGCGCATATCCCACTTTGCGACAGTACATCCAGTGCATCCAATACATACCTACTACTTTAACCCATTTTCCTTAGCTACTTTAAAAAATACGCACGCACAAGCGCACGTATGTATGTACGTATATACGTGCAGTTCGCGGGTCGCAGTAGTAAGTTAAGGCAAGTTAAGAGATTGAGCTGGTCCACTCTTGGACAGCATTGGCGCGGTCCTCGTGGTCCTCAAGAAATTTAGGAAATTTTTCGTTCCTGCAGCCGATGTCGCGAAAGCGAGCGGGTCGCGCCGAAAAAAAAAGTTCCCAAGCGCCAGCGGTCATATTTCTGCTTTCCTTTTTTTTCCTCTCGTATCCCTTGTCCTGTCTCGCCTTGCCGTTTTTCCCTTGTTACCCCCCGTACACGTCTCGCCTCGTCTTGTCTATTAAAAGAAATAGGGTCCGGGCTCTGCCGCTCTTCGATGCCTCAATCCCAATCTAATCCCGGATCCGCGGGGATCCATTACGAGAAAATGGGTTCGGCGTCTGAACCGGCGGTGGTCGCAAATGGCAGGTCTAGGGGGCAAAACGTAGACTTAGACGTAAGTCGCAGACGTAAACGAGTAATTGGGGGCCCTTTGCCAACGTTCTTGTCCCTTTCTATAATATCCCCGAGTCGGCGGGAGGGGGAGGTCTTAGACGGCTAAGAGGCCCATGATAGCGGTGCGACGGTGGGAACATGACGGCTTCCAAGAAGTAACCAAGAGATTTTAAAATGAAAAATACCGCCGAGTGAGAGGGGAAAGGGGAAAAGCTGGATATTTATGTATGGCACGGGGGCAAAAATAAAATAGAGCAAGCGAGCGAAGAATTAAATACCTTACCTTAACCTTACATATGCTACTCTCTACCGTACTCAAATCACGCTTAATATGCTCAAAACTGCACTGCCTACGAAAAAGAAAAGGAGAAGGGGAGGGAGAGGGAGAGGTAGAGCAGAAAAAAGTCTCACCAGTGACGACATGATGGTACCATCCTGATTTGATAGTTTTTGGAAGTCGAATGATTCAATGGAGGCGTCTTGGCCCTCATTCGCTTCATTCGCCCTCAAATTCCTCAAATTCTCTCAAGAGGCGCTGCCGATGGAGACGGGATCGGCAGACTCTGAAACCACTTTTAGGCAAATGGGCAATTAAATTGCTCTCTTTCTTTTTCCTACGCTGTCCTACGATATTTCTTGTTACAGTAAGAGGGGTTGCTACATATTGTCTCCAAGAGGACGCAAGACGAACACGACGAATGGCAGAGTAACCCCTATATCAGACTATGGCAGATATTGCAGATTATTAGGTGTCTTTACATCGCTTGGCTGCGTATTGATTTTCATATCTGATCTGATCTCCGATGCTACCATGCCCGTGGATTATTATGGGTTGTGTATGTTATGTTATGTCCGGTATGGGTTATGGTTCTCTGATGCTAGCTCGAGGTCGGCCATATTTTCCCACTATGAAACCTCCGCGGGGCTCTGTGGGCTTCTTTCAAAGCAAGGCGAGTCTTAGGCCACGATGGAGGCACTAAAAACGAAACACTCCACATTCGTTGCTAATTACCTAACAGGTAGACCACGTAATACAGAATAGTTTGTCTCCCCTCGAGGCTCCATCATCTTGGAACCGAGGGTACTACAACAGCAGACACAGTACGATTCGCATACTTACTCCGTCGCCGCGCACTTTGCCGGCATGGCTGGGCGTCTTCTGCATCTTGCCGAAGCATTGCGACGTGGCTTCCAACTGCGTTCCTACCTAGATGTTATCACCCGTTATCCCAACATATCAGGCCGCTCTGAATGTTGAGAGCACGCTGAAGCCGTCCATAAATTTGGCTAGCAAGCCAGTTGAGAGCTGGAGTTATACGCGCCAAAATTAAGTAAGCTTACTGAACGCCCATCCTGCAGTGTAAGTATGTCATTGATTGCCCCCACCAACAGTTTCGTCAGTAAGTAAACATCCTGCGGAAATGTTCACAAAACGGAATCCAGTTCGGCTACGGACTTTCGCTTGGGGGCTTCCGAAATACTGCACCTCGCGACACCGAACAAAAACGGTCGCTACTCGCGCGCATCCCGAAGTAATGTACCTTCGTAGTTAATAGCCACAGGATCTAATAGTTCAATTCGATGCCTTGATTTGATTTATGTAAGTCGCCTTGATCGGGGCGAGCTAGTCGTAAATTGCCTGGGTCAGCACCTAAAACCTCGGTATGCTCGGGAAAGCCAACTCGAGCTAAAGGTACCTCCTCCCTACTATCCCTATTCCTTTGACGATCTCGATGTCCCGCCCAATCTATCCCAAACCGCTCTCTCAACACCTCTCGCTACAGTAACACCGTCCCCGAGTGTACGGCAAAATGCGTCAATCCCCTACGTGCGTAGTATTCACCTACCTGCCGTGCGCGTTCAAGCCCCGGGTTGGAGATCTGAGCTCTACATCAGCATACAAGGCTTGACATACGACCACTTGCCCTTTTGGGCGTTTGCCGGAATATGATTGGCGCGTCCCATATGCAAGTACATCTTAATATGCAGGTTCGATGTTCCTGCTTCCCAACTGCGCACCGAATTTTGTACAAAATTTTAAGCTTAATTCCTGTGTGTTTGGGAGGTTTGTCCTCAAGTGATTTCTGTACAATGTTGAGAGTTAGAAGAATTATGTGGCTGGTTAGCCACCGCATTGTTTTAATTAAAGACCAAATCACATGTAAAATCGCATGACAATCAATAACATTTGAAGCTGCAAGACATGTTGTGAGACGGGATTTCATTGTTTAAGTACCTAAGTACTGACTTAATTATAGCCAGGCACTTCCATATGCCAGCTAGTCCAATACAACATTGCGACTTTTCGAGTTCGCGTTCGCACTCATACACGCCCCCTTTGCAGCATAGCTGCTATTGGACGTAGTCGAGTCCTCCTAGAGGTATTATCTCGATCTGTCCAGTTTCCAACAGTAGATTAAGATCGCAAGGGCGTACGACTCTGACGTTGTTTGCCATAGATACCTGGAAAAGTTGGCAAACCCAAGGTAAACAAACCAAATGTAGCTCGTTCATCAGTCGCATGGAATCGATGGCTTAAGCATAAAAGCAGCTCCTCTCAATCGCAGTACTAGCACAATGAGCAAATGTCGGGTATTGGTCTTGCTGCAACAAGCAATTTCGTGCTTGATGCACTCACTGTCTTTGTTGAGTTCATGATATTGTGCATGAATGCTCATTTCATATTACTGCGCATGGGGCGGCGGCGGGTAATAGAACACCTAGTTCTTTCGGATATCCCTCGGTTGATAGGTTTGCTGATACTTTTCACTTTTAAATGGCGCAACTTTTGGCGGCGGTCCTGGAATTTTGTGCCGATCTGGTATAATGCTATCCTATCGCATGTGAATACCAGCCAAAACATTCAAATATCCATTTCGCGTCAATGTGCGAGGATCAAACCCTACGTCGCTGTAATTATCACTTGTTCTGAGAGAAGTAGACTCCAGACTCTTGTCTGCCTTAGTGGTGGCAGCGGTGGTAGTAGTGTTGTCCATTTCTGTTGCAGTGGCTAAGTCAGCAAGGTGCTGCAAGCTCCGATTCGCTGCGGCCTGGGCGGTGGAAGGTCGAAGATGGTCTGAAATGCGATCCCGAATAACCCCATCCCAGGTAGACGGGGCAAGATTCGCTTCAAGGAGCTGCCTTAAAAGGCCTGTGGCCTCATCTCGCGTCCTCTCGACCTTAGCAAGCTCGATTAGTGATAGTGTTGTGAGGCAGAAGAAGTGGTGATTCAGGGGGCTAAGAAGCTGCGTGTTTGTAAGTAACAGAGTCACGGCCTCCTTGCATGGCCACAGGATATCGGCAGACTTCGCATTGGTCTGGAAGAGATATGCAAGTAACCTGCAATGCCAGTAGACCATATGTAATATCGGATGAGTGGTTGGAGTGATGCTCTGTGGAAGGAGTTCTCGGAAAAGTTCAATTGAAAGGTTGAAGAAGGAACTCAAAATCGGCGCAGCCCCAGATTCAGGAGAGAGAGCCTTTGGAGGAGCCAAGGCAACCGGCGCGAAATGGCCGAGAATATTAGACAATCCTGTTTATAATTAGCATTTTTCACATGATGGGGTGGTTGATTCACTCACGTGCTAAATGGTACACATTTTCACCCAGTACCGAGATTAGGCTGGGTAGAATAACCACGCTGTCATTTGGGATGAAAAGAGGACTCGCAGTTGAGATAGCGTTCCATCGATCTAACATGATCAATGTCCACCAGGCACGAATTGCAATGTTCTCACTCGAATCTGATTCCAACTGGCCGTCGAGAGTTGTTTCTAAGCCTGAAACATGCAGTCTCATCGTATAAGCGAGACCCACAGCACGCCCAAGTATGGATGCCTTAGAGGGACCTCCATGTTCACCCTTCAACGATGGTACTTCGTAGTTGTCGGTCATAAGGGCTGTTAATATCAATATCTGAAGATGTACAAGATTCATGACTGGTGTTCGCGGGGTAGAGTCGGATTCCCATTCTGCGATCATCCGTGTAACGGAGCCAATATCGGCAGTGGTGTAGAGACCAGGAACCGATACAAACGACTGCATACTAAGATACAAAGCCTCTACAAATGTATCGCGGAGGGGAGGTGGGCAATGCGCCAATTGCCCTTCGGCTCGTGCCTTGCTTGCTGCGAGCAGAGGAAAGCAAGGATGGACAACATTAAGGTAGGCGCTGAAGGCGGCTTCGTCTAGCTCGCGAGTCGAACCATTCTGAAGGTCGAGCGGCACACTTTCCACGGCAGTGGTCGGACGCGACGCCGCTGTCGAATCGGGTTTGGGCAACAGTTGAGGGGCCAAGCCATTGGCAGAGTATGGCGTCCTGAAAGCTGCAGATGGGGTCTGGTAAGGTTGGATCGGTCGCGGTTCAGAGCTCCAGGTAGCTTGTCGCGAACTAGGAGGTGTAGTAAACTCGCCACCGGATATACTAGAATATGGCCTCTTACGACTGTTGTCTTCTGCCTGCCCGGTAGGACTGAACATATCCATCGAGTCTCTCCTAGCACCATTTAAGAGCTCAGTAAGAGCATCCATATTGCCCCTATCCACATTACCTCCGTCGCTCGCCAACTTGCCTTCGATATGATTGATGCGATCAGCAAGCTCCTTGATATATCCCTTACTGGGTCCACGCTTTTGAGGGATTCTGCTGAATAGACATCGAATCTGAGAACGCCGGCAGTTGGAGCAGGGCTCATCACCAGTTTCCAAAGCAGCGTCGCACTTCACTTTCTTTCTCCTACATTCGTCGCAAGCACGCGATACCTTCGACCTTTTTCTCGGTGGGACATCTGGCATCGCCGAAGCTTGTGCAGCAAAGTGTTGGGCCAACTGCTCTACCGACTGAGGCTGCATGTTTGGATTTTGTTGCATATGCGCCGGTTGTGGCGCTAGGTGCAACTGCTGATGTTCCTGCGGATGATGATCCGGTATGTAGTGTTGTTGTTGGTGGTCGTGTTGGAGGGGCTGTTGTTGATGGGCAACAGATGGATCGTGTACGTTCATGGACGGGTCATTATGGGACAGGTGTTCGGGATGTTGTTCGTGGATATTATGATTATTATTATGTTCTGGTGTTTCCTCTTGCGATGGCAGACCGTCATGCTGTTGTAACTGGGCCTCGTGAGCTGCAGATTGCATCAAGGCGTTTCGAAGGTTAGCCTCCTCGTGAGATTCGATAGGTACGTCGGGCATGCCTTGGCTCATTTCTTGACTTAACTGGGCAGCTAGTCGTAGCTCTTCGGTGCTTGTGATGGAGGGTCGGATGTCTTGGGGGAGTGTCGCGGAGGCATCCATATTGTCAGGTTGTGCCTGTTGCTGGTCTGGGTGTGTATTATTAGATGTGACCGTGCTGTCCTGTCCCTCTACAGTAGGCGTAGAGTACTGCTGTTCTTGTTGATGTTGTTGCTGCTGTTGTGTGCCGGTGTCGACAGTGTCGTTTCGCACATCAGCATCATTTTTAGGATCCTCGATCATGGGATCTATGTCAGGCATGATGAAAGCTTTGATCTTATATTGGATGCTGTCTGGTGTTACACGATCGGCAACGACGCGGTATCTTATTGTGGCGCTTCACACGATAGGGCACCTAGGTATTAAAAGATTAATTGCGCGTAGGCTTGACGCGCGAATTAACGCGATTTCAACAGAGCTGTTAATTCGCCACTTGTCTTCGGATCTGGGTTGTGTCGATGGGCTTGCGACTTATGCAATGCTGCAAGTCTGTACTGTCTCGTCACCTGTGACTGGAATAAAACATTAGAACTACACGACAACGACAATGGAGATGAAATCAATATTAATAAGTTTGCGCTTTATGGTTCAATCGAATACCATTTAAGCCTATATAAACCATTGACATATGATCGCGCCGACATGGACGCGACAGTTAGTGGTAGCTCCATTTCTACTACTTTGTAGTGAATGCGACCAAAAAATTGTGTCAGAAAAAATTATTTGTACAATATAAAAAATCACACATACCTGCGACGAGATTCCCAATATTATGGGGATGGAAAATAGATGAACGAGTTCCGGATTTGCCCAGAAAACGGAGGAGGAAGAACTTGAATAGCCGATGTGTTCCTGGTTATTTAACCCAGCAAGCTAAGGTATTTTTTTTTTCGGCTGGCGCTGGAAAAAGCTTTGGCAATCCGCGATCCGTCCGAATCGATCCCTTCTCGGAGACGGGAAAAAGTTTCTTGTTGAAGATGATCAAATCAGGTGTGGCGGCGTGAAAGAGGGAGTTGGAAAAAGAATTTTGCGGGGATGGATCAGCGAATTTTTACATTTTTGTTACGCCCTGCACAAAATGTTCTTGCTCAATCTTCTCGAGTCCGTCTCTTCATAAAACATGCTTTATGCCCCACTCTTTACAAACACCCACGGAAATTGAGAAGGCAGGTACAAAATACATCGGTACTTGCACAAAATGCCACGCAGTGATTGCCTCCAATTTCGCGTATGACGTTTTTTTCCAAGCTTGCAGCTAAACTGGGTTAGGTTAGATCAATCAATATTTGGGGTATTAGGTACCTAAGTACTTACTTCGGAGTATCTTCAATATTTCTCTCAATAAAGAAATTAAACCTTCACTGTCATCGTTTGACACTTCCACGATATATACTTATTGAAAGGAGTACAGAATGCCCAATTGAGTGGTGGCAATATTGTTTGAGAATAGAGTTGATCTGTATACTAATGTTTCGGCATATGGTAAAGAGACCTGACCTATCCACTCGGACGTCTGTTTGATAAAGTCTTAAGACTCAAGATTGAAGCATAGTAACTCCAGGTTCATTTTGTTTATTTTTAAATATTGTCAACTACATCATTACTATCTGTATTGGATCCCTGGCTGTATCCGCTCTAGTCTTCTGCACGCTTATCTCCGGCAAAGCACTTTCGCTCTTGGTTCGTCATTTCCCCCATCAATGAAGGTACAACATCGGAATATACGAGCCATCTACTCGGATTTAATAGGATAGCTCGGGCAACGATATAGTATGCATATATTCTGTTCATGAATTCCTTCATCCAAAATTATTGAGTCGATAAGTCCAAATGAAAAGGAATCATCTAGCTGCATTGATCTCCCCATCTTATCCCCAAACATCTAAGCTCAGTCTCATATGTAGATATTACGACCATAACTCCTATTTTGGGATTGACTAAAGTAAAGGCATACTTAAAATAGACCCGTATAGATCCTTTTGTAAACTCATATAATCCATTATCCACTTTGATCGCCCTCACGACCCTATCTTCGGCTTCAACTAGACCTCATATTAGCAACTAACAATTAACCTCTCATACTCTCATCCAACGGAGATGCGGTGATAAGCAAAGAAGTACATATAGACGGCGCTAGCATTGGTAGTCGGCTTAGCAAGAAGGAACGACCGAGTAACGTGAAGCCCTTTGGTACTAGCCGACGAATATCATATCCCGAGACGCTAGTGTAGACAGCAGAAATGTGCCCTATCGATCATGGGGTATCGCCATCAAGTGCGTCGCCATCTTGATGTTCGTCTCTCCTCTTGCTCCAAAACCCTTTTCCGTAACTAACGAGTATCTCCTCGCCCTTCCCGATCCCCGCACCAGCTTTCTTTCCAGCGTTCTTCCCGGCTGGTAGAACGAACACAGCCATACATCTCTCCCCGCGTCTTAAATCCCAACACTCTTTGAATTCGCTATTTGGTCGCGCAGCGATACCCCTGTAGTCATTGACGAAGCGGGCCTCGTTGCCTGCTTTGTCTGCGTCAACAGCTAGTGCTGCATCGCGGTCCAACCAGAGATCGTAATCTGATTGCTCATGAGCCATACAAAATGGCGGTAAAGAAGAGTGTACTACTCCGTAGTAAGGCAAAATGAGAGATCCCGGCGGAAGCTGTCTCGCGGCGAATAGGCCAGACTGTCCGTTTGCGGGATGTGAAGAATCTACAATAGGTACGATCCTCGCGAGGACTGAAGGGCCTCGTGAGAAATCGCGTGGAATTTCAGTTATAGCATCAATAGGACGAGTCTTGATGAGCTGCTGCTGAGGCTTTGTGACATGAGGGGCATACGAAGGTTGTAGCAGATACGGTATCGCTACCGGCCAATTTTTCGGCACTGCATCTTTCCCCATTTGAAGGGTGAAGACGATTGCTAACCACCTTAATCGTTCCCGCTCATGAGACCGTACTTCGTTGCATAGAGCAACCTTTGGGTCTTGTATGGCAATTGATGAAAATAGGTAGAAACTGGTAGATAAACGAAAGATCTTTTAGATCCATCCTTATTCTAGTCCGCTGACGGACCGAGCCGGGGTAACCCCACAGGAGGTAAGTTCCACTTATGCTACGTCGCTCAGCTGAGCTCAACTTTATTTAGATGGATCTTGGAAGGTAATTGTCACTTCATCTCACAAGGTTCAACATTGAAGGGCTATCGCAATTATCGTGATTGATATTAATAAAATATAACTAAAAAGCTGATCTACACCCATATACCATACTTACTGACTTAACAAATGAGCGAACTTGTGTCCTGGACAAGAGGTGTAGGTAACCTCAGCTACCTCTTTTTGAAATTGATAAGGATACTTTCGATTTCTAGTGCCGAAAAGACGACCATTCCATGCTTTATACCTTGGGTAGCTTTCTGGCGCTCGGCTTCCGCGAGATCTGGGGATAGAGCGGTTGATGTACCGTCGGCGTTGATCAATATCGCAGGTAACGAGGCTCCCGTAGTAGACACTGATACCTTATTCATAGGCGCCGGAGGTGCCATGGCTGGTGGGTTCTGAGGAAGGTTCTGAGGAGGGTTCTGAGGAGGATTCTGAGGAGGGTTCTGGGAAGGGTTCTGGGAAGGGTTTTGGATAGGGTTTTGAGGAGGCATTGTAGTCCATTTGCCGAGCATTGGAGCCTGGGTGCCAACTTTTTGAGGAATGGACTGACCAATATGCCCACTATTTTGAGCCTTGCCCCCATCGTTCTCGTCATACTCTTCGTCGTAATCCTCATCGTCGTACTCTCCTTGTTCAAGTCCATCAGACGGCACGTAATTCTCATCCTCGTCCCCCATGTCCATGTATCCATCTTTTGTAGAGCCTTCCGTAGAACTTTCACTTGCGTATTCTGCGACTGTCTCATTGACATTGCCAACACGTGAGGTATGACTTCTCAGGTAATACCCAGGCACGTCAATGTCCATTGCATCACTTACAACTCTGTCAGAGTGTTCAGGCCCGTCAATCATCATATGGTCGATTCCGGATGAGCGTCTTGTCTCCATCTTGTCGGTATATGAAATATCACCTTTGAGAGTAGGTACACCTACCTAGGTAGACTATGGGATGGGGGTATAATATCTTACCTTTGGTAAACTTACCTCTCTGTGCCCGGGGCTTTCTACACCAAAATATTCTAGAGATTGGCGTTTTAAGTTTGTTCTGCAGTTCAGAATATTCGTAAAGCAGTTCCATTGATTTATATTTATATTGCAGGGGTTATATTGTTCCAGCAGACCACCGCAGCAGACAGTCTTGGTTGTGGACAATAAAGCCATTGTAGCCGTACATTGAGATCATTGTTAGTTATGTGGAACGTCGTCAAAGAACAAACAACAGCCAAAGGCAATATAGTGAGGATTCCTTATTCGTTTGATATGAAGGTATTGTTCAATGACTCGAATCGATGGATGAGATAACATGTAGGAGGTGGGTTTGGAAAACGTGTCGAACAATCCTGGAGCAAGCCTCCGCCTTTGCTGGACCTTTGGATTATTAATTAATGCATGCGTTCTAACTACTTTCGTAGATCGCCGTTCGCTTATCGAATTACAATGGGTCCATCTAAGCATGTATCGGAAGTATGACGTCAACGATATCCACGAAACGTGCTAAATGCGGGCGAAAGGCCGAATGAAGGTTTGGATCTTGCTTTAGTCTATTTCTAAAACGTACATAAACATCGATCTACCTAACATCTAACGAGGTCTAACGGGCAAATCTCGTTCTATGGGCAGGTAACTATAGCTACTTATATTATAGGTCTTCATCTAGGCCTTCATCTAGGCCTACATCTAGACACATAGCTAAATGATGTTGATCAACATACGTTGACACGTTCCAAAATTGTATTTGGATGATATCACACCTTCTCCCTTCCGCCATGCACACCTAGGGCTGCTAGGTAGGCAAGGCATCCATAGATGGCCCACATACTAAAAAAATATATTGGTTGTGATAAGTTACCAATTAACACCTCTCCTGCATACATCTATAGATCATTGCTACTCTGTACATGCAGGTCCCTAGGTGTGTCTACCTACCAGGTACTTATAGTGACTTGAGATGTAAAGGTACGTACTTGGTAGTACAGATCCAATCTCCAGGGCTCCTTGCTCTTAGAGGAGCTCTAGAGCAACATTGAAGCTTCTAGGGCTAATGGGTGGCGATTCCCGTGCTCCGATTCCATTGTTAGTATGAAAGTTAAACTAACCCCACTAGGTGTAGAATGCTATCCTTACCTGCCCATGTGCCTAGGGAATTTTCGTTACTCAGTTCTCCATATTTGATCTTTTACCACCTTACATACAATATCTTTACATATCTCTGCTGAGATTTCGTCCCTTTTTGCGACCACGGTTGCAAGTTTTTCTTGCTCTGGCCTCTAACATTCTCTTGTCTTTATAACCTTACCACCTGTAGGTGTTATATCCATTCCTTCAAAAACCCCAGTACATATACCCAGTCCCGGATACTTGACAAAGGAGTTGGGTATCGTCGCAATCAGAAGCCCTTGTTTGGGCAGGATATAGACAACTCATGGGAAACCAACAGTCTTGAGTCAGACTGGTAAATTGAGGTGGTTGGAGTTGCGATCAGTTGAGTTTGACTTTTAGGTCATGTTCATTGATCTTAGTAGTATGGAATTAAATCAAGTTTCGGAGATTGATGCGCAGCTTGAATCCGACCATGCTGCTAACAAATCTCCCCAGCATGGAGCGCAATCATTTTCCCACACAAGCGCTTCCCCCCAATCTTTGGACCAGTCTGGTAACCTAAGGGAGCCCACGGACGATCTTGCTCTCGCCGGCAATGCACCCGAATCGACCCCCAAACCCACCACAGTTGAATTTCCAGAATTGATAAATACCAAAGTTGGACACAACAGAACATCGAACCCTCCTTCACATGGTTCGAGCCCGGATCGCCATCTCGGTCACCGACCGACAATTAGCGATGCAACAGATCCTTCCGATAGGGTCTTCCCCATCCGATCTGCTATAAGCGTCGACGAGTCGCTGCCGACGCCCTTGACACCGACGCGGAATCCAATAGAGCACGGGTACGTCGCCCGCCAAGAGACTACATGGGATGGTCGACGACGGCAGAGCAATCCACTCACTTTGATTGAGAGAACTGGAGCATCACAGCGAGTCAGGACCGGTGCAGTTACTCTTGCCTCATCGCGTGTCGCGTCACCAAATGTAAGAGAAGGTGGAAGAGCCCCAGACAGGATAGGAACTACACCTAAATCTGTGAGAAGTGTACCACCAGAGTCAGAAAGAGTTTCTTCTGATGAGCTATTACCGCTCTTTGGCTTGGCGCCCTTGGATAATTCTGATGGAAGGAGAGAATCCACGGCAACGAGAACGGAGGAATGTTGCAATTGTGGCTCCTCTAGACCCAAGTTGCCCGTTGAATCGAACGACACAAATGAGAACTTGATGACAGCCCGTTTCCGTCACGTGGTGACAGAGGAAGGGCACGCTGTCATCACGGGTCGGGACGGTGTTCTAGAACGATGCGAGGATGAGCCAATCCATACTCCTGGGGCTATTCAACCTTACGGTCTTCTCGTAGCTCTAGCGGAAGAGACCGATGGCAGGCTTACTGTCCGGTGTGTGAGCGAAAATTCGAAGAAGATTATCGGCTTTTCGCCTCAAGAGTTGTTTCGACTCGAAAGTTTCGCGGATATTTTCACCGAGGAGCAAGCCGACAATCTTCTAGATCATGTCGACTTCATTAGAGATGACGAGGCGGATCCTGCTACTAATGGGCCTGATCTGTTTAGCATATCTGTAAGGCCACCTCAGAGGCGAACAATCAAGCTTTGGTGCGCCATGCATGTCAACCAAAGCCACCCAGATTTGATCATATGCGAATTCGAGTTGGAGAACGATCAAGAACATCCCCTTCGCCCACCGGGCGAACTAACTCCGGACGGACCCGAGGACACACTTTGCCAAAATCCATCACAGGAAGAGCTGTATGAAAGTACCGAAATCAGCAGCAGACCTCTAAGGATACTTAGAAGCGCACGACAGAGGCGAGGAGAAGCTGGTGCGATGCAAGTGTTCGATATTATGTCTCAGGTTCAAGAGCAGCTGGCATCGGCACCAAACCTAGACAAGTTCCTTAAAATCTTAGTGGGAATTGTCAAAGAGCTCACGGGATTTCACCGCGTCATGATTTATCAATTTGATGCGTCATTCAATGGAAAGGTCGTAACTGAACTGGTCGACCCTGCGAAGACTCGTGATCTTTATTACGGATTACATTTTCCGGCTTCCGATATTCCGAGACAGGCGCGCGACCTTTATAAACTCAATAAAGTGCGATTGCTCTATGATCGAGATTTAGAGTCTGCGAGGCTTGTTTGCCGGACTGAAAAGGACTTGGAACGGCCTCTTGATCTTAGCCATGCTTACCTCCGGGCAATGTCACCCATCCACCTCAAATATCTTGCCAATATGGCAGTCCGGTCCTCTATGTCTATATCAATCAACGCGTTTAATGAACTATGGGGGCTCATTTCGTGCCACAGTTATGGTAACAAGGGGATGCGAGTCCCGTTTCCTATTCGGAAGCTTTGTCGGCTCGTTGGAGACACTGCATCGCGCAATATTGAGCGTCTTTCTTATGCCTCGCGGCTTCAGGCGCGAAAACTTATCAACACCATGCCAACCGATAAGAACCCATCGGGATATATTACAGCCTCATCTGCAGATTTAATCAAGCTGTTTGATGCCGATTTTGGCATGTTGTCCATACGAGGCGAAACTAAAATCTTGGGGAAGATTGACCAAACCCAAGAAGCTTTAGCTATGTTGGAGTATTTGCGTTTGAGGGGCTTTAATTCTGTTATAATGTCGCAGGATATTCACGAGGACTTTCCTGAGCTCCACTACCCTCCTGGATTTTCCCTCATTGCCGGTCTACTGTATGTCCCCTTAAGTGAAGGTGGCCATGATTTCATTGTCTTCTTCCGCGAGGGTGCAGCCAGAGAGGTAAGATGGGCAGGTAATCCATATGAGAAAGTTGTGAAAGAAGGAACCTCGAGCGTACTGGAACCGCGATCGAGTTTCAAGGCATGGCATGAGACTGTCATTGGTAAATGTAGGGAGTGGAGTGAGGAGCAGGTAGAGACAGCAGCAGTGCTATGCTTAGTTTATGGTGCGTATATTGAGTATCTCCTATATGTATTAGGTGTACATGAAACTTACTGACACCAACCTAGGCAAGTTCATCGAAGTTTGGAGACAAAAGGAGGCCGCTTTGCAAAGCACCCGTCTAACTCGACTCCTCTTGGCTAATTCTGCACACGAGGTTCGTACGCCGTTAAACGCCATCATAAATTGCTTAGAGATCGCCATGGAAGGGCCGCTCGATCACGAAACTCGCGAGAATTTAGCACGGTCTCATTCGGCATCAAAATCACTTATTTATGTGATAAATGATCTTCTTGATCTTACAAATTTGGAAGAGGGTCAAGAACTTATCAAAGACGATATTTTGGACTTACCAGGATGTATTCATGAAGCGACAGAACCATTCAAAAAAGACGCTAAGCGGAAGTCTTTATCGTATGAAGTAATCGAACACCCAGGCGTTCCTCGATACGTACATGGAGATTTCCGTCGAGTACGGCAAGCTGTCGCAAACATCACAGCGAATGCCATAAAGCACACAAGTGAAGGCACAGTTACTGTTGAGTCTTACGTTACCGAAGTCTTCGATACCCGTGTTAAGGTTGAAATTGTCGTACAAGATACAGGCGATGGTATGAGCAATGAAAAATTGGACAGTTTATTTCGAGACTTGGAACAAGTTAGTGCAGACGTGGACGAATCCGTGACCGTTCAGGAGGTGGAGAAACAAGGAGAAGGTTGGACGCTAGGTTTAGGCCTCGCTGTGGTTGCAAGAATAGTGCGAAACATGAACGGTCAACTCCGGTTGAAATCGGAAGAAGGAAAAGGATCGCGATTCGTCATCCAGCTTCCCTTCGACTTGCCGGCTGAAGAGTCACTCGACAAGCTCGGTGCTCGAGGTTCCTTTGTCAATCCTAAGGTAATCTCAAGCATCGATTCCGTCACCAAGACTATGCCGTCGATGAATACGGACGAAGTCTTGCTTGTTGATAGAGGAAACTTGAACTCGGTCGATGCTTCGAGGCGTGCGAGCACCGGTAGGAGAAGTTTTGACGAGACGAAGAGCACCCATAGTGCGAGGAGCGGTGCTAGCAACAGTGGCCAGAGCAACAAGAGTGATGCCGATCGCTTGATTGACGCTATTCAAACAGCCCTAACAATTGGAGGGATCGATGAAAAGGCGAGCGGTCTAAAACATCTGGGTCTTCGAGATCGACCGGACTCTCGTGCCGCTTCCTTGCCAGGACCGAGTTTGCTTAATCCACCCTCTACCGATAGTCCGGAACGGCCGGGTAATTTTTCACGGTCAATTTCAGCTGCAGTGCCGGATGGATCATATCACGTTGCAGACACTAAAACGGCTATCAAACCTGTCAAAGTGCCAGATTCATTTTTTGAACAACCGCAAAGATCTCCAGCTAGTCAAGCACCTAAGGAGCTATGTGAAAATAGCCGAGGCAGTAAGCCTGACCAAGGGCAGACTAAGGTTCATGCACAAGGCTCTACACAACATCCAAATAAATTGAATGTGCTTGTGGCAGAGGACGATCCGATCAATATGAAGATCTTGAAGAAACGCCTAGAAAAGGCTGGGCACGAAGTTCATCATGCTGTCAACGGCGAAGACTGTGCCGCCGTTTACAGAGAACGACCTGGCGCTTTCGATGTCATCCTTATGGATATGCAGGCAAGCACCTAATTACCTACGTTTGAAAGTATACGGAACATATTGCTGACCTTCAATACTAGATGCCTATCGTCGATGGCCTCAGTAGCACTAAGATGGTGAGGGCTTTTGAGAAAGCGGAGAAAAGCTTGGTACTTTCTACTTTGGCCGCTGCCCATAAGAGGATCCCTATCTTTGCCGTATCCGCTTCTCTTCTGGAAAAGGAGAGTCCGACTTATATCTCGGCTGGGTTTGATGGCTGGATTCTTAAGCCGATCGACTTCAAGCGGCTCAATGTCTTGCTTGATGGGATTTCTCAAGATGATGTTCGGCTCAATTGCTATTATGTTCCTGGCAAGTGGGAGCAAGGCGGGTGGTTTGAGAGGATATTTGTGAACGAGGAAGAGACCGCGTCATGAGCTGCTACTGCTGTGCTCCCAACCTTGGAAATATTGGCCTTGTTTGCATAAGGCTGGATTGAGGTCTTGAACACATTCTTTTCATATTGACCTAAACGATCACTCACGGCGGACTTTGAAAGCTCTAAGCTTGTCAATGTTTTTATTATATCGGATACATGGCATCGATGGATTTTGAAACCCGCATTTCCATTGGAGGGAGGGAGAAGATACGCTCAAGCATTGTTATACGTTTAGGGCATTACACGTGGGTTTGGTAACATGTTGGGTTTATTTCACACCGGCTCTAGAGGAGTCTCAGAGCGGGTCTCATCGTCTTGAGATTTTTTTATGATCATGCAATGGGGTCACCATGAAAGTATACGCATTACATGGAGTTTGGGGGACGGCTCATATACACGGATTCGGAGTCGCGCGGATCGCATGTTTTGTTTGGCAGATTTACAAGCAATGGTGTCGCATGAGTTTTGTACTTGAACGTTAGGTATCTTTGACGATGATGAGGGTGCCTTTTTTTTTTTTGGCTTATGAATCTAATATACGCTGATTCTGAAGGCTACAAGGATATGGCCGTATTTGGGCATCTAGTTACACGATACGAAAGGATATGACGATGCCCTGCAGCGTATTGGAGCGATTGGAACAGCGGGAAAATGGATTGGTGTAGTCTACAAAAGCAACAATTTGGTAGCTTCATGGCAAAGGAGATACAAAAAGCATGCCATTTAATTCGAAAATTCTTCAAAATTCGATTTGCGAAGATATTCCACCTAAATTGAGATCGAGGTTACCTAGTATCTTGACTCAACAGAGAGCAAATTCATGACACAAACACAAAATATCACCTGAGAGGTAGTAATTTCAGAAAGGCCAGGCCAGCCTCATCATTGAGTCATTTCCGAGATCTTTTTTTCATTATCCAGGAGGCTGCTTTTGAGCTCTTCGCTGTCCATCTATGGTAAACCCAATCCCAGTCCAAATGACTTCGTTACACGGCGTTTCGTTTCCCTTACTCGGTTTTCCTCTCCAACCATCCATACATACAACAGACACCTACATACCTACATAGGTGCATATATCCTTCCTTCCTCATAGATAGACTGACAAGATGAAAGACAGATATTCATTCATCAGATCATTCATTGATTCGCCGCCCTTCGACCCCGCCGCCGTTTGATTTGAGAAAATTCCATACTTTGAAAACATAACGTGAAACGTTAAATGATGCTCGCGCCCGTTCGATCCCGATGCCCAGTTCTCTTTCTGTCTAATTTGATACAATGTGTGAATAGATGATGATAATAATGATAAGTCGTAAACGCCGTAATTGATATCCAATATGTGCATGTGAATAATGATAAATCAGGAGTTCCGCCTAGGTTCGTGGGTGTGTATGGGTGGGGAAAATATGGCGGTCCTCCGGGTGGTGGTGATGGTATAAATCGCTGGCCGATTATCCGGGGAGCGCTAAACCACTCCACGCTGTCTGGGTCCTGCCGATGGCACTATTATGTATATCTGGCCATCGCACAGGACCCGTATCCCCTTGAACTGACGATAAAAGTTCATTGTAGAATCCATAGCATAAGCTAGGTTAGCTGTCAAAAGTGACAGGAGCTGGGACTAGTCGTCTAGTTGACTCGTGCCAGACCCGCTCTCCTCCGAGATCGTGCCTTGCGTTCGGGCCATGTGGACTAGTCTGTAGATGCCGAAGGCGATGAGGGCTAGGACGATGAAGAGGACGATGATGATGATCGCGATGACGTCGTTTTCCTTAACCATCTTGGCGGGTTGGAGCTTGGGATGGTGGAGATGAGTAGCTGGATGAGGAATGCGGGATTCCTAAATTGGGCAGGATTGGTTCAGATCTCGTCCTGATATTCGATAATGGATATTTGAACAATAGATATTCAAACGACGTGCTTTGGAACAATAGCAATAGGTGATTGTTAGCAAACGTTGAAGCAACAGTTGAAGTGATAACGATGATAGCAATGCGACAAGTTCCTCTTTGAACGAATTATGCACGCACGACAATCGCTGGATCAAAAAGGATCAGACAAAAGTATCTTTGAAATCGTACTACACAAGATCGATAGTGATGATAAGGTAGCAAAAGAGGAAGCAAGAGACATGGCGAATGGAATGCGTGTGGTGACAGGAACCGGATGGTACAAATACTGGTGGTTGCCCCGCCATTTTTGGTCGTGTAAATAGCGAGGCTGGGTCCAGAAAATGCGCAAGGCGGGAGTTTGTTCTAGGGGAGCAAGGGGAACAAGGGTAGCTGCCAAGCCAAGGGTAGCTTCCGCTGCGGTGGTTGGCAGGAGCTTTTTTTTTTGCAAGGTTTCCAGGGTTGTTCTATGCTATTTTTACAGGGGTTAGAGGCGTCGAAACGCGCCAGATGTTCAAGTGGTCCAAGCTTCTTAGCGTTAGCGTTGTCCCCCAACCTCCTTCGCACTTTGGCACTTAGTACTCCGACACTGTGGAGCTTCTACCCAAACGATTCAAAGGGTGGTAAGATTTTACACGTGTAGTTGGCAGCGACCCAGCGATCCCGTGAATTTATGCAAATATCAATTCCTACCGATTTTTCCGAGCATGGAGAATTATTGAGACAAGATTTGAAGATGAATGCAAAGCCAGTGCTAACGTCAATGCCGTCAAGACTTATGGTTAGTAGACATGGGTAATGCAATCCTGCTGTAGAAAGGTGTTCTGGGGGGTGGTGGGGAAACAGCCCCTATTCCTCAGTTCCGAGTACTAGGAGCCAAAGCATTCAGACTTCAGTTCCTTAGCTTAAATACATGTGTATACAGGTTTTAGGGTGTCGACGTTCGCAATGTTCCTCTTTCGTCATATCTCGTCCCGTGCGATCATCTCAATCGTAATCGCCATCCATTATGGGACCAAACCACTCCCCTGCGAGTTCATACTCCTGCGAATAGGTAGACCAAGTCTCTTCGTGATGTAGTCAAGTAGGTAATTTTGGTCTATCCGTCCAGCTCCAGCAGATCATAGCGGTGTCTGCTTTAACTGTTACTCCTAGCTGCTGTTAGTATGGTGTGGACATTATTCATCCTTCAGGCCACTTTCCGACGAAGACATCACGATCTTAACATGTCGCTCATAGAATTGAAGCATCTGCAGTCACGTGTAAGCTAGCGCATAGAAATGAGTAGTCTGACTTTGCGAACATACCTTCTGTGGACAACGTTGGTAGACGACCTTGGTGTCGTGTTGGGTCTTCTGGCCATTCTTCCACGTCAGATAGACAATCAACTTGCCGGTATTCTCGTCGTGGCAGGCATCAATAGAGTCCACCTCGTCTTCCCAAGAACCCACGGGGACCTTCCAAGCTTTTCCGCTGGCAGGTGGCGTTGCCGAATCGGGATGCTCTCCGTTTCGTCGTCGCTTCGTGCCGTTGGTAGGTGTTCCTGCAGAAGGTCTGCCGCGCTTCGTCTTCAGTGCCGCCTTCGCATCCTCTAAGATCTTCTCTCGTCCGCCTACGCTCTTAAGGTATTCTTCTAGGACGTCGGATGCATTCTCCCTAACCAAAAACTGTCAGAACAAGAACAGGCGTATACACGGGATGGCGAAATAGATGGCCGTCGCGCTTACTTCAGGTTCTCGTCATCCTCCCAGGTCTGATCTGATTTCTTCTCATAGCCTTCCCACTTGACCTTGAACTTTAACACGCCCTGCATGACTTGTTGGTAAGCTGTGAAAGTGAATCGCTCGCGTGAAACTTACGTTGGGTTCGACAACGTGGGATATGATCTTCTCGACGATGTACCTATATGCTAATTAATACCAATTCGTTGATCCTCTTCTTTTCCAGTCAAAACTGTATAGACGCGGTACGCACTCATCCTCATCTAAGTCTTCGCCTTCTTCTTCGTCTCCTTGGTTGTCGTCTCCATTTTCCACCTCGTCCTTGACAATATCTTGCATTTCATCGTCATCATCGTCATTGAAAGTCTCGGGCTTGGTGGATGTTCTCTTTGGGCGTGTCGAAGTCAAGGAAACGGTCACCTTGCCATTGTCAGAGGCCTCGTCATCGCTGATTGCTGTTGTCAACATGGTTAGCCTCGTGATTTCTGTCGCAAAGTGTTATTGGACAGTCTTCTCGTAGTTTGAGCGGGGGTGGACGAGGAGAAAAGTGTAGCGATTAAATGTGGCGTTGCGCGGGTAACACGTATTTCACGTCGCGAACCAGCTCGTATTAATAAATATTTGGGTGGCTTACCGGGAGGCATCCTGCATGTATTGAAAGCGCGAAGCGCGACGGATTTCAGTTGCTCAAAAAGAGTTGATCGGAGAGAAAAGAAATGAACAGTTAAAAGAAAGTAGCGAAGTTAGATGGCGATGGGCGTCGATGGTGTTCGCGATCAAGTTCTTGCGACAAATCAGGTTGGAGTAGATCGCGATGTAATATGATTGAGCTTTAGTTTGTATGTGGTCTGAGCTTCTCAAGTTCGCTTGTCAGGCCTTGGCAGCTCTTGTCAGTGCAGAGTTTATATCGTGCAGCTGCAAACGATTGACGGGTAAGAGCTGCCGGGTTACGGAAAAAAAGGCATTGTCCTATCTGCATATACATGTACATACGCAGTATAAAACGATTATCTTCTCATCTAAGCAAGATTATCCATCTATGTGATATTTCCAGCCAGCCAGCGAAGCCACATTTGATCTTCCCCTAGCTGAAGACCCGCAACTCCCGGTACCAGTAGGTGCTATCCTTGCTCCACGAACGAAGATCCCGGACAAAAGCTTCACTCTCCGTACTTTCTTGCGCCTTGGACAGTTTACGTCTGTTCGTACAGTACGAATAAGAATCGTCTCACCTTGTCGGTGTCACCAAAATCTTACCGAGAACAAGTTTAAAAGAATGAAGCAATTGCAAAAGATCCCCCAAAGATAGCGATTTCAATAATGCTTAGTACATTAACCAGCTAACCGGCTAACTTATCACTGCAGGTCCTAGGTAAGTTGTATGGTAGGCTAAACCGGAATAGGAATATCTAAGTTTACTAAAATCCCCTAAACCGGTTGGCGCTAACGTACGTACAGAGTAAAGTACAAAAGTTAGCGTTAACCCCTGGACCCCCTGAGCGGAAAATCCCCCAGAAAAAAAAGGATCCAGAGTCTAAAGATTACATTCTAATGTTCATCCTTAGGAAACATTAAACATTCAAGAAACAAATTCATCGCAACGGTCAACGTCGGAAACTAGATACAAATACATACAACACACGCCAATTCCCTCACCTCCTTCTCTTCACCCAGAATACCATAATTAATAAATGATCAAGCCATTACAATTCCTCTCGTCGACCCTCAGGATCCCTCTTTGGAGCTTCTCCCTGGATGAGATCCGAATGGGGGATGCTCCATAGGGGCGAGCTGCTGATTATATACAGTATCTTTTTCCTGAGCCTCACCTCCCAATCTTAAATCTTATTCAACCCCCTTCCCCTTTTCTAGTCGTAGTACCTACACAGTACCATCCATTCGTTATTCTATTTATACAATCATAACTTCTTTCGTTAACTTGTTAAACCGTTAAGCCATTAAGTCAATCTAATCCAGGTCACGGTCACACTCCCCCGTCACACTCACGCTCGAGCTATTTGACAATGTCCGAAGCAGCCAGCACTGGCGCCGCCGCCGATTCTCCGGGCGCCTCCAAGGCGAGTGCGCCAAAGGATAGGAATTGTCCCTACTGTGGTCAAGCCTTCACCTCTTCCTCTCTTGGAAGGCATCTAGACTTGTACATCAAAGAGAAGAACCCCAAGGCTCCAGATGGCATTCACGATGTCGACGCTATTCGGAAGATGCGAGGAAGCATCACTCGTAGACAGCCCAGAGGCTCGCTTGCCCGACGAGATACTTCTACCCCTGGCACACCGACTGCCTCCTCGAGAAAGAGCCCTGCGTTTGATATCGGTTCAAAGATACCTTCCATACCGAAAGAAGGTCAATTCGTTGTAGATAATCAGTTACCTAAATATCCGTTCCAACCTACTTGGGAGGCTACCGGCGTCATCAACGATATTCCGGCAAGGAATGGAGAGTTGAAGAATAGTCCGGAAGACAGTAACGGCCAGGACTCGAGACGGCTTCCTATGCAACGCGCACCCAGCCGAACCATCCAAAAAAACCAGTTTGACGCGAGGCACAAGCTTACGGATGCAATGGACACCGCTAGAGCTGCTGAGTTGGCTCTGAGGGAGATGCTCAGCTCGTTGAGAGCCGCCAAGTAAGAAATGCCTCCGAAAAATACCGAATGCTGCTTGGCTTTCGTTACTGACCACGCTACATGTATAGGCAGCAGATCGACATGGACTCTCTTCCTTTCGACTTTGACCCCCTTTCTCTCGATTTCCCTGCTCTTACACTCCAATGTCTCCAAGCGCCTCCGACCTTATTTTCTTCTACGCCGCACCCGACATCCACATCATGGTCTATTCAACCCCCCGCCCAAAAACAATTCGAAGCACTTCGAGCCTTTTTCCAAGAAGAGTTTCGGAAATGGAAAATTGCTTGCTCTATAGCAACTACGACGTCGTATGATGATCTAGTATATCCTCCGTCAAACTTGAATGTGCCCCATGATGGGCGCGAAGGTGTGAGAAAAGCGGAAGAGGCTGCCTCTCAACTTGAAGCACAGGTCAATGAACATTTGCAGTCAACCTACTCCGTCTGGGAACAACTTCCTCAGCAGAGGAGAACCGAGCTTTGGGGTCTCGAGCTGGCTAGGAGCGTAGGAAGAAGACAGAAAGACGTAGAAAAGCTGAAGGAGGCCCAGTACTCTATTAAACAAGAGAACTCAAACCTCAAACTGCAGATTGAGCAACTTAGCCGTCTGCAACATCCGAAAGAGTTTCACATAATGCCACCTGCAACGATCCCTATTGAACAGTCAATGCTGGCATACCTAGGAGACTGGGCTCACAACAAAGCTCGCCGGGGAATAGGTCTTGATGTTGAAGATCGGCACGTGGACCTCGATACCATGGTTTCCCGCGCCATCGATCGGTGGAAGACTGTCATTGTGGCATCTAAAGGATCTGGTATGGCTGGACAGAGACCTCTTGAACAGTCAACGCCAACTCCGACCAGCGTTACCCCTATCTCGGCAACCGCACCTCCGCCTCAAATACCTACTCAGCAACAGCAAACCTCCATGCCTACAGCATCTAGCGCACAAGTGGTCCAGCCGCAATCCACGACTGCTGCCGTAACTGCATCAATGGTCGCCGCCGCCAACACAGTTACCGCCAATGATGACAATAGTGATCAGGATGCCGACGCGGAAATGGAGGATGACGATAACTTTACTCCTATTACTCCCGTGGTCACGAAACCACCACAGATGCAGCAGGCCCATCGGCAGTTGGACATTTCGCGGGCCCGGGCTCGTGAACAGCAAGTACAGATGACTGCGGACGCACGGTTTACTGTTAACGGTACAGTACCTAATCGGGGCCTCGACGCGCAGACGATGCAGAATATGACCGCTGCCGTTTCGATGCCAGGGCGAATGCACGGACATGCTATGATGAATAATGGCGATTACGGGACAATTGTTCAAGGCGTTAGCGGTGGCGAGCCGATGTATATGGATTCATAGAGAGAAATTACCACGGCGGTTCCGGCGTTCAAAAATAAGCACAAGTCATTTATTTCCCCCCGTCCCTCACACCCATTTTTTTTTCTTTCCGGCGATAGCATTTGATCACCAGGTGGAATCTTTCTGAAACGAAATTTTATAGCCTCCCCGCACGGATCTTACCCTTCTAACCTGCTAGATACACGTGGCGGCATCGAGATTTTTGAGATTGCCTAATCAAATACTACAACCTAGATATGCTCATAGATGCTACTGCTCAGGGCGTCGGTTTCATGCTAGTATGTATCTATCTACGTGATGGCAATACATATCTTCGCCTCGTGCCGAATCGCGGGCGTGAAATGGGATGCTCCTAGTCGCTCTATCGGTGTTGTTGCAATGCTCGTTTTCCCAGTCATCTTGTATGCCCCTGCTCAAATTCCTAGTTATTTAAGAACTTTTAGCTTTGAAATGTTTATAGTATGCTGCTCGTAGAATAGGGACCCTTATGGTTATTTATCAAGTCAAATCGTAACTATCGGATATCGTTTGTTGGGGTTTGATGAATTGATCTGTGATATGCTTGTTGGATTGGGACTTAGCTGACAGTCTAGCAGATGTCAAACAACGGACTAACATTTCACACTTGAATTCTGGTCATGTCACAACAAAGAAAATTCAAATTGAGGATGGATGTATCTAATGCATTTTTCGGTACTCATTCCCACAATCTCCAAGTCTCTCGTACAACGCCAACGCCTTCTCTCCATCAGCACCTAGCGCCGCCGCATTAATAGCAGATATATCATCGTCGTCGAGAGTGAATCCGAACACGCGGAGATTGTCGGTCACATGGTCCGAAACACCGAGTCGGGTCCCAACGATGACGGCACCGACACTGGGTTGTTGGAGAACCCAGCGCGTGGCAACATTCGAGATGTTGACGCTGTGTTTGTCGGCAATGGCGGAGAGGGTGCGGAGGAGGGATTGGAAGTGCGGCCATGGGGACCAGGTCAGGATCATGTCGAAGTACTAGAGGTACTAATTAGCGAATGCAGCATGATTAAATGATTGGGGGAAGGGCAAAACACATACTTTTCGCTGAGAAGGGGTCAACTGATTCGATTCGAGATACACTTCGGGAGCTGGCTGGTTGAGCCATCTCGAGGATAGGAAGCCTCCGCACTACAGCAATTAGCATGTCAACAATGGGATATTAGTGGAAGTGTTTCGGGAAAGGGAGAGCCTTACGAATGAGCCGTATGTGAGCAACTTCAACCCGTACTTCTCACATACGTGCACCATCTTCTGCAACGGTCGCGCGTCTACGAGGGAGAACTACGCATTGGGCTTAGCGATTCACACATACAACATTTCGCTTCCTTCTACAGTATGATTACGAAATATTTACCTGCACCTGGTTCGACACGATGCTAACTTCCCCGGTTTTCGCAATCAGATACTCGCAACATTCTTCCGTGTGCTTGGAGTCGAAATTACAGAGCCCGATCGTGGTCACGAGTTCTGGGTGTAGCTTCGTGATTCGAATTAGTTCGACGAGGATGTCGAGGTACTGTTTAGATTCATACTGGACCGGGTGAGTCGGCAAGTCTACTGAGAATGAAATATTGAGATAGAGGGATACGTACGTCCTGCCAGTGGAATTGAAGCAGCTCAACCCGTCCCCCCAAACGTCGACATCGTTCACGCACCGCATCGAGCACAAATGCTGTAGTCACGGGCCTCGGAATCGGCGAGAAAACGCACTACACACCCCTCTTAGCCAATCACAATCACTTCCCAAAGCCCCCGGAGAGTAATTGGCGGAACCCAGGTACCTATACTCACCCACTTCGTCGCCGCGTACACAGTGCCCCTGACTTCCGGCTCCAGCGAATTCCTAAAATCTCCATATATCAACTCAGCATCGCCCTAATGTCTTAGTTAGAAACAAGCCTTGATGAAAGGGGTAGGTCGATCCGATCGATCGCGTACATAGTGATCTGCCATATCCGCTGCGGTCAACCCCCACCGAAGCGCCGCCAAAAGCGCCTCCTGCTGCGCCTTGCCGTCCGCGGACCCCCATGAGGGAGAGGAGAGCTGCCATAGGCCGTTGAATAATCTCGGGACTTTGAGGGGGCCGAGTTGGAACGTCTCTACCCTACTCCTATCGACTTCGACACTCACGCCCAGGTTCTGTGATTCCGTCGTATTGCTTGGACTTAGTTCCGCATGCGAGGGAAATAGAATCGCGACGACATCGCGAAGCTGCCGGCGTGCACGCAAAAATGGGAAGGATAGGGGCGAAGGGAGAGTGTTTTGGCAATAAATAGAGCAGTGATCAATGCTGGTAATGAGATTTTGGAGTGCGGTTAGTAAAGCTGGGGTTGGCTCCGGACGCGATTCTTTCAGCGCTTGGACGGCTTGAACGATGTCGCCGTCGAACTTTTGCAGAGTCTGAGCTAAAGCACCGGGTTCGGTCCACTAGAGCGAGAAGTAAGTCTTTGGTCTCTAATTGATGGCTTCAGGAGTTGAGTCGAGGTATACATTCCGCCGCCCGGTCGGACAGATATTGTGTTACGTGAACCTGAAAAGGGGGGTAAGTTTACCTACTTTGACTCCCGCTTGAGAAATGGCCTTTATGAAGTGTTCTAAGCTGTAGTTATCAGATTCGATGTGTCTTTACTTTTCACTGGAGTCATTTGCCTTACTATGGGAGCGATTCCTGGGCTAGCTTGCATGAGAAGATACACCTCGTATGAGCAAGGTATGCTAAGCATTCAGGGGTAACGATATCATCCCCGGAGAATAATCTCTCTGCAGACTCGAATATCGGCGGACTCTCATAGAATTTAGCGCGGATGTGCTCAACGAAGGGTCGTTGTGTGGTGGCCCCCTGCGAGACAAGGAGGCGGAGAGCTGATCTCAGAGTAGCGGGTGGTACTATGTCGTCGGTTAGAATAGAGCTTTAAAGGCTAGGGATGAGGATAAGATCGCGGTATGTTGACGGACGGTTTGATATTAGACAGTCGTCCATCATATTTCTTGCATTAGTGAGCAGATGCCTTAGTACTAGATTATCATTGGACTACCTACACGTGGCCAGCCATTGCGAGTATTCTTAGTTTCAATTCTTCCTACAGATTTTCTACAATACACAGCTGAAGATAAGTTTTAGACTAGATGGCTATTTGCTGTTTCATAGATGCCTAGGTGCGAATGCGTTCTAAATGGTGATGATGTTATCTACAGACCCGTCATAGAGTGGGACACGTTCGACCCTTGATCTTCCTAGGATAAATGGATCGGATCTACGCTTGTAAAAATATAAATAGTAAGCGGAGCGGAGATCGGGATACCCACCTAGGTATCTCTTTAAGATGCTATAATATTGATTATATTGATTAGCTTGATCCAACCCCCCACTCCTCGCCTCCGAGTAAAGTCGTCATAAGACACCTCCCGCCAATCAATAATATCAAATCCTCTTCCCTTTTCATAATTCATATCGAGGTTTCATGACTATAAAACTAGATATATCAGGTACATTTGATTGATTGTATATAGGTGACTTATTGGCATAGGGGCTACACGCTCTGTCTCTAACGCTTGCTTAGTAAGCGCTGCATGTCCAAGGTCATTAGGAAGCATGAAGATTTTTATTCTGAAAGCTATATAAACTATGAATCGAGTGAATATGGGACTAATACAATTTGGATTGGAAGGGTTGACAAAGGCAGAAGTTGGAGTTTATATCTCCCCCAACTGCGAAAGGCGAAAAGGGGTAATAGCCCCTTTTTGGGGTCAAAACTCTAGACTTTGTTTTTTACTAACTCACGCAGACAAAGTTAACTTTGTAGTTCCTATATGGGTGTATCTAAGTATTCCCTTTGATATTATCACCACTTTACCTAATGGGATTAGTTTCATCAACTGCCTAAATTTGGGGTAACAAAGGTAGTGCGTCCGGCTAAATGCAATGGCCCCCCTGTTCGGGGCATCATTATTGACCCCTACCGAAGTTAAGGGACCGCCTACCAAACGTCATCGTCCGATTTGACCTTCATTTAAAGGTGTTGAATCTATGCAGTTTTCATCTGTGTCACCCCTTCAGGTTTCACAACATAGGCAATCTACTCATTCGTCGCCATTATGCCTCTAATTCGCAACCCAATCTTGCCAGGGTTCAACGCCGACCCCTCCATACTCCGGGTTGGTAGCGATTACTACATCGCGACATCCACCTTTGAATGGTATCCGGGCGTACAGATACATCATTCCAAAGATTTGGCGAACTGGGAATTGGTCACGCGCCCCTTAAACCGCAAGTCCCAATTGGACATGCGTGGTGACCCCGATAGTTGCGGCGTCTGGGCTCCTTGTCTTACACACGATGGCGAAAAGTTTTGGCTGGTCTACACGGATGTGAAGCGCAAAGATGGGTCTTTCAAGGATACTCCTAATTACATCGTCAATGCTCCTTCAATAGAAGGGCCCTGGTCCGACCCTGTATATGCCAATTCTTCGGGGTTTGATCCTTCGCTATTTCATGACGACGATGGCAAGAAATGGTTCGTGAATATGTTACAGGACCATCGCCGTCGACCTCGATCCTTTGCAGGAATCGTCTTGCAAGAATTTGACCCTTCGGCGGGAAAGCTCGTTGGTCCGAAGAAGAATATCTTTATAGGAACGGACTTGGACCTTGTTGAAGGGCCACACCTCTATAAGAGGAATGGATGGTATTATCTACTAACAGCTGAAGGCGGCACTGCATACCATCATGCTTGCACATTGGCCCGCTCCCGCGACATCTGGGGCCCGTACGAAGTCCATCCTCAAAAACATATCCTCACCTCGAAAGATGCCCCACTTGCCGCCTTACAGAGAGCCGGTCATGGCGATATCGTAGAGACCCCAGAGGGGAAGACGTATCTGGTACACCTCACAGGTCGCCCGACGACCCAAGAGCGGCGCTGTGTATTGGGCCGCGAAACTGCGATCCAGGAGGCTTACTGGGAGAATGATTGGCTTTTCGTGAAGAACGGGCCAGTCCCTTCGCTCTATGTCGATGTTCCTGGAACGCGTGATGACAGCAAATATTGGGCGGAACAGAGATACACATTTGCAAATGGCTTGCACAAAGATTTCCAATGGCTGAGAACACCTGAGACAGAACGTATATTTACGACGCAAGATGGGAAACTCACCTTGTTCGGGCGAGAAGCCATTGGCTCGTGGTTTGAGCAGGCGCTGGTCGCGAGGAGACAGACTCACTTCTCCTATGATGCGGAGACAGTGATCGACTTCTCTCCGAGTGATGAGAGGCAGTTCGCCGGGCTTGCAGCATACTACTGCCGATATAATTTCTTCTATTTAACAGTGACGGCCCATTCGGATGGCCAAAGAGAGCTTCTCATTCTCTCCTCAGAGGAATCTTGGCCTGATGGAAATCTCACTAGGCCATTCGCGGAACCCGTACAGATACCAAACGAAGGAAAAGTCAAGCTCGCATTGACGATCCGCGGTCGCGAACTACAATTTTACTACGCCTTGAATGGCGAAGAATTGAAGATAATTGGACCAGTTTACGACGCTTCTATCCTATCCGATGAATGCGGCGGTCATCAGGCTCACGGAAGCTTCACGGGTGCGTTTGTGGGGATGGCTGCTTCTGATGTAAATGGGACCGCTTTGCCAGCGACCTTTGACTACTTCGTCTATAGGCCCGTTCAACATCATACCGACAGATATGATATATGAGCTATTATGGCTAGGCTCTAAGTGTTTCTAAGTATGTAAAGCAAGCTGAATACTCTCACAGCAATTTCAAGCCAGAAGAAGTTCTAGCTCGAAATCTCTCTCAAGTACCATCATAAATTAAAATACTATTATTCAAGGACTTAATGGGCAATCACTCACTCAGAGCCTCAAGTGTTATTCAGCATCCAAATACTAAGATACAGGCATAGTTAACATATCAAAAGGTGAGGCGTTGAAATTCAATGATTTCGCACGTTGTCAGTGTATTAAATGCTTTTATTATTTACCTAGATCGGCTCAAAGTCATTGTATCATAACAATGTCAGTGTTTATAAAAGGACCGTTGTATACGAGCAACCTAGACAATACCTAAAAAGCTGCCTCAGCCTTCAATCATAAAAACAAAGAGCGCCGTTTATCTACCTAAAGTGATATCATTATTGCTTATAAAAGCTTGATATGTTTATTGGATGTTTCTTCGATGCATTCACTCGTTAGACTCGTGCGTTTTGGACCTCTCTGCTTTGCGATTAATAGTTGAAACATACGCAGTTGGATACTACATATAGAGTTGAGTCAATAAGAGTGGATAGCTCGCTATTCGTAATAGTACGTTATCTATAGGTACACCCTAAGATAAAAGGCGTAGACTTTGAGCTACCTAGTACCTAATATACCGGACTACTATAGGATTCTTAAAGAAGAAAAACACTAGCAGGTAAACGAACTGCGTGACGCAGATAAATAAAAAAACTTCTAATGAATCCAGAAAGTAATCTGAATTAAGGTGTATAAGATACCGAATTCTGTACCAAGAACCACTCGGGGATCGATAAAACAACGCATAGAGGACGATTAAAACATGAATAACAATGAAATTTATCAGGAAGATGGTGAGAACTTCACGTATGAATGCAAGTTCCCAAAACAAGTCCCGGAAGGCTGCTATTGTGATCTGTGGGTAAACGTGTTCGAAAAAAGACATTGTGTAGGTATATGTAAGAGGTATGTGTGTTCCCTTTGATTAGGTAAGTAGATAGGTGTGCGATTAAAATTACGCCACCTTTGGAGGGAGGCGTGGATATATATAGTTGTAGTCCGGCGTGAACTGTTCTGATTGTTTACCTACAACAACGTTGAGCGAAGAATCTTTACCCTAATTGTTGAGTAACAATATGTGACTCATGCTGAGTTACCAGATTGTTACATGCTTGTATTATTTTTTCCTACGTTACCCTCCTCTCGCTGTCTGGTCATGTTGGTTAGATCAGTGTATTGGGCGAGCGCGCTACATCTAGATAGTAGTCGCAAAGTCCTTGATATACTAAGCCTTTAAGGTGATATCAAAGTATGTTATTCTAATCATACTAGGTACATCTGTCTTGAATGACGAATTGAAAACATCCCGGAGGTCAACCAGAATGCTTAGTCATCATGGGAATAGGGGTAATAGGGGGTATTGGATACGTGTGACTTGGTGTCGTCTATGCGTCTCCCAGTGGCTCGTACTTTGCAAATACCTGGATACTTTCCGTGCCCTGATCAGAATGTATAGGTAAGTCCGAGAGTCAGACAAAGCTTCATCTTGTACCTACGATACTTGATACTATGCTTCAGTTAATCAAACGTGCAGGATTAGTCAAAGGTATACATCAGAAATGAGAAGAAATCTATAATTTCAGCGTATAGAAAAATTTATGCATGGAACCATTTGGACACATAGGGGTACTTCGTTGCTCGTTTGTCAATCAGGTACAGCAGTGCTAGGTACATATGTAGACACCTGGGACCTGGGTATAGTACCTAGTATCTATTCGTTTGGATCTATCTATATATGGGCAGTTACGTACATCCAGCGATAAGGTAAACTCGATTGAGGAAGTTACGTCCCCCTACTACTTGCTCATATAGTACCCAGAAGAAAAAATTTAATACATGTGACTTAATTTTCTACACCACAACATTTTCCACCCACTCATTTTCCACCCAATTCCCAGTCTTCCCAATCTTCCCAATTTCCCAAAATCAACACACACTCGACACCCTTGGTAGCCGAGCTTAAATCAAACTATGGATTCCCATCGGGTTATGGATAAGACCAGCTGGGGTCTGATTCGCGAGCTTCGCAAGTCAATAGCAAAAGGCCGTAGTGATCTCGTCTTTGCTTGTGGTGGATCTGTGCCCATTGGTTCTTCCCAGGCGACGGGTGACCATGAGGTGCCGTCCTGCAATCCCGTGGCCCTCAGATGGGATTCATCCAATCCGTCAGCCCTTAGTTCCCACTGCAAGCTTGCCTTGCCGATGGAGCCATTAACCTCCGACAACCTAACTAATCTGATAGCTGATATGACTGCCGCGGCCAAGAATCTCGACGGAGAAAATCAGTCTAGTGAGACATACAAGAAGGTCTTGCAGTTTGATGCCTCACAGTTCTCCGTTAACTTTTCCCCTTACACGTGTGGAATTATCGACGCCTTGGCACAATTTCTACTTCCTGAATTTACGGAAGACGATGACGAATGTACAGCCGTCAAAGCTGAGCTATGCAAGCTCAATGTAAGTATTCATTGACGTAAAACATTCTTGCTTGACATAGTAACTGACGAAAGGACAGGTATGTGCTAGCCCATCTGGTACTATCCAAGGTTACTTAGACACTTCTCGATCAGAATCATTCGGATCTCTGGTAGTCTGTCTACCCATCGCCTACGAAGGCGGAAAACTTGAAGTCTAACGCAACGGCAGAACTACAACATTCGACTGGGCTAGTCAGGAAAGCTCTCAGTCAGCTGTAAAATGGGCAGCTTTTTATAAAGATTGCAAGCTTAAAATGCATGAGGTGCGATCCGGTCATTGCATTACTTTAATATATAACCTCTATGACGTACGTGGAAATGGTCATCTTACTGGTAATTGTAACGTCCTGGATATCACCCAGACGCCTCTATACAAACAATTGTGCCCACTACTTGGCCAGAAATCATTTTTGCCAAAAGGTAAGTAATACCTAGAAAAACCAACCGATCATGAGGGTTTCAACTAAATTTATATACACAGGCGGATATCTAGGCTTCTATACACGCCATCACTATCCGCACACAAGTATTGGTACCAGCTTTCGTCCACCTGAAAATCTAAAAGGTATCGACATGGCACTATGGGAATGTTTCCGGGCTCTGGGATGCCGCGTGTGCCTACGCCCCGTCGCCGAGTTCGAACATGGTATTTATGATACTCAAGAGGAAGATGGTTCCATGCCCGTAAAGTTTATTGGCGGTTCGTTCAAAGCTTTTGTTGATCGTAATAAGTACGGAACGGTCGGTGTTATGTACTTATTTGATCGATGGTGGCGGCCAACATTCGGTGAGAATCTTACGCACTCAAACGTCGATTGGATGAATCATCCAGGACACGAGGAATTTCAGATGGCCTTTACGTACCGAGTAAGTATAAACTTCCTTCTTCCATCAAAAAAAAAAGACTAACTTATCGTTTATAAGAATACCACCGAAGCGGTGTATTCCTTCTGCGCCATCATTGTCAAGGTGCCATCTTACAAAAAAAGAGTCGGATCAAATACCTCTACGTCATCCACCGATTCAGACTCTGATTACGATCATTGTTACGAGGATGATTACGATGGTGGTTTCGATGACGATTACGATGATGGTTACGATGATAGGGTTAATTTACCTTGGTGGTAGTAGCTATTCGGATTACCATGAAGGGCAGAGCCGAGGTTTCGCCTGACAAATGATACGACAAAGTCCGATCAGGAGTGAAGCCACCTCAAAACTCATCATTTTCCTCCAATTTCCCTTTAAGAAGGGTTTACTAGTGGGTTATTCAGGGCTGGTGCTACAGGGAAATATGGTGTTTTTCGGCTTTCTCTCTGGGAAAGAGATGATCGATGAGGATCATGGGACCCCTGAACAGGTATCACAAGCACAGTTGTAATGCAGACTTCTCCTGTTAATCTGGTTTCTATTGAAAAGTGTGTGAAATGTCGGCGTTCCTTATGATAGCCATGAGGTACCCGTTCGTCAATGTCTACGTAACGAAAAACGTCACCAGCATCCAAGTGTTCAATGTAATAGGAAGTTAGTATCTCCACCATCATCCCGCTTCATCACTCCACCGCTTCCTTTTGCCCTCGGGATGGAGGCCCGTCGCAATCTGTAATTACTTACTAGACGGCCTAAACCCGGTGAAGAATGATGGGAACTAGTGGACCTTGAATCGTGATAGGATATCCCAATATTCATACGCACAATCATGTGAAGTGTTACCAGATCAAGAACTTGACTCAACTTTATGGGGAGTCTTAATTAAGTTATGAATCTTGATCGCGATAGGAATGGAATGATCTTTTTACTTGTGGTTCGACAAATCAACTAAATATAGTTCAATTACACTCTTAAATGTGAACAACGAAATGGATTCTATTCTATACGCTATACAGACTAAGTAGCATAAAATTCAGCTCCTTCCGTTGCCGTATATTCCTTCCCCAGTGCAGATCGCGTATAACTTAGGCATCTCACCTGAATGGCTGCTGGGCCGCTCAACTAAACTTCAAAATATTCCTCGAAGGATTCACAACCAATCTATTCAATACCGCTCGCGAAATGAAGCTGAATTTGATTTTGCTGATCAGCGGGAACTAAACTTCATTTGAAAATATGTTGATGTTGTCATTAGTATAAAAAGAGTTATAGAATTCTCTTGCGAAAGCTACCCCTTAACTCACAACGAACAAGCAACTCCTGTTTCATACCCAATCAATCGTCGCAAATTACTCTAAATCAATAAGTTGCAATTCGCAATCCAAATCACAACATGCAAGTCTCAATTCTCAGCATCTTCACCGTCGTAGCTTTCGCTATGAACGTAGCTGCCGGCCCCGTGCCTGAGGAGCTTCTCCCAAGAGCATGCGTAAGTGTCACTATTTCTTCGACAACCCCGAAACGTATTATTGAATGGGAGAAATATTAATATTCCTTGTAGTCTGGCGTCGGAACTTGCGGTTTGAACATCTGCAAGGTGAGCGGCTGCACCTGCACCAACGCTGGTTGCCTCAAGGAGTCGAGCCGAATCTGCACTTGTGCTTAGATTCTGGAGTAGCAAGGGATATTAGAAAATGACGGGTTAGCTGCCACATAACATCAGCTCTGTGGTTTCTCTCCTATTTTGTATATATGTGGTCGAGATATTATTGTGCTTCAGGGGCAACGGAAGTGAAGGGAAACGAAATGATACCTAGATAGTATCTCGCAGGTAACCGACAAGCAATCTAAGTAGTGATCTGTCAGACAGACAGTCACCTGCTCCAACATATATAACAAGGGCCAATTATGTTGGTGATGGTGAAATAATCGCTGCCATGTTAGAATCATACCTATTGAGATAGTGCCGGACATACCAACAAGGACACCCAGTAGATGATAAGAATGCACATCTAGCTGGCTATAGGGTTTGATCTCTGTTACGAGGATATAAAAGTGACAACATTATTGCTCAAGGAGACCTAAAATATCCATTATCAGATCCATAACACGGTAAACCTCGACTTTTACTTACAAAGATTACCCCACGGTGTTGAAGTAACGCGACTACTGTTCCCATCTCCCTTACATGCGTAACGTTGGTTGACCGTTGAACATGCAAATGAAGGAGTTCCTCTGTTGGTTGTAGGCGCCGTGTCCCCCTTTATTTATCCTCCAACCTCCTTCACCCCAAACACTATGTTTCTTTTATTCAATTATCAACATACCTTCATCGGACGCCATGGACTTTCTTGATATCTCGTTCAAGACTGCGGCATATGCTGCCTGCATCATTACTACCTGGGTAAGAAGGCTGGACTGAGGCCAAAGTCGAACTATCTTAGCTGATTTTCTCCCAAAGTGGCTTCTTCTTGGAAGTATCCGCCTGTTATTTCATCCTCTGCGCAACTATCCAGGGCCGCTACTTGCCAGGTTTACAGATGCTTACGGTGGCTTTTTCGCCATCAAGAAGAGCCTTCACCTTGTGACGTACCACAACTTTCAGAAATATGGTGAGACGGTCCAGTCAAACGTACTCATCATAATCCATTGCTGACCATGTAACGATCCATACCAGGTCCTGTTTTCCGGCAGGGGCCAAACCGGCTCGTGTTCAACACCGTGACAGCATTACATGGTAAGAAGTCTCTAACAGAACCTGTTGCCTTCTATGGATACTGAGTACTCTAGATATTTACCTCAACCCAAGAGTGACAAAGGGGAGCTCATATAGGCGTTCTCAGATGAGGGCGAAGTATCCTAGCATTATCAATGCTATTGATAAGGACCAGCACCGGCGGAAGCGGAAGTTTATTGGCCAGGCTCTTACAGAACGCTCAATGCGCACTTTCGAGCCGACTATGGAATCTCAGATCGATGTATTCTTGGAACTGATCCTCGCGGCCGCTCACGATGGCACAGTTGTGAACATGACGGAGCGATGTCAACGGCTTGGGGTAGATGTCATAGGTCTGCTTGCCTTCGGCCACCACTTTGACACACAGACTAAGGAGGGTTTCCGGTTCGTACCCGCAGTTATTGATGCTATGAGCTGGCGCATTAACACCTACATGCAATTTCCACCCTTCTCATACTTCGAGCGCCCGCTCGCGCTGCTCGGCGCCAGGCAGTTCATCAAGTTCGGTAATGCGGTGGGGGCCATGATACAAACGCGCATGGCTCAGGATACAAATGCTCACCACGATCTTTACTCAATGGTAGCGGACAATATCGGCAAGGGCCCACAGGGCCTCTACTATGGCGAGTTGTGGCCTGAAGCTATCTTGTTCATTATGGCAGGCGGTGCTACGACTGCAACTACGATGTCTGCCCTGTTCTTCTACCTCTCCCGAAATCCTCAGTGTTACGCTACCTTGGCAGCTGAAATCCGTTCTACTTTCAGATCAGCTAGCGAGATCCGTTCAGGCCCACAACTTAATAGCTGCACGTACCTCCGAGCGTGTATCGACGAGACGCTTCGTATGTCGCCTCCTTCGCTAACGTCCTTGTGGCGTGAGCAGGACGCCGGAGACGACAGCGGCCAACCTTTTATAGTAGACGGGCACATCATCCCACGTGGCACCCAGGTGGGTGTCAGTCTGTACTCGATAATGCACAACGAGGAATATTTTCCAGACTCGTTTACCTTTAAGCCGGAGCGCTGGCTGGACCCTCCCGAAGGCAATCCCGTAGAAACCGAAAAGGAGCAGGAGGCTCGGGCGACCATGCGCAAAGCCTTTACTCCGTTTCTCATCGGTGACCGTGCCTGTGCTGGTAGGGCTATGGCCTACATGGAGGCAAGCCTGACACTAGCACGTAGCCTGTGGTTCTTTGATTTTGAAGCGGCCCCGGGAAAGGCCGGAGGACTTGGTGGCGGTACGGCGGGACGAACGGATGGGAGGGGAAGGCCGGGCGAGTTTCAGTTGTATGATATATTCGTGGCGGAGCATCAGGGACCGAATTTGATATTTCGGACACGCAGTGATGTCTGGAAGGAGCTTGAGCATAAAGAGTAGGTACCTAAGCTACCCGCCAAAATACTTGGTGTGACAGTTTGCGGAATTTAGTTTTTATTTTTGTAAATTTAACTATATGTTAAATTTGAAATTATTACCGATTTATTCTTAAAGATAATCACTGCCAAGTTTTAATGCGAAGGGCGCGGCGGTATGTACGGATTGCAGGCCAATGGAATGAAACCGTAAGTACTGAAATGTGAATCCAATGCTGCTTCGATCGTCTGCAATATTTATCTAATCGCTTATGCTAGACGAACCGCTATTTGTCGAGGTGCTGTATTCACAAGATTTTTAAACGATAAAGATACACAATAAGAATAACATCAACTATCTCAAGAGCTAGCTTTGGGTTGAAAGCTTGGACGACTTTCATACCAGGCAAACACCTTGAAAAAGACAAGGCAATGGTGTGAGGAGCAAGCCGAATGCAGCGAATGGCTTCATTTGTCCCAATTCTTGATGACCACTAATCTTAAATGTAGGGAACAAATGTATCCAAGAGTAAGCCCGTTCAAGCTCATTGGAATATATTTTTCCAAGAAGAGCGTGGCGGATCTATGCACCATTACATAGACATCGGGCGTCTCGTTTTCGGATCTAGGATGGCTCACGAACTATGAGGGAGGGAGCTACAAGAAACTAAAGTACGTTGTCGAGTATATCCCCCCTTGGAGCAACTGCGGAATTCGCCGTATACATCGACGGGCGCAGGCAGGGGATCAAAGACTCGATTGTGCACATTCAATATGACAGTTGAACGACGGTTGTGGCGTGCGAGGGAAACCATGGAATTTTTGTCTCTAATGCAACGTCATATCCTCGTTTGCTTACTTCGATAATATGCCTGAATTGGAGTGACGCTTCCAACATCCGAGGCTGCTATAGATCCAACTACTGGCAGCTCTCTTCAGGCCTACTTGAGGCCATCGTCGTTGCCCACACGGTGTAGTGGTTAAACACCTGGCAGTGCATTAGTGTACGACTACGCAAATGTAAGTAGGTTCAAATCCTGCTGTGGTAACCAAGGTTCGATCTCAGGTTTTTCATTTCGTTCGAAGGCTTATTGGGCGTTGGAAAGGGTGGTTTTGAAACGTTAGAAGAAAGTGGGCTTGAAGAAAGGGTCTTTCCCTATATAAGATCGGCTAGCCGAGGTCGCTAACGTACCCGGTTAGAGTAATGCGTGGAGAGTAAAAGTGGTGGAAAAATTTCATTATGTCAAGCGAAACTCTAGCTCTGTTCTTACCTAGGAGTACTCTAGACGTCTACGTGTGCCATCGTTGCGACTTATCGTGTATACTACTTAGAATAGTATCACGTCCTACGGACGTAAATACAATCATCATCATCATCATCATCATTGAGGCCATCGTCGTTCTTTGTAGGCCGGAACCTGATCCATCTAGCCCCCGTAGCCAGATCCAGTAGCACCTCCAGTTACTAGCTCCTATGAAGAGAACTTCTGGCATAGTTAGAATGTGGCACCGTAATCCTTCAACATTCGAGCCAAATCATCTGGCAAGTCTGGTATGGACAATAACCCTTTACCATACTCATCTCGGACTTTAGCATCAGCGCCTGCAGCCAGTAGCAATTGCGTCATGCCCACTGATTTCATTGATACAGCCCTTGCCAACGGCGTCCGCTTATCAGTGCCGCTTATGTAATTGACCGAAGCACCTTTCTCGATCAATAAACTGACAGCAGTCTCTCTCTTCGCATCTATGGCTCCATCTAATGGTCTTTCCATCAAACTTTGACCCTGAGCATTAGCGCCTCTACTTAGTAGTAACTTGATCATAGATTCATCGCCATGATTTGCTGCTAGATATAACGGAGATATTCCTTGCCCAACGTCGCTTTCGATATTAGCGCCATGGTCAAGCAATATCCTGACAATTGCTTCCTTGCCTAAGTCAATAGCTTCGTATAACGGAGATCTTCCCCAGCCGTCGCCTTCGACGTTAGCGCCATGGTCAAGCAATATACTGATAATTGCTTCCTTGCCTAAGTAAATAGCATGGAACAAGGGAGACATTCCGTGCCCCTCGCCGCCTTCGACATTAGCGCCATAGTCAAGCAAAATACTGATAATTGCTTCCTTGCCTGAGTAAATAGCTGCATATAACGGAGACATTTCTTGCCCGTCGTCGCCTTCGACATTAGCGCCATAGTCAAGGAGCATCTTGACAATGGCTTCCTTGCCAAAGCCAATAGCTTCGTATAACGGAATTACTCCTTGCCCGTCGCCTTCGACATTAGCGCCATAGTCAAGCAATAGTCGGGCCATAGCTTCCTGACTATTAGCAATTATATAAAACCATCCTATTTCGGGAAAACTTTTGATCTCGGCAAGAATGTCGGGGTTGTTGTCAAGTATATGTGTAGTACGGGTTACGTCGTTATAATCTATTGTGTGATGGAGTAGACGTATTGAAAAAGCTGTCGTCAGATTGATATCCGTCATGGAGCTCTTATTGAGTAATACCTGAATGACTGTACTGGCGCCGCGTTGTAGTGCAATTGAGAGCAGTTCATTCATGTTAAATTCGGCGCCGCTTTCAATTAATATTTGAACAACATTTTCCCGACAATTTTCGACTGCGGTTTTCAAAGCATTTATGCGACAGGGAGGTTGATCACCAGATACAACCTCGATGTCAGCACCTGCATTAAGTAAGAGCATTGATATGGCTTGATTGCCCATTCTTGCTGCTAAAGACAACGGGGTTTGGCCGCAATAAATTGCATTAATGTGGGCGCCATTTTCAATTAAAACTTGAACAATAGCCTCGGCTCCGTTTTCTACCGCAAATAGAAGAGAGGGTGGTGATTCTAGGTTAGGGTTGGCACCATGTTTGAGTAAAGTTTGAACGGTGGCTTTACTTCCTCGACCTATTGCTGAATGAGGGTATCTATGTGGAACCCGTTTTCTAAACTCAAGATCGAGATCAATCTTCTGGGTGGAAAGATAAATATCCAGGATTGCGGGTTCATTTTCTGATATTAGAGTAGAGACGATATCAGATTTAAATTGGAATCCTCGACCGAACCTAGAGGTCACATGTTCTCTGAAGTCGATAAAATCATTGTGGGTCTTGTGAAGGATTGAGCTCTGGGATGATTTTTGCACATGTATTTGTAATAGTGCCTGGAGGGCTTCGTTGCTTTTACTTGCGAGGGCGGCGAATATCGGTGCACCATACCGTGTGGTTCCCTTTTCCAAATCAAAACACCCCTGATGAAAATTTGGGATTCGGATGAGATCCGGCAAGTTATGCTCAGCTAATATGTATAGAAGACTTGGTGTCTGGGTATATCGCCGTACCTGGCGTGTCTCGAATAAGTCATTGTATAATCGCCAAGCGTCTAGTGAAGAGGAATGACAGCGGATGTGTGAGGACGTATGCGGACTCATCGACGAAATTGGTGTGATGGATTCTTCTAGGAATATTCTCTGACTAAGTCCATCAGATTCGGCTCTGTCGGAGTGATATAGCACATTTTGAATAGCATACTCGAGAAATGGCAATGCTTGACCTACACCCTGTCGTAAATTTGCGGCGTCTAGGCTGTTTGCTTTGGGGAGCGGATCAGGCAAAAAAAAGTCGTTTACAATTTTGTTGCTCATATACGCGAGGCAGCATTCTTTAAGCTTATCATGGCTTTTTCCTCGAAGATTAAACTCAAGTTCAGGCCATATTTTCTGAAGCCCATTTTCTTTAAGGAGGAAATCTCGAACTGATTCGTGGATGAATTGAATCGTGGGAATATCGGCCTTCGTCAATTCCGCGAGCCCTTTCGAATTGTAGATGATATTTCTCTGGATATCGTCGGCTGAAAGATCTCCCTCCAGACCGCAGAGGGTCAAGCATTCTGGTTCAACTCCAGACATAATCGCAAGGTAAAGTTCCTTAGGAGTTAGAGGGCGCTTCGAGAAAAGCACCCATTGGATGCAAAGAAGGAGCCCGTGTGTGTTGTCATGATCGCGGGTTAATATGTTGTGGATCAAGTCATGAAGATCACTAGGAATATCCTCGAGCCTCCGAGAAAGGCTGTGTATGCGCCCTCGATCGTATTCCTTGTTCAAGATATCCACCACTAAGACGACCCACATGAAAACTCCAGACGCCTTCTCTCGGACGTTAGAACGGATCTGTTCGGCACGGGAGCCATACCCTATACGCAATTCGGCGTCTAGATAATTGCCAATATCTTGTTGATGTTCTCCTCTCCTTTCGACAATGAGATGATGTCCCTTTTCGATCGTAATGTGTGGATAATGCCTGCTCGCAAGACATACATGCAATTTAGCTCCAGTTAAGGCTGCTTGTTTGCTGACACCCTGTAAAAACTTTAACATGCTTCGGATTAGATGTTCCTCGCATTCATCTAATGCATCAATAAGGCAATAGACCGAGCATTTTCCCATCAAACACATTGCTTCTTCCAGCATCGATTCTAAAGATCCGATGTCCCATTGGTGTCCTGGCTTAACCTGGTCTAGTATACACTGAAGGTGGGTTCGTTTTTCGAGTAGTTGTGATAGGAGCGATCGGTAGAGGCCGATTGTAGACTTCTCTAATTCTTCTCCCCTAGCATTGAAGAAGAAGGATAGGACGACGTTCCCTGAATTTCTGAACGTCCGGTGTACGTGGGAGAACGTGAATTTCATCAGAGTTGACTTTCCTGCGCCGGGCTTACCCTTCACCCACAAGAAACCTCCGTGATCATCAAACTTATTGATGTCGAGCCATTCGATGAATTGTGTGGTTTTTAGAAACCATTTGCAAGTCTTTCCGTGAGCCTTCTTAATATTCGTTTGGCGTGAATCGATTTGTGCGAATTTGAGAGATTGTATCAAGACGCGGCGATGTTCTTCCTTGTTGGTCGTTGTGCTGGAGTCGGTTGCGGTTGGGGTCTGCGGGAAGATGAGAATATTGTTGTCGTGGAAGTGTGGCACTGGACCCGGAGATTAGTCTATAATCGGGATTTTTAAAGGCATAGTACTATACATACTATGGAAGTCTCGCCTATTGCTGAAGATCCCATCGACATTCTGCACACCCTTTCCGGAATGTTGATAAATGCCTTGGCCTCCATGTCGTAGGTCGTCTCGTTCGGAGGAGACAGAACCTGCGCGTTCACCGCCCCGCTCATAATAATCATTTGGTTTAGGTCTCTTGCTTGAATGTCTCATTCTATTCAATCAATATCGAATATGATTATGGTTTCCAGTAGAAAAGGGTACCCAATATTCAGTATATTCATTAAGGTTGTCAAGGCTTTGTGGTAGTAAAAAGGGAAATCGAGTGCGCGTATGCCGAACGACCGTTAGCTTAGCAAGGCGCGGCTAGGGTGCTGGCACGCACATCTTCACGCAGTCAGATTCCCCGAGAGGTGGTCAGCCATCAAAACCGTTTCATTGGCCGCAATGCTTCAGTGCTTAGTAGGCAGGCGAACTGTAAGGCAGACTGGAAGATCCTACCTCCCGCAAAACTTCAGTAAACGTAGGTATGTTCCAAGACTCAAGCCTTACAGAGCCCTTCACATTCTTACAATCATCATCAAACCTTTTGGTACAAATCCCTACCCTACAATTGCCAGTGTAAATGGCTGCATTGCGACCGGAAGATTATTCAATCATATGGATTGCACCATTGGCGATCGAGGCACAAGCTGCCTTGCACATGCTAGATAGGAGACACAACGGCAGGTTTTCGATGGGCCGTGGCGACGATTATGTTTTTCAACCCGGAGAAATGTGCGGACATAATATCGTCATCGCAACCCTTCCACTGGGGCAGGAATACGGAACTGGGTCAGCCGCAGCGCTTGCCAGTCAAGCAAAGAGATTTTTCCCCAACTTTTGGTTCGGCCTTCTAGTGGGTGTAGTGAGTAGAACTTCAAGATTACCTCACATTATTCTCTATACAATGTCTACACCGCGGTTTGGAAACATTTATTTACCTAGATATGTTCTAGGCTGCTGGCCTCCCTAACCTCAAGCGAAATCCGCCACGAGATATACGACTGGGCGACGTCTTGGTCAGCATCCCTGATGTAAACCGCTCGGGAACCGTGGCCTATGATCTAGGCAGAGAAATAGAACAAGGTGAAATTGAGCTACTTCGCCAAGGCCACGTCCTCACTGAGACAGAGCCCGTGGTGAGATCCGCAATCGGAAGTATCAAATTGAATTCACCAAATGATTCCGAGTTATTTCTCCGGTATTACGAGGCTATGAAGGACAAACGGCATTCGACCGGAACTTTCGCGGACCCGGGACAAGAGCATGATAGACTCTATCGAGATGATGACGGAGCTGAGGTCCTTGTGGAGAGGCCCCTACGCCCCGATTCCCAACGCACCCGTGTGTGGTATGGTCCCGTAGGGTCAGGCGACAAGCTTATGAAGGACGCCACAAGACGGGACGCGCTGAGGGATAAATACGACATCATTGGCCTAGAGATGGAAGCGGCGGGGACCATGAATCGAATTCCCGTTGGCGTGATTAGGGCTGCCTGCGACTACGGCGACAAGCACAAGAACAAGGAATGGCAGCCGTACGCTGCAGCTATGGCGGCAGCTTACGCTAAAGCCATCTTGTTCCAGATTGCCCCCCGCCCCCAGCCTGATCAGCGAGGTGACCGGCGTAAGATACCACCCCACAAATACCTATAATCAGCATAAGACCTAGATGGTTAACTTTGTGAATAGAACGAAGCACAAAATGCGCAAGGGACTCGACAGACTCGGATTCAGACTCCGGGGATGATGGGAGGAACAGGCGGTCTAGCTTCTATGGCGCTGGCCGGGCTAGGTCTAGTAGAGACAATATCGTATTCAGAGGCAAAGGTAACCAGAATGTAGGCTCTGGGAGTATCTCGATTGGTGGGAATCAGACCATTCATTAAAAGCAAAGGTCACATGTAAGAGCGGCGCATTTATGAGCTCGTCATTTCATATAACTTACCGCGCATGCGTCGAGTGTTACTGGATAAGAGGAGCATATCATAGACGGTGGCTTGAACTCCGGAGTTATTTTGAAATCTACTGTCCCCTCACCGAACTATGGTTTAAATTGTTGGCTGCAGGCAGTAAAATTAACCCCTGATATTATCATGCATCATGCAAATAAGGAATATTAGTAATCATTCAGGTATGCGTATAAAGGGGTACATCTCAGTAGCGAGGCATCTCGCTCTAAGCTCGCTCTCAGATGAATTGGGAACCTAAACAACCTTAATTTACCCCTTTTCTAATCCGATCAAAAAATATTTATAAGCACACATGCGTTACTACCTCTAACAAAAAGCTTAGGCTCCGAAATGACCTGATTTGCCAATTTGAATTACTTAATTGGAAGCGGTCGAAGTTTGAAGTAGCTTGGTGATACGTCATGAGGGCATCGTGCGCGTTGGTGCATTGCCGTATCGGCGCTACGGGACTCCGAGTCTCCAGACCTTGTATACAAGTACACAAGGGATACAAATGAGATACAAAAAAGCAAACGACGCACTCTTTTCAGTATGGACTTATTTCACTATTCACTCTATATCAAATAATTTCACCTCAAAATGTCTGTCACAGTTGGAATTGCCGGAATCACCGGAAAGTTCGCTCGCGAACTGACCTCAATCCTCCTAAAGAGTCCCAATGTCACTGTTAAGGGGTACTGCCGCGACCCTTCCAAAGTTCCGCAATCACTCGCTTCTAAGGTATCGCTTGTGAAGGGCGATGCCTACGACGAGCCTGCCATCCGATCCTTTGTAGCCGGCTGCGATGTTGTAGTCTGCTGCTATCTCGGCGACCCGAAGTTGATGTTTGAGGGGCAGAAGCTCCTCGTCGACGCCTGTGCCGCCGAAGGCGTTCCGCGCTATGTCGCCTCGGATTGGTCCGTGGACTACACAAAGCTAAAGTTAGGGGACTTGTTTCCCAAAGACCCTATGATTAAGGTCAAGGCATACCTGGATGCGCAGGACAAAGTAAAGGGCGTACATGTTCTAGTTGGCATGTTCACCGAGGGGTTCTTCGGTCCTCATTTCGGCAATTACGATGCCGCCACCACGACATTCAAATATTGGGGCACGGGAGATGAGGTTTGGGAAGGAACAACTTACCGGAATGCGGCGGAGTACACAGCTGCCATCTGCTTAGACAAGGACGCCGTAGGTGTCATCAGACGTAAGTAGCCTTTGGATATCTATGCCTTGATAGTGAACAGAAGCTTACAGAGAACCTACAGTTGTTGGCGGACGTTCCACATTCAATGAGATTGTCGCTTCATTCGAACGAGTCTACGGTGTGAAGCCTAAGGTCGAGCGTCAAGGTTCCCAGGACGATTTATTCAAGCATATGAACGAACAGCGAGCTAAAGATCCGAAAAACATCTTCTCGTACCTGTTCCTGTGAGTGAAGAGCTCTTCCACATGCATACCAAGTCTTCAGCTCACAGTATTATAGCTTCTTCCACTATTATATGATCAAGGATTTATGTGACTGTGGCCCACAGCTTGACAATGATAAATATCCCCAGGTGAAACCTGTAACCTGGGAAGACTACCTCAGAAGTGTGCCCCTGGAGCAGCTACCTGGTGCGATGAGAGAAGTTGGTCAAAATGTTTGAGACAACAGGAATATTGAGCCACAGATCTGGTATTATATGTACATCTAGGTACTGGCAGGCCACGTTAGCTATGTGGTGTTCTACATATCACCTACAACTTTATATATCATCGAAATCATTATGACCAATATCTCCCAGTCGAATCCAATATCCTAGAGTCATCAACATAACCGTAAATCGAGGCCCCTTAAGCAGATACTTCCTAGCTATCAAGATACCTAGGTCTTAGGTAATAATACCTATCCTTTATCAATCAACCAACCAATCAACACCACCCACCTACGCCTCCCTCTCCCACCTCCCCAAAAACCGCGCCTTAACCCCCGTCATAATCGCGATATACGTAAAACTCCGCATCTCCCTCAAATCCGGCACCTCCACAACCTCGACCTCAAACTCCCTCAACACCCTCCCAACCACCTTCCCGAGCAACATCTCCGCCAGATTCTTCCCCGGACACGTGTGCGCGCCGCCTCCCCACGCAAGGCTAAGACGGTCGAGATTGCGCCATGCCTCGGGGCTCTCGAGCCAGCGCTCGGGTCTGTAGGTTCCGGCATCCGCGCCGAAGATCGCGGTGTTCGTGTGCAGCGCGGGGACATTGACGCCGACGGTTGTGCCGGGCGGGAAGACGTACCCATGCAAAGTAAGTGGTGGGCCGGAGGGTACTTTGCGCCACAGCGCGAGGGAGGTCACGGGGTATAGACGTAGGGCTTCTTTCACGGCTGCTTGCGTGTATCTACACTTTTCGTAATCCAGCTCGCCGTTATCAGTGTGTTCGGCGAGCTCGGCTTGGATCTTGGATTTTATGGTGGGAGAGGAGCAGATTGATACGAGTGTGGAGGTGGCGATGGAGGTTGTGGTCTCGTGGCCCGCGACGAAGTTGAAGGAGGCCATGGCGGAGGCGTAGTGGATTTTCCAGTTCGGCTTTTTGGTTGTGGCGGCGAGGAGTTCGGAGAGCATGTCTGGGGCGGCTTCTGCGTCGTCTGAGTAGGGTTTCTTCTCGGATGAGACGAAAGCTGCGGTGCGGTCTTTGATGATTTCTATTGTTCGCTATTGTGTGGGTTAGAATGTGTTACTCTCAAGGAAACAGGGGGGTACATACTGGCTCGAAGGGAACATAACCGGTCGGAAACGTGATTTCCACGCCGAATATCTTCGCGATCCTGTTACGTAGCGCAGGCCACTTTTGAGCAACGATGAGCCATGGTTGCAAGGAACCAAAAGCAGTCACCTGCCGCCATTGCTTGATACTCTTGGCGAGGAAACCATGGTCGCTCTTATCCTCGATAAAACCAGGAGACCAGTTCAAAGTGATAGCGCCAAGACATTCTACGACGGCGAAGTGTACCCAATCGACAAGATCCAAAACTTCTCCTTCCTGCGTCTTCAGCTTGGCGATGAAACGGTCCATAACCTCGTCTAGACGGTCGCTGTACTTCTTGAGAGACGATGCGGAGTACGTCATGCCGATATTCTTCCTATGGCTCTTATAACGCTGCATATTGAGCTCGCCGTTGAAGGCAAAGGCATCTTCTTGGTGTCGACGAAATAGCCAGTCTATTCTGCCTGGGTTGTTACTCAGAGCCCCTATCCAACGTTAGTTCCCTTCATTCCATGGAAAGGGGCTGATAGGTGGGACTCACAGTAGAAGTCACCCTTTTCGATGTATTGACTTCCAGCTATTGACAAAATCGTCAGATATCACAGCCTCTAGGTATATATGTCGCGAAGAGAACGTACTATAGATTGCCTGAAAAGCCTCTTTGGAATCGAAGGAGACATCATTAGGACTTATCCGAACTACCGGTCCGTATTTCTTATGCAAGTCCTTGTTCAAGACCGCCACTGTGATAAAGAAACATGTTAACAATCAACACCTAGCACATCTCAAGTCTAGGTTTCGGTGATTTATATGATTTGCGGATCATTAGATAGACACTGAGGTTATACATACTGCGCCCTTGTCTCACTTGGTACACATACCAAAGACTCGTTATGGCGGCAAGCCTCGGACCTGGAATCTTAGCGAGGGGGTGTAGGTATAAACGATATACGAGCAAAGATATCGGAAGCAATGAGAAATATGCCCCCAGAAACAGATAGGGATGCGACAGTATTGAAGCCATTGTCTTAGATAACCATACAGGTTGATTATGATTCAGATTTCTTTATCGGAACGGCAGTGAAGTTTCTAGAAGTGAGTTGCATGGAACTTCAAGTTGAAAAAGACGCTCAGCCTAAAGTCCACTCGGACTACGGGAATAGTAGGATGCCTAATATTGTGCTTCGGGGGAAGAATGGGGATATCTCTTCCTATGGGAAGCAGTCGGCTGTGATGGCCTTCAGCAAGATTGGTAGAAGATGACAGAAGCGGCTGTGAACGAGTTTCTACTTTGGAGTTTTAATGCTACCTTTATGTATGTATGATCCATGCAACCACGAGGGTTAGTTCTAATTATGTATCTCGACCGCCTTATGATCATCGCCCTTTGGGTGGCTCCGCGGGGAATAGCGGAACCCCTTGCTTGAGCTCCCCTGCGATAGGTTTTTCTAGCACGACTAGGTCTTAGACACTTGTGACGATCCATGGGTCATTTGGTTAGTGGGTATTTTCTCAGTCAAGGCAGGGCTGACCATTCATATTCCATGTATTACACAAGAAATAGATTATCGTGGGAGTGATTCATGTTAGTATAACAAGAAGTGACCAACGTCGCAGTAATACGATCTACTTAAGCTTAAGTCCTACTGTATGATAGCCTATCGGAGTGATAGGACGTCCAGCTATAAATCAGGTCTGTGTGATGGTAAGATTATAGTCTTATCGACGTGGAAGTTTTCCGGAACCCAGACTATTCTTACTAATGACGATTGGAAGCGAGCCATAGGTTGTATCGTATTTATATATTTCCTAATAGAGTAGTAGTGCTTTGTCAGCTTTGTAAACTAACTACCGTCGTAAAAACTCGGAATTCCGTCCACTCATAGGGTTTTCATCAGTATCTTAGGACCTTGAAGCTGAACTTGAATGGCTATCTCCGAGGACATGTTGGGTCATCATCCCGCCAATCTCTTGCCGAAATGAGGAGTCAAGGACTAGTCTTAGTTTTTCAGCTCTGAAGCCCGAGCAGTTCCCAATCGTGAATTTCATAGGTATTAGGCTACCAGAAGATAAATCACGCTCGAGCCGTAACTTGAAATCGGGATAGATGTTAGTTGTTTTATTCCAGTTCGGATGTTAGATCCATGCAATGGTGTATAATACAGCGTTATATGTGCAGAGATGCGACTTTATGATAGTGGCCCCGTTTTCTCTATGCAAACCCAATGTAATAATCGACCCAAAGAAATAACTCCCTGTCAGCTTCGCAGCTAGCGTCCCGTTGTTTCCCCCAACAGTGCTTACGTATTTTTCTCTTCGGCTAGACTGATAAGGAAGACGTGTATGCCAAATATGTGCGAAAGTCCTTCGTCGCAGGTGCTAGTGGGGTACTAAGAACTCCCATTCGTGCCTTCGGTCTTCTCTAAGTAGGCGACAAGATCCGCGATCGTGCAGACTTTGATTCCCCATTTTCTCGCGAATGCAATACACCCCTCGCCTCTCATCATGCCGGGACCTTCTCGTATGGCTCTTCCGCTGACCTCGTCTCCATCCTCAACAAGTTCGCAGATGACGGCTACCTCAGGCTTTCCAGCCAATCTACAGAAGTCCACACCCGCCTCGGTATGACCGGGTCGGACTCTGACACCACCCGGTCGCGCACGCAACGGGAGGACATGTCCCGGCCGTCGGAAGCTAGCCGGGGTAGAGTTGGGATTTGCGAGTTGTCGGACAGTTAGCGCGCGATCATGAGCACTAATTCCGGTTGTCACAGAGGGATCTGCGGAGTCTATGGATATGGTATAGGCAGTGCCGCGGGGGTCTTCACTGTTTTCTACCATTTGTGGCAACTTGAGAGATTCGGTAAGGGCAGGGGTGATCGGAGCACAGACGTATCCAGAGGAGTGTCGGATCATGAAAGCCATCTGTTCGGTCGTTATGTTCTCGGCGGCTATAATTAGGTCGCCTTCGTTTTCGCGGCTTTCGTCGTCCATCACAACTATGAATTCGCCATTTCCTACCCCGCCATAGATTTGTTAGTTGCTAATTACACAAAATAGTCCTAGGAACCACCACCATTAAAAGTCAATGAATAAGGGCACATACGGAAAGCAGCGATCGTGTCGGGTATCGAATCGATTCGATTGTGATCTATGAGTGTGGAAGGCATAGTAGGAGATTCAATTGATATGACGTGCTATGAGGGATATTATAGTCTTGTCACACCCGAGTTGACGTATATTCAAGTTAATATAAGGCTGAACGAATCAAATATCGCTGGCTTCTATATATATGGTCGTTATGAATCGTGAGGTTCGGAGATGGGAAGATATTAGATCGAAGTGTATAAGCAGCCACGTTAAGTCTATTTGGGTCGCTCCAAGAAAAGGTCGGCAGTAATTTATGTCAACGCGATTCGAAGTGTAAAATAGTGAAGTTGGAAGAAAAGCAGACAAATAGAAACAGTAATATCGAGAAGTTATTACTCATCATAAGACTTAAAAGACTAAAAGAATGCGATCGTTCTTTCAAATGCTGACTGATCGCCCTAAGAATTAGTGCCTCCGAGGACTTTTCCTTCCCGATGCTCGGCGGGGTCGGCTTCCTCGGTGAGGGGCGCTATTATTAGGGTCTAGAATTACATCACACTAAGAAATGGTTGATTTTGATTGGTCAATTCTGTCAAGTGGATTAAGCCGGCACATGCCGCAACTTTCTGGATCTGCTGCATCTCATCTTAGCTTGTTACCCAATTTGGAACTTTTCAATCTTTACTGATGCAACTAATTTTGTCCTTCACACTCGCTAGCTCGCACGACAACGGCCTCCGGTATGACGCAGCCGTGAACGATAACATAACATTTCTGAGGGTCGAATTTTATAGCTAGAAACCCGTCATCATGCCACCACGTTCAAAAGCCACGTCTCTCCTCCGCCGGCTCCGCAATCCTACAGCCAGCTCGCGCTCCGCGCAATGCGCTTTCGGATCGCCTAGCCGGAGTTTCTCTTCACCCTCGAGCTCCAATTCCTCCGATTCCGCATACACGAGCGTCTCTCCCGATGAGGTATCTCACTTCAATGCTCTCGCATCTTCATGGTGGGATCCCCAGGGACCATCTCGTATCCTCCATCTCATGAACCCGCTTCGTCACGACTTCATCCGCTCCAGTCGCTCCTCTGTCCCTGACGATACACCCCCACCTCCGACCGGCCTAAAATACCTTGATATAGGCTGCGGCGGTGGAATATTTGCAGAATCTGCTGCCCGACTGCCTACTACCTCATCCGTAACAGCAATAGACCCTAGCTCCGAAGTACTCTCCATCGCGAAAGCGCACGCGAAGCGAGACCCCGCGTTACGATCGAAATTAACGTATATAAATACGCCAATCGAGCAATTACCTGCCCCGAAAACTCCTAAAGACGGATATGACGTAGTATCAATATTCGAAGTCATAGAGCACGTGTCGAATCCGGCAGAGTTCCTAGATCGATGTACACCTTTCGTCAAACCAGGCGGGTGGCTAGTCCTTAGCACGATAGCAAGGACGTGGATGAGTTGGTTCACAACGAATCTTATGGCTGAGGACTTGTTGCGGATAGTGCCGAAGGGTACTCATGATTGGCGAAAATACATCAATGAAGAGGAGTTGAGAAACCATTTTCTCCATAAACGGACAGAATGGTCTGAGCCAAGGTGTATGGGAGTGATTTACGTCCCGGGTCTTGGCTGGAAGGAGGTAAGCGGTAGCGAAAAGGTCGGGAACTACTTCTTCGGCGTGAGAAGGGTAGGTGAATCCGCATGATGAAATACTAATCTAGATTCGCCGTGGAATTATAAAAAAATTCAATATACCCTTAAAGTATTCGGGACCACTTAGATCAGAATTGAGGTCTAAAATCGTTTACTTCTAATTTCTTTTCGAATCTTCGAGAAACCACTCAACACCACGCGTAATGCTGATTGTTAATCCACGTTGGCAGCGGCCCTGGATTTCCATGTTCATCGTACCACATACAACTAGCGATACTTTCTTCCTCTCGCTCTACCTTGATGTAATCCAGTTTACCCTCTACAATCGCTTTTTCTACCAACGGAGAAGGCTCCCATAATCTCACATGGTCCAAACGCCACTCCGCTGCCTCGTCTCGTGCAGCTTGTAGAACGGCCTCTAGATACATCACCTGCTCATCGGACAAACTCATTCCAGTTTCAGCCAACTCTGGTAGCGGAGGCATATTTGTGCTAATATCTCCGACGACAAGTCTTAATATGTATAGGACATTATCAGATCCTTCTACATCGTGGCATCCGTAGTACCGGCGAGTCCAGATTGCCCACACTTGTTTCCCCGGAGGTCCGGCGATCGCACCTCTCACTTGCGCCATCTTCCCAAACAGATGCTCGGTCGCGAAATCTTCCTTGCGGATGTGCCAAAGCATATGATCAAGATCGGGTAGGATGGTGAACCGATTCCCAACCCTAGGTACCGGAATCGTCATCGCCTTTCGGATCATGACTTCGTCTCTCCTACAGAGTTCGGGGAGATCGGTTTCCGTGATATCTCGGATTAAGCCTGACTTGGGAATTTTCAATGGAGTAAATTGAAAGTGGGTGTTAGTAGGATTTGGAGTCCATCCTAGCTTTGCGTAGTAGCCCTTTCCTATATCCGAATATAGAATGCTGCTAGCAACCATTTTATGGCCTGATTGCTAATTGCGAAGCTGCTTAGCAAGTTCCCTCATGTGGCGTGCTGCATATCCGTGACCTCGGTATGGCTGAGGGTAGAAAACGCTAGTAATTCCATGTATCACCACCTCTTCAGCATTGCCGGAGGCGTCGCTCATTAAGGAGCGTTTATAGAAAGTTTCGCATGAACATAAGATCGGGTGTTGGTTTGGTGGTAAGTTCTTGTCAACTAGAATCCATGTCGTCATTCCCCCATCTTTCGCTAGTGGAACGGGGGTCAAGAACTGGGATTCTCGGAGATAATCTGGTAGTTCGAGTGAATCTTTCCAGGAGTCTGAGGTGTTGGTCCAGATCTTGATGCATTCGTCTTGTGTTGGATGGCTTAGATGAAGATCCGTAGAATCTGAACTTGGTAAGTTGATTTGTTTGCCATGAGATCCCATGATCGTAAGTGAAATATCTCATCCACTATACATAATAGGCGAAGCCTTCACATTGAGAGCCAACTAAAGAATAAGAGTTTGATAGAAATTATGATAATTGGTTATTGGTGGTGAATTAAAATGAAATCGTCTTGCTGGCGCTGTGCTCTCATTTGAAGTGGGTTACGGAGCGATAACCGGAGGATGCTCAACAACAGACCGGATCGTATCGGGGAAGTCGCAACCTTACAAAGTCGCAGAGTGAATAAATGGGTTAAATCGTAGTAATTGACTAAGGGAATATTTTCATATGCATAAGGAATTTTACGGTGATGGGCGCCTTAATCATAGAGTGATATCAATTCTGCTACAGGGTACACGTAACGGAAAGTGGTCTTCCTTCACCACTGTTCCCAGACATGCTTTGGTAGCACACTCCTCATAACAGCCCAATGGCCAAGAGCGCTTTGATCATGCCACTCCGCTAGCTTCTCGGTCTCATTCACCCTCAGAATCCCAGCATCTGCGGAAGTAGCCGCGAAGGATGATTCGTCTACTTCGTGCTTGGGGAAGAGGTATGCTCTTCTAGATAAGCTGCCGAGGAAGTCGGCCTCTGTGGGCTTCCGGAAGGTAACTTTTTCATCTGTCTTGGTACAGAAGACGATGACGTTGTCGAAATCGCGCCCTGTTTCCTCGACCGTCTCTGCTGAAGGTGGCTCGCCTTCTCGGAAGATTCGGCATGATGGGAATACCGTTTTAATCGTATTCATGACGATGCCAAGAGGTGGGAGCGTAAAATCACCAGCATAATTCTAGGCAAGTAAGTACTGAACATCTTCACCATGGATCTACTTAAAAATGAGATTAGGCTTACGATAGCTATCACACCATTTGGCTTCAGCATGTGCTTCAGGCCTAACAAGAATTCCTCAGTAAAGAGTGGAATTGGTTCCGCGCCACCCGTAAATACGTCATGAACAATGTAGTCGTAGTTTTCATGAAGTTCATCCTTGTTTGATTGACTCCAAGAGATGGCGTCTTGAATCACTGCAGTATGATTTGACGGTAGTCCAAAATATTTCTTAGCAAAGTCATAGACCACAGGATCGATTTCGACAATAGTGGTGTCGATACCATGAGCAATCAAAGCTGATGGTGTAGTCCCAATTCCAAGACCGCTAGCCTGTTATTAGCAATTTGATTTCCAGTACAATGATACATGAGTACCTACATATTCAAAGCCTTCGCTTTATTGTCAGGGGCTTTGTTCGGGATCTGGACCAGACGTACAGCCTCTAACTGAGTAAAGACGCTATATATCGGCTCCGCGACTATTTTGCGCTCAAACTTAGTCCACTCACCGCCGAGAAGACTGTGATCACATCGCATAACTCGGAATCCATCCTTGTAGCTATCCAAAACTGAGATGTATCCTGTCGTCGACTCTCCCCGATCAACTAGTGACCATCCGCTAGTATGGAGCGTCGAATTTAGTGAACTTGTAGCCATAGGTGTCATTAGATGTGTGTTGTAGAATGTAGTATGTAAAAGCGCTGGAATAGCCCAAGCTATGAGCTTCGATGGGGCCAAGATACTATACGCCGAGGTCAACACTAGCTCTAAACCAACACGACTCTGGAAGACCGATTTGCCGATTTGTGTGGTCAATTGTTGCATTGATTGTATTTCGATAGTTTTCAGAAGAAAGTATGAGCCCATACCAGGCACAGAGCCTGCAATCGATTTCGGCAAACGGCTAAGATCGGCATTTTCGAGAACATCTGCAAGATAGGCCGTACTAAGCATAGCTAGCGGGAATAACGTGAAGGCCTCAGTGATAGCCGGACCCAGCTTCGCACCGAAAGTCTCACTCGCCTGAAAGAGGAAGAATTGCGCCATGGGGATGTAGGCGGCTACCAGAGGTAGTAGCGTAATCGTCTTCACCGGCAAGGCTCGTCTCAGAGCCAGATTTCCGCCCCATCCTACGAATAGAGCAGCCCAAACAACCCTCTCGTGTAACCTGGTCGCGGCGATCTGACCATATACAGGCGATAAGGTCAGCAAGGAGACATTGGCATAGACAGCCATGAGCGCGATGAGGGACAGGGCTTTGCCGTAGACAATACCCTGCTGAACAGCCCAATTGGACCAACTCTCATCCTTCGCTTGATCTGCCATTAACTTGAGTTCCTCCTCAAAATCTTCCTTCGTCTCCGGCATCTTTGTGGTTCTGGCCTTTGATGGCCCCTTTTTAGGGACCTGTTTCCGTGGAGGCATAGTGAGAGAAATGAGTGAGAATCAAACCAATTAGTTACACAAGCACGAACCAGAGATGCCAGAAATGCAGCAAAAAGTAAGGCAATGAACGAAGATTGATGAATTGGCCCTCAACAGCCAGCTGTTGGAATTATCATATCATAAAGTTGATACTTGTCTGTTTGATATATTTACAGGCTAAAGAGGATTCAACTGAACAGATGTCTTGATAATTCAATAACACGGAGTTGCGCCGCAACCTTCGGTGGATTTATAATGGGTCTTATGTGGCAGTTTGTGGCTAATGGGACGACGGATCCACTAGAATGGAACGATTTTAGATCTTATCTGGGGCAGTTGGCGCTAAGGCAAATAAGGTTTAGTGAGTGCGGATGCCTGGGAGCATTGAACGTTTTAACTGAACTATGACCCGATTCGTCTTTCATCATCATCATTCATCATCAAAGCTTCAATGCTTTAATGTTATATCATGAATATGAAGAGCCTTGATCATGGACGATGATGATTTTGGTGCGGACGCAGAATTTCTCTCTGCTCTCGCCTCTTCTGCCCCTTCGATAGGGAATAAATCGAGTCAAGCGAGGTCGCAACCACCGTCACAACCGACAAATCGCATTCAGCAGCCTATTCCCCAGAAAATCCAACAGCCGGCTCCCCAAAGAATACAACAACCTACACCCCAACGGTTAGACAAGCCACCCCCGTCGTCTTCTACCTCTAGCTCCACCGGCCCGAAGATTGTTCAGCCGACACCTCAAGCTCTCCCCCAACGCTCTTCCGGTTCCTCAATTCTGGTATCGCCACGTCAAAAGGGCAATCCCGTATTGACTGCCCTACGATCGGTGCCATGGGAATACAGCGACATACCGGCCGACTACGGCTTGGGATTGACAACATGTGCACTATTTCTAAGTCTCAAATACCATAGACTTCATCCAGAGTACATATATACTCGGATTCGCAATTTACAAGGGAAATTCAATTTGCGTATCCTCCTTACTATGGTTGATATACCTAATCACGAAGATTCGTTGCGCGAACTTTCGAAAACCTCTTTGATTAATAACGTGACCATTATCCTATGCTGGTCTGCCGCTGAAGCAGCTAGATACCTCGAATTATATAAATCCTACGAGCACGCGAACTTCAGTGCTATAAAGGGACAGCAGGCTACGAGCTACGCCGAAAGACTCGTAGAATTCGTCACGATCCCAAGAGGAATCAATAAGGCCGATGCGATCTCACTTGTCAGTGCGTTCGGTAGTTTGAGGAACGCGATCAATGCCGACCCTGAACAAGTCGCCGTTATTGGCGGCTGGGGAGAGAAGAAAGTCAAAAAGTGGTGCAGCGTCGTGGAAGAACCGTTTCGAGTTCAGCATGCTGCAAAGAGACGCATCGTAGAGACCGAGGATAGTAACAATGTCCTCGACAAGGCTATCCCACTAAGCCGAGTGCCACTCAGAGATATGCCGAGTTTGTCGGCAAGTCGGTCCCGAGACGGCGCAACTCCGCAATCAGAGCAAAGATCGTCTACGTCAACGAAGCTGAAAGAGGATCGTCGAAGTGGAGATGTCCCCGTCGACGAGTACGACGAAGAAGCAATGCTGGCGGCAGCAATTGAGGAGTCAAAGAAGACGATGACACAAGAGCAAACGCAAGAGCAAACATCTAGCTCGACTTCGAAAGCACGTGAGGAGGAGAAATTGAGCGATGGAATAGCGGCCGCGTTGGCCAAGCTCCGGGATAAGGGTTAGTGAAGGATGATGATACCTGCCTAGTTCGGGCGGGCTGGGCGGAGCACTCGGTGCTACACGGGCTTATGTTACGTTTTTATTGTTGAAGGTACAACATATCGAGGCTTCGCCAGGGGAAATTTTGCTCGCCTACCGGACGGCGGGCAGCATGGCGTCGTCGACCGGATATTAAGTAAGGAGCAATTGGTTCACGATGCATGTTTCCGTATGATCACGCACAGGCCACATATTTCCGGCGCCACCAATTATTGCGAAATCCTGAGACCGGGGGGTTGATCGGCGCTTAGGTACAGCTGGACTTGCTAGCTTATTTCTCCGGTAATCTTGGACGAAGCAGTATGACAGTAGTATGACCGCTACAGCCTAGATTTTTCTTTTTCTTTGCTGGCTTGCCGGTTTTGCGTGAAGGTCTCGTTACCTCGGGAAATCTCCACAAACATGGACGAACATCTTTCCAGGTAACGGATCCTCTCGGAAACTCTTGGCTATTCCCAGGAAAGATCTTAGATATTTCCGATCCCGCCTGAACCAAATGCTGTGGGACGTTCCTCTACATATTAAATCTCCACCCGTAGGGAATCATCACGAGGAAATGCGATGTTCAAACAAGCACGTACGACTCGGTATGGCCAAGGAGTTAGCGCTATGGTAGAGCACGGATAGAAGACGAAGAGTCACCGCACCATGCTGGCTCACCTCTGCGATGCATATACGACACGTCGTGTGTACGATCTATTAATACAATAACTCGACAATTTGTCTATATTGTGGCTACGTGCTTTAGATATAGTAGACAGGCACCTATCTATTTAAAGTGCGTAATCAAGTGTATATCTGTGACATGGTATATACTATGAATAGGTACTATGATTTCAGGTGAAGAAAGCATCGTCGATTATTTGTCGATTAGCTGCGAGTGACCGAAGCCCCCAATTTCGGTGGTTTTGTTTTTCACATGGATTCCCCGCACAATAAGCTTAGATAAGAGTGAGTTAATTCTTACTTCCCGAGCTCTGGCAGTTCTAGTTTGGTACCTAGTTCCTTAGGTTTGGGGTAAGGTACCGGAACTTAAATCAAATTAGTTGGGCGTTAGTTGGGGTCCTGTGGCGCGGGGGTGGAAAGTGGGAAAGTGGAAAGTGGGAAACAAGTCAAGGCTCAGGAACTTAGCCAGTAACGTTTGATCATACCGCATTACCGCACAGTTTATTCCATCATATCCTACAAGGTTCCTAGGTATCTTCCTAGTATCTAGGTCTCCTCTCTCCCTCCTTAACCCCCCCTTTTTATCTTAGCATCGTACATACTACCTTCATACATAGCATAGCATCATGCTATGCGCTGCGCTTGGTTGTTGTACCAATCTTCTATCAAACATTTTCCAAATTTACACATTCCTTACCTCAGATTGGTAAACAAAGCTGTAAGGCTCAAAGTCTCAGTTTGGCATTCCGCACGTACATTTATATCTACGTACATATTTGGTGCGTGCCTTGAGCCTTGGTAATGCACATCCCTACCCTTACCTCATAGTACAGAAATAGTCTAGGCTTAGACACACCGTCACAATAATATCGTCCAATCCACACCGGGGAGACTATCTCGTCCAAGCTTGTCCGGGCTCCTTTCCTTGTGTCTTGGTCACAAGACATTGGAACTTGGAAAAGCTCGGATTTCATGGGATTTCATGGATTTCATCTTATGTTCATACTATGTACCTGACCTAGTAGCTATGTAGCTCGCAGCTCATAGCTCTTTTATTTTATTGCGGCCCGCTATTCACCGACAACCCCTCCTCTCATATCCTGCTTCTTTGAATAAGTACTAGGTAAGGTATCTATCTCGCTTCTGCTGATCTCCTTCTCCTTTTGGAAGGTCATACACCCACTATTTATCGCTATCCGTCAACATGTCTACATGTCTACACGTCTATTGCCTTGAAGACTCGAACTAGTGGATATCCTCCTGGAAAAACGGCTTGTAACGTTTCCCCCTTTGCCGGACGAGCTCAGGTTCTCGACCAAGGTCGTCCAGGACCTCATCAAGATGCCATCATATGAGCTATTAACTCTTTCGTGATGTACTATCCGAGCCACATGGCCTTGTCCCGGGTGAGATTTGGGACCCGCGTGCTTTGGCTCTGTGATCATCAGTGTTGCATTGCAGCGACCCTTAGCTTACCTCTATGTCTTGTTCGCCGGATGTACGCGCCAGAGATTTGATTCGCAACCCCCCAATCAGAGCTGGCGAGCCGCAACGACCGCTTTGCCATATTGACAACATGCAAGCCAAGGGTTACGCAGTTGGTTTAAGCTACCCAAGCCACACATACCCATCCCGGCACTAGAATCCCTGCCCTACTGATAGATCATGAATTCGGTTCAGGTTTATTTTAGGGAATAATGGACAATGCGAGTGATAGTAGGATAGTCCACCTTCTGTAGATTGTCACCGGGGTCACATACCCTCAGTACCGCGGGTAACGCATGGACTTGGTTCCGTCTATAAGACTCGGGCCTTCTTCCCTTGGGTAGCTTTCATTCTTCTTTCTACGCTCAGCCCTTAAAAGTTTAGTAAGGCTCGGTCAACAGGTAGATCTTGTCCTGTTGTCTTCTCCCAAGGTGGCTTTCGGTAGCTAAACCACTACACCTCAGTAAAACATCATGGTGAACTCCAAGGTGGCTGCCGCCCTCCTGGGCGGCGTCTCGCAAGTTTTGGCACAGTCCTACCAGAACGCGCCCGCCTACGTGTCTCATCCTGACAGAGCAGACGCCGTAAAGCAAGCCTTCCAGATTTCATGGGATGGTTACTATCAATACGCGTTTCCGAACGACTCGCTATTGCCCATCTCAAAATCTTACCAGAACGATCGGTGTGTAAACATTGCAAGGGATACTCACCGTATATACATGCTAACCAAGATAATAGGAACGGATGGGGTGCCAGCGCGGTTGATGCCATTTCTACTGCTCTAGTTATGGGAAACCAGGATGCTATCACCCAGATTGTCGATCATATCGGTTCCATCAACTTCAATGCTACCGCACCGGAGTCTACCAGTGTTTCCGTGTTTGAGACAACAATCCGTTATCTTGCAGGCCTTCTCTCAGGTAAGCCCAATAAAAAAGTATCTTATCGTACTTCTCAACTCATGCAAATTTTCAGCATACGATTTCTTGACTGGACCCTTGAAGGAGTACGCCAAGGATGAAGATTCCGTGAACAAGATTTTGGAGCAAGCAATCAACCTTGCCGACATTCTCAGCGTAACTTTCGACACCCCTAGTGGGATCCCCATCAACACACTCAACTACGGCTCAAATGGGTACACTGTTGCTGGTGACACTACTAACGGTCTTGCCACTATCGGTACCTTGGTGCTAGAGTGGACTCACTTAAGTGACATCACCGGAGACGACAAGTACGCTCAATTGACGCAGAAGGCTGAAGACTACCTTCTCAATGTGAAGAACCCCGATGTGGGTGAGCCGTACCCCGGCCTGCTCGGAACTGACGTGAACGTCACGGATGGTACCTTCACGGATTCCAGCGGTGGCTGGAACGGTGGCACTGACTCCTACTACGAGTACCTCATCAAGATGTACGTTTACGACCAGGACCGTTTCAGCACCTACAAAGACCGCTGGATCGCCGCCGTCGACTCCAGCATGAAGTACCTGGCTTCTCACCCTACCACCCGCCCGGATCTCACCTTCCTAGCTGCCTACAACGGAAAAGACGACCTCGAGTTCGTATCAACTCATCTCGCGTGCTTCGACGGCGGAAGCTTCATCCTAGGTGGTCTAACGCTCGACAACGATGATTACCTTCAATTCGGCCTAGATCTCGTAGCCGCCTGCCACGACACCTACACTTCCACGGTAACGGGCATCGGCCCCGAGGTGTTCTTCTGGCAAGACAGCACGCTCCCCATGAACGCCAGCAACAACGCGGGCCCGCCTTCGGACTTAGCGGATTTCTACGAGACAGCCGGGTTCTGGATCCCATCTGGCGACGGCGCGTACGTTTTGCGCCCAGAGGTCATGGAGAGCTTCTACTACGCGTACCGCGCGACGGGCGACTCCAAGTACCAAGACTGGGCCTGGGACGCCTTCCTCGCCATTAACAGCACCTGCGCAGCCGGCGTCGGCTACAGCTCGATCCAGAACGTGAATGTCGCCGGCGGAGGCGGCTTCGACGACTTCCAGGAGAGTTTCTGGTTTGCCGAGGTGCTGAAGTACAGTTACCTAATCCAAGCGGACGATGCAGTATGGCAGGTCAATGCCGCGCATGATAATACGTGGGTTTTTAATACCGAGGCGCATCCTTTCTTGGTTAAGGGAAAGCCGATCTAGATGGGGAGGTATATTTTGGTACTAGAAGTTATGGATTGGATATGAAGTAACTAGGTAATCTAGCGGGAGGCGATGAGAAACTCATCTTGCATAAGGCGGCGTTATTTGGTTCAATAATATAATCCCAAGTTTCACTGTATATACGTAGGGCTTGAATGATCTCATGTCTACAGACTTGTGGAAATGAGATTTGACGATGCGTGTTGCGATTGCTTTGCCGGAGTTTTTAGTGAGTTACGCTGTGAAAACGCCTATTCTCTAGCTCTCAGGTACAGCCCACTACCTTAAACGGCGTCACAATCGCTCTGGTGACACTCACGACATACGCGGCACATTAAAATAAGGTACGTTACCTACCCGTTGTTTCTGAAATTGCCAATTTCTCCTTGAAATGTCCCGTCTAATAGGCGTTCGTACCTGGCATGTGACGCTCAGCTAGTGCTGACTCACCTACTCCAGGTCTCATGCCAGGAGCCGAGACAGGGGCATCAGCAGGGCCGACCCCGCTGTAATCAGGCGGTCGAAGCCCCAAGGTTCCATCCCGGTTCTGTTCTCCATCTCAGCTCTTGTGATCTCTATAAGCACCCACCTACATCCTTCGACTTCGACGCAGAAGCCCTGTTCTCAGACTTTAGCGGGAAAAGTATATTAAAAATGCTCTCGATATCACGTTATCAGATCTGTCCTTGCAAGTTTATTCCGGTTTTGATTGCGCTATGAAGTTCAAGATGGTGAGTCTGAGCGATTTTAGGTGGGAAAGTCCGGGAAATCGGCACAGGATCACCAAAGACCTATCGAATGAAGAAAGTCGTGGAATCCATGATATCCTCGCAGTATAGTTCATCTACCATCTCGCCGCTCATGATACCGCTTACATACGATGCGCCTATTAATGAATAAGTCGGTCTTTCTCCATCGTGAACGTGTATAGTATCCGATCTTGGGCGCAATACAAACGGAACCGGGGATCCGAAGAGAATGGCGATAATATCGCCCTTGCGACTGTCGGGTACGCAAATACCCACAAACCCATTTGTCGTAGTGAAAAATGACGACTTGCCCACATCCGACTTTAGGCTTTGTATATACTCGCTTGCTTCTGAGTCATCTTCTTCGGCAACGCCACTCAAGATCTTCTGATACATCGTCTCGTAGGAGTCCGGGGCCGGCTCGTAGCCCGAATGCCAACGTTTGTTTGATACTAGCACTCTCCACAGTGGTTCTTTTCTCTTGTACAACTCCACGTAGGGCCTTATAGAAGGCTCGAGTACACAGGGCCGTTGCTTGGCTTTTTCGGCGAAAGACGCAATTTCAACGAGCTGGTTCGGCAGTGATTTGAAGGATGGTCCCAGCACCGTCACGTCCTCGATCGTGTCGACGAAGAGTCCTTCTACCTGCAAGGTCCGTTTGTCGCCCAACCGTCTTCCGTTGTTGGCATCTGCTCCAGGCCCCGATACACCGATACCTGCCGGAGGGTGAAATATCGTTCCACTTGTATGTGGTGCATTATCACCGAATTGTTTAGAGAAATCCGGTACCCATGACGGAAGGTTTGGCTGCGGGACAGTCGATGGTAGGTCTGGGATGTGAGGAGCCGCGGCTGAAATCCCCGGCGGACTCACTCCCGAAAGGGTGTAAGGGCCGTCTCCTTGGGAAAAGATATGTGCCATGGCATCCGTGTAGACCTCCGCAGTAGGCTTGCGATAATTGACTTCGATCAAGTGATCAGGGCTCGGGGGATCAAGTAGGTCAGCTTTCAATAGACCAAGGAGTCCATAAACCCTGTCCCTTGGATCCGTAGCTTGAGAAGATCTTGAGATAAACAATAATCTTCGCAAGCTCTCGCCGCCCTTGCATCTCATTGTCGTGTAGAGGTCATGAAGTACCCCAGTCTTCCATTTACCGACAACTTCAATATTTTCCTCTTCAGGTGAGTCATTGACCTCTTCAACTGAAATCTGCCCCGGCGGGCTCGGCTCCTTACGGCGTACCATACCGATTTCTGTAAACACTTTCCTAGAGACGAATTCTTCCGCCTTCATGAAAGTTGACCACGATGTACACTTGCGTCCACATACGACCAACGGATCTTGCTTAGCCATCGCCAGCTCTTGGATCACCCAGACACGTGAAAACCAGGGACGTCGGATCGGCAGTCCATTGAAAAAGCTGCTGCATGAGCGCACCATACCTAAAAGCTCCTTATCTTGATCATCATCTGGGCAGTGTTTCCGAGCAGCAAGCACCGGGATTGCGTCGAATGCAATCTCGCTGTCTTCATCCTCTTCTCCAAGCCATATAATCACTCTTTCGGCAGATGCGTAGATATCCCGCATCATCGAAACCTGCTCCTTTCGCTCGTCTAGATCTCGTTGGTTGATGCATACGGCATCTACCCATAGCGTGATCGGGTCGACTGTTCCGAGAACAGAGCGCAGATATCGCAGAGCTGCGAGCAGATTTGATGTCACAGGAAAATCAGAGCCATCGATGCTGACCACATTCCCCGGTATACTCGCGCTGGCAGCGTCTCCCCATACGTATGAGAGCGCATTGTAGATAGGGCTGGCATCGAGGTTTTGGGTACCTATGGTGACCCGAATTGGCTCATCGAAACTGCCGGGTAGAACAGTGAGCACCCGGATCTCCCGAAGAGTTGAGTCAAGCGCAGTGTACTGGAACCCCATCGAAGACGCAGCACATATTCATACATGACATTGTGAAAAAAACTCAAATCTATGAAGCCCTCATTCAGAACCCGACTTTTGATGGAATCCATCATATCCATATCTCTCGGCCAAGGCCCTAGCTTTTCAGCTGTGGGATGATTTCTGAAGGTTACCTCTTGGAGGGTAGCTCAACAGGTGCCCAACTCACTATCCCCCACTGAGCCAGCCGATGTGACGCTGTCGCCTAATAATAGTAGAAAACGCGAAGGCATTATTTCTAATGAAAAAGCACTAGATCATAACGTGGTGCTTTGGTGTTTTAGTGGGTCTTCATCGGCTTCTATCTAAAACATATTTCTAATATATAGGGTCTACGCTGACCAGAGCTACTAGGTACGCGCACAAAGACGAGAGTCATATACACTCGTTAGATATTCGCATTTCCTTCGGTGTACGAGTATTACTCTACACTCGTTTATACCTGATTAGCGACTATGTGAACCTCGCAGGTGTGTAGCTGAGGATCCCATGATCTGTTGCAACTACTTCTCCATGCGTGAACTGCCTCCCCCTTATTTAGCAAATATTCTAAAATTGAATCATAGAAAGTTTCAATGTAGACAAAATTAACATATCAAATAAGTTTATCTATCTCCGAGTAAATGGAGCTGGTACGGATTTATACTATGCGACAGGTTGTTGTTGGTGCCACTAATTCGTACCCCTTGCGTGAACTGCACATAATTATATCAACGTCTTTGTCCAGCAAGCTCTACCCTCCGTACTTGGGCTGACTTGATATCTCCTAATATCCTTTCTCCGACCTAAAAGACAGCTGACCTCAATATAACATAGTCTATGGGATAACATCATAGCAAACAGCAAGCAGATATACCTCAGAATATAGGAACCCTATCTACTGCATCCACCAAGGAACCGGCCAGGGATACTTTTCAACCCCCAAACCAGATAGTCCAACCTAGGGCTGAAAACCTTATGCGAGGAGTCTTTAGAGTCTTTTACTAGGTATTTGAAGCAAACCTCCTATTGCCGTCTCGTATCCAAAAATGGGTGTATACACAACACTGCCAAGCGAAATCAAGGAAGTTGATATCATCATAGCCGGGGGTGAGTGGGAATTGAGTCATGAAAATAAGGACTATTTAGAACTGACCTCCACACAGGGGGTACGACCGGATGTATCATTGCATCCAGACTCGCGGACGCAGATCCCGGGCTCTCCATCTTGGTGATAGAGCATGGTACCGATAATCAGGATAACGAGTTGATTACTCGTCCGATGCTATGGCGACCCAATCTCTATCCACAAACCGGTACGATGTTATACTATATGGGAAAGAAGGAAAGTCGGCTGGGAGACCGGCCGGTTGCGATAGGAACGGGTGGGATTCTCGGTGGTGGAAGTTCCATCAACCTTACCATATACACTAGACCTCAAGAGATTGATTATGATGCGTGGAACACGAAGGGATGGTCAGCAAACGATTTGATGCCGTTCGCAAACAAGGTAGAATAATACGGTCTCTTTCTAGACTCAAATATCTGATGTGTAACACATGCTAATCAGATCGTGATGATTCTAGGCCGAGACTTACCATGGAACTGGGAAGAAAGAGGATCACGGATCAGACGGACCAATTCATGTCTCCAGTTCGTCTTTTCGACAGCTAGAACTTGAAAGAGATTTTATTTCAGCCATGTCCCAAATCGGCTATCCTGAGATTGAAGATCTGCAAGATTTACGCTCTTCCAACAACGGCACATCACATTCTCTGAAGTATATATCAGTAGATGGTAGACGACAAGACATTCCATACACATACCTGCGCCCGAGGCTTCAAGATGGAAAACATGAAGATCTCCATGTGCTTCTTCAATCACAGGTTATCAGGGTCTTGTTCGACAAGGAAGGCAAAAGAGCGATTGGTGTTGAATATAGACCTAATCCAGCCTTTCAGGAGGGCGGTGAGCAAACGGTGTACCAAGTCAAAGCTAGAAAACTGGTTATCGTGTCTTGTGGAACACTAGGAAGCCCAGGCGTTCTCGAAAGATCCGGTGTTGGTGACGCCACAATCTTGGGGAAGTCCGGAGTTCCAGTCGTTGTCGATCTTCCTGGCGTTGGCCACGGATACCAGGATCACCAAGTCGTCAATCAGTACTACAAGTCGAGCATTCCCAAGGGAGAAACTCACGACGCCTCAGCTAATTATGAGGAATTGCTGAAGAACAACGACAAGTTACTCGGTTGGAATGGGTTTGATGCTTCGGCTAAGATCCGGCCCACGGAATCAGAGGTAGACGCTCTTGGACAGGACTTCAGGAAAACCTGGGATGAGGACTACAAGGATGTCCCTTCAAAGCCTCTTTCATTGTTATTGTTCTTCACGGGGTAGGTTACAGACGTAGAATAACAGCCACGGCGTCAATATCCATGCTAAAATTATGCGCAGTATCCTCATAGGCCCAGCCGCCGCCCCGGAACCCGAGAACTCATATTTCTCAATGGGCCTTGTCAACATATACCCTTACTCTAGGGGCCACGTCGTAAGTTTTCCATCTCCTGTTCCCTCTAACTTCTTAGTAAGTACTTACACGCGCCAAATCAGCATATCACAGGCCCCAACCTCGGAGACCCTCCAGATTTAGAAACAAGGTACTTAGCGGACGATAACGACATCGACCTGAAAACCCACATATGGTCATATAAGAAACAGCGCGAGGCAGCGCGTCGCATGAAATCCTACCGCGGCGAGCTCGAAGGCCACTCGCCTAATTTCCCTCCAGGCTCCAAAGCCGCGGTTGCGCATCCCATCCGCAACGGCTCGGACGATGTGATCGAATATTCCGCAGAGGATGACGCAGCGATCGCCGAGATGATACGGAAGAAGGTTAATACCTGTTGGCACGGGCTAGGGACGTGCAAGATGGCGCCGCGAGACCAGATGGGTGTAGTGGATGATAAGTTGAGTGTGTATGGTGTGCAGGGGTTGAAGGTTACGGATTTGAGTATTGCGCCTGGGAACGTGTCTTCGAATACGCATAATACGGCTTTGACTATTGGAGAGAAGGCGGCTAGTATCATCATTGAAGAGCTGGGCCTTAGATAGTTTCTTACTATGGGGATGTTGAGTCGGATAAGTAGTAGGTAGTCTTATATGTTACCTAGTAGGTACCGACTCACTCTGACTCCGGTGGTCGGTTCCACTGTGACGGCCCCCCTTATATCAGAATACAATATTATCACGGCGGCCATGAATGACTATCAATTGGACAAAACCTTCTTCGTAGGTAATCACATGCCCTAGCGTATAAAAGCCCCAAGATACTATATATAAACATGTTGCAAAGTAAGGGGCATATAAATTAGGGAGGTAGGTACGAAGACCACAGATATATGAAAGTTAGTACGTACCTAGCGTATCCGATACGAAGGTAACACGCGTAGGTTGACCGCTTTGTTTATAAAACCGGACTCTCCTGGCCTGGTCCCCCATTACGGGATTCCGTCATTCGCGTCCCGAAAACTTCAACCTAAGATGTCCCCAAGCGATGTACTTCATGCCGCCATGATCCTACCATACGCTATCGTAAAAAAGGTAGAGTCAAATTTATTTGAAGTCTTGAATAGGCGCTCACGCTACGTATAGGGTGTCCTAATAGCCATTCTACCATTCAAGATGGCCCGAGAAACCTTGAATAAGACGTTCATACGTTGGGTCGCATGGCCCTAATATCTTTCGCTTTTCGGAGATACATCACGAACCATCACATTGTATCGAAATAATTGTCAAATACAACCGACTACCAGGAAAAAGCTGGATTGTTGGAAGGGAAGGAATTAGCTGGCTTCTCTACTACGGATGAAAATAGACATGCTCTAGAGAAATAATCTTCCCAGGCAAAGAGGTTAGATGAGATTGGCTTAGAAGATAGGTAATAATTGATGTATTCTGTATAGTCTCTCTCTGGTTAGGTACTTATTCGCTCTACCTGCTGTGCCGAGATGGCGGAATCTCCTTAGATTCAAGAAAGCCCTTTATTTTGAGCCTGTGTTGTGGAATCCCTTAATAGAGGAGCCCGAGGCTTGCTGTGCTGAAAAAAAGGAACTGCCTGCTTGCTCGTGTGAGTTTCCACTCTCAACAATGATTCCTTTACCCGTATTAGGATCTTTACGGTTGAAGGAGAACTCCTCGCGGGCATATTCTGACTTCCCATTCAGACTCATCTCCGCTAGGGCCTTGCCTAGCAGGGGCACGAACTTCATGGCCCAGCCAGCCGTGAAGACCACAACACTATCCTTCGCACCTCCCTGAAGATACTTTTCCGGGACGTAATCAAGAACGAACATGTTGTCTATATCGGGATAAGTCAGCACATAGATGACAATTCAAGCTCTCAGGGCACTTACCAAAGACGTTGGTCTGCAAACAACTTAGGGTAAACGCGGGGACTGTGGAATCAACGCCGACAACATGCTCTTCAATGAATTCCTGTGTGTCTTTGATATCATCAGGATTAACAACGTTCGTCAGTCGCTCCTTAGGATCTTTAATCCGGCGAGTGGCGGCATCCACAGCGATACGGGCGACATTGGGAGGACCCCAAGGCAGAGTAGGGAAGCCGTAGAAGAGCTGAGACCTGCCCTCCTTGTCGGGAGCAAATTGGAACCACATGCCTATGATAATTCATATCAGTTTTGATGGCTAATGCAATTATTCTGGGGATGAGATACGTACTAGGGAAGATTGTCCCATTCGGCCCGGCATTGCAATTGAAGTAGCTAGCCACCATTTCCCAAATGTCAAGATCAAGGGATATACCGAAGCTTGGCTCTAGGACATGGTTTACATAGGCGCCCGATGCGATAATGATTTTCTTTGCCTTGTATACAGTGGCATCCTTTTCATGGCGAACTGCGTGGACCTCCCATATGCTACTGTCACCCTCAGAGGGGAAGATGCGTGTAACTAGCGTGTGCTGACTTGCCTCAGCGCCGTAATCCTTGGCTAAGCTGAGTAATGTCCTCAATAGAAGCTGAACGTTGATGATACCATTGTCTGGAGCATAGAGACCAATCCACTCCTCGGGTAAATCTTTGAAGGGATAGCGATCCTCGATTTCTTTGACGTCCACTGTAACCAAGAAGTTAGACCATGCAATCCCTCACTCATAGCTCTAAATCTTCTCAATGATCTGACTTACATTTCTTGTATGACATGCCGAGTCTGTCGAGATTATCAATTGGGCCTAATAACGTTCCTGTAGGGTTCAAGTCAATTGACTGACGGGTCGTATCTATAACACACAATCACTAACCTTCCGGCGTATTATCACCATAATCCTCATCTCCAAAGTTGAGAAGACCAGACATCAAGCGAAGAGATGTTCCCGAATCTTTCTCGAGGCGATCCCAGAAATCCATGGCCTCTAGGGCTAGATCGGCCATGAAGTCCTCCGTGTACCTATTGGGGATGTCATTAGTCTTTTAGCTACAAGAATTAGAGGCATAACTTACATAGTTCGAAACATTCGAGCTAGATCATTAGAACTACCGGCGTGGTTGAAGAAGTTGTTTCGCTCGAGTACGATGACTTTGGCTCCTGTCTTGGCTACTTCGTAGGCGGCAGCAAGCCCAATGGCACCGCCGCCGACAACCACCACGTCGAATTCTTGGGAAGTCATTTCAACTCTTCGATATTATTTTTCTTGATCGATGTGACTGAACTGTGATGATGTCTTTAGGTAGTTGTCTCAAAAGAATCCGAGTAGATCAAGTAGACATGCTCACTTTATACCTCCCGCGTAGTAGGCCGACATCATGTCGACTACCGCTTACACCAACAATTGCATCATCATTGACGCCGCTTTACCTGACCGTGATGGATACCGTCATGCGAGAACTTTTTCTGTCACACGATATATGAAATATCCCGAAGTCTATCGTCAATATTCAATTGCTGTCCAACCCAGTGGCCAGCTGAAAAGTGATGGCCGTCGAATCAGTTTCTACGGCCCAGACATTATGGGGCAGCGAAACTTCTTTGGTTCTCCATCGCAAAGAACAGCTGAACCACTTGCTAGGGAATGATCGACTCAACCCTCAATTACCTCAGCGCTAAGGCAATGAGATGGTTGTGCAAGCGCGGGTGATCGGATGCGAAAGTCTCTATAGACGGTCTCCAGGACTAGGTGCCCAGATACTGGGTAGGCCATAGGTACCTAGGTAATATAAAAGAGATGAATTCTGCGAATTCTCGAGGTAATAAAACATGAAATCTAGACATCTTCACTTTGAATCACTAGTTTTTACTGCGCTGAACGCACAATCATCATGAGTACTACCATCAAGGCTCGCTGGGCTCAACGACTGGTTCGAGAGAAAATCGCAGCCGAACTTAATGCCCTTCAACAAAAGCAACGAAACGGAGAAGTGGGAGCTATACCACAGCTACCCGATCTAGGTAATTTGAAATGGGATTTCAGAAACCTGCCCCCAGACCCAGATTACGAAGATGGCAAGAAGAAGGTGGGCGACGGTGAGACGCCACCACGAAAGGTATGCATTGTGGGCGCTGGTATAGCGGGCCTTTACATTGCAATGATCCTGGATAGTTTGAAAATTCCCAACCTCACCTACGACATCCTCGAGGCCAACTCCAGAGTTGGCGGTCGCGTTTACACTCACCATTTCAGCGATACGCAGCACGACTATTATGACATCGGCGCCATGCGTTTTCCTGAAATTCCCATCATGAAGCGCACTTTCGACTTGTTCAAGCTTACCGACATGCCGTTAATTCCTTACTATCTGAACGGTCCAAGGACTCTCGATTTGTTCAATGACCATTTCTCGGATGAAAGCAGTTCTGACCCCTACCACGTCAGCATCACAAATGGCGGCTCTGTAAAGGACGACGTAGTCGATAACGTCGGCGAGATCATCAACGGAGTCTTTGGCCCATATAAGGAAAAGCTAGCTGAGGATTTTGATACAGGCTTCGACGAGCTCAAGAAGGTCGACGACTGCAGTACTCGGGAGTTTCTCAAGAGGGGCGGTCCCAACGGCCAGCAGACACAGTACGACTTTTTCTCTATCCAGTGGATGGAGACGCTCAATACGTCAACCAATCTGTTTGATCAGGCATTTTCGGAGAGCGTTATGGACTCCTTTGATTTTGACTACCCCGAGTCGGACGTCAAGTGGTACTGTATCAATGGTGGTACGACTCTGCTTATTGACGCCATGAAAGAAAGACTTGAAACCAAGATCGAGACAGAAAAGAGAGTAGAGAGCATCTCCATGGATTGGGAGTCAAGTAAAGAGGGCAACATGTCAGTCAAGTGCGCGGGGGAGACAGACCCACGCTCAGGCTACAGCACCGTCTTCGCCACTCCAGCTCTCGGCTGCTTAGCCCGCATGGATCTACGAACGCTTAACCTGCACCCATCCCACAAGGACGCCATACGCAGTCTACACTACGACGACTCGGTCAAGGTTGCTCTCCAATTTAAATACCCCTGGTGGATCGTCGACTGCGGTATCACATCAGGCGGCGTCGCTTCTACCGATCTGCCTCTGCGGACCTGCGTATACCCTTCATATAATATCGACGACGATAAGGACAAGCCCGCTGTACTACTCGCCTCGTATACGTGGTCGCAAGACGCCAACCGCATGGGATCACTTGTCGACCAACACCAGCCTCCCAACGAGGATGAACTCGTCGAGCTGATCCTGCAAAACCTCGCTCGGTTGCACGGGCGCTTCATGAAATACGAACAGATCAAGGAATTATTCACAGGTGTTTACCACGCGTACTCATGGTCTCATGACCCGACAACTGCCGGCGCATTCGCTCTGTTCGGCCCCGGCCAGTTTAGCAACTTATACCCCTACCTCATACGCCCCGCAGCGGATAGCAAGTTCCATATCGTGGGTGAGGCGGCGAGTGCGCACCACGCTTGGATTGTTGGGTCTCTTGAGAGCGCGTACACTGCTGTGTATCAATTCCTTAAGCGTTTTGAGCTGGGGCAGGCGATTAAAGACTTGAAAACGACATGGGGTCATGTAGAGGAGCTAGAGACTGGGGAGCACGGAACAGTACATCTGCAGATTATGTTAGGGAAGCTTCGGGAGGAAGATCAAGTGCAAGTTTAGGCTTACAACGCCTATCGGTGATTTACTCACTATAATCTAGTGGCTTGGACACCTGAGTCACTAAAAAAAACGCCACAGCCCCCTAGGGTTAGAATTCTTACTAGTATTATCCCAGCCGCACAGTCTTCCATATCCGTAAACACTCCTGTAAATCTAAGGATAGCGTGCCTTCATGAGCCGTAACCGTATCTCTCACAAGCGCGACTAGAAGACTAGCCAGAGCGAAGAGTTCTTGCTTTTCTCGTAGAGTATCCAAATCAGACCTCCTCATGCCGCCATTATCCGCCCAGGCTTTCCACAGATCTAATACCTTGCAAATTGAGGCGGCAAACTCGCCGTCAAGGACCATTCGATGTAGTAACATTCCGACGATGTCTCTTAGAGTAAGCGAGGCATCAATATTCACGCCCACGGTGGATGGCTCTTTTCTTTCTCTGAGCCAGCGAAGATTGTGCTCCGAAACGAGTTTGGTATCCCATTTCGGGCTTTGAAGTGCGTCTGACTGGCGAGTCTCTTGGTGTTGATATTCTCGTCGCTGACGGTCGCGCACTATTAATATGTAAGCATCATAACCCTGTTAGACTGTTGAAATTGACTCACTATCTTGCATCCTCTGGTTCATCTCCCTATGCATGCGATCTCGAACTGCAGCCGCTCTAGCCTCAGGTGACATCCGTGATTCGGACATAAACGCTTCATGTCGCTCATTGCTGCGCCTGAAAAATAATTCGCGCTCTTCTTCTGCGGCGTCATAGCCCGTGGTCCATTGGGGCGTTTGAGACTCATCTACCACACCTAAAATGACTAGAACACCGCACGGTACGGTATCCCGCCTCGCAAAATTGAGGATCTCGTCAGGTATCTTGTAGTTCCACAACACGGTTTGGCTTGTGGTTCCATATGCTGTCGCTATGCTTGCAAACCACACACCATCATTCTTGCTAGCGCGGACTCGAAGATGCTCAATGTAAAGACTCTGCACGTCTGCTGATGAGAAGGTAACCCCGTCCTCCTGGCTCTTAGCGGAGATCAAGCCCTCGACAGATATCTGGCATGTGATAGTGGCTGTGGAATTTTTCTCTGCCTGCTTCTGAACCGAGTCTAGTGATTCCTTATCCAAGCTAATTTTCGCTTCCGTCTCGACGCCTTTCTCCATGTCCTCGATTTGACGCTCTTCTGAGGCAGAACCTCCCTCTGTAGACTCGATGGGTTCAAAGGGTTCGGCCACATGAGGTGGTTCTATTATTGGCGGAGGAGGAAGTCTTATCCAGTAAGGAGGTAGCGAAGAAAAGTCCCGAGTTGTCCAATCCGGCGACCATTTCGCCTTCAGAGACAAATGTCCGTCGGAATCATCTAAAGGGGCTATAGTTAAAGCATCTTGGTATCCGTCTGGCGATTTCATCAATGAACAACCTGTCGGTGTCCACAATCCCGTCGAGCGCAACAGCTTCCAACCGTGCGCTTCCGGAACTGCACCCAAATCGAGGAGATAGGCAATAAGTTGGTCAAATGCGACATCAACTTGGGGTTGGCGAAGCTGGTCGGCATACTCGACGCGTTGGGTCTTGGCGCCGATGGCGCGGGATTGCCAGTTAAAAGTCGTCCACGAACCGCCGGGAATTAAACTTGGCTGCCGCGCTGGCTTCCAGTACAGCTCTGTTTCCGCAAAACGATCACACGGGGTAACAGCGTATCGCGGTAGTTCCACCTCAATCACTCTGTTCACGACATCGCTGCGAGTCAGAGCAGTCAGGCGGCCATGACGAAGCATGCGTTTGATCTTGGACAAGGCAGCTAGCGTAGCGACAGTGTTGTACAGGATTGGCAACACGCCAAGAACGGCTAGAGGCACACCGATATACGTGATGATGTCGGTGGCGGAGTAGCCTGAATCTGTTGAGGCCATTTTGCTTTCTCTCCTGGGACACGCGCCCTATGGACGGAGAAATTCATTTAGGAAAAGGGACATGAGAGAAGATTCAAAAGGTCTGGGGAAGATATCACCACCAATTTCGGACCAAGCTCAGCCCCGGCGGAGCTGAAGATTTAGCGCACGCCAATGCATGTCGTCGCGTTAGCTCGTCCTCTTTAGTGAGGTTCCACTCATAGAAAACGGGTTCGGTGAGAAATCTATGATAGGTAGGTGCTAGGCAGCATGGCGACATTTTGACTACATTGAATCTCTTTGAGGGATCACGTTGAAGTTGAAGAGGTGAGATTTCACGAGGCGTCTTGATTTCCTTAATAGAATTACTCTGTTACTCCTATATAAGCATGCATGTATCTAACATTACCAGACAATCGAGATACTTAATGCAAGGTACCCGGCACTAGCGTAATATCGAGCCACTGAAATCTCCACCGAATCCCACTAAATCTGCCATCGTGAGCTTCTAACTTCCCTAATACATCATTCTTACCCCAAGACATCGGGGTTCTCGAATTGTCTTGTATATCTTGTTAACTAGAGCCCTGTAATATCTCTTTTTGTCCTGCCTCACTTTGTTTCACAGCACAGCGTAACCTCGTCCTCTCTTCAGGGCTAGGCGCCAGTCGCGAACGAGAATGATGACCGTCAGACGGCGATAATGCGACTAAACTGCATCAATGCAGTTCTAGTTGCTGCCACAGCGCTATCGCGCTTCGCCAATGGACAATTCCCCAATGCGACGTCCCAGTACCTGAACTTGACGACGATTTCCTCTCCGATCGATCCTAGTATAAAAATTAGCTATAAAGTACCCGATGGAGCGTGTAACACAGCTTTCGAGTCTCAGACCCAGTACACCGGCTGGGTGAGCATTCCGGGCGATTTCCCCACCAATACGTTTTTTTGGTTTGTTGGCGCACGAGATCAGCAGGTGAACACCAGTCTGACTATCTGGCTCAATGGCGGACCCGGATCGAGTTCTATGTTTGGCTTTTTCAGCGAGACGGGACCTTGCGAGGTGGTTGACGATGGCACGGACGAGTTTACAACTGTAGCGCGGGAGTGGGGTTGGGACAGAGCCTCGAATATGTTATTCATCGACCAGCCGAACCAAGTCGGGTTTTCGTACGATATACTTACGAATGGCTCCCTCGATTTACTTACCAACAATATCTATATCCCGCCTTCGGATAGACCGAGCTCCGTTCCACCCACTGCATTTTTAAATGGCACCTTTAGCTCTATGAATACCAACAATACTGCCAATACTACAGAGACGGCAGCCGTTGCTATATGGCATATGCTACAAGGATTTTTAAGCACATTCCCAGAGCTAAATCCTCCGAAGGACAATGTGCTAGGCGTCAATTTGTTTGCTGAGTCTTACGGAGGGAAGTATGGACCGGCATTCGCGAGCAAGTGGGAGGAGATGAATAGCGCTCGAGGTAATGGGACCATGTCAAATGCTACCACTGTAGAGATCCGACTTGCATCTCTCGGCATCGTTAACGGCTGTGTTGATGATCTGATTCAGGCGCCGTACTATCCCATCATGGCAACCAATAATCCGTACGGTTTCACAGCCATCAACTCGGTCCGAGCTCAAATGGCTAATGCTAGCTTCTATTCCGATGGCGGTTGTCGCGACCTGATAAATCAATGCCGCACCGCCGTCGCCGGCAAAGACCCGAATAACACAGGCTCCGTCTCAGATGTAAACAGCATCTGCGAATCAGCTTACACTAGCTGTACTAACAATGTCATGGCTCCCTACTCCGACTCCGGTCGCAGTGTGTACGACATATCCGCCGTACTTCCTGACTCATTTCCGCCCCGCCGCTACCTCGAGTATGTGAACACGGCTTCCTTTCAATCGGCCATCGGCACGAGCCTCAACTACACCGAAACAAACCCCCAAGTAGCCGCAGCCTTCGCCTCGACCGGCGACTACGAGCGCGAAGCCATGGTCCCCAAGCTCGCCTCACTCCTGGACGCCGGCGTGCGCGTAGGTCTAATCTACGGGGACCGGGACTACATCTGCAACTGGCTGGGCGGGGAAGCGATCTCCTTCGCCCTCGCCGCCGCCACCAATCACTCCAACCCACACCCCTACACCTCCGGTTTCACCGCCGCGGGGTACGCGCCAATAATCGTAAACGACAGCTACATCGGCGGCGTAGTGCGTCAATACGGCAACCTATCCTTCAGCCGTGTCTACCAAGCCGGCCACTTCGTCCCAGCCTACCAACCAGCGACCGCCTTCGAGATCTTCGCGCGCGTGATCCGCGGGGACAGCGTGTCGACCGGCGAAAACATCGACCTCTCAACGTACAACACAAGCGGCCCGGCAAACGCAACTAGCTCTTTGAATCTACCCGCGAGCCCGGAGCAGACGTGCTGGTTACGGGATATCCCGGGATCGTGCAGCGATGAGCAGCAGAGCGTGATATTGAATAATAAGGGGTTTACGGTGAACGGCGCGTTGCAGACGGGGGCGACGGTGTCGGCGCCGCCGACGGAGACGGTTGTTACTACGTCTACGAGCACGGTGCCGCTTACGGGTTTATTCACTGCTACCGCTACGCCGTCAAGTGCGGCAGGGCCGAGGCGAGGATTCGATGTTGGTTTGAAATTGGCTGTTGGTGGGGGTGCGGCGGTTGCTATGCTGGTTATTTAAGTGCTTTACGATGTGATGCTAACGATGGACAGGACCGCAAATATTCTCATGGACAATTCGTAATTAGGGGTCTTAACCGTGTCCCGGACGGAGTAAATACCTATACCTCGGGAGGAATCACTGGTAGTTTTGACATGTTTTCACCTTGGGTATTATACTAGATAGTTGTAGCACTAGTGATAGCAGGAATTTTGCTCAATAAAATAGTTCTCTATTGCTTCTCATTATATCGCTACATAATGTACTGATAGTAAATGTCAATAGACGTGTTAGATACACATCTTATGGCGATATCCGAAGCGGTGAAATATCGAGCTTCTCTGTATGCAGAATTTCATCACACATCTACTGGAACAAGCTCAAAGAACTTACCTAGGTACCTACTTACCAATTACTCTCCGTAAACACCCGTCTGATGAGGCGGTTCGGCTAAGTCTGTGACCCTTCAAGGGTTCGCATCCTGTACTTTTCAAATCTAGTTAGCACAGTACAAGGCCACCAGTAAACAGAAATGAGGTTGAGTGACCTGTTTCAGATCTAAATGCCTTGTCAAAGGCGATATCATCAAAGCTATGTCGAGCTATGTTGACCGTCGTGATAATTAAATCATCATTGTAGGGGAATGGAGTAATTGACAGTAGAGTTTCTTACCTTGTAATCCTCAGGAAGGTCCAAAGACGCATCTGTTAATGATCGAAATCTGAAATGACACTGGTTCAGCTGATTAGCTGAGACACTGATTGGACGAGAGATATCGGAAGAATTTTGTCCAACTGCAGTCAGACATGACTGGTGTCATCAACGCCGTGAAGCTCTGACATATGCTTGTCAATTTTTATGTCAAATCATCATGTTGCAGCGATCCTGATCTTCCGAGACAAAAAATTGAACTAACCCTGGGCACACAAATAGCGATGTGTCTAGTTGGAATAATAACTATCATACTTGTTAGAAAGGGAGTAAAACCACGTAGGCTAATAGTAAGGGCGAGACTAGTATCAGAAAATGCATGAATGGTAGTAAATAAGGTTGTCTACAACGGAAACCCGAATCAGACTCGTCATCTGTGTTCATCAGGTACATATTGAATAATATAGAATGGAAAATTTTTCCTTACCTTGACTTCAAGCATTAGACTCCCGACAGTGTCGTCACATAGATAGTAATATCACGCCACTATTTCCAAAATCCAGCATTAGCAGAAGTGTCGCTGAATGACATGAAATATTCAAAGCGCGTGTGCGTGATCAGTGGGCGAGGTTTTCTAGGCCTGCCACAAATTGGCGTATCGACTCATGTGAAAATATTCGGAGCCCAGTGCCGCTTCATCATATTGGCATGACAAGATGTTTGGATCGAAGGGATAGCGTACCATTTGGAAAATGACCATTATTACTATAAGTGGTGTTAGCAACTACAATAATGTTGCGTTTCAAATCGTCGAGTAGTTGTAGATATTATCAGAAAACAGCCAGTTGTTTTTCGTCAAGGGCATGTGCCTCAGACGGTAATTTCCAGCTATGCAAATGCATAGAAAGAATCATCATAAAAATGCGGAAGGATGAGATGAAAGAGGACAAACTTACCAGCTATGATTAGGTCTAGAGAGTAGTGAATTTACAAATTTGGCATCTTGCTCATGCCTTTCGGCTGTAGAACCTAGCTTCTAGTTAGCACAATGAAGCTCCAGAACAGCTCGACAAATTCTGGTATTCGGAGATTTCTGCTCAGACTGACGTGCAAAAACTGTCGTTTCATTCCAATTGGTCAAAGACTCTAGTTTGTAATTGGTTTAATTTGTCATCATTGAAAGGAAGTCGAAGGAAATTTGTATGTACTTACATTTGCGATCAACAGCGCATCGAGTTGTTTGGTTGAGGAAGAGAAAATCTGCAATTGTTGTTGATGAGGAAAAAAATTGTTTTAGATCCCAAGCTTCACGCGGAGTGGGGCACACCTGCAGGTCCCACACCTTGGCATCTTTCGGAAAAGGCAGATCATTAAACCGAGCTACACTAGCGGATAAACTCCGGTTCCAAGCCAGGAACTTAGAAATACCGATGTTAAGCTCAGCGCTGTCTTTCTTCCGTGCACGTGGTCCTAGCTTCTAGAGCTACCCCTTACCCCTCACCGACATCATTTCTGTGTCAATTCTTTTTCTTTGTTGCTTCATTTTTCCACAGCTATTGATCCAATCATCTCTCAGCATTACTTCACATTTCAACCAGGATTCCCACCGGGTTATCGAGGGCCATTCAACATACTGAAGCGTGCTGAAAAGCCGACCGGAAAGCTGCAAATTATGCTGTATCACATGGCTCTCAGAGCTCCAAATAAGCCCGGGTTTCCTTAGCTAGTAGCTGCTCACAAGACCCGAATTACCTTGGTGACGTCTTACGCCCGAGCTTGCCGGCATCTCCCGCTTCGGTACAATCGATGGCGGCTTAAATACCATGACCCGAGAAATCCTCTTTTACATCCATATCCCACCTAGCTTTTCCCTAACCCACATTTCCCCTCGGCCGGCTATGGGGCTTTTGTATCTGGATCTAGATTGGCCCCTCGGAACCTTGCCGCTTCATGCCGCATGTCATAGTGCTGTTCATACCCGCAACACCGAGCAAACCCAGTTAGAGAACCCAGTTTATGTTAGAGCCCAGTTAGAAGGAAGGAGGTGTGGTGTGTACTACATAGTAGGTAACTACATAGTATGTACCTAAGGATCTATTTGCTACGTAAAGATGTGTAAGGATGGCAAGGATCTGAACCCGAACAAAGACACTTGAGACACACCTCAGCTCTTTATAAGCTCCTAGCTATCCCCTCGGCATATGTTTCTGCCACCACAAGTATTTGTCCGACATTGCTCACGATAACTTGCCGGAGGTTAGCCCATTGATACGCCCATTCCTAGGTATCCTTATCATATCACCTGCTTGGGTACTTACTGAGGTACTCACAGACCGACTCCCCTCCATTTCCCCGTAATTATTAAAGTAAATCTACCTAACCCCCATTCTAGTTCCTAACCTTCCTTTTCTTCCTTTCCTTTTTCTCCTTATGCCTAGTTCGCCTGTAAGATCTCCAGACATAATGGCGGCAAACGGCAATAGTAGTGAGATTCCTGGAGGAGAGTCGGCGACTATCAACACAAATATTGTCACCTTGACTCGTTTCCTCACAGAAGAGCAGGTAAAACACAAAGAAGCCACTGGTGACTTCACGTAAGTTTCAGCCCTTCCAAAACGGTGTAGAGAAGAAAAATATCACTGATACCTCCTTAACTATTGTAGATTACTATGTCATGCCCTCCAATTCTCCTTCAAAGCCATCTCCCATTACATTCGACGAGCCACACTTGTAAACCTAACGGGTCTTGCCGGACAATCCAATGCGACGGGTGACGACCAGAAGAAGCTTGATGTAATTGGCAATGACCTTTTTATAGCGGCGATGCGATCGTCGGGGAAGTGTGCATTGTTAGTATCGGAGGAAGAAGAAGAAGTCATATACTTCAAGGACCACACAGGGGCGCGGTATGCAGTGGCTTGCGATCCGATCGACGGTAGCTCCAACTTGGATGCAGGTGTATCTGTTGGAACAATTTTTGGTGTTCACAAATTGGCTGAAGGCTCAACTGGAACAAAAGAGGATATTCTGAAACCTGGCACCGAGCTACTAGCCGCAGGATTCACCATGTATGGTGCATCCGCTCAACTCGTTATCACCATGAAAGGTGGTACCGTCAATGGCTTCACGCTAGATAACTCGTTCGGCGAGTTCATCTTAACCCACCCCAACATGCGCATTCCGAGAAAACGAGCGATTTACTCTGTCAACGAAGGCAATTCGCTATACTGGGAAGATCACACAAAGGAGTATTTCAACTCTCTCAAGTACCCACAAGACAATGGAAAGCCATACAGCGCTCGATACATCGGTAGCATGGTTGCTGATGCGTACCGAACGCTATTGTATGGCGGTATCTTTGCTTATCCGGCGGACAAGAAGAGTCCCAAGGGCAAGTTGCGAATTTTATACGAGTGTGCGCCAATGGCTATGGTTTTTGAAAATGGTAAGCTCTGACATCAGTGTTCATATTTCGCACAAAAATACTAATGTTTACTTAGCCGGTGGGCAAGCTGTCGATAGCCACATGAACCGAATGCTCGAGGTCGTGCCAGAACACATCCACGACCGATCAGGTATCTTTTTGGGTAGTTACGAGGAAGTTGAGAAAGTCAAGGGCTTCTACAAATGATCCACCAGATCATATTACCGTCGCAGTCAGATTTTGGATATGCTTGGCAACGAGGCATGGGTATTGGAGCAATAGGCGCATCCTAGTGAAAATGCCGGTTTTGATATAATAGCAACCTATGAATATGCAATAACAATCCGTTAAACCCGTACAGCTAATCTACAGTGATATTCGTGACATCATGATTCTACCATTATGCTAGCATCCCTAAAAGAGCTTCGGGAAGAACTTGGGAGTATTTTGCTTCCATTCTTGGTAATCCTTACGATGGCCATACTTCGCATTATACTTCTTCTCGCTGAGTGGCACACCCGTCACCTTTAATAGCAGGAAGCTAACGAAAGCTGGGCTCACAAATGAAAGCGCCAAAGTGAACGCCTTGCTCACCAAACCACCCGAAAATCCAAGTCCGAGTTGTACTGGACGCGTCAGAAGTACGCCAGCAGCCATAGTAGCGATGCCCGTCCACAATGTGCACTCTCCGAAATAATTCGGAAATTGACTATTCATAAATTAGCTATTAAACCAATCACCAATATCCTCAGGTTTTTTCAAATCAGAATAAGATCACTTGCCTCCTGCTCCACAGCCCCTCAGTCATGAACGGCTCATCATGCAACTTATCCTTCCTGCGACTCAACCAACGGCCCTTCTGGCGATCAGCCACGATCTCAAACGCGAAACCACCTGCAAACAACGCGAGCCCGAGCACATCAGTCGCCCTTAGCGCGACGGCTGCAAGGGCTGCGGGTGGCACGGCGTTAACGGCGATCACAGGCGCGAGACATAGCGACACCCAGGTCGCTTGGCCGACGAATGCGCCGGCGAATTTAGCGGGCTCGCCGCGGATCGTGTCGAAGCGCGAGTCGGTGCCTTCGTGCAGGATGCGGCGGAAGAGGTAGGAGCCCACTTGTGAGTTGGGTTAGTATATTAGTTCACATCTAATTTTTACATGTACCATCAATTTTATAGCTACTGTTTAATACTATATGCATCTTATGAATGGATGGGTTATTGATATGAATTAAGTGAATATGGCAAGTAAAAGGGAGTCGTACATCGAACAGACCAAAAGACAACCGCAGCGCTCAGCACGACTTGACGCCAGTGGAAGCCCCCAGCGGCCCCCGTAAATGCGTTTAGTAGGCTGGGCAGCGGGGGCTTGGGTAACCCAGCTAAGGACGCAGCGGCGCGGGTGCGCAAGCTTGGCAAGTACAGACTTAACAAAGTGACAGACAAGAAAGTCACAGAGCCGGAAGCATCGTAAAAGCGCTCAGACTGGGCGAGGATAGAAGGAACAGCCACGGCCGTCTGCAGCGCAAACGCAGCCGCGACGCCGGGGACCGCCGTGCGTAGGAAGGGACTACGGAAGTTAGTCAGGTGGAGGAGCCGCTGCAGAAGCCCTGACGCCATGGTGAGTAAGCCTGGGATCGAGCGGAGGTAGGTGAGTAGATTTGAGTGTATTAGTGAGTTTGATACGACGTGTTTAAAGCTTAACCACGCATTATATACTCCCACATCCTGCCAGCTCAGGGTTATCTCCATTGAAGTCGTGACGTCGATGGAATTCTTAGTTGGGAGACACAAAGGATTGTTTTAGCTGTTTTAGAGGAAGCTATAGTGGGTAATAGGCGGGAAGCCCCGCATTTTACGGACTCTACAGGGGGGTGGGAACTGGACTCCGTTAAGGGAGCCTTGGAAACCACGATCTCCTCAGTTAAGCATTTCTTCCAAGATCTTGTCAAATACATAATTCACAAATTTACCCTCAATTTCATTATTGGAAAGTCTACTATACTACATTCAATTATTCCTGTCCATTCAACACAGATCTTAGGGTGTTTGTCATTCAGAAATATCGCCGCAGCTATTCTTGTCCAACTCCTCCATCTCCATTGCAACGAGCTTGGTTGATTGACAATCCGGTCACTTTCCGTGTTTCCATACAAGGACAAGCTATTTTACACCCCCCATAACATATCTTCGACAATTTACTAAAAGCTATCACAGTAAATCAACACCGACACAATCCTGCGTCAAAGCATTGCCAAGATATCGAGGGGCGATACTGACGCAAATTGTAGAGTTCGGATGGAAGAAGCCAGTCTTGAAAGCGAAAACCACTAAATGTGATGTCTCATGAGGGTTTATGGCTCAAAACTAGTCATGATGACCAGCCAAATATGTGTATATGATGAAGTTCATGATAGTACTCGGGATTCATGTTTTGTAGGGAAATTATTATTTAAAGAATGCTTCTTCCGGTCTTCAACGTTTACAAAATCTCACAAACCCTCACAAACCCATATCACCTAATACCATAATTGCAACCTTCCACCACTTTTAAGAAATACAATTGCACGAACACAAAATGGCGGCACCAGCAGCACCAGCTTCTATCCAGTACCGTGTAAAGGAGGTACAACTAACCCAACTGGATGATCGACATCTAACTGAGATTTCCTCATGGATCGCGAGGAACGCTAAGTTCAGCCCCTACGAACAGATCCGTAGATCTTTACTTCCGGGCTCTACGCCATTAATACCATGCACCCCGACCCAGGGCAATGAGTTTGAAATCGAGGGTATTAAGAGGGTGATCCAGAAGGAAAAGGGGGACAGAAAGGTCCACCTCTTATTAGTCACCGGCCAAGACGGCGCCAACATATATGGCCTTGCCTGGCTCAGCGTATGGAATAACACCCTGCTTGCTGAGCCCGTCAACGAGGAGTTCATGGATCCTAGTCGAGATCATAACGACTACATAAACAAGATGCTCCTCAACGAGACTCCATACGCAACCCATCGTCGTCAGGCATTCTATGTCGAGGCGGCGAAGGCGCTGAGGAACAGACGATTCGCTCAGTTCCAGGGCAACCTCATCCGTGAGTCCCCTTAGTCAAATTATTTAGATCTATTGCTAACAAGCCACTCACCAACAGAGCTGCGGGATATAATCCTATCAGCGCAGCAACCCACCCCGGAAGTCCTAAGACTTCTAATCAAGTGTTCTATCGAGGTAGCCAACAGCGTGAAGGCCCCTCTCATCACGACCCTTCCCCGTCTCTACCTAGAGATCAACCACGAGCTAGACCAGCAGGGCTTCCGCGTGGTCGGCACGGAGAAGTATCCCTTCCTGTGCCTTAACAGCCACGGGATGAGACTGGCGGAAGTGCGCTACCCCAACGAAGACCTGAAGGACATCGCAATGTTCCTTAGACAGGTCCCTTGCGATGTCATGCTCAAGATCTACGACAAGGCGGCGACGCCCGATGTCAAGAATCGCTTGGCTCTGCTAGGCTTGATGTAAGTACCTACTAGGTACCTATCTACTATGCTATAAACGCATAGAACGACACATGGGAATAATGGGAGGTATTTTTTTCTTGATTAGCGCTGGCCGAATTAGGGATATATATACGGAGTACTGAAAATAAAAAATAGAGATAAAGGGGTGTTTTGGATCTTAATTAGCGGCGTTGTCAATTACTATCATTTTAATAACAAGCATATAACATTGATACATAATACAATCGTGAAGACCTAACCTCATAACAAGCCACTACCCCGTCTTAGGTAGATGTAATAGTGTAAATCAATGCACACTTGAATACGTAGATACTACGTAGTCTAAATCTCCATTCCTATCCCCAACTCCAAGATCGAAAGCCACCAAACACCATATCTACTGGGTACAGGTACCTATCCACCATCCCCTATTCCGCCTTCCAAATCCTCTCCCCCTCAAACCACGTCTCCTCCAACCTGGCCTCTAACAGCCGTTCCTCCTCCCACACCATATCCCACACCGTCAAATCGGCCACCTTCCCTTTCTCCAAGCTCCCCAACCGGCCATCCCAAAACACGCTTCTCGCCGACCCGTAGCTCGCCGCTACCACTGCCTCACACACCCCAAGCCGGAAATCGTGGTTCACGACCTGCGTGTAGGACGGGTTGCGGTAGGAACGGCGCGTGGCGCCGACGTACACGTTCGCCATTATGGCCCAGGGGGAGGTCGGCGAGTCGCTGCCGAGGGCGAGGGGGGCGCCGTGGTCGGAAAACTCGCGGTAGGGGAAGGCGCGGCTGCAGCGGTGGGGGCCGAGGAGGGTGGGCCAGGCGCGCAGGATCCAGGGGTCGGCGTGGACGGGTTGGATGGATGCTGTGCTGGGGGTGGGTTAGTGTATAGATAGATAGATAGACAGGAAAGATTAGTGATGTAATGGGGAGACTTACATCCCGAATTCACCTAACCGCTTCGCGTCCCGTGCGGACGCGAGCTCGAGGTGTTCCATGCGATGCCGGTTCTTGGGTGAACATGTTGACAGGGCGTCGAGACACATGGTGATCGCTGCGTCCCCGATAGCGTGAAGGGCGATCTGCAAACCGGCCGCGTCGGCCTTGCGCACTACCGCCTTAACTATCTCCGGTTCCCAGAACGGTTGGCCGGTTGAAAGTTTATTTACATCAGCGCCTGTGAGATAGGGTTCAGCGAGATAAGCAGTACAGGCGTCGATGATGCCGTCGGTGATGAGCTTGATGCCGACGACGTGGAGGTCGGGCGATTCCTCGGCGCTAAGTTGCTTGTGTACCTCGATCACTCGGTCGACTTGGGCGAGACAATTTGCTTCCGAGGTTGTGGGAGTCAGGAGCCAGTATGCTGCCAGTCGGAAGGGTAGAGACTGTTTTGGTTGTTCCTTGCGTATCTTGAGTAAAGTAGCCCAAGATTGTTCCTCCATCGCCATATCTATAGCACCAGTGTACCCGGAGCTATTATATGCCTGAACTGCGGCCCGGATCCAGTCTTCACGATCCTTCTCCGTAGCTACGTCGGAAAGGAAAGGCCATATCATAGTGAAGACAGCAGCTTCCTCGAAAGCGCCTGTAGGCTTCCCATTCTCGTCACGCACAATCTTGCCTCCTTCCGGATCTTTCAGATTTTCCGCATCAAGCTCCTTAAGCGCGGCGGTGTTGCACCATGTGGTATGAAGATCCTTAGAATCCACATAGATTGGACGAGGGTCTATGTCATCAATCAGACTTGCGAGGGGCTCTGACATATGCCTCATCCACCCCTTGCACAGAACTCGTGGTTCATTTGGGTTGGCGAGTGCATGTTCCTTGATAGCCTTGCGAACATCGTCCGAACCCTCACAGTGGTCAAGCGCTGCTTTGCTTAGCGATTGGCCTAATCTTAATAAGTGAATGTGACCGTCAATGAAGCCTGGAAGGACTGTCCGACCGTTCAAGTCATGGACAGTAGCACCGGCGGCCCGACATTGGACAATTGCATCGTCATCCTCGAAACCAACATGTTCTATCGTACCATCGCGGACGAATATCGCATTCCCGAATTGAGGTTCGGTTTCAAGTCCCGGCTGATTAGCATGCAGGAAGACCTTTCCGCCAACAAAAAGATGACCAGTAGATAATCCCATCCCGATATTCACGGTATTATTCCGTACTAAAAGTTTATCAGTCAACGAGAAGATCAAACGCCTTATTCCAATGATGTAAATGGATTGTGAGGTACATTTTCACTGTCACGAGATGTCCCTCGGTATAGGACCGCTTTCGGCGTAGGATTTGGAGCTCGTAAAGCCCCTTAATACACCCCGCGCGATCCACTATCCATCATTAGTTCAGCTGGGAAGCTCCCCGACCCAGGCACCCGGTCCGATTTCTAGCCTCACTTCTATCCATGTTCTCGTATACAGTCTTATAGTCTTATAATATTCATATTTCTACTTCCTATTTCGTGATGAATGGGAACTGGTTATTCGATACATCGTATATTGTATAGCTTTCAAGGTAAATTTCGTCTTTTCTATCGGCTGTTAGAGCACTCGGACTTCTAGATTCCCTACCTATACCACCTCACTTCCGAGCTCAGCTAGAAAGACAAGCCACGGCGTCTTTAGTTCTTAGTATTTAAGGCAGGCTCTCTAGTATGTTGTTGCTGTGATGCAGTAATTCGCTTAGAATTGCCATATTATGGAAGATATGGCTTCTAGTGATGGAGGTGCCGAGTTCCAGCCCCTGTATTACAGAACAGTAAATACTCGCTCAGTCACGTGTTATCTCCGATCGATCAGATAAGATAAAAAAGCCACTATCGATCCTCCACATCCCATTGGCGGTTCCTATTGCCCCGCCTACGGAAGTCCGCGATCAAATCCGCTCTTCCAGTAGAAATATAGGTGCGGATTCACAGCAGAGATGGCCTTCAACTGCTTGATGAAACCCCCCGGTCCGCTCTTTTCGAGACTTTGCTCGCTCAGGCACTTCCTAGAAGCTCAGTTTCTTTGAGTCTTCTCAGAGGACTATTCCCGTACGAACATCAGCAGTTATCATGAGTTTGGACAGAAGGCATCCCGATGATTAGTTCGAATTTCTCGGTATCGAAATAGCACATTATAACCAATATACAACACCTTCATATCCCTCGCTAACTCACTCACGTATAACATGACCCACCATCCACAATCTGCGTCTGCCCCGTAACATAATCGCTATCCGAGCTCGCCAAAAAGCTAACCAACTTCGCCACATCCTCGCCAGTCCCGGGCCTCGACATCGCAACCTCGTCCTGAATCCTCCTCCGCATAACCTCACCCTGCGTCAACCCCTTCCGCTTCGCCATGTGCGAGTCGATCAGCTCCCACATATCCGTGTCTATAATGCCCGGCCCGTAGCAGTTCGCCGTGATGTGGTGCTGTGCCATGTACATAGCGTAGCACTGCATCAGTCCGCGCACCGCGAATTTCGTCGATGTGTAGTGCGGCAGCATGTCGAAGGGCTTGAAGCCGGCAACGGACGACGCGGCGATTAGTTTGCCGGGACGGTCTGCTTTGCACGTTCCTTGTGCGATCATCTGCGCTGCGGCTTCGGCGAAGCAGTTCTGCACTCCGAAGACGTTGACGGCGAACATGTGCTGGAACTCTTCTGGGGTTAGCTCGAGCACGCTTTTTACTTGGCAGATACCCGCGTTGGCGATCCTGGTGTAAGCGTCAGTAATCGGTAAAAATTTGAAGGCTCTAAATTGGTATCAGGTAACGTATAAGGTGACTGACATAGTATCCAGCGGCCCCAATTCCTTTACGCTCGTCTGAACCAAATCCTTCACCTGATCCCTCTTCGATACATCCGCAATCGCGGTGATTGACTTCCGCCCCATTCCCTGGATCTCTTTCACGACCGCGTCGCAGCCCGCTTTGTTCGCGGCTACGTCGTTGATGCAGACATCGTAGCCATCCGCGGCTAGACGTAACGCGATGGCCTTTCCAATTCCTCGACTCGAACCTGTAACGATGACGGTTCTCCTCTCGACTGAGTTGCGAGAAAGTGAGGCATACCCAGCTTTTAGGCCATTATTTATCCCCACATTCAAACGTATTGAGCTGTTGGTTAGACTTCCTGATTTAAAGAGTCGAAGACATCCCTGTTTTGACAGAGTCGCAGCTCGTGGACCTAAGAACATGGTTATTACTATTAGGTAGGCGCAGGATAAATTGGCGTTGAGAATACCCGTTCATCAGATCCAACACGATCGTGACATTCTCCCCCGCGTTATAAAGAAGAGGTCACATTGCTGGGAAGCGAGACCGGTAGGACCATCGGGGTAAAGGATCAATAGACGTTGTGTCACATCGGTCGATCGTCCTATTCCCCTCTATACGCCTGCATACGATGGAGTGCGGAGGGGCCGGCTTTGGAGACTTCGTGGGGATATCGTCTACCGACTGGAGGTCCCGTGCCCGCACTCGGTCTTGGAGTATTCCGGGATTTATATGGGGATGTACGCGTTCTACTAGGTGAGTGTAGGTGGAAAAGTTCATAGATAGAAAAATTGTTCATGATTTGATCGACTGTTATAAACTATTTTCCTTAGGTATACAATCATCTGATCTACAAATATATAAATATGGTATGTTGTATAGGTAAATTGTCGTCGGCACTGTTACTTAAATACTACTATAGCTGATATTCACCTCTGTTCGCGGTGGGGTACCATTTGAATCCTCTGTTAACTTTATACCGAGCACTTGGGGTTCATGCCCGCCAATAACATTGATATACGTTTTCAACCCAAATACTACAGGATACCCTGAGTTACTCCTGTGGACGAATACACTTTACTATTTGGTAAGTGGAAGTTAAAGGGGTTCCTGTTCGATTACATACTTGATATTCTAGCAACGTTAGCTTCTAGTTGGTGATAATGGAGTCGGAGCCGGATCGGAATCGCGGTCAGGGTTGTGCCCTTTATAATATCAGGTGAAGGTCCCCAGTCAATTGAAAAACTCATAGGTTTCTACTTTAGTCCCGCAACTAATGCACTTGGCCGTATACTAGAGGAGATTTTTGGTTTTTGGGAGATAACAGAGAGCAGCTACAGTGAATAATCGTGAGAGGTATCAGCCACGTTGTCAACCCCCAGGTATTGGAAAATCCACTGCTGGAATCCTCCGCGACCCCAACCGCCAGAGTTACTAAGGGTTTCCTCTTCGAGGACCGGAATACCTTGTACGGTTAGCAAAATGGATGGGGAATATGAGGGGAAGGCAACTAGCTCGTGAATGACCAAGCTATTATGGGGTCGGCGCGTACAGAGGTTGAGTATAAGGCCACATTTGATATTAGTTAGTAAAGTCTTCACGATAAGTCCAAGTCTAGAAGGGGCTTTGCTATCCACATATATCCTACTCAACCTTTCACACAATATAAAACCCAATCTCATTAGAAGATAATGTGGTATTTTATACTAACCTAGGTAACTTATATCAGGACGTAGGTGAACGATTCCTCTCTATCTTATACAACAATTGATTTTCTGTGAAAGCGCCCACTTTAATGAATTCGGGTTTGAATGCCGGTTGGGGGGAGCAATCAACCACCATCTTATACAATTATCGTGATAAATATGTACTGAAGACCCAGAGCCCGGACCCGGACCTCGAAACCCGAAAATAAAAGAACTCCCGTCATGCCGCCCATTCCATTGATGCTATGATGCGCGACCGTCCGCTGCTGGTTGACTTACGTCCCGTGATTGACGCGTGTTTCCAATCACTCGATCCGACCTACCGACCGGTGTTGGAAAAGGCGCTCTTCACGTCGGCGCGAGGCCACTCGAACAGTACGTCGCCGCTGTACACGGTTGCTGTGACGGTCGAAATCCGAACTTCTAATTCCCCGTAGAACTTTTCGCATTCGCGTAGGACCCGATTGACCAGACTACGGCTCAAACTTGGGTCGTCCGCGTCGCCAAAATGTTTTTCGACTCGCTTCCTCAATGCTTCGACGCCCTTGCGCACTTCGCGACCATCGTAGCCACTCAGGATTTTATTGAATGTGCCCTTGGCATTGCTGGGCTGTGCGGCAACAATCGCAGGACTCTTCCCTGTGGCAAGTTGTGCCTCGATATTTTCGAGATATTCGAGTAATTTACCTAATGGTCGGCGCATTACTGCATTGATATATAGACCCATATGTTCGGCCATCTCGCTTGCCGCTGCCTCCTTCCAATCTTCGAGGATCTCCAAACCGTGAGTGTCGAGCTCTTCCAAAAAGTGGTTCATGTTTTCGATAAGTAAGATATGGTAGTTCAGGGCTTCCTTGTCTTCGGGGTCGGCGCCGCTGTTGGTGAGCGTTACGGGATTTTCGCGCGCAATGACCTTGAGTGAATCGAACATAGTCTTGATAATGCGATCGTACTCTCGGTCTACAGTTCTTCTTACGGAAGAGCCCGTGTCGGCTGTTGAGAGCATGTTCTCTACCGCATTAGAGAAATGTGGGAAAACTCGCATGAAGGAGATGACGCCTTTGCGTTTCTTGATCTTGACTTTCGTTTCCTCAATTGCGCGCAGTTGACCTTCGACAAATTTCTGGAAACGAGTCTCCAGGCTGCTGTGAAGTTTTTGTAAGACATTGTTCAAAAAGTCCTGGTTAGACTGTATAATCTCCAGGTGTTTCCGCTCGAGAGTTGCGAGAATACCAACTCCTTGTCTGTCCAGCTGTTAGTGGGGGAAAAATGAATCAGTATAAGCGTTCAAGTACTTACAGCGGATCTTGCGACAAAACCCAATCGACCGTGTTCTGCAGGTCTTGTTCCAAGAATGAAAATATGGCCTCCATAGCTCGAGTGACCCTTCTAGCTAATTCGCGGTCCGGTTCCATGAGTCTATGTCGTTTCAAGTCGCCACCTCGCCGATCTCGTGGCTTTGTGGCTGTTACAAGATCGGGGAAATCGTCCTTCTCTAAGGTAGTTGCATGGAAGAAATCGACAATAAAATTTTGCTCGATTTCGATGAGAGGAACCAGATCATCCATCATGCCAGCGAAAACTTCGTATGGAAGATTGCGACCGTCTGATATCTTGTCGAGGCTAGTCTTACTGCCCTCGCCAAGAGGACTACGCAAAGTTCTAGCTAGAGTCTGACTTCGCTTGACAGTGAGCTTCCTAGCGGTAGCCATTGTGCCTTCTTGCTGCCTCTCTATTTCAGCGGTGAAAAGAAGCTCGAGCTCATCCCCCGTTGGTTTCCTGGCGTTCCTTCTCCATGAATCTAGTATGTCTTTAAATCTAAACTTGTAGAGTGGAAGGTTCTTCTCTTGGTACGCTTGTAGGCACCGATTCCAACCTTCGAGGTCTACCTCTCTAGAATAAAGAATAAGTGGGCTATAGCGCCATAGCAAATCTCGACCAATGTCGTGATGAGCAGTGTCGACCTTTTTGGACAACGCTCCATCTACGGCAGCCCTAACCTCTTGAGATGCTTTATCAAATTGCCGAGACATAAAAGCGCCGAAACGTTGTAAGAATGCCGTACTTTCCGCACTATACATCTCCCGTTTTTCTTGGACGATGCGCATCTTGCCGTAGTCGGTGTTAAGGCTAGACTGCTGACTACCTGAGCCTCCATCCTCGCTTTTGCGAAGCTCCGACCCGGCGGCGGAGGAATCGATTTTCATCATCGCCTTGTACAATGTAACGAGCGCAGTCTCGATCTCTTCAAGGCCTGAAGTAGTCTCAAGCGGTGCAACCGTAAGAGCTTGTAGATCATCGGAGCTGATAGCGCAGGTATCTAGCAACGATTCTACCTCTTTCCTAAGAAGCTTCTGGTTGGCTGCCTGCACTTGCAGACCCTGCCCTTGAGCTTCTATGTATGCGATATCATCGGATAAGGTCTAAACTCCGATTAGCATTACGAATTCTATATTATGAACATATACTCACAGATAGTTCCACGCTGTACAAAGTGAGGAGATTATCGAGTTCATCACACTCAGCAAGAGCAACATCAAGGCCCTTTTTGATAGCTTCAACTCGATCATCTTCCTCTTGGAATCGTACAACCCAGCCTCCAGCTTGCGCTTTGTTGAGTTCACGGTCAATGTCAAGTTTCATTTCTTCGAAATTACGACTTCGCATTTGCTCGCCGGGTACCCAGCCGAAATGATCCAGCCATCTTGTAAACTCGGAGGATGTATCAGCTAATAGAGACATATCGATGCCTAATGTTGTCAAGTATTTCGTATCGTTGCCAGTTATAGTCAGGGGTCGTGGCGTATCTTCTTGTCGAGCCGCTTCTAGACTCTTCCTCTGGCTCTCTTTGATGGAAGCTTGCAGGCTAGAAGGTCTGCTAGAATTAGGTACCGTTACCTTCACTTCGGGAACGACAGGTGCCCTGTCTACAGAATTCCTCTCGGGCTCTGAAATTTTTGGTGGCTCGGGCTTCGGCTCAGGACGCCGTGGTGCTGGAACAACACTTGTTATTCCATCTGGGCCATCAGTCATTTTGTTAGCCGCCTCTCGCAATCGTTCTCCCGCTCCACCTGGACGAGGTTTAAATGCGGTCGCAGCCGACGCGGCCTTCCATAGTGCTCCAGCTAGATCACGTTGGGACTTGGCTTTGATCATAGGTCCCAACCCTGGACGTGTCTCCACTTCTGCAGGCTTCTCTTCTAGCGGCGCTGCAGGTGCCAAACCTTCGGTAGCTATCGCGGTTGCAGAGCCGTTAGGACTGGGTGTTGGAATAGTGGGTGCATCGGAGACTGGAGGGACCGCAGGGGTTGGTTCTGTTGCTAGGGCTGGCGATTGTCTCTCGGCGAGCGATCCATTCTCGAATTGTTTCCCAACAGAATTCTTTCGGGGAGACATACGTTCGGTACTCCGTGGTGGTGGTTCTTTTCGGCCTCCTTGGCTCATTAATGGAGCTGGGACGAGACCGTTATCTGTAATTTCCTTTGGCCGGGTTGGATCCATCGGAGGCCTTTTCCTGTCAGGTAAATCTACTTGTGAGGGTGATTGGGAGCGATCAGCGAATCGACCGAATGCGCCGGGTCCCGGCATCCCGCCTCTGGAACGAGGAGGGAGGCTTGCAGTATCATCACTTCTCGTTGTGGATATGGAAGCTGCTATCGAGTCCTGACTCTTGTTATTACCAGCCAGCCTACGCAAAGCAGCAGCCTGATTTCCTGCACGAGCTGAATCTGCACCAGATACTGATGCTGGTGACGAGGACCCATTAGGAGGTGCGAGGTTACGCCCTGGGGAACTAGGGGATTGGTTGGGTCGGAAAGGCTGAATTCCGCCAGCGGCAGCTAAGGGATTAGGAGGTTTATTCTGAATAGGCACGGGATCGGGCTGTGGTAAGGGGTCGGGTCTAGGTGGTCTAGCGTCCACTCGTGGAGGGGTCGCAGCACTTCGTGAAGGAGGAGGAGTAGGCCCAGTTCGTAGTGATTGATTAGAGTCGGAAGGAGATCCTCGATTCGGTGGTGGGATTCTTCGTGAACCTAACACTTGGTCAAGTTCCCGTGGATCGAAACCCTTTAATTCAGGTACACTTCCGCCAGTATATTTCCCATAGATCTTCACCAAACTAGCAATGAAAAATTTCTTTTCCTTGTCTGCTTGAGCTTGCCAATAGTATGGCTTTCCAATATTCACGATAAATCCGGTATCACCGGCCCATTCTCGTTTCTGGGGATCAGCATTCGGCGAGGTAAAGGATTCGATAACACTCAGATCATTGAGATCCCAGGTCTTTCCAATAGAGAATGAACCATTTGCATTTTCCTTGGACTTATGCATGCGCACTCGGCCAGACTTTCGTACAGCTACGATGATGACTCGGGGTTTTTCAGATTGGGATCGCGCTTCAGGAGGCGGCGGAGATGTCGGGTGAGAAGAGTACTCTGTGATTCTAATATGGGTGATATAGGTTTCGAGTACTACAGGGAAACACAATGTACGTCAGCTACTGCGGTAGTCGGTCAACACAGGCGAAACACGAAGTAATCTTACTAGATCCGTCAACATCTCTCTTGTTGAAGCAGCTTTCTACGATGCGCCTCTTCTCCTCCTCAAACCGTTCGGCCCTACTGTATTCACGGCCCATGCCGGGACCACCATTCTGCCGCGGTTGATCCATTGCTTAGAGACGGTTTGAACCCTATTACAAATTCATGAATGGAGGCGGTCGCGGACGATTCGCGGAGGTTCAGTGATCATTTTCGACTCCTTCTGATCAATGAGAAACGTGGCGAGGATACTGTGACCAAGCTCCAAGACCTGCCTAGTCGGTCGGTGTGTTTCGAGGTGGTGAACAACAATCTAAAGAGCGCAAATATGGTGATGACGAGATGAGCGAGTATTGCTAGATGCTAAATGAGGGAACGTTGGTGATCCATTGGATGTACAATGTGGTGTCTCAGGGAGTTGTGAGGCCAAAGCGTCCGACTGTAGCTTCTTGGCATTTTTTAGGTGTTCACATAATGTACCTCGCTACTTCCCATATTTCTAGTTTTCTTAGGTAAGCTGCGCAAATTTGAGTTGAATTAGGTGAAATTTTAATTCCGACTTAAGTACCCAGTACCTACCCAGTGCCACATTCTGCCACAGATAAGCCACTACGTTTCATTTAATAAATTGTGACGTCGCTCTCAGGGCGCGGAAAGCCCACCCGGGTAGTTCTTACAGCTTACATTTTCAAATTCATTCAGTTTAAATATTTGAATGCCAGGGCCAGGGCGGGACAAACTTGCTTCGTATTCAAATCTTCAGAAATTGACTTATTCAAGGATATCTCTCCATGATATTCTTAACCTTCTCAAGAGGGAGCGCCTCAATCCTGTGCCCCTGATTTCCTACCATCGTCTCAGCCATGCATAGACAATTGTAAATCGACTCTTCCGTCGCGTCCGCAGTGGCCTCAAACAGCGCATTGATCGTTGCATCATCCACCACGTCAACCGTGATAGGTCTTGTTTTAAACCTATCGACTTCCTGTTGCACTGGAATTTCATTGGCCGTTGAGAAGGCTAGAAAGACGTCACCGGAGGGATTATGGCCATAACCTCCGACTTTCGCCAATCCCACTGTTGCTCTCTTTGCAAGTCTTTGAAGCTGCGTAGGGTGAAGGGGTGCATCCGTCGCAATAATCACAATTATACTTCCGTCCTTTCTATCTTTCTCCTTTTGAAGAGCTTCTCTTGCCAGCTTGATTGCCAGGCTACTTTCGGCAGCTTCATCAGCCTCTTTGGCTAGGATGCTCCCAACCGGCACACCTGCGATACGGAAGTGGTGCGGTCTTCCATAATTGGCCTGAACAAGAACACCGACCGTGTAATTCTTAGGCTCGCCTTTGGTGTCAAATCCCTCAACAATTCTGCTGCTGCTACCAGTGCCACCTTTGAAGAAATGGCAGATCACTAAAATGATTAAGTTAGCATATTTCGCGGGTTTTGTGGTTTGAAAGTAACGTAGATGTTACTTACTGCCGGTTCCTCCTCCGACATTGCCTTCCCTGACGCGATCACTCGACACACTCTCAAGACCCTTGACAATGTGTTCGGGTTTGACCGCGAATTGAGTCAAGTCATTCATATACCCGTCAAAGGTCTCGGCCACTACAGGTAACAAAAACCAGTCGACATTTCCCTTCGTAACCCCCTGAGCTTTGATAGTGTACTCGTATATCCCCTGATACGCTGCACCAACAGCAAACGAATTGGTGATGACGATAGGGGAGTGTAGTAAACCCGTTTCGTTGATCCAATGACTACCGGTCATCTCGCCGGATCCATTGAAGCTGAACATTCCTGCATAACAAGCTTTATGAAACCATTCTTTTCGGGGCAAGATACTCGTGACGCCGGTGTTCACATTGCCATCGTCAGCAAAAATTTCCTGGGTGTGAACCAGAACGCCAGGAACATCTGTGAGGGAATTTAGGGGACCAGGTTTCCAACCTCCTAGTTGTAAGTTAGGCAAGAGGTCCCTGAGTCGCTTTCGAGACTCATTGCCTGTGGTTGCACCCGAATTTGAGGACATGGTAAGATGAATGCCAATTCAATTTGAGATGATTGTAGTTCTCTAACCTGAGTCCCTTTCACCCTCAATCCTGACTTGTACTAGTTACCAAACCACTACATTTATATCAAGTTATTGATCATGTGATCATGGATGTTGATAACGTCCTTCGCATGTACGCTAAGTGTGTTACCTCGCCGTTGACTCACGCCGGCCTAGTAGCGAATCAAGATCACCATCGGAAGAATGAACTTTTCTCGATCCGGGAGGTGAATGGTTTAATGCGTCCCGCATAAATGAATTACTAATAGCTCATTGGCTCAGACTATAGTTTCGATCACAAACCCGTATCTTACGATGGGTATAGGGTCTCATCGTGAACGACAATCTCACAAAGCAGGGTCTAATTGAATTTAAACGCCGAGTTGAAAAAAGCAACACGACAACCACCTATTAGTAAACGGTAGCTTACCGGGTAGGTACCAACTAAACGGCACTATTCGGCCTCTATTCCCCAATATGCGGAGATGTTTATTACCGGCTTAAGAATCGGTAGAAGGTCGAATTCCCCCACTACCCCACATTGTTCTTTCCTTTCCTTTGTTCTACCTAGGTCCTAAGTCTTAATGAGGTAGGGGGTTGGCGGGGATCTCACTCATCGCTCCGGGCGGCTTAAGATTTCATCTCATTCATTTACGTCACATCAGAAATCATTCAAAGGATCTCAATCACATTGCCTACTGGGTACCTAGGTAGGTATCTAAGTTGTATTTGAATTATCGTATGAGTGGTACACGTCTTTTAGAATTCGCAATCCCGATCATCGGCAGATTATAAACTCCCAAGATGGTTGCCGCAGTTCGAGTGGCGCCAACTGTGAGTTGCAATATTTCATCACCGAAAAGGACACTTCCAACTAACAGTGGGGGAAATGCTAGGCTGCTTCGAGGGCAGTCAATCTATTGCGAACCATCCAATACACTCATCCACCAAATTGTCCATGTCACTCAAATCCAGGTCATCACCATCATCATGCGAGACCTCAGATTAATGCGTACGCTGAGCATACTCAGCAGCGGGTTGGGAAACGCGGATTTGCCTCTCCTATAGATCCTTCTCAACAAAAAGAGTATGCGTTTGAGATGGCCTCGTCATCGATTCGTTTTGGTCCCGGTGTCACCAAGGAAGTCGGTATGGACTTTGCAAATATGGGTGCTAAACGCGTCTGCGTTGTGACCGATTCAACTGTCCGAAATCTCCTTGCTATGAAGCAAGTCGAGGAGGCCCTGTCAAGGGAAGGTATTGAATATGACATATTTGACAAAGTACGGGTCGAACCCAAGGATAGTTCGTAAGTGATGAGTGAAATCAATGAGACGCGTGAAATTTTGGCTTAAATGAAGTCAGCATTAAAGAGGCTATTGCCTTCGCTAAGCCGTACCAACCGGATGCGTTTCTTGCAGTTGGAGGAGGCTCAGTCATCGACACGGCCAAGTTAATGAATCTCTACACCGAGTATCCAGACGCTGATTTCCTGGATTTTGTCAACGCTCCTCTTGGCAACGGACGGCCGATTGAGAAGAAACTCAAACCTCTCATCGCCATTCCCACCACGGCCGGCACCGGCAGCGAGACAACCGGAACGGCAATCTTCGATCTAGTGGAGAAGAGGGCCAAGACCGGAATCGCACACCGTAATTTGAAGCCGACTCTCGGCATCTGCGATCCGCTCAACACGAAGACGATGCCTGCTGCAGTGAAGGCGAGCTCCGGTTTAGATGTTCTATGTCACTCGCTCGAATCATACACAGCTATTCCCTTCAACCAGAGGGTACCCAGACCGGCTAACCCCATCCTGAGACCCGCTTACCAAGGATCAAATCCAATTAGCGACATATTCTCTTCAAATGCTCTGAGAAGTGTTGTTAAGTATCTTCCAAGATCCGTCAAAAACCCCGATGATCATGAGGCACAGAATGAGATGTTACTCGCCGCCACGCTAGCCGGCGTTGGTTTCGGCAATGCGGGGGTTCATCTCTGTCACGGTACGAATGAATAACCTCTAGCAGGGATCTAGAATTAATCAGTGTCTTAGGAATGTCATATCCCATCTCTGGCCAAAACCCAGGCTACAAGCACGCAGGTTACGAGGTCGCATCGCCAATCATTCCTCACGGCGTATCGGTCGCCGTATCCGCACCAGCAGTCTTCCGATTCACCGGGCCCTCGAATCCCGAGCGTCATCTCTTCGCCGCCGAATGCTTCGGCGTCGATATTACAAACGTGAAGCGCGAGGACGCGGGCTTAGTCCTGGCTGACGCGATCACGAAATTCCTCGCTGATTTGGGTGACCAACCCAAAGGATTAAAAGAACTTGGGTTCGACTCAAGTCATATCGAGGCCTTAGTCGAGGGCACGATACCCCAGGCCAGAGTCTTGATGCTAGCTCCTGGCCTGGCGAAGGAACTTGAGCAGGAGAGGGATCAGCTGAGGAGATTGTTCGAAGAGGCTATGGTGCATTGATGACAACTGCATATTTACATTGTATATAGCAAGAGACTTACGGGGCAGTTGACGTAGATAACCTGTGCTATAATCAGAACTAAAGTCCCTGTTTAAGATGAATCCAAGGCTTCAGTCTTTCATCATATGCATTACTATCTACCTACCTACCAATTTTTTCGCGGCAATGAAGGCCATGGATTCGGAATTCGTGAAGAAAAAAAAGCATTCATTTGCGTTGTAGGGGAGACGGATTTGTCCTCCGAATGCCGTGTACTACCATTCATCTCCACATTCTACGTAGCAAAGTAGGAGTCCGGTGGGCGTCTTGGTGCAACTTTTTGACAATTCATCTTCTACCTTCTCAACTTTATCTAGTACGTTCCAAGATTTGGAAGAAAAATAAACATGCTTACTCAAACATCTTATTTGGAGCACACCGGGACCTTGCGAATGAACTCCAAGCATTTCGTGATCTCGCTTAGATATTAATGTTGCCTTGTGGGCATGCCAATAAATCTGACAGATCTCACAGAACTCCCGACATGAACCTGCAGCACAGAAATCGGGTCCAATTCTGAAAATATAGAATCAGAAAAAGACGAGTGAGCTCGGTCCGAAGGCTTCGGCCCTATAAATTGCCACACCGGTACATAGAGAGACAAGATAGAAAAATGAGATAGGAAATGAGATTGAAGAAAAGAAAGCTTCAAATGTGAATGCGACTGGCGAAATTCGTTGCTTTCGCATGGCAATCCGGTTCGCATTCCCGTCTCCACTGAATGGAATGAGAATAGAACGACCCACAAGAAGCCAAACCAAGCCACGATCCCATCTTCCGGGTGTCATACCCGGCCGATAGGGAGCCCAATATGTGGAGAGATCCGTGAGCCTCATCCGGCAGAGCCATCAGACCTGAGCGCTCGCCGCGATAATTGAAAATACCTACGAACCAGTCCGCCGGCGCTCAGCTGCGACAATACCCGCGCGCCGCCTCATATTCCCGTCGCGAGTGCCGGGGTACGAGGTACGAGCTGAGCGCGAAAATCCCACCAATGATACCCGTTGGCAGACACGTAGGGTTACTCGCTCCTCTGCCTCAATATACCTAGATTACGGCACTACCCTTACCGTCGCATCGTCGCCAGGCGACTCGCAAACTGCAGCACGTGCCGGTCTCGAGACAAGTGCTTACCGTCATCTCTACCTACCTACCTACCCACCTATGTATGCGAACCCTACCTACAGATTTTTATCTATCTCCCTGCCGAACTCGCCTCTCGCGGTCTCAGGACGCCAAGCCCAGGGAAGCGAAAGCCGCCCCTTGGCATCTAGACCTCGACGTCGCACGCGTGCCTGGGATCGCTAACGGGAGATACGGTGCTGGCTTATTCCAGTCTAACTCAGTGCAGCGCAGAGTGCGTCCCCTTTTGGATCGTCGGAGGTATTTGGCCCGCCAACCCCTTTCGGGATGACAATAGCTTGGGTTGGGGGAATGGGGAAAGCTGGGGTAGGGTAGGGGATTTTTGTGAATTTGGGGGTTATGGGGAGGGCAATAAGATTCCCATCGTGCCCGTGCGGATTCGAGGGCATGGGCTTTGGTTCTTTTTCTGTTCATTCCCTCCGATTGTGTATTTTTCGGTTTCTTGTAAATAACAAGAAACAGGAATAGGTAGGAAGCCATGGAAGAGAAAGAGATCAACGTCGGTGGCGTCTTAGTGTCTCAGGAGCATGTTGCTGTAAATGAGGATGCTGGCGCGAAATCAAAAGTGGTTCACAATGTGAGTTTTATTTTCCTTGTTTGAACATGGGTGCGCGATATCTTTTTCGTTGGTTGCGGTGCTGACAGAATTACAGGCCGAACTCTACGCAGCTATCCAAGAAACCAAGATCGACTACAAGAGCAAAAACTCGTTACATCTCTATTGTAAATACCCTTAGCGAACTCATCAATGCCTTACTCTCACAAGGTTGCTGATTGAAAACAGTCGCGGTTCTCGTTGCGTTTTGTTGCGCCTGTGCCAATGGATATGATGGTGAGATTCAATGGTGATCCCCTCTAACGGCTTATGGATGCTGACAGGTTCGATAACCAGGGTCGCTTCTGACCGGCATCGTCGCCATGGAACATTTCCAAGATACCTTTCACAGCGGGAAAACCGGTACCATCGTCGCTATCATGTTTTCTCTCTATACAGTGTCAGTTTCTCCCACCCGGAATCACCCTCTTTGTGTCTTAGACGGATCTAAAACCTTATGATAGTGGTGCTATGGTCGGCAGTCCCTTCGGCGCTATCCTGTCCGACAAATATGGCCGCAGGGTGGGCATGTTCAGCGGCTGTTCGGTCATTATCGTCGGTATGATTATCGCATCGACTGCCTACACGATTGCGCAGTTTGTTGTTGGTCGTTTTGTGCTTGGTTTTGGGATTTCTATCGTGACCGTTGCCGCTCCGGCTTACGCCGTTGAGATCCCGCCTCCGCACTGGCGCGGCCGTGCTACTGGTAAGCAGGAATCTCCGAGGGGCTATCAACCCAAATTTAAATGCTGATTTCATCGTTGCAGGCTTCTATAATTGCGGTTGGTTCGGAGGTTCCATTCCTGCTGCTGCTGTGGTTTACGGTTGCAATAAGATAGATAGCGACTATTCGTGGAGGATTCCGTTGATTGTGCAGGCATTCGCCTGTATCGTCGTCCTATTCGGCGTCTGGTTTATTCCTGAGTCGCCTCGATATCTCATGGCGAATGGCCGCGAAGAAGAGGCTATTGATTTCTTGGCTAAGTACCACGGCAACGGCGATCCTAACTCCAAGCTCGTTCGGCTCGAAGTAGAGGAGATGAAAGAAGGTATTCGCCAGGACGGTATTGACAAACGGCCTTTAGATTGTAAGAGTTATCTCTATATTCAAGATGAGTAGTTCATGTCAGGAGTACTAATGCCTATTCATAGACCGACCCTTCCTCTTTACCCATAGTGGTCGCTGGCGAATTCTTCAGGTTTTGATGATTTCCATCTTCGGTCAATTTTCTGGTAACGGATTAGGCTACTTCAACACAACCATCTTCGAGATTATCGGCGTTTCGTCGATCGAGCAACAGTTGGCATACAACCTGCTGAACTCCGTTCTCTCCGCGGTCGGCGCCCTGACAGCCGTGGCTTACACCGACACTATGCCTCGACGAAAAGTCCTAATCTTTGGAACATTAGGTTAGTAGTCCACATCTCTATTTGATATATCATGCCTGTTTACTCACTAACGCTATGTTCTCTCAAAGCTTGCGTCGCTGCCCTTGCTACTAACTCGGGTCTGTCCGCGGCTCTAGATCTCCAAGGAGAAAACATTCAGGAGTCCTATGCCAAGGGCGCTCTAGCCTCGTACTTCTTATTCAACATCATCTTCTCCTTCACCTACACTCCTCTTCAGGGTGTCATTCCCACCGAAGCCCTGGAAACAACCACCCGAGCCAAGGGTCTTGCCTTCTCCAGCGTCATCGTCTATGCCATGGGATTTATAAATCAGTTCGCTGGCCCTATTGCCCTGGGGAATATCGGATATAAGTACATCTATGTATTCGTTGGATGGGACCTGGTCGAAACAGTACTGTGGTACTTCTTTGGGTTCGTATCTCCTATTCCAACATGAGTATCAGTCATCACTAACACCCACTATGTAGTGTCGAATCCCAAGGCCGAACTCTCGAGCAGCTCGAATGGGTTTATAACCAACCTAATCCCGTCAAAGCTTCTCTCAAGGTTGATAGAGTCATCGTTGAGGAAGATGGTCGGGTTAAGGGGAAGGTCGAGACGAGTAATGCTTGAATGTCACATACTACCTAGTTCATTAGCTAGTAGACATTAAATGGTATAGAATTTCTTTTTCTGACTTATCATGGATTCATGTTTTGGGTGACACATCTGCATCACATATGTATATGTCGGTAATCTGGGAAGGGAGGATAATGGGACCGGGGTTCACTCATAAGAACGGGATGTATGGCAGATAAAATAGGGGCTTGATAGGGAGCGCCAAATTTGGACATACATTATACTGTTAACTAGTTGTCGAACTACTACATGTCTTCTTGGTGTCAAATTAAGATCCGAAAGGATGACAGACTGCACATTCCCAATTCAAAGTCGTGACTCGGCATAGGCAAACGTTAGTTGCTAGGTACAACATAAACTTATAAGTGTCGACCCCAAGGAAGGATGAAGTATATATCCACTCTCCTGTCGCTGACCTTCCATTAAAGAGGTAAAGATCTGTCAATGTTTGTTGGGTCCTACTTAGATCTTATGGTTGAGTCGTGACCTTGCACAAATTCTCGATCTGACTAGACTTAATATATGTGATACTTCCTCTTAATAGGTACTGTTTGTGAAGGATCTAATTACTTACCTTTTGGTGTGTATATCAGATAGTAACGACATGAACTGCTTCTATATCGCATGTTTATCTTTATAAGGCACCGTATTATGACTGGTGGTTTTTTGCCCTATCTCATATCTGAATACACATCCATCCAGGTAGACGTGGGTTTAAGGGAAATTTGACATCTAGCATAATGCTAATGAATGAAAAATTTTCATGCAAATTTAGATACTGATATTGTATATTTACTTACTAGTACCTAGGCAAGTAGGTAAATCGATACCGTATACATATAGATTCTACAATACCTTCCTTGGACTATGAACTGTAGTAGACTAATTCATTTCTTCCTTGACTACGACTCTGTGTAGCATTTTTTAGTTCAGCTGTAACTAAGATTGTGAAAGCTTTTATGCCAGACAAAGGTTTAGTTCTATTCTCAGTAAAGGGTCTCTGAGCAAAATAACTGCTAGGTACCTAGACAATGCCGATATACGTTGTTGTCGTAGGTACAATCACCTAGTTCTACAGCCTCATAGATGTCTCCGAGCTGATTATCATCATTATCCTCAAACTGAAATTCAGTGAATTAGTGGTGTCATTACCTACTAGGTATCTTCCCAACAAACGGATTTTCTTGGTAAATTCTACTACCCCTGAAACGCAATACATGGTAAAAGCGTCGTGCAACACCATGTTCTATCCGTCACTATGGTTGGTTTCATTTCAGCTCTTAGGGGGACTTTATTGGACATATTGCTCGGTAAGGTAGCGACATGAGAATTCGCCTAACAACTACAGAAAGGGGCTCGCCAAGTCTTGATCTTCAAAGCCTCGCGCTGGGTTCATGCAAATGAGAGGGTCTTTACACATCAGGCAATGAAAAATCCCGGGAATGGCGGTCTATCCAGATTGAACGTTAAGTGTTTTGATTAGCCCATATACGTGATTTTTTGAAATGACAAGAAACCTGGAAGTTTACATTCCCACACAGTGAGAGCAACGATGTTACTTTCACAGAAGTCCATTTCAAGCCTTGTCGCCGTCTCAGAGCCGCGTCTAGGTTCGGGTTTATTGAAAACCTGGAACATTCTGCAGCATTTCAAGGATATGGTCACGAGACCAGTGGCAATTGGGCACAAATAAGACAGGGAGAAGATTCATATATGAGGGTCACTACGAGTAACATGGTTCTGTATACACGGGTACGACGTCCGGTTTCCGGAATCATCAGACAGTTTGCCAGGTACTCCACGGAGGACGGTGAGAAGGGACCCTACGTACATACTTGAGATGCATGAGATGTTGGATTTTTTTCCAGAAACCACTTGCTTACGGCCGTTATGCAACGGGATCCCACAAGATATCCACTTCACTTTTGAAAAAACGGAATCCAGGTGTATTACTATGGCCACTTGTCTAATACTCCTTCCCTTCCAAAACTAGTATGACACGTGGGCACCATGAGCTTTGAGCTCCTATGGGATGATTTTTCTAGTCAATGATATTCAGGTACGAGGGATACCTACTTGGGATGCTTATTCACGTATTCCCGTGAAGTCTGTCTGGGATTACTACAAGTGGGCGCTTCTCGTACCACTTCAATGTCAACTTGGTGCCTTAAGTGACAATACCGACGTTTTACGACGGCTACCTGTATCTATGGCCGGCTTGTCAATGCTTGATAATAGAAATTTGCTTTTACCTTATTGCATGCCTGCGTATGCCGAGGTAAGAACTAGGACCAATATTATACCCGGGGAAGTGCCATTCCCTGGACATTAGTCATATCTCACGCCAGCACTCCATCTCTCCGCACTGTCTGTCGGTATAAACTATTATTCTATTATCTTAATATCCATGGATGAGTTATTCGTTAAACCACACCGACACTCCCTGGTCTGTATTCTCCATCCCCCGGACGAGTGTAGCCTCAAGCGTCTGCATCACCTTCTCAATGTTACCTCGGCTTGGATTCCAACCAGCTGGTTCTCGGACGAGCCGTTAGGTCAAGTATCTCAGCTTGGTTCTAGACCTTTCGTATCCTGCACGTTTGACAAGTTCCCATCTCGCTTCAAAACCATACTAGGAGTTGCTCTGGTTAGGCCATCGAGCTCGGGAAGCAGGACGGCTTCACAGGTCCTCTCCTAGGAGGGTATGTTTATAGGTAGGGGCGTAAGCAGTATATGTTGAGTTTATCTATTTGCATATTGACAATACCGGGAAGGAGGGAAGTAGAGTTAATTCGCCACTGGGGAAGTCACCCCTGAACGGGTGACTGAAGCCATGGATGGCCATAATCAATTAGACTTGATATCTTCATTTCATTAAGTAATTCGAGGTCATAACGTAATCGTTTAAGTTACTTGATATTGTACATGTCACAGATCTTACTAAGAATGCAAACAGCGAAGACCTATGTACTGGTCACAAAAAGGGGTTCAGCTTCGCGATAGTCCTTTCCTTATTCTGATCGACAGGACTATAACCTCCTTTAGCTATCAACAAAGTACAGCTCCCATATTTACAGTAAGATACATATCACAAGTTTCACCATCGCTCTTTAGTATCGCAACGAAAAATCCATGATGACAATTCATGCCTAAAGTTCTATCGAAAATTAGGTGTAGATGCCTTTGATCTACCCACGTGTGTAAGGGGTATTCAATTAGCTGTACGGGATTTCTGTAGTTTAGAGGATATAGTGCTGCTACGCAACTCGGCAGAGACGGCACAGATGGCATGAACGACTATAATCGTTCGATGAGAAAGGCGATTAAAATCGTGCTGGAAGTTTAGTTAGGGTTTGTTGCAGGTTAAAACTAATGTATGAAGCCATCACGGTTGATTCCGAGTGAACGGCGACAAAGAACCACGATGCTGTATCTAGAAGGTTTAGGTAACATTTTAGCCCACATCCGGGGACGTAACCGAGCTCAATACGAAAGCGGGCTCCACAACTCGCGGGAATGCGCAAATCGCTCCGTCGTCCGGGCTATCATCTATCCGTCACTATAATCTCATCCCGCTATCGAAGGCGGGAGGGCTGTCGCCAAGGTATGTCAGCTGAACTAAGATCAGGAGCAACATCTAGGACTTTATCTCATAAAATTTCCATATGCCTATAATAACTTGAGTTTTAGGGGATTATCTGCAGTCGGGTATGCAGAAATTCGCTACTAATCTCCGAAATCTAACTGGCTATCATCTACCGCATTCGGTAGTTGAGAGCCCTGAAGCTGAAGACGGTAGGTGATCATTGGAGCACTAATGATCATATTGGGTATAACGCCGTTAGGACGGAGATAACAGCTACCAAGGTAGATTGTGTCCAGGGTTGCAACAGATTTCGGTAGATGAATAATGGTGCCCTGTTAAGTCTCCGTGTGTTCGCGATGCTTAACCCTACCCCGCGAACGATAATCTAGGCATTATTTGGTACATAGGGGACCTTTGCGCGTTTGCGGAAAATTATTCTGTTCCTTTTGTCCTGATCGTGTAGCAAAATCGTGGGACGAAAAAGCGGGAGGCGTAGCAGGCCAGTACCTGGCCAGCAGGTAGCTTAGCCAATAAGCTGCATGGCTCGTGCGTATAAGCATTTCGGCAGTAGTGGACCCCTGAACGATGGACGCGCCAACGGCATTCTCGGATGGGTGGCTAATCAGCAGTCTTGCTAAGTACTGCTAGGGCTAGCGAAGAGGATTGCGCTGTGCCCGACGATCGACAAGTGAATAGCACCTATGAGTCTATGACATAAGTTAGCGGGTTACAGCTAGTCACAGCTAGCATCAATGCCAAACACGAGGCGACAGGGCTCGCGCCAACAGATCTACCACTAAAGATTAAATGCTACCTCATCTCACCTCAGCTCTGAACCTGATTTGACAACGAAGACCCGCAGAATCGCACTCCAGTTCTTAGTGCCCCGTTCACGTACGGGTCAGTGGGATTGTAGGAACAGAAATAGCCCCGATAAGACCTGCCTCTCTACCCTAGAATACCATACGACAACGTGGGATAGTTAATTGGTTGCCTTACCCATGCCTGCTTCACTTCGTGCTAGGCTTTAGCACCTAAATAATTCACCACACTTTACCTACTTACATTTGTACCTACATAGAACTAGCAGTTAGCGAAGGCTATGAGGCTAAGGATGCGGCAACCCTGGAGATGTCCCACTCTGCCCACTGCAGTGGGAATAGACAGGTACCCAATTAGCGATGCTGCATGTGATAGCTAGCACCCGGAGAGCATTCACCCACGTCCACCCACGTCCCGCCACTACGTGGTAGACTGGTAGGTACCTAGGCCGTCTTTTTGCGGAAATACCGCTGCCTGACATTGCATAGCGCAATCTTGTTAACCAGATCCTACAAACAGGCGAGAGGACTGTTTCCACTGAACTTTTCTTTAGGGCTCCTACGACGCAATTGCGCAGAGCCTTTCCCATTCCTTACCTCCACAACCTGGGATCTTTTGTTTCCCGCCTTCTATATTCAGCACCTGAAAAGTTCCCATTTGAAGTTATTTTAGCCCGCCCGGAGACCGTAGCCCCTCTCACCACGCGGCTATCCACATGAAACGTGCGCAACAGCGCAGGAACTGTGGCGTCCTACCCTTTAGACTACTATTTAGTCGCTGTCTCATTATAATTAGCGGCAATATGTGTAGTTCTATAGAATAGGGCCATATTGTCGGAGCCGTACTCGACGACACTAGCTCACCTAAACTACCTACTTGAGCAGGTACATGCTCAAATACTCAAGGTGCATGACAGTTGTTCTCCAGATTATGTCGATCATCAAAGAACTATGCTACCTTGCAAGGAAGCGTTGATAGCTACCAGTCTAAAAGATATCGAAAAGTGAATCCATATAAAATCACATCATCGATAGGTATGTACATCAAAAATGCAACCATGGATGTGTGTATTTACAAACCTGCAAGCTAAAATCCTAGGTGAGCTAAGCCTAAGCTCAGACGCGGGTCACCACGGTCCACCACGGAGCACCGCGGGTCGATACCTATATGCACCAGTGACATATTATTAATTCACGTGATCTCAATCCCGATAGGGGGCTGCTTGCGAAAAGGCGAAGATGGCGGTGATCCATTCCTAATGGAACCGCTCGCTCTGCCGGCTGTAAATATTTGTAAGCAAAAATAGAGCGTAGGGCGTGTAAACGGTTAGGCACAGTCAGCCTTTAGATGAGGACTCTTAAGGCCTACAGGATTGATGGAATCAAACGAAGATTGCACATATCATTGCATTTACCCAAGGCGTGGGAACTAAAGGCGTTCGGTAACCGGGGTGCAGATAGACGCAGGGTAGGCTAATGGAGGGGTTACAGTTTGCAATCTCTCTGAGATCAACGAATTCTAGAATAACAACACATGCGCATGAGTTTGAGAGGCTCGTGGCGAGTCAAAAAGTACATCCCTAGGCGAGGTAGGATCGAGGCTAAACCAAGCTTTTTCATTGGCTGCAGGGCTTAGAGGATTTGCTCGTTATAGCGAGGACGACCAAAACGATGTCTGGAGTAAACGTGGTGGAAACCTAGTCACTATGGGGGATCTTCGGCCTTCAGAGAAGATCGTCGACTTCAACACAAGTTTGGATGGTCGATTTTTAATGCATGGCGAGCAACTTGTCTCGCGGAATCCTCATTTAGTTCACGTGTTTCACGGTCCCGAGAAATTCGTGCCGCTAGCCTACCTGTTAGTAAAGGCTTGAACTGACTTTGATCCTCTTGTCGGTAAAGTTGCCGAGCTCTTAAGCGGAATTGGCGTCGCTCTCTACCTATGCTGTATGTACTTCTCGATAACAGGTTAAGTGTTGGTGGGTTAAAACCGAGGCCGATGTTGATGACGATATGATAATCTGAGGCGACATATCTGAAACCTTCCCACGGTTAAATCCGATGGTCCTCCAGCTCCTCGTGTAGTAATATGATGATATCTACCAGACTCTCTACCAATCTTGAAAGAGCGAAAGGACGAATTTAGAAATAGCATCATCATTCTCCATATTGTCAATACGCTTTTGCGAATCAGAGAGCAGAGCTTGAAGGAGACCCTGAACCAAACATTCACGATTATGGGACATACGATCGGATCCGGGGAACGCAAATTCTAGGCCGAATTGGCGACCCGCGACGCCTTCATCGGCCGGTTTGGAATAACGGCAACTCCACCGGCGATCGTCGTTGACAGGTAACGTGTTTAAGCCACTCACATCACTTCATCATTTCTCGTGCTCCATTGTTCGGTATTCACGGAAAACGCGGAGACTTTTGCTTTCCATGCCGAGGGCATTTTGATGTTTGGATCCACTTGAAGTTCTAGCCTCTCTCGAATTCAAATTATCGTCGACCAATTTGCAGTTAGCTAAGCGAACAGACCCTTTGTATTTAGATATTCTCTCAACACGCGATTTCTGTAGATGATGGGACGACGCCTCACCACACACGTATGCGTTCTATGTTAGTGCATGGCAAGTGGGGACCTGCAGCAACTGTGCAGTATGTAGGATTCATATCTGATCGGTTTCGAGAATCTTTTGAGAATAATCCTATTGCAACCAAACACAGGATTTACCTAGAATTAACCGATTTAGACCTGGACACCTTGTCGTCTGAATCTTTTTTGGAAGCTGCTAAAGCTGAATCACATGAAGCCTCGCTGAAGCAGCTGGGATCAACGATAGAAAACCTACTGGTCTCAACACTAAACGCCGTCTAACGGCCAGCTTAAATCCTTCGTGATATTGTCCACTAAGAGCACTTATAGAGGTAAGGTTCAAGTGTACGAAGTGGTATCAGAATATATGGACGATAATAAATACATAAAAGCTGTATAAGGTAAGTTAAGTATAATGTATAATGTGTTTGTATAAAACACGCTGGAATGAATTGTTCCCTACCTGTTTACTAGCCTTTAGGTAGTCCACTTAGCTATTTTTAGCAGACCGTGGACCTGGCAGCCCTGAATAATGTGTAACAAACTAATATTAAGCTTGAATTTTAACTTTCGAATGGCCCCGTTACCGTGCTATTATCCACATCTGCATGGCTTAAATGACCTTTTAGTTACAAGTTTCCAATTGCGGATAATTAAGAGGAGTGAACGTATGAAGCAATATGAAATATTACTAGGTGCTAGGTAAACAGTCTGCCGATCTGACGGTCCGGGTGGTACAGGTTGGTTCGTTGTATGGATGACACAGTAGATCTGATGTTGCTCAATAGATTAGCTCTATTTACCCAGCACCTAATGCTGATGCTGATAATTAATGGAAGATCGTCGAGGTTCAGACTTTTTTCAGACCTATCGCAACACACTGTAAGATCCGTATGTAAACAAGATATTTTTAAACAACTCAAGTGATTGGTGCTAATTACCCGGCTTGGGGTTGAGGCTTCTTTGGCTTTCTAAGCTTTCTTGGTGGTGTGCTGGTTCCAGGTGCTGGGGACTGTTGATGGGTAAACGGGCTGTGATAAAAAGTGGCCGTACACTTTAGCGCGTCGAGGACTATGGACTCGATGGTCTATGGTCTGTGGACTTACGAGGCAGGGCTTACTATTTTGAAGGCAGATTTCGTTACATAAGTGTTAATAGCGAGCGTTAATACGAATATGGTATGGTAAACGCCGCCTATTGAATGTGCGGCATCTGATAATCCTTCAGAATTTATTTTATGCCTGGGTCTTCAGTTTTGACCAGCCTGGAGAATGGAGATAACAGTGGAGGAAGCATTGATAAGCCCGCCGCAGCAGTTTTTAGCACCTTTAGCACTAAAATCTCCCTGCCGGTCTCAAGTCTGCGCCAGTCTCAGGGTCTCAGTCTGTTCAGGGTCCATGTCTTTACCCATGTCTGCGCCTGCTGACTGCAGGCCGGTGATACACGCGGCGCCATACCTAAACTGAACAAGCTTGCACAGGGGTGCCTGTAATTTCAATATCCATATGGATGTACTTTGTAGCTGTGTATATCCCACCAGCTACAGGGGTGGATTTCCTAAGCCATCTGTAAGATATCTTATATATGGCATGCATCTCAATCTTCAATACTCACAACTACGAAGATCAACAGCATGCAGAACCAATTCTCAAACCAATTCACAATGGGTATGACACCAACTAGCCGGGCAACTGCCCAAAGTCCAGGTGAGTACAACATCGAAGGGAATCTCAATGAGAACCTCACTATCAGTTACCTATTGGGTATCATCGATGGATGAAGCTAATCACTGAATAGTATCAGGTCGCTCTACGCCGAGAAGAGAGCACAAAGCCAAGCGTCGCGCACCAAATACCTTGGTATGGACACAGCCTCGCACAATTCCTCCAGACATGCAAAGGAGTCAGATGGCAGCGAGATCTCAGAGTCCCTCGACAGTAACACATGAACCAAAACAACAACAACATCAACCACCACCACCACAACCACAACCACAAATAACTCAACAATTAACACCACCAAGCATGTTATCACATCCTAGCATGTCACCATGGGATAGTGATACCATGCATGTTGATTTGGGGGACACGACGGACTTAACAGACGACTTTTGCATACCAGATCTCATGCAATCCCCAGCATTATCTAAAGCATCAACATTTCCATCAAGGAGTTTATTATCAAATACACCATTATCATTAACAATGGATGACTTAGGAGGAATTGAGGGAATTGAAGCTAGTAAATGGACCCCACCAGCCTCTGAGAGGGATTCCAGCTTAGAACCAGCGGATGTTAAAGGCTTCAACGCGGTGCACCTAGCTGCCTACTACGGACAACATTCGATCATGCGACTTTTATTATCCGCGTGCCCGGAAGACACGGACGCTGTCAACGACAAGGGCCAATCGGCATTACACATCGCGGCTGCTGAAGGCCACACCGAAGTAGTACGCGAACTTCTCGACTTAGGCGCGAATGCCTTTTTACAAGACCACGATGGTCAAACCGTCTTGCATGCGGCGGCTTCATCTGGCTCTATACAAACAGTGTTATTATTACTCGATCGGGATCCGGGGATGATAAGAGTGCCAGATAGCACAGGGCATACGCCACTGCATCGGGCGGTTATGCAAGGAAATGAAGAGGTTATTCGGTCGCTACTAAAAAGAGGAGCCGACCCACGAACCACAATAGCATAAAATGAGATGATGTACAAAAACACTTTTACGATATCGCCTAATCACTGTACATATAACGGAGTCTTGTCATTTATTAGATTCGGTCAGGCGACGTCCAGGTCATGAGCACATAGACGATAAAGCATGGCATGGGATTTCTTAGAGGGGACGGCCTGGTAAAAGGGCGCCTGAGAGATCCAATACGAACATGAACAAACAATATACCCAAATATTCAACATTCAATGCAAATTACTCAGCAACTTCAAGACTTTGAAATGAACCGTGCTTTTCCTTGTGCATGATTATCCCGCATTTTCGATCTCAATTGCTGATTCCACAGCCCGTAATCTCATCATCGGCCCCTGGCATTAAAACATGGTATAATCCTTAAGCTAGTCTTGATTTTGGATAGCGAACATTAGATCTGATATCATTTCTGGAGGAGCATGCTATCTTACGGCGGCATCTCAAAGCGGTACCGAGATGACGTGAGAAGCAATAAATTCATCTGGCGGTATGAATTATCACTATCGACGCCGAGAACGAAAGCTAGCAGTAGCCTACCTGAAGGAATATCAGTAAGCGGCATGATTCGTTACTGGTGATGTAGGAGGCGCTGGAGGCGTTCTCGAACCTTGACATATCGAGATATGAATACAACGGCATGCATAATTAATTAAAACAACGTCTTGGCAGCTTGGGGTAACATTCGACCGGTTGAGTGTCGAACCCAAGACGACACCCGAAGCTGATCGGAATATTTTCATCAGAGTTTCGAAGGGAAATTAGGTTATGACAGAATCAGCCCTCAAACGCCACATTATGTTGGTATCAGTAAGCTACATGATTTGCTGATAGTACGTAACAATACATGTTACGGGTTAGACTGTCCTGTTAACCCTTGAGGGGTTGTCGGCCAAGCCGAACCGCACCAATGTAGCTTTCGTCTGTTCCCTGAAGCTGGGGGCCAGAAAAAGGCCAAAAAGGCGCCAAAGTCCAAAAATCGTTCTCGCCAAGGTAACATCTCAAACCAAAGGCGGTCAAGGACAGTGGCATCATCATCCAATCGCGTAATGACAAGAAACGGTCGCTATTGGCAGAAGCTTAAATCTACCGTCAATCTACCGGCACTATCACCGGCATTACATTATCACCAAGCAGCTAAACACCACCACTACAATCGCTACCACCTTGAGGGGCTGGGAGGAATTAGTCACGGATCTCTTAGCTCTTCCACTATTGCTGCTTGGCACAATGGCAACAACTTAGAAGGACTTGGCTAAGTAAACAAGCATTGTCAAGCATTGCTAAGCATTTGCCAACCCTCTCTATCGAACCCGTCCGTTTAAATCCACCTTGCTACGCAGCTATGGATCGCGGCAAAAATGCGGCGCTTGTATTTTGGGTGAAGACTCAATCCACGCCATCGAAGCGGGTCTCCCTACGTAAGTCTACCAGGTAATATTCGCTAACACCACCGGACATAGTGGGGACCGAGGTAACATTCAGCCTTTTTCTGGGTCACGATGAGGGGGAATATTTCAAAGGATTCTTGCGGCGCTCTTATTACTTAAGGTAACCGTCCATTCTCGCTGAACCACTTGCCTAATATAGCACAGTGCCGTTCGCCGCATCCGCTTGTCTCATTTCTCTAACCTGCTCTCCTGTCTTTAGCGAAAACGACGGAAAACCCAACGGAACACGAGTGACAACCTTTTTCTTCTATGTTAATTTCTTTTGGATCTAAATTGTAACATTCAACACATGATACTCCACAAAGTTGTCCCTGCCTCCCGAAAATTGACCTAGTAGTGCCTTGTACATGTAAATCGAATCATGACGATGACGAGAAAAAAAAATCTAATGATGTTTCCCACATTTCCGTTCCCGCTTTCCGTAAAACGCCTCAAGCTTAGGCATCCCATCCGTTGAGAACCTTCCACTTGACAAACATACCGTGCTTAGGACGGCCGGAGAAACCTCCGTTGGAGGTCTTCATGTTGCTCTCGTCGCGCAGCTCCTCGTCGACCAAGTCGAACTCGAAGCGACCGACCCAGGCGGCGAGAACGCAGGCCATCTCAGCCTTGGCGAAGCCCATGGCAACGCAGCTGCGAACACCCTGCATGAAGGAGAGGTTGGCGTACTTGGAGACAGCGCCTCCGGTCGAGTTGAAAGAGCCGTCCGCGTTCAACCATCGTCGAGGGTTGAAGACGTTGGCGTCGGGGCCCCAAGCGTCCTCGTGACGGTGGATACCCTTGATGGGGATGACGATCGAAATACCCTTGGGTAGGAGCTGGCCACAGACGACGGTGTCCTGGAGGGGCTCGCGGAGGGTCTGTGGGATGGGCGGGTACCAGCGGAGAACTTCGTTGATGAAAGCCTGCATGAGGGGCATCTGCTCGACATCGGCGCTCGTAACCTTCTTGTCACTTGCCGCATCGGTGCTGCCGGTGGGGTCGGGGAAATGAGCTCGCGCTTCGGCACGTAAGAGCTCCTGCCACTCGGGGTGCAGGCACATCATGTAGACAGCCCAGGTAATCCCGACAGAAATGGTCTCGTGTCCCGCGGCCATGAAGGTGGACAGCTGGTCAATCAGCTCCTCCTCGTCGGCATCCGCAACTTCTTCGTAGTGGAAGCACAAACTTAGTAGATCCTTGCCCTTCTCACGGGTCTTGTCGGCGACTTCGAGACGCTTCTTGTTGAGGAGATCACGGCACACGCCACGGAAGACGGGCACGTACTCGCGCAGACTGCGGTTCCACTTGTTGGGAATTCCGTCAATCAACCAAGGAGGGAACCACAACTTGAGAAGAGCCTGGAAGAGGTAACCACGAGTAGGCTCCAATGCAAGTCGGTAGGTCTTAGCAAGCTTAGAGTTCTCATCTTGGATAGCTCCGAAGTTCGCGCCGAGAGTCGCCATGGTGACGATATCGAGCGCGGCTCGCGACGACCAGTGGCCGACCTCGAAGACGGATTCACCAGTGCGGGACTGAGAAGTCACGATACCGGCTAGCTTTTGCGTCACCTCGCATGTCTTGTCCCAGAAGATAGGGTACATCTCACGAACGTGGCGTGGGGCGAAGATGGGCAAAAAGGCGCGGCGTTGACGTCGGTGGTGCTGGCCCTCGGCCAACACGAGACCGATACCGAGCAACTTCTCGGCGAGCCATAGGATGAACTTGGGCTTGATGAACTCGTCGGCTCGCGTGCATAGTTCTTGGATCACCTTGGGAGACGTGGCGATGACACGGGGCGTGTTGAAGATGTGCAGGTAGTAGATGAATCCATCGTTGGGGATCGAACGAATCCTGGAATCTGATTAGTCAAATGTACGCTGAATAAATGGACAACATAAAAAAAGAATTGATTGACTTACCACCCCGCCTCAGTCTCGCCTGTACCAACCGAAAAGCACTGAACGAAGTGACCGTTCCACCAACTTCCACCCATCGGCTTCGGTAGTTTGTTTAGAGGACTCAGCCACTTGGGGTGGATGAATCTAGAGTATAGGACCCATCCGAATAAGATGATAGAGTAAATAGCAAAGAAAGTTTTGACGTGGCTGGCGTTTGAAAGAAAGACTCCCTCCGGTAGAGGTCTATATCGCACGAGAGCATATGTAGCAGCTCCGGCTGTGGCCTGGGCCAATAGCCAGGAAGGTATCGCCATTGAGAGTTGTGCTTAGTCACCGATGCCGATCTATGTGAGAGGTGGGTGTCTAAGAACTGCACGGTGGAAGGGTGTGGGCTTGGTTACAAAAGTTCTGTGACATTGTCGGTGGTAAACAGCGTTCATTTAGTCTATCACTCGCGCCTCACGATTTGTGGGGGCCGACGACGAGTATACGGTTGAGGATAGATCTGGACTAAGAGAAAAATCCTGGCATTTCCTAATGAGGAAATCAGTAGACTCATTACCCCTTTCGGCAGGTTCCACTTTGGGCTATAGGGCTGATGGATCCTTTGAACATCGAACGAAACACGCCAGTGCTAACGTCCTATTCATCGTTCGATTGAAAACCAAAGTTGGAATGCCTTGGATCTTGCCTTAACATATTATAATCTTTATCTTCGAAATAGCTACGAGCGCACGTCCATAAACACACGATTAGGATTCGACGAATTAGGTAATGGTAGTAGCGGGTAAAGTGCTATAATTCCCGGCTTATGGCTGATGCCAAGACCTTCCGTTTCCGTGTAATATCAGGAACCGAATAGGACATGCAGTAGCTATAACCGTAAGCTGAGATTCGTTCGACTGAATTCGCTCCAGCTACAGCCGTAGCTCGCTTTTTGGACCGCTTCGATCAACAAACTCTTTTCTCTTCGGGAACTGATCGTCGACGTGTGTAGTAAACTGAGCTTCACGAAACTCTAGCAAAGGGATATTTTTAGAAAGCCCGCTATAATCCTTTACCCCTGAGGGCAGTTAGCGAAACCCAAAATAGAAAAGAAGATATGGGATACTGTCTAATCGGAGAGCTATGAGTGGTTCATGATATCATGATGGACTACGCATCAATCGAAAGCAAGTGATTAGTAATGTCCAGTTCGGATTCTGGTTTCAAGTTGTCCCAGATCGGCGGGATAAGCTGAGTCCAAACAGTCCGCCTCAAGTTTGGTTCAGCTAGATGATTGGCAAATGTAAATCTAATTCCTTCTATCTCATAAAAATCATAAACAGCATTGGTGAATAAGGAAAATTTAACAATACTGAGATTTGCACCAAGTCAGAATACACCAGATGTAAGAATAGTAAGAATATCTTCACGAAAAGTTGGAGCAATAAAAAATTGGTTTCTAACGTTTATATTTTTGATACAGTAAAAATACCTAGATAAATACAGAAACCGTAAATTTGTGAAACCAGAATCCTTAGTGTAAAAGCACACAAACAACCAAATGCGAGGAATCTATCGTAGTATCTACCCAAAATCATCTCCAAACACCGTAAAAGAACAGTTTTTCATACATCAATCCAATTATGCTACAGAGTAAACAAGCTTCGTTCCGCTGATCTCGCCCCTTCGGATCATGCCAACGCCATTCAATAGACCGGGAAGACCACCCTCCTCGACGCGCACGGCGTGAGGCCGGATCTTGCCGCCGTCTAGAAGAAGTTGGATGCGCCCGAATAGGGGACCGGCGAGGTCCTTTAGTCTGGGCTCGGGCTCGCAGCCGTAAGGAGCGGGCCAGTGAGAGCCGTCACCGGCGATACGGGTAGCCAAGATCCAGTCGGGGGTGATGACCTTGCGGGTGGCTAGGGTGTCGTTGAAGGGGTTGAGAGCAGTGTAGTGACCACCAGCACGGCCGAGAGCAGCGTAGCAGAACTTCATGGAAGAGTCCTCGGCGAAGCAGTCGATAGCGTATTCAAGGCAGTTCTTGGTGTCGGCGCGGATTTGTTGCGCGCAATTAGAGGACTTGTAGTCGTAAACCTGGTCGGCGCCGTACGACTTGACCAGCTTGAAGTTGTGGGGAGAGCAGGTGGTGATAGTAGGGAAGCCGCAAATCTTTAGTAGTTGCAGCATCATGGTTCCCGTAGATGTGCTACCACCGTAAACTAGAACGGTGGGGAGAGGCTCAGAAGAGGTGTTGTCTAAGGTGCTCAGGGGCATGCCAAGAGACCAGAAAAGCACCATGCTGGCGGATGCGATGGCTGTTCCCATGGAGGCAGCATCCTCAAAGGTCATGTTTTCAGGGACCTTAAGAGTCAGGTCACCAGGTAGTGTTACATACTCAGCGAAAGCTCCAGCCAAAGGCTTCTCCTTGTTCACTGTAATTCGGGTTAGTTATCAATATTTTGAAGTTCATGTTACACAAGATTGACTTACTGCCGCTAGCGCAACCGCATACTCGGTCGCCCACCTTAAGGTCTTTCTTCACCTCAGAGCCAATGGCGACGACAGTACCAGCCAAGTCGAAGCCGAAGATGCAGCCAGGTGTGACGAAGTCACCGACGAGCTTGGTGTCGACGGGGTTCAGAGCGACGGCCCTGACCTTGACGAGGATGAAGTCCGGCTTGAGCTCCGGGACGGGAGTCTCGTTGGATACGAGGAACTCTCCTGAGGGGCCGGCGATAACAGCCGTTTGTGTGGCGGGGATAGTGGCAGACATTATGATAGTGGAGGTAGGGTAGTAGAGTATGGCACTGAGATCTGGTGTATGATTGACTGAGATTGATTTTTTGTTCGTGCGGGCTGTACTCTAAATGATCATTCGACCTTTTACATCATTCGATATCTTACGACGAAGACACCAAGTAGATATGTTGAAGTTTTGATATATTGATTTGTAGATAAATCGTCCAGTACAAATCCCCCGTTGCTGTTCAGCCCTACTATCTACGGTTAGCCAGGGAGCTTCCAAATCGGGTAGCAATTGTTAGGCTAAGCCTTCAAGATTTCCTATTCGAGGCGCTGTCCTAGAAGGGTAATGATTCGCTGACACAGATCCCCAGGGCAAAATCCGTAGGCACTAATTAGTGCTAAAAAAGGGCAATGCGACCCAAACGGGATTCTATCTTTAACCTCTTCCTTCAGCTGTGGCGCCAATGTCACCACATCATTATGTATATACTCAAAGCTAGGTAGTTGATAGTTGATAGTTAGTCGTACGATTGATTGAATGCGATCACAATAAGCCCTCCGAATTTTTTAAAAAATTTGTGGACATCGTCTGAGTGCCCTCAACAAGCAAAAACAATGGCGAAACGTACGACTGTCTTGTTTTTGACGAATTCGGAGTTCAGTCAAGGCTCCGTCAACTTGGCTGCGTCGGCGGCGCTCGCCACCGATGAGTCTATGGATGTACACATCGGCTCATTCAAGGGCTTAGCACCGAGCGTTGCCAAAGGAGTCACTTTCCATGCTCTCGATGGAAAATGCTTCAAGGACGTCGTCGTAGAGAAGGGAATGGAATTCCTACCCAGGCACCCTCCGGGAGTGCAGGGCGCGATCCAGTCCTACAAAGAGACGATGCCCCTTCTTCTTGCTCCGTGGGATACGGATGACTATTTCGTCATCTACGAATCTTGCGTGCGCCTGATCAAGGAACTGAAGCCGGCTGCCGTAGTGCTGGACTTTTTGTTCGGCCCCGGTGCCGATGCGGTCAACACGCTCAAGCAACGGCACATCTACCTAAGCCCGGGCACTTACAAGGATCATGCCGTGCACATGCAACCTTATCTTGGCTTTGCCTGGAGATACCCTGTGTAAGTCTTCACCGTCAGCATAACGAAAATACCTAACTAACAGAAAATGCAGCGTGTCGTCGGGATTCCGCGTCCCATTACCTTGGTCGAGCATTTTGCCAAACATTTACTTGATCTACAACTTGCTCAAGCTCAGTTACTTCATCCCGCGGGTAACAGAATTCATCAAAGCGCGCAATGACTACGGCATCCCAGGAAACTTGAGCACCAAGTACAACATGTTCGACTTTAACCTGTTGTACCTCACACAAGCGCGGCCTCAAACTGATTTCCCGCTGACTTACGTGCCCGACAACTTAATCGGGTGCGGACCGATCCTGCCCCCCTTCGAGCCTCTCGAAACGGCGGATCCGGCGCTCCACAAATGGCTAATCGGCCGCCCCACCGTCATCATCAACATGGGGTCCCACGTCACATACAAGGGCAACCAAATCGGTGAAGTCCTCTCCGCAATCCAACAAGTTGCGGACGCGCATTCCGAGATTCAGATCCTGTGGAAGTGCCCCAAGCCTTCTAAAGAAGAGGACGCGCCGACCGTTGATGCGGACTTGTTCGGCGACCGCATTAAGATCATCTCGTGGTTGCCGTCGACGCCGGTCGCTGCGCTGACGGCGAGTAAGTCTATATTGGCGTACGTGCACCATGGCGGCTCAAACTCATTCCACGAGGCTATCGGTGCGGGTGTCCCGCAAGTCGTATGTCCCGTCTGGATTGACACGTACGATTTCGCCACTCGAACAGAGATGATCGGGGTTGGCGTGCGGGGCAACGAGAAAGCCGCACCGTACGTCAAGGCAGATGAGTTCGCGGAGGCGTTAGAGAGAGTTGTTGGGGGATCGCCTGAGGCGCAGAAGTTCAGGGAGACGGCGAAGAGGATATCGGAACAGGTCGGATATGTAGATGGTGGGAGGAAGGTCGCCGCGAGGCATATTAAGGATGTTGCGTTACAGGCATAATGGGTGTTTGGATTGTATGTACTATGGATATGGATGGAATGAGATATCTTCTTTGTTGTAGACTATTAGGTGGCGTTTTGAATTAAATCTCCTGTATATTGTATTCTTCATCATGGTTGTTAGCTTGTGCCCTTATGATGTATAGGTATAGGAGTCTGAATTGATGGTGTGAGGGTGAATGAGTGCGTTGGCGGATTTCTCCACAGTGCCATGTTTTAAAATGATCAATCAAGTAACATTGGAGGCCTTTTTCGTAACTTGCGTTACTGTTACCCGTACAAGTTACCCGAGAATGGAACCTTCCAATCAAAGTCTGAGCAACCTTCCTTCATAAAGTCGGAGTTTTCTTTCTGGCTAATGGGACACCCGCGGATACATACCTGTATATTACTTCCCACTAATGAATATCTGCTTCTTGAGAATCTAGCTAAACTAAGATGTACCGTGTACGTAATTTACTTTACTATTTAATATGAAAAGTACCTACCTATACACACACTTATAGAAATATTTTTCATAGGCATGTATCTACTACGTATGAGGTACTTACTTAGATACTTATCGGTATATGTCTTTCTGCATTAAAGTTCTGTTTTATGGGTAATAAAAACAATTTCTTATAGTATAGGTACTTACCTACCTACCTAGTAGGTGCCTATGAATATCTGCCCAGGCAGGTAGGTATAAGGTATAGCTGATTCGCGTTAGATATATTTAACTTTAATTAAAATAAGTCAAGCTGATTTGAAGCGAGCTGAATATATCAAATTGAAGAATATTTCAGCAGAGGTCCAGTAGCTTCTTTCATTAGGTGGACAAAACAATATTAAGTCTGTTCGTTTTGGTAGGGTGATTGTATTACAATATAACATATCTTCTACATTGTATTTTTATTTATGGTCTTCTAATTACAATTTACCTATAATAGATAGTGGTAGAATAGAAGGCTCATTCATGGCGTTAGCAACAAGGTGGTCACATCAGTATCACCGAGAGCTTTGCCATTGACTTCCAGTTTATTATATATGTACAGGTCGGTAGGTTCAAACATTTTCACATTCACATTGCTTTTGAAAGAGTCCCAAAAGCACAATATTTCGTGATATTTGGAAAGTCGATACTAATATTCTGTGTACTTGGCATTTATCCTAAACAGCTCGACATATTTGTCAAGAAACCATCACCTGCCATCAATGAGCACCGTCAATTATCCATGACCCCTTCTTGTAAATGTTTAGTACCTTAATCAAGGTTTTCTGCCAAGCATATGTATTGCCAAATCAGGAAGTCGATGGCTATAAATAAGGAATCTGATTGGCTTACAAATGTGGACAGGGGTAAATTCTCAACTCTAAAACCTTGTATTACTTGACATTTCTTTTACTACCTGTATTTTAGCATTTCAGTGCTAGAAAGGTTTCTTCTATTACCACTTACAGGAGATAGAAGAACGTGTATCAACACCAATAGTTCTCCTAGGTGGAGCAAGGCTTACGGAAGTAATTTAACGACAAGTCATTCTCTAGAATATCTAATATACTTGATACCTAATTCCTTCATTATATGCCTGAATTGAAATGCACGTTTCGTCTGCTAAGGTCGTGATATTTCTCTTAGCCTTTTGATTCTATCATGTTCTATCATGTTCTAGTATTGCCGTTTCTTTACCCCGCAGCAGTGCTAAAATTACTCCGATGTCACGCTAGGCAACGCCCAAGCAAGTTTCGGAATAGAGGTTTTAATGAAATAAGATTTTGCATATCCGAGCTTACACGATGTGTTCCTTCATGGAGGCTTTAGCTCAAGCTAACCTTGGAAGCTATGATTCTACCCCTTAATCTTCTGGATGAAAAATTTCATCCAGAAGATCTACCAAAGCAGCTCTCAACAGGCTACAAGAGCACGAACACTCTGGGAAGTAGGTACGTATACCTAATGAAAGCCGGACCGATAAAGTCAAAGTCGCCTAGATGACGCTAGATAGTATTTCCTCTTATGATTGGCGCCTCGGTAGTTGAGACAGATCTTTCCATATACCGGCATGTCGATCTCGATGCGTTGGTCATCCGCAAGCAGTGGGCCGAGGTAGTCGTTTATTTATGGCAAACATATCGTTGATCCAACAATCCCACTCAACGAAATATATATATTTTAATATGTGCTCGCAACTCCCGTCGCGCATTCGCTTTCGCTAATCTACAAATTCAGGGAGTGATTGGCTAGATCTTGAGGCTGTACAGAATCTACCTCGGCACGAATTCTCATCATTCCTTTCTGCGCATCACTTAGTCAACATGTCTCAGATATCATGATGTTTAGCTGCCTACTAGTGAGATCTTTGTAGTGGTCGATTTTACATATATGTATGCATGTTTCTCGGAGACAGAATTTGGTATTTTCTCTCTAAGTATTCAAAAATCCGGAAGGTTCGACATTTGCACCGCTATCTATCTACGATATCCACCTGGGAACCTGGCACCTTATGTACCTCCTCTTCCGATGTAGGACGCAAGCAACATTGAATACACGAAGGAAACCACAACGCCGGGAAAACACAAGTTTATTGGTGTGAGGGAAGGGCAAGAAAAAGAAGGAGAATCAAATTGAAGTCATTATGGAGGTCATAGAGATGGACCTAAGGCTGATGTATTACACCAACGCTGACGACATCCTGGATCATTCTTTGGACGATTTATGATTGACAAACGACGAGTCTTATATACCTTACTGAGTTTGACGCTGTCTGGATTGTGCTTTAGCGTGTCAAAAGAGAGGCAAGTAATGGCGAGACTATCTTGGAATAGGGGACGGGTTTCGGCGGGTAAACTCGGGCAAACGTCGGTTTTGCGCTGTGTAGGATACCTAGAAAGAGCCTAAGTGCCAAAGAGTGAAAGAGTCAAAATGGAGGAAGGTTGAAAATCGCCCAATCGAACTATTACCGCAACTCGACAACCAATTTCCGCAACTACCGGCCCCCTTTCCTGCTCTTCGTGGATAAGACATCAATAGGAGGTTGGTAACGGTCACGTGTATTCCTAGGACTTTACGATGATGTTAGAAAAAGGTTTGTCTTCTTATTCGGGAAAGGAGCTGGCTCCCGAACTTGGTAATTGCTTAATTGCTTAATTACTACAGCGTACTTACAGCGTCGCAAGCACCCCACATGTCACCCATGTTCCACTAAGGTAGCCCTGGAGGTAGGATGTGGCTGTACCAAACAAGCTTCAAAGCGCTGGAGCTTAGCTGCTTAGCTTCAAACAAGCTTAAAATTGATCCACCCATACAATTGATAATCTATTATTAGGTCTTATCTAGGCACTAAAGACCCTATATCGCTTATATGCAGGCCAATCCCACACAAATCACACCCTAAAACACCAAACCCCATTCTGGAAACTTTCTCAATCTGGTAATCTGTTTCTTTCCTTAGTTACACTTCCTCTTTGGGAATCGACCAAAATCGACAAACCCGCCTTAGTCTTTGCTCTCAACGGTCTGGCAATCATGGCTGGGGTCTCAAACAGTCTGGCAAGGCTTGCTAGTCAGGGAATCGTCAAGGAAACCAGGCTGACAACTACTGTTTCGAGAATGCTAGACGATCCAGAGGCACGGTTCATCCTACGTTATACCTTTACGGCTGTCACGGCTGAAAGGATAGCTGTAGATGCTGACACGACCTAGAACGAGATTAGGAAATACCATACGGCTATGTTCAAAATAGGTTGGTTTGACTAGACTCAAGCCCATCTGATATCGAGTATATGACAGCATCGTATGTTCCGCAAAATCATCATCTGTCAACAACTCATCACACAACCACAAGTTGATCTGACAGCGCAATCAACTACTCCTCTAACTCGAGCCATTCATTCGATCCATACCTTGTATCCATATCATCCCATCCCATCAACTCATACCGGGTCCAACACTTCAACATCAAATGAACCACACTCGGACATAGCCGCTCGTCATTTCACTCCCAGAAGAACACTTGATTGGTGTCTTGTATCAGCCCACATCCCGCTGCCGTTAAACCATATTCCATCTTTTCCTTTTCTTAGACCTTAGAGATACCCCCTTTAGACAAATTACCCCAGTACAATATTCATCATGTCGGGCTACGCCGATTACGCCGAAGAACCCATTGCCGTCATCGGCTCCGGCTGCCGCTTCCCAGGAGGCTCATCTACCCCGTCCAAGCTTTGGGATCTCCTCAAAGCTCCCCGCGATGTTGGTAGCAAGATCGACCGTTTCTCGGCCGAAGCCTTCTACCACAAGGACGGTAGCCACCACGGCACTAGCAATGTTCTCAACTCCTACCTCATCGAAGATGACACGCGCCACTTCGACGCGCAATTCTTCAGCATTCCCGGCTCCGAAGCTGAAGGCATAGATCCCCAGCAACGTCTTCTCATGGAAGTTGTCTATGAAGCTTTGGAGTCATCGGGCCACCAGATTGAGGAGCTGTCTGGCTCGTCCACCGCCGTATACGTGGGTGTCATGTGCAATGACTACGCCCACATCACTTACCACGATCTTGAATCTCTCCCTAAGTATGCGGCCACAGGCACGGCTTCGAGTATCCTGTCGAACCGTGTCTCGTACTTCTTCAACTGGACGGGTCCGTCGATGACAATCGACACGGCCTGCTCGTCCTCTCTCATCGCCACGCACCAGGCCGTCCAATCGCTCCGAAAGGGCGAGTCCAACCTGGCCGTCGCGGCAGGGGCTAACCTCATCTTCGGCCCCACCAACTTCGTTGCTGAAAGCAACGTTCAGATGCTTTCTCCCACCGGCCGCAGCCGCATGTGGGACTCGGGCGCCGATGGCTATGCTCGAGGTGAGGGTGTAGCAGCTGTTATGCTCAAGCGTCTTAGTGACGCCATCCGTGATGGTGACACTATCGAGTGCATTGTTCGTGAGACCGGTACCAACCAGGACGGTCGAACGACTGGTATCACGATGCCTAGCAGCGTCTCGCAGGCCGAGCTTATTCGCAAGACGTACGCTAACGCTGGTCTTTCCCCATTGACCGACCGCTGCCAATACTTCGAGGCCCACGGTACGGGTACCAAGGCCGGTGACCCGCAAGAGGCCGGTGCTATCTACAGAGCTTTCTTCGGTGACAAGGAACAATCTGATGACCCCAACGATGTGTTGTACGTTGGTAGCATCAAGACTATCATTGGTCACACAGAAGGAACGGCAGGTGTTGCTGGTCTGCTAAAGGCCTCCCTTGCCGTCCAGAATGGCATCATCCCTCCCAACATGCTTTTCAAGAACCTCAACCCCGACATCAAGCCCTACTATGGCAAGCTTCAGATATTGACCGACGCGAAGCCGTGGCCTCAACTACCCGCTGGAACGCCTCGTCGTGCTAGTGTCAACAGTTTCGGTTTCGGTGGTGCTAATGCCCACGCCATCATTGAGAGCTACGAGCCTTCAATGGCCAAGCAATACCTTGAGAAGAAGGGCCTCTTGCGACACTCCACCGCTGCCATTCCCTTCGTCTTCTCTGCCAACTCCGAGAAGACTCTAGCTACTCAGATCGAGACCTACCTTGACTTCCTTGAGAACGCCACCGATAGTGACATCAACCTTCGTGATCTCGCATGGACTCTCTCGCGCAGATCCGCTTTTGCCCTACGAACTTACGCTTCTGCTCTCACCCTTGAAACTCTCCGAGCCAAGCTCACTGCTAAGCTCGAAGCCAAGAAGAGCGACAACAAGGCTCTTGGTGTTCGTCCCGCACACAAGACCAAGACCATTCTGGGTGTTTTCACTGGTCAGGGTGCCCAATGGCCTCGCATGGGTTACAAGCTTATGGAGTCATCTCCCTTCGCCGCTAGCCGCCTGCAAGAGCTCGAGGACTCCCTCAACAGCCTTCCCGAGGGTGACCGCCCCGAGTGGTCCCTCAAGGAGGAGCTCTCTAAGGCTGCTGATGTCTCTCGTGTCATGGAAGGAACCTTCTCTCAGCCCCTCTGCACTGCTGTGCAAGTCGTCCTCGTTGACATGCTCGCTCGCCTTGGTGTTTCATTCGACGTTGTAGTTGGTCACTCCAGTGGTGAAATTGCTGCTGCCTACGCTGCTGGCTTCCTCACTGCCTCTGATGCCGTTCGCATTGCCTACTACCGTGGTCTCTACGGAAAGTTGGCTGGTGGCGCTGATGTTGGCCCTGGTTCTATGTTGGCTGTCGGTACCTCCATGGAAGACGCCGCTGAACTTGCTGGCCTCCCCACCATGGCCCGCCACGGTCGCTTCACCGTTGCTGCTAGCAACTCCCCCGCTAGTGTAACTCTCTCCGGTGACAAGACCGCCATCGACCGCGCCAAGTTCATCTTCGAGGATGAGAAGAAATTCGTCCGTGCCCTTAAGGTTGACACTGCTTACCACTCTCACCACATGGAGCCCTGTGCGGAGCCCTACATGGATGCCATGGCCCGCACTGGAACCAAGGCTCTTGCTGGAAACGGCAAGACCCGTTGGTTCTCCTCTGTCCTTGGCGGTGAGGAGGTGTCTGAGGCGATGGCCGATGTTCTCAAGGACTCTTACTGGCGCGACAACCTTCTACAGCCCGTTCTGTTCTCTCAAGCCCTTCAGAAGGCCCTCGAGACTGTCGGAACTCCTGCCTTAGCTCTCGAGGTCGGTGCTCACGCTGCCCTTAAGGGTCCTGCCAGCCAGGTTCTTGAGGAGGTCACTGGTGCTGAGGTCCCATACTCTGGTGTCCTTGCCCGAGGCTCTAACGACATTGAGGCATTCTCTGAGGGTGCTGGTGCTGTCTGGGCCCACATTGGTAACTCTGCTGTTAACATCAGCGAGATTGACTCTCTGTTTGCCTCTGTTGAAGGCGACAAGCCTGAGCTCCTGAAGACCATCCCTGGTTACGCCTGGGACCACAGTCAAGTCTACTGGGCTGAATCCCGTCTATCCAAGGCTATGCGATTCCGACCATCAAGCCAGCACGAGCTTCTTGGTGTCCGCCTTGAGGCTGGTGAGAACGTTTTCCGCTGGCGCAACTTCATCAAGCCGGGTGAGCTTTCCTGGCTTCGTGGTCACCAGATCCAGGGCCAGACAATTTTCCCTGGTGCTGGTTTTGCCAGCATGGCTATCGAGGCCTGCAGAATCCTTGCCAACGAGAACGACGAGGAAGTCTCCCAGATCGAGCTCCAAGACCTCACCATCCAGCGTGCTGTTGGATTCATGGATGAAACCATTGGTGTTGAGTCTCTTGTCTCTCTGTCCAACTTCCAACGTGACGAGACTGCTCGCTTGATCACTGCCGACTTCGTCTGCGAGACCTGCCCTACCAAGGATGCTGCCCCCATTACAACCTCGACTGCTAAGGTTACCGTCCGTCTCGGATACGGTTCTGAGGACACTCTGCCTCCACGAGACCCTAGCCAGGACAAGAAGAAGATGACTGACATCGACACTGAGATCTTCTACAACTCGCTCGCCAAGCTTGGATACAACTACAGCGAGATGTTCGAGGGTGTCACCGCTCTGCGACGCACTACTGAGCAGGCATCTGGTACCATCCACATTGATGCTGCCGAGAACTACTCGACCGAATTGGCTGTCCACCCTGCCCCTCTCGATGTTGCCTTCCAGGGAATGTTCGGTGCCATTGGTGCCCCTGGTGATGGTCAACTCTGGACTTTGATGGTTCCTACTATCATCCGCTCGATCCGCATCAACCCTTACTTGAGCGAGAAGACTGCCTGCTTGGGAACTGACCTTCCCTTCGATGCTAGCGTTACCATTGACCCTGCTTCCCACGAGGTCGCTGGTGACATCGATGTCTTCGACTCTGAGGGCAACGCTCTAATGCTAATTGAGGGTCTCCACGTCACCCCTGTTACCCAGGTGACTGCTTCGGCTGATACTCAGAAGATGACTGAGACTGTCTGGAGCGTCGAGAAGCCTGATGCTGCTCGCAAGTTCACTGAGTTCTGGAAGGCTGGTGCTAACTGGACTGAGGATGCCGAGTTCTTCGAACGTGCTTGCTTCTACTACATGAAGAACCTTTACAACTCCATCACTACTGAGGAGCGCGAAGAACTTGCTTGGCACCCCAAGAAATACCTTGCCTGGGTTGGCTCCGTTATCGAGGAGGTTGAGGCAGGCACCCACGCTACCATTAAGAAGGAGTGGCTCAATGACACTGCTGACCTCGACGACCGCATCAACAAATTCGCCAAGTCCAACCAGGGCTTCCGCCACCTCAAGACTCTTGGCAAGAACCTTGTGCCTTTCGTCCGTGGTGAGGTCGCACCTCTTGACTCCAAGTTTATGGACCACGCATACAGGAACAGCTTCGGCAGCACCGAGTACAACGGATACATCGCTGATCTCGTCAGCCAGATCGCTCACAAGTTGAGGAACATGGAAATCCTCGAGCTTGGTGCTGGAAAGGGTTTCGTCACTGAGGCTATCTTGAACACTATCGGTGACAGCTTCGGCTCTTACACTTACACTGACCTCACTGCAGACAACTTCGACTATGCCTCCGAGGTCTTCAGAGAGCAGTCCGAGAAGTTCATCTACCAGACCTTCGACATTGAGCAGGAAGCTCCTGCCCAAGGCATTATTGAGGGCGGATACGACCTTGTCATTGCTTCCAAGGGTCTTCACTCCACTGCTGAGCTCGAGAAGACTCTTGCCAATGTTCGCAAGCTCCTCAAGCCTGGTGGACAATTCCTTCTCCTGGAGTTCACTGACACTAGCGCTGTCGCACCATCCTACATGTTCGGTACTCTAGCCGACTGGTGGGTTGGTGAAGCTGACGGCAGACTGCACCACCCTCTGCTCCCGCAGCAGGGCTGGGATGCCCTCATGCGCAAGACTGGCTTCTCGGGCATTGACACTGCCACTCCCGAGACCAACTGGTATGGTGTGCCTCTGAGCATCATGCTCACCCAGGCTGTCGACGTCCAGATGAAGCTTATCCGCCAGCCTCTTGAGGCTGAAGCTGATCTGATCAAGCTACCCAAGCTTCTCGTCGTCTCTGGCTCGAGCGAGTTCTCTGCCAAGGTTCAGGCCGACACCCTCGCCGCCATCCAGCCTTATGCTTCTGAGATCCAGACCATCGAGCGCTTCGAGGACCTTAAGGAAAGTGACTTCGAACCCAAGCAGCTTGTGCTCGTCTTTACTGAACTCGACGAGTCTGTCTTCCACCCCTTCACCGAGGCTAAGTGGACTGCTATCCAGCTTCTGACTGAGAGAGCTCTTAACGTGCTATGGCTTACCCACGGTGCGGGTGTCTACAACGCCTTCAGCAACATGATGGTCGGTGTAGGACGATGCATGGTCCACGAGAAGCCTGACATTCGCTTCCAGTTCATTGACTTCACTGAGAGGGCTAAGACCGATGCCAAGTACGTTGCTGAGGCCCTTCTCCGCATGCACGTTGCTAGCACATGGAAATCTTTCGCTACTCCTTACGTCCCATCTTGGGTCCTTGAGCGTGAAATCCGTGTCACTGAGGGTAAGCCATCTATCCCGCGATGCATTCCTTGCATCCGCCTGGACAACCGTTACAACTCTTCCCGCCGCACTATCCGCAATGAAGTCCCTCTTAAGGACACTGTCGTGGCCATTGACACTCAAGCTGGTGTTTCTGAGCTTCGCGAGGTTCGCACCCCTGCCTGGGCTGTCACCTCTAAGGAAGGCTATGTTGACATCAAGGTGCACCGATCTTCTCTGGCTGCCTTGACCATTCCCTCGGTTGGTTCTCTCTACCTTATTGTCGGTCGCCTGACTGCTGGTGACAAGAAGGTCCTCGCTCTCTCTGAGACTCAGCGATCCATTGTCTCTGTTCCCAAGAGCTGGACCGTCCCAGTCGAGGTCTCCGATGAGGAAGACACTAGCCTACTCGTGGCCGCTGCCAACGTTGTCTTGGGCGACTTCATCCTCTCTAGCACTCCCAAGGGCACTTCTCTCCTTGCTCACGAGCCTACCAGCCTCGCTGCCGCAGTCCTCAAGGATCTTGCTGCCAGCCGCAACATCGAAGTCAGCTTCACTACCTCCAACAAGGACCACGCTGAGGGTGTCCAATATGTCCACCCCTCTGCTCAAAGGCGAACCATCCAGAACATTATTCCTCGCACCCTTTCCAGCTACGTGTTCTTCTCTGATGCTGAGGACTCTGCCCGACTTGGTGCTCGCATTGAAGCACAGCTGCCCGCCAGTGTCCGCCGCCTAAACCTTGCAAACGGTTTCAGCGACAAGGCTATCGTCGAGCCTCAATCAAGCATTGAGACTACCTCGGATCTGCTCCAGCAGGCGCGGGACTTCTTTGAGTCACACGCTGCCACACTGGACACTACCGAGCGCGTCCAAGAGCTTGTTCTCGACCTTGTGCCCGGATACGAGCGCAACGCCAACGACTCCACCTTCGCCGTTGCCAACTGGACTTCTCAGAAGGCCGCCTCCGTCAAGCTCTCCCCGCCCGAGAACATTGTTCAGTTCCGATCTGACAAGACCTATTGGCTCGCTGGTCTTACTGGTGAACTTGGTCTCGTCTTGGCTCGATGGATGGTCCAGCGTGGTGCCCGCCACATTGTCATGACCTCGCGAAACCCCAAGCTCGACCCCGAATGGCTCAAGAGCATGAAGGCTGCTGGTGCTAACATCGTTGCTCTTCCCATGGATATCACCTCGGCTGAGTCTGTTCTTGAGACTTACGCCGTCATCAACCAGACCTGCCCTCCTATCGTCGGTGTCTGCAACGGTGCCATGGTGCTCAACGACCAGCTTCTCGCCTCTCAACCCTACGAGGACTTCAACGCTACCATCCGACCCAAGGTGGAAGGTACCCGACACTTGGATGCTCTCTTCCAGCAACCCACTCTCGACTTCTTCATCGTCTTCTCTTCCCTTGCCTGGTTGACTGGTAACATTGGTCAATCCAGTTACGCATCTGCTAACGGTTTCATGGCCGGCACTATGGAGAACCGTCGCCGCCGCGGTCTTGCCGGCTCCGTCATGAACCTTGCTGGTATCTACGGTATCGGTTACATCACCCGTCGTGAGGCTACCCTCATGGACCGTCTCGAGAAGATGGGTTACTCTAACATCTCCGAGTGGGACTACCTCCAGTTCTTTGCTGAGGCTGTTCTTGCTGGCGGTGCCGACTCACCTGCTGACACCTGCTGGGATATTTCTTCCGCTGTCAAGCCTGGTGACCCAGATGCCGAGAACCCTCCCCCATGGTTGGAGGTTCCCCGATTCTCCTACTTCAGGAAGGTCAAGGCCCGCACTGCTGGCGGCGAAGACAGTGGCTCTGCCTCTGTCCGATCCCAACTCAAGGACCAGACCACTATGGAAGGAGTTAAGCAAGTACTACTTGGTAAGTTCATCTACACCTACACTATAAGTCTACATTCAATAGCTAACATGATAACACAGCTGGTCTTATTGGCACTCTATACAAACTTCTCGGCATGCGCCCTGAAGATAACAGCATCTCGCCCAACATGTCGCTCATCGAGCTGGGTATCGACTCACTTATGGCTGTCGACATGAGACTGTGGTTCACACGCGAGTTGGATCTAGACTTGCCTGTGCTCAAGCTACTAGGTGGTGCATCCGTCGAAGACATGATCGAGGACACCGCCGCCCGTATATCACCCGACCTGATCCCCAACGTCATCGACGCCGGCTCAGAAGCCAAGTCGGACGAGGACTCCAACAAGGAGGACACCGAGTCAAACGCTAGCGGAGAGAACACTCCCGACTCCGTACTAAGCGAATCAGAACTCGGCGGCGACTCTCTGGTAACAACACAACCACAGAGTTCCGCCGTCTCTGACAACGGAAAGAACTAAACCAAAAAAGAAGAAATACAAAAAAATAATGGGTTAAAATAAAGGTTTCAATGTCTACTATTTATGTTTTATTACGATGTAAAGTACATGTTTCTATTATCTTGGGCTACTACATATGGGATCTGGCGGGTTTAGCTATGAATGATTTTTTTTCTATTACTTTTAGATACTTCAGTTAGAGCAATCCTGATTAACAACTATACTTTCGTGTCTTCTATGCATCTGTGCCTTGTTTATATTTTCCTATTGATTAATGTCTCTAAAGTAAACCCCTTTCAATTTTCTTTAATGATGCTTTGGATGCATTATGAAGCTTGGAAATGAATTGGTTCTCATTTATAGTCATCAATGGATGCTTGTCTAGCGCTTGCTACAGGCCTTAGTTGACTGAGTTCAGGCTTTAGTTCAGTGAACAACTCCCTAGAGCGCGTCGGCCGGTTCGAGTTTGGGGTACTTCTAGAACTCTTGGTCACTAAATGTTGAGCCCAATGCGAAAAAAACAGCCCTGGTTAGGGTGGATATTTGGCACTCCAACACCGCTGTAATTAAAACGTTCACAGCGAGTCTACCAGTAAACGTATACTGCTTAAGCTAGCGTTTACCTAGTACTAAAGCGCCCAAATTTTGAGGATCAAAATCTTAAGAACTCGAAAGACGTAAAAAGTACAAGTTTTATTTATGCTTTTAAATAGGTAGATAAAGATGTTCATTCAATCTTTTTCGTTGTAGACTTTTGTCAATCTTCGCGATTCTTAACATCCATTTAAGGGGAATAAAGATTCTTCCGGAAAAAAATCGCGACATTTGTCCACCCTAGTTGGGGCAATGACTGCTACTAAAGTCCTGTAAACTCGCTGAAGGTTGGCACTGGAAGACGTGACGTGGCCATTTAGCGTCTTAAGCATTATTACAGCGAGGGCTTAAGTCAATTTAGTGACCTTAGGTTCTAAAGATTTCAGCTCCGGGGCTCATTTAAACACCTTGATAGCCCTGGAGCAAGGCCGCCCCGCCAAATGCGACGTGGGAAGCACTAAAATCTAGCGCCTACCTGTAATCAGTACTCACTTTCTAATTTACAACACCTGTTGTTGGTCTCAGTTCAACGCATCAGTCAAGTATTGAAACGCGCAAACGCCTTCTATGAGTGCGATTCTATATATCTCTAAAGACTCTATATGCCTCTGAAGACAGCCCACAGATCCCCGCCAAACCCGAGTCCAAGCCCTAGACCGAATCCAAGTGCCCGACGTAATCCAACCGAACTGCCGAACCCGTAACAAATACACACATAAACAAATTTGGTTTCTGATTTACATACAGTCTTCTATTCTAAGATTTTTGGGGGATTGTATCTACTTGCGCCTCCAGAAAGCGATCTTGCATCCGTGCTCGTTGCTCATACCGATGCTAAGATGCTCGGTCCACGGTTGGTTATCCCTGGGCTCGATGCGCTTGAATTCTTGCATGAGACGGACAATGTTGTAGCTACCCTCGATCAACGCGTTTTGCTGACCTAAGCACAATCGCGGACCTCCATTGAACGGCTTAATAATAACTTATGTCAGCGATTACGTACTTCATTATTAAGCAAGTTGGGGTTAGGGTTAGGGGTTAGGGTTTACTAACCAGGTACGCCCAGCCGGGCTTGACCTTTTCATCTAACCATCGTTCGGGACGGAACACTTCGGCATCAGGACCCCAGAATTCGGGGAGTCGATGCATGGCCCAGACACAGTAGAATACGGGAGAACCTTTGGCGACGAAGACGGGAGCGGTTTTGTCGGGGCCACCACCACGGGGGAGGACGGTGTCCTTGCGAGCGAAACGGACGTTTCGGGGTAGAGGGGGCCAGAGTCGGAGAGCTATTCAATTGTCAGCATTTCGCATTTACGCATGGAATTTTTTTTTTTTGATTGATTAATCAGGTATGTCCGGGGTATACTCACTCTCGTTCAGAACAGCTCTGAGGTACTTCATCTCCTTCAGCGATTCGTAGTCAGGCATACGGCCATCCAGAGCCTCGACCTCGACCATTAGCTTGTTCCAGATTTCTTGGTTTCGTGACATCTCCCAGAAAGCACTACTCATGACACTAGCCGTGGAATCACGCGCAGCCAAAAGCACACCGAGAAGTTCACTTCGGATCTTGTCTTGGTCCCGGCAGGCACCGGCGATCTCAGCCAGGAGGTTGTATCGGGTTCCCTTAGTCTGGCCGCGGAGCGCCTGTTGGATGAAGCTGTTGGTGAAGTCCTTAACTGTCTTGCAAGCTACGTCAAATTTCTTGTCCCTCACGATCCAAGCGTGTTTGCCGAGCTCGCTGCGCTTCTGTAACACTTCTTCGGCGTAGTCGAAGGCGTCGAGGAAGTTGCGGGCAGGGGAACCGGGGGCACTGATTTGGCTGTTCACAGATGTACCGAGGAGAAAGTCGGTGGCGCTGTCAAGGGTCATGTTGTAGAAGAGAGGCTTGATGTCGAAGGTAACGCCATCTTCCTTGGGGATACGGGTAAGGAGATTCTGCATGTGCTCCTCCAAGCTGTCTAAGTCGGCAACTTGGGCACGGGTGAAGGCAGGTCGGATCAAAGCCTAGTGACATGTTAACTTAAGCACGCCTCACATTTCTGCAATGGTAGGAATTACTTACTCTAGAGTGTTGCCAAGACTCGCCATCCGAGATGAAGATACCACCAGACAGCACCGGGCCGAGGGGAACCTCACGCGGGCCAAGTCCAAAGTCGTTGAAGTTAGTCGCAAGCATGGCTTTCAGGTTCACCGGATCGCAAGTCACCGTGAACGAGTTGCCAGCCATAACAAGAGAACTAGTGTAACCGAGCTCCTTGGCTCGTCGAGTGGTCTCCTTCAAGGTGACACGATCCCGACGCTCGCGCCGAAGTCTCTTCCATGCCGCCAGCCCGATGATGTGCTCGGGCTGGGGCTCGCGGGGCGGCGGCAAACAGCCATTCGCCTTCTTGAAAGCCCTGATCTCGAGCTGTCGTGCAATATAGCGGACGATGAGAAGCAGGGCGCCGAGACCTAGGGCCGCGAGAATCAACTGATTCCTCTTGACGGAAGACGACGCCGTCGCCTTGGTGAGTTCTGTAATGGAGGCCATATTGGTGTCAGTGAGGGGTGCGTTTGGCATGACCGTCACCTCTGTTACCCAATTGAATAGTTTTATCTCCACATGGACAGTGACAGCTTTCGAGTTGGTGCCAGCAGCGGTGTCCGTGGGTAATACGTCCATCAATTGCTGCGACATGACATCGCGGCGGCTGGACCAGTCGCTCTTGAAATTCGGTTTTGTATATCCGTACCCTCTGCATTTTTCCGCATCCGTACCCGTTAAGAGGCATTTCCTAGGCCTCTACTTCCCTATTTCGGTCTCTAGAGGCCTTGATTCTGCTGACGTTGGATCTCGACCGTTGAGTTGAAACGTGCTATAATTGGCCGATTTTTCCAAATATAGCACACTCCATCGTGCCATTTCCTATTCGGGTAATTCCTGTTTTGGCAATACCTTCTTCGCCCATCCCCTTCTAGGAAGTCCTCAAGTAGGCATCTTTTCCCAATCGCGCCTATTAATGCCTTCTTGGCTGCCCACTTCTTTTGTCCCGATGCATCGTGAAACAGATCAGGTCCCCAGATTCGCGAGATCGATAAGGACCTCTATGTCCGCGCATTGTCGGTTTTTTTGCAGGATTTGCAATCAGCTCATTCTTCTGCAGCAATCATCTTCGCCCTATTACTACATATCTCAAGAAGGTAAGATGCCTAACCTTAAAGAGTTTACAGGGCATACATAAGGGGCAATAACGACGTTTGCATATCGTGGTTTTGTAAGCTGTCCGTCTGCCCGTAGGATGCGATGAAATTCTGTTACAATTACAGTGGGTAGTAGTACCTTTAGGGCTATCTTTACATCCGTTTAGGGGCAGAGTTGAAGATCTCTAGCGCTTTATGCGCCAAACTTTTCAAAAGCCTCCCTGATTCTTTAGCGCTATAGGGTTTCATGCTCGCTAAGAACACTGTAGTTGTTGAAGATTACTGGTTAGCTTGACGGGCAATGAATTGCCAAGTTTCACTGAAAAAATGAAGCCATCATGACAATGCAAAATAATGATGCCCGATTTGATTTGGCTATGGTATATAGTAAATTGCTGAGTAAATATCCCGTCTAATCATTCTTGCCCAAAATGCCTATGCCCAAATAAAACGATCCCAGTGATTTACGCTCTTGACGTTCAGTATCTTCTCTGCGCAGGTCCAGGCCCCGCGCTCTGCCCCGCCATCAACTTGGCCGCATTCTCCATGTCCCCAGACTTAGGCATGTTGATGATCATCAGGTACATGATGGACTGCGTAAACTCGTTAGTATTCTAGTGGCAATACTTTGAATTATTTGAAAGTGAGAGTGGTTTTGGTTTACCTCTTTTATCTTCCGCTTGCGTGGTCCTTGTTCTCTCTCGGGATATTTGCGCGCCTTCTTTTCATACTTCCGCTCCTCCTTCTCGCGCTTGCGCTCGTCTTTCGCCATCCGCTTGGCTTGCTTTTCGCGGTCTTTGGCTGTGAGCTCGATTTTTGGGTCCATTAGACCATTTAGAGCACCCATGGGATTCTTTCGCATCTGATGAAGTGTGTCAGTAATTGGTAGCATAGAAAGCATTGTGTAATCTTACGTATTTTCTTGTCGCCTTCTGGTCCCGGCGATCTTTGAACCCCTCAAATGCCTTTCCAAGGGAAGCCATCATGCCTCCCTGTTGTTGTTGCTGCTGGCCGCCCTGACTGCCTTGGCTACCTTGGTGGCTGCTCTCTTGGCTATCATCATCGTCGTCGTCGGACGACTCCTCTTCATCTTCGGGATAAATGAGCTCTGCCGAGATGGGGAAGTCAACTGATCCCATGACACCGTCGTGGTTTCGGAACTTCCCATCGTTGCCCTTTGTATTGATGTTCTGTTGTAAAGTCTTGTCCGAGTTCGGGGCGTAAGCCATGATAAGGCAGTACAGCCCGCGTGGTCGGAAGAGCTCATCGTTCATCTTTGTGAGGTATGCATTTTGACTAAGGAAATAGTTTGGTAAGTCGGTTATCATAACTAGACTCTGGGGTTATGACTTACTTCTTGCGGTTCTGGACCTCTTGGTAAACACCAGCTGTCAATTGCACTGCTATTCCGATAGGAGGGGCTATAGCTGTTGGAATCATGCCAGCTACACCACCAGCTAAGTTGATAGCACCTAACAAGGGAGATTGAGTTAGCGCCTTGGTAAAGCCATCAAGGAAAGCCATGAATGTGGCCTGGTCAATGCCAGCCCGCATTAAGTCGGGTGCATAGGCTTTGACGAAACCACGTTCACGGGCTTTTGGTCGCCGTTGCGGTAGAATAACAGGGTAGATTAGCGGTCCTGGTGGCATTGGAGATGCCCCTCCGTTTGCCAGTTGCATCACCGATCCCATTCCGGGTCCGGGCCCCGCCCTTGGCGCTGCCATCGGCGGCGCATTTGGACGTTGATATTGTTGTTGGTATGGCTGTTGATATGGCTGCTGGTATGGTTGCTGATACGGTTGCTGGTAAGGTTGTTGATATGGTTGTTGGTTATAGTTGTTATAACCACTTTGACCTCCGTTTCTCCATTCCTCTTCTCGACCATATGGCTGGTGATACTGAGGTGCCGCCGAGTATTGCGGTGCTTGATACCTATTGTTCAGCTTGGAAAATTCACTTCAAATCGGGTATTGATAAACCTACGTCTTTGATCGTAAGCACCCATATCGGGTGGATAGCTTTGGTATTGGGAGGATTTAGACATGGTTAGGCTAGAAAAGACACAGAATGTTCTATCTTAGAGGGTGTAATGCCGCCAAGAAAGGCAACAATAGCTATTATATAGGGCTGTCGACTCTGAAAATAAAGTGGATAGCTACGTCGATCTTTTTGTTCTGGGGGATTTTACGTGCACTGCCCCCCTATGTTAGGCGCTGAATGCTTTATCTAGTTGTAGTATTGGGGCCCTTAGAAGGGTTTAGCTTCAAGGATCTCGTTGGGCGAATCACTGCCCGACTTGTCTCTATTAGAATTGGTCACATCTTAAATCCTCACACCCTCGGGATAATTGCTGACAGCGTTATATATCACTTCAAGGTCCCTAATAGGTCCAATTCAAAGTGCCAAGAGGTGTGATTCCTATTTAAGAAATTCTTTGGCCAACTGCCGAGGTTGTTTTCAAAAGGTTGTGTCAACGTAATGAAGTATTGTGGCTTTGAATTTATATCATTGAACCTTCGCACTCGCTTCTGTAAATGTCGAGAGAAGGCGATGAATCAAAGAGTAACTTTTCTCGGTGATAACGTCGGAAGATCTATCAATTTCGCCTTTATTGACATCTAACATCACGTTCAATTACGTGTTGGAGGCCTGAAGGAGTTTTCAATTACCGAGTGATATCGGAAATCTAGGCTTCGCCCCTTTATGCATTTTTGTTTGACACTACGCTACCTCGCATTCGCTTCACCAAATGCGAGATGACTGTCCAGCCAGCGTCGACAAAAACTACTAGTCGCGTTCCACACGCGCAAACGCAACACTCGATAAAATTTAGTGTTTCCAATGAAACACTACGATCGTCACTTAAACCATCCGCAATTGGCTTCCCTTTCTCGCTTTTCTCTCGGCCGTTCAATTGCTCCCTTTTAAATATTAGTAGCTGAATAATCCCACCTCGCATCCGTTTATCGATCAATAACAATACTATATAGCCGTCCAGTCTACCATTTGCACGCGTGTCTCCGGATATAACGCCCTCGCAATAAGTGCATCACAATAGAACTTCAAAGTAGGTAGGTAGGTAATTATTGATTTTTGAGTCAACATTTACTACCCATCTTCCGAAGATATCCGCAGTTCGCATATATAAATCCTTCTCAGGAGGTTCGACACATCCTACTTTATTGTCGGATATAAGGCATTTCCTTTGGTGACAAAGATCGTCGTCTCACAATAGTTTATGCGGCATATGTGAGGTTCTATCGCACAGGATTAAGCGGCTCTCGCAGAATTAATTAATGATCGCCGTCGACGATGATGATTATACCAAAAGATCCTTTCCTGTTGCGTTAATGAACGACAAGTGTTCGCAAAATTGTCGTATCAAATGCTAACTTGTGTCTGTTAGAGGAATAGGGGGGATAGCTCATAGCGTCTCGTGTAACCATAATATTCCCGTTCGATGACTATTTCCCACAGATTCCTGCAGCCACCATTCGTGGTGGAACTCTTTCTAGCGAAATACGCATTTCCTAGAATGTAATACGAAACAACAGATTTCCATGCCATATTAAGAATGAACACAATGATCGTCGTGGCTGAATGATAGAAAGCGGCAACCAAATCGATTATTCCCTAAAGCGTCGATATCGAATTTTTCTCCTGCATCTTCTATGTCGAGATCTGGAGTTAGGCTCGAAGGCATATGCCGTGTTAAGTTTGCAGATCTATATGATATCCCACCGTGAAACAGAAAACACTCCACAATATCGTCGTTTTTGTGAAACTCGAGGCGAAGTACAGCGAGCGCATTACTCACGGGAACTTTGTCTTTGTTCCCGGTAGCTCCTTCGGCGGTCCTCTTGGAAGCCGTAGCTCGGTCGACCCGGTCGTAGTCGGTAATATCCAGCGGGATGGCGCATTGTCTCGGTGCCGACACCATCGTGATGTTGCATCCCGAGGTAGAGATGTTGACCTAGGTCTGGTTGAAACATACCGGTCACGCCATGTTTACTATGGCGCATGTACGCATAGATGAGGTGGGTTTCACATCACTTACCGGACTTACGAAACTAAGGGCAGATCGCATACCTGGCATGGCTGTTGACGCCAGGCCGGCAGCTGCGTCTCCATGCTAGTGGTCCCGTTGCCCATGGGGATCTGCAAAGGAATCGTCACCAACCCTGCGACGAGTGCCGACTTATGGGACTAATGGGCCATTATGTATCTTTGACATCTCCGATCTGCCCGGAAGCCGTTTCTCGTTGGTAGAAAGAACAAAAGAACGAACTGGGGCCTCGGTAGATGTTTCGGAGATCTGATTTGCAGCTTGGCCACAGATTGCCGAATGCCATTTGCAAGGTTGCATGATCGTCAGATCGTCGAATCCTAAAGCTTCAAACTAGGATGAAGCCCCTAAAATTAGTAGCATTTCGCGATTGCCAGCCTACCCATGCCTTGAATTAGAAGGAATCGGTAGTCCTTGTCTAGTTTCAAACCGTCTTACTCATACACTTGTTTAGGTAGTAAAGTGATTTCCTTCCTAATTAGGAATTGTTTCTTTAAGCTTAATAGAATTCGCTGATCCTACCCTCCTTCTGGTACTCTCTAAGAAGCCAAGACTGTATTTCCACTCGCTAGCTCCCGCAAGATTTAACGAATCGGAATTGCTACCATGTCGTCGCCAAGGCATCTCCTCAGCTAAAGAACTCGACATCCTTGACCCCTCGAGCGGCACATCTTACAATATCTTAACTCGATTACGCCCGGTTGCGTAAAATTAGCCTTGGCAGCATTTTCGACAAAACTTCCACTTCCACCCTCAACCTCTCAAGATGCGCACTCTTATGCTTCACGGTCACAGCACCAGCTCCTTTATCTTTAAGGCGCAGTCAGGTGAGCATTGCCAAGCGCCCTAATCAATCGCCTAGTAATTAACGCAGTTCGGCTAATATCGTGTGCTAGGTCCTTTCCGATCAAAGCTGGGCAATTCATTCCAATGGGAGTTCATCGATGGCCCCTACAGCTGCCCGCCTCCCCGCGGCCTGAAAATGGTCATGTGGAAGGCGTACAAGTGGATGGAGAAGCCTGGCGTTGAGTCTATCAAAAAATCTGTCGCGTGGCTGCAGAACTACATCGATAAGCACGGTCCTTTCGATTGCGTCTGCTGCTTCTCGAAATCATCTTCTATCGTGGTCGCGCTCCTGCTCTACCATGCTCGTGAGGTTGCCAACGGCTCCACGAAGCCGCTCCCATTCAAGTCTGCCGTTTTCATCAACGGAAACCTTGAATGCTCTGTCCTGGAGGATCTTGGGTTGCCGGTAACCCAAGAGGCAAAGAATATTGAGAGGAAGGTGGAGGATATGGTCAAATCTAAGGTCGATGCGATGTCGAATCTCGCTAGCAGTCTTGTGAAACCCCAGGGGCTCTGGGATGACACCAGCCAGCTTTTGCACGACCCCGATGAGCTACCGGAGCCGTCCGACTGCTTCGGCCTCGATTTCACATCGTTCCCTCCCGACTCTTTCATCAGCATCCCCACCGTTCACATGTACGGTGCCAAGGACCCCATTTTCACTTCCAGCATTCAGCTGGCTTATCTCTGCGACCCCAACAAGAGGGTTATGTACGACCACCAGGGTGGACACGATGTACCGAGGACTCCCGACGTGGTGGCTGATATGGCTTCTGCTTTCAGGAAGCTGGACCAGAAACTTAAGGCCCCCGCGGCTTGAAATTGATGATTTAGATAACGGATATGTTTTGCAATGGTTTCGGTATGTTAGGCCCAATAGAGTACGGATAGATCTTGTGTTAGATAGGTTGTCAATTTAAGACTTGTCGGTTTGATTCATTGAAAAAAACGTTATGATCTGCAGTATAAGATACTAGACCTTATTTATGAACGAACCTGGGGAAACGGCTACGCTAGAGTTTCACAGGTGCTACAAACTCATATGGCTTTCTAGGATCTTGTAAGTACAAGACCTCATGGAGGAGCTTAGGGACCCTTGTTTAGATAAAAGTTGAGCGTGCCCATGCTGGCTAGATCAGGTTAGCTCTCGTGCGCAGTGGTCGCTCCAATAACCAGGTTATATCCCGTATCGGGACATCAGGAGAGAGGGCCGGAGGTAGTTCACGGCCCGCCCGAGAGTTCCTGTCTGAGTAATAAGTAAAGCTGTATTCGATTTTGCAGTTTTAGTACCTACCTGTAAGGTTCAGACGTCCATAGTAGTCACAGTAGGTAATACTCAACCAGCAATACCTAACTGTCTTATCACCGACAGCTCTACCTAGGTACCTAAGTCCCAGATATTTACTTAATGCTGCCATACTTCGGACTTCCCCACATGAAAGTTATCAGTCATAGGAGGTACTCTTGAATTTCAACCCAGCTAGCCAACCAATAAGATTGAGGCATTACAGCAGGCAAATTCCTGTAACAAATCAAAGCGAGAATAGCTTGTGCTTCCGCAATTATCAAATTTCGTTTTTCTTGCTCAGAATTTCGGGCTAAGCCGTGAATTATAATTCGTTGTAAATATTGGTAAAGCCTCCTAAAGGCAAGTACTGCGTATCTGTTAGAAGATGATGGTGCTACCTACCCTGATACAAGTGTACCTACTATTAATGCTGATATCTACCTGAAGGAGAGTGATTTTAAATGTCTGTTAAGGGAAATATACCACCAAAATATTTAGCAATTAGGTATTCTATGTTTCAAACAATTACTTATTACTTAGGATGTTTTATATTTTATATGTAATATACTCTGTTCGCGGCCTTCTCGATTCATTTTGTCGAAACAATCAGCACTGCCCCTAAAATTACGGCTTGGCTCACATATAGTCTCATAAATTGTAGCCAAGACTCTTGGCTGAAAATAAAAACTAAAAAATCGCGAAGGGGTGAGCTACTCTTAGCCTTATTGGTTATAAATACTAACAGACCCGGCACAGCCTCAAGGGTCCCACTTCCCCTCTCTTGAACTCCACCCAATCTTCAAAAGCTGGGCATCAAACAGGTAGATATTTCGAATGATATGTATGACGTAATTGTAAGGCTGCCACCTGTCACGATGCAAACCTAAGAGCAAGGGAAAAACTCTATTGTTGCGCGAAGAGCTCTATGCTACCTTGCGTTAGGAGACGCGGTATTTACAGAAACCCCTACCTGGGCATGCTCTGCCAAGGAACTCCTTCACGGGCCGATCCCAGCCCTATGGCTATCACGGGATCTTCATGGAAGGTTACTCAATCCAACTTCATACCCGTCCTTTTACGAGCGAGCTATGATAAACGATGACCAAGCCATATATTCACGAGCCATTGCCCTCGTCACGATCGATTAGGCTCATCTCTCTAGCTTCTTCAATAAAATTCACGCAACCGATACAATGCGAGATCATCGTCTTAGAACTCCAAGGTCCGGAAGCTAAGGTGCCCTACGAAGCCTTGTCATATGTCTGGGGCTCCCCAACTGGTACGATACCAATTCGGTGCCAAGGTCAGGAACTTCTGGTGACTCCAAACTGCCATGATGCTCTACGACACCTACGGCTGCGGTTCTCACGACGCATTCTCTGGATCGATGCCATCTGTATCGACCAAGGAGATGACAACCGCGCAATTCGAGAGCGAAATGCTCAGGTGCAGATGATGGGGGATATATATGAAAGCGCGTCACGAGTACTAATATGGCTGGGTCCGGCTCACTCATCTACCTCGAGAGTGTTTCGTCTGCTTAGAGTCGCTGGTCTCACGGCTTCTTACCAGGAATCTTACAAGATTGCCCAGGTTCCCGCGAAACCAGTTCTCGAGTCACTTTCCAACCGCCTCCAAGGTACTTCAAAGGATAGCCCTAGATTCAATGATCTTTCACTAACGTGGTGACAGCCAATGGCAAGAAATCCAAGAAGTACATTGAGGGATTGCAGGTCCTCTTAGAGAACAAATGGTTTCTTCGGGTATGGACGATGCAAGAGGCTGTCTTCGCTCGGAAATGTGTCCTTATCTGTGGTGGTAATCAACTAGACTGGGACCTCTTCCACTTGGCACTTGGTGTGGGAGTCGTAGACAATTCGATCGGAGATAGCGGGACGATATTGCTCGTCACCAGCAGAAGGGTTACCGGCGCTCAATTACGAAGACACAAGGAAGCTATGGCTAGCAAAGCGTTAGAAACATCTTTCATTAGCCGGGATAGAATGTCCTTCGACTCGAAAACCAGTTTCGACGCGATGGACAAATTTTGGATGAGAACACTAGGACATTTACAATGCTCCATTCCTCATGATAAGGTATATGGTCTATACTCGATCTTTAAAGCTACCGGGCTTGAGCTTCCAGATGTCGACTACAACAAGAGCGTCCAAGAAGTATACGGCGATATTGCCAAGAGTTTCATTAAAATTCATGGACGCAGCCTTAACGTGCTACTTATCAGCATTAGGCCCCAGGGGTTCGATAACTTTCCAACATGGACACCTAATTGGGAGATGTCTCATATGCCAGGGCGAGAGGTTATTGAGAATACCGGAAACTTCATATTCGAGAACGTCGACTATCGTGCTAGTAGCAATAGTCTAGCCGCCATACCAAGCTTCACACCTGCTAATGAACTTCAAGTCAGGGGCCACATAATAGGAAGTGTGCAATCAATTGCTGTATCATCTACAGCCGGACAGCAACCGGAGGTGGTTGGGAAAGCAGCCTTTTCGCTCACTTTTGTTCGTGCTTGCTATCAGTTTTTCGTGCAACTGGGCTCAATCTGGGAAGCAGATATATACCAAGGCGACGGAGTCCCAGTGCAAGCGTTGATACATACGGTAGCCTTTCATAAGCTGTTCAGACCGGGGGAAGAGATGGACCCAGAGCAGCGCTTACAACTCGAGGCTCGATTTCATTGCTGGACTGACATTTTCATGTACCCTGATTGTGAAGTCATCGCGGCCAGAGATATGGAGACCATTGCGCAACTAGATCCCAACACGGTGGATAAAACAGAAATCATGGAAGGTGCTCTCGATCTTTCCAAGATTTTGACTTCGGCTGATGCTATACCTGATGATGCCAAAGGAATTTTTGCCGCCGCAGGCTGGTTCCATTCCCAAGTGTGTTACGAGCTAGCTAATTGGGCTTTTCTATTTCTTGACACCGGCTACATTGGCAGAGCTTTCTACAACTGCAGAAAAGGAGACAAGGTGGCACTTCTGGCCGGATCAACAGTTCCCTATGTGCTAAGGGAAGCTGGGCTTGATCGTTACCAAGTTGTCGCCCCAGCTTATGCCTACGGAATGATGGACGGAGAACTATGGCCTCCCGACGAAGAGGGGGTGAAGGATTTGATACTAGTATAAAGGTTGCGCGGAACAAATGTCCATAGGTACTTTCGCGAGGCGGATTCTGGAGACTGGGAAAATAACGACCTCATGCTGTTGGACAAACGACTCCAAACTGCCCCTGCAAGGGAACGCGGCATACATGCACAAACCCTCTTCTGCATATTCTTCCAAAGCTAGCTAACAACAGGTCTCTTTCCCAAGTGTCATATTGCGAGAATGACTCTATTGTTGCGTAAGGAGCTCTCAACCTTCTTACGCAAATGGAACGCGGTATACACATCAGAATCTCTCGTTGTCTGTCTACCGATCTAGGGATATCTGTGAAGGAATCCTTTCGTGATCCAACACCAGCTCCGTGGCTCCTATCTTCGTGGCTAAAGCTCCGGTGGTTAAGTCACAGTATCTTACCGAAGGCTCGACACCAAGGGGTACCAGAGTAAGGAGGTTTCCCTCTATACCGACCCCCAATTCTCTGACCAGTTCTTAGCCAGGCTTCTGGCAACCAACTACTTCGCCAGGAAGGCTTCTTACAGGTATTACAGGGATGCAAAAGTGTCAGAGTGTGAAATCCGGGGTGGACGCTTCCAGCTCGAGATAGAAAGTTGAAAGGAAACCTCAGAAAAAATCGTCAAGTTGCTAATCCATTCTCTATGGCCAAGTCCGTCTTCTGCCAAAAATCATGCTGACTGTGGAGTCTTCCAAAACGAGTCAACCCCGACGTACGATTCTTTTCAAGTCCCGTCCTTCCCCGGTATGTATGACACCGAGTTAGTAGGTAGCATGCGCATACATTGCCATCTTCAGAAACTTTTTCATTTCCACGTATCCGGATTGGGAATATATGTATACTGGTCTTATTCCGGAGTCTGATATCCCATTTTCATCAGTGTGGAACTCCGAGGACCTCCCCGAAATATATCAATATTGAGTACTAGATAAATATGTACTCGGTACGTTGCCTCACGCTCTTTAATACGTATCTACCTACCTACCAAGATACCCAGTAATGATTCGCAAGTTATGCCTTCTGCCTGCCGAAAGGAAACTTTTGCCAACAATAAGTATAGACTTAAAAGTTCAAAGTTGGGGCTACTGAGTCATCAAGGCTTTGCCTTCTCCATCAGGCGGACTTAATGCATGAAACTTCTAGTTGGGGGCGATATCCGCACATGTTATAACGTTGAATCCCATTTCCAGCCGCACCGTACCACTGCATGAATGCATGAAAGCTGGAACGTTTTCGAGGCTGCCAATGTGAGTGTGACTGGCTAAAGTCTTTGGAATGACTGCTTTTCTTCAAGTGGGTTACATTTGACATTGCGCCGTTGGGACCTAATTAGTATGGTAGGGTACCATCAGCCCTACCTCTCAATCTATTCAGCTTCTGTTGGGCGCTAATTGGACCCAAGATCTGGAAAAATAGACGAACTTTAGTCAATTGTTCAGCTTTGAACGATTTATCCAGTTACATTCTAGGTGGAATGGACCCCGACTCCCTAGAGCCTCGACGTCGAAAAAATTGAAACCGGAGATGGCTGAAAAGCAATTGTATGTACTTTTTTACGCACTAAAAGGCAACGGTCACACTAATGGAGCACTGTACACCGAAAAGTCACGATGTGTAGCATTATACAGGTGACCTTTGCGGGACAAAAGTTTTCTCGGGGTTTCTCCTCAAATTACCTAATAGAGCCGAACCAGAAGCAAATTCGTCTCATGACGCGATAAGATTTGGTAACGCCACCATAATAACTCAAAAGCTTCTGTTGTCTCGAAGCAGCGATCTTATATCAGAAAAAGCAAGCTAAGCTCCGGATTTCTTCAGCGAAAAAGGGGTAACTCTTCAGTTAGGGAACATGGCTCGTGCGCTACCCCTATTAAGGCAAAGTCGGCGAATTCTCCATACTAAAATTGACCTTGGGAGATCAGCTGAATGTAATCATTGTGTTCACAGGTTATCAAGATATGTCGTAATATCAGCATAAATACCGGTAGGCGGGTAGATACTACGGTAATTGAGCTGTTGCAAGTCCGCCTAAGTCCTATCCCCTTTGCACCAGCTAAGTTGCGATACAGATTTTCTTCACCACTTTCATAATAACTTAAGGCTTGGCGGTCCTGTTTCCACCGATTATATCAGCAAATTGGTGACGTAGTAGGTGAAGAAACAGATCCTATTTTTGATTATCTCGTCACTCTAAGGACCTAGTCATCCTTAGTGTCTGCCTCGGTAGCTCCTTTTTAGCATGGATTGTAGAAGGATTGATTTATTTCCGTGGTTCAATTATTCCCCCGCCTTTTTATGAAGGATGACTTGCTTTTTGTAAGGATGTATCGTATTCGGACGGTACGAGCGAATTAGCTGATGTGAGCTCGACCGCCTACCTACTTGGTAGCTAGATAGGTCTCTAGGTTCTAGAAGTTCAACCCCTGACAAGATATCACATGTCCTAAGGAGAAGTTTGCTATCTCATGTTGGTTGAGGTTCGGTCAGTAGCTTTATCATTGTGATCTGTCAAATATGAGAGCCCTGAGTGTGCCCGTGGGCGAGAAGGCGTAGTTCATTGTAAGAACTAAGCTAAAAAGTTGTCAACGGTTAGTGACGGTAGGTGACAGACCCGGCGTCAATAAATAGTTCGCGGATAGTCACCAACAATACCTGCAGCTCGCCGCGAAGGCATCTTGTATGTACTGATTTGTTGGTGATAGCTGACTAAATTAGTTCTCCCACGCAAATATGACATAGGTGGCTTAGTGATGGCGCATGGTAGGTAGACATGCAAAGCGGTCAGACAATATGCGGAGTAATCGGGATCCTGATGCGTGAGATATGATTTGCTGATCTGCAGGTGAGTACCGAAGACTTGTTAAAGACCGGAGTTCCATTTTGATGGATGATACGGAAAAGGTTAGGGCTGCCAAGAGCAACTTGGGAGTGACTATTACAAGGGTTTGGCCCACGCGTCAACCAGATTCCCATGAAGTTTGGTACAGATAATGGGTCTATGCCTATATCACAAGTTTTATGAGCTGGGATTATCTGTCTAGCTCCGCCCTAGATGAGCCGAAGATCGCGTTTAAGCCGGTTTGTTTTTCGGTAAACTCGTTTCGAAGAATATTTCAGTGACATATGGCAAATAGGGCTACGGATCGGATGGTGGATTTCACTCCGTATTTGTCCATACGTCCCGAAAAAGAAAGTGTATTATCTGCATTAGGTAAGTAAGCTACGCCTTCGGAACGTGGCTCGCTTAATAAGTGAGTGATTTGTAAATTTGCCGGAATCGTTGCCCCTCCTTTCTAATCCTTCTATGCATGATTTCTTCCTCGCAAGCACTGACGACGCTTTCTATAATGACCTACCTAATAAGTATCTTATTGCACATGGCGCTGATATTGGCAAGTAGCTTTTGTTTTAATAGTTACTCCCTAGCATCATCCTCGTAATATAACTACCTTGAATTTTCCTTTTATATATTTCTCTATATGGACTAATCAAATGCACATAGTCCAAGGTCATTTATGATATGAATGGCATCTCTCACCTTAAAAATTAGTTATGTAGGTAATTTAATGACTTGCTTTATGAACTATACTTAACAGCTGAGGTAAGAATTTTCAAGGACCCGACAGTTCGTGGATCACACTGCCCCCGGTTACCCGGAGCTTTGATGTTACACAGTTCCATGTAACTCTGACTTGTGGTTCGGCGCTTAGGGCTGGGTTTTGACATGTTTCTTCAACGCCCGCTCGGTGCGATCATTGGTGAGTCTCACAGGAAAGTTGGTCAGGTGTCATACTCCCATTGCTGTAGAATGCATGCGTCGATTTTAGGGGTTTAGATCACCCTTGCATGGCCATGGATTTTCTTTGCATAGAACAGGAACAAGAAGCGGAAATCAAGTAGCACGAAGGTATAAATCTAGAAACTTAAGGGTCTGAAACAAAGCAGTCTTACCTAAAAATGTTACGTTTTTGATATATTTTGAGACATACATGATGTCTTAGTATATCTATTAACTTATGAACAAGTGTTCTATTATAAACATTTTCCTGTGACATCGTGAGCGGGAGATCTTCCTAATTTGGAGTACCGCTATCTTGGAATCCATGATAATAATTTTATGCTGAGCCCGGAAAGCTTGACATCACGCAATGACAGTGGGGCAAACGGATCCACCGAGATCTCTCGGGGGCTATTACTCTTAATCTGACTTAACCTTCAATGATCAGTCCAGTTTACAAATGTATGGTAATCTTGAGCAAGGCGCAGAAATGATAATCCTGTATCTTATGGAAGACGTTCCTCTGTAACGTTGATATCGAGGCAAAGTTGATACGAGCGCTCTTGGTATACAGGGTATTAATGAAGGACTGTTCTGGAACCCTAGTCTGCTTTTTTTCTGGGCATCGCCCACGCGGTGGGGTTATACTATGTATGAAGCTTACTATCTTCCGTAATGATAAGACTCCCTAGTATATTCAGATCCCTAGAATTCTGAAAATTAGGAAGGATTCTCTTTGAGTAACCTTGTTAGTCTTATGATAACTATACTTGCCCATCCTACAATCACTTACGTCTTCACACGTATATGCATCTCGGCCGACTGTTGGATCTCAATCTAATACGTCTCTTAGAGGCCCAGCCCTCCCGAAGGATCGTCCACGCCTCTTCGTCACCTCCATCAAAAAGAAGGTAGCGTTCGGAATGGTTCCGATGACTCGAGTTTTGTTTGTTTGGAATATGTAGGTACATACATACTGGTTACACCTGATGACACCATAGCCTCCCATGAACCAAGAATGGCTCAGAGGTACCTGAATGGTAGCAACAGAAGCAAATCTCATAGCCTCAGGACTCACATAACTCTGATTCATTGTAGTATTTGGACCACGCGAGACTCGGTTACCACTACACTGATGCACATGTAGTTGGGTTGCACTCGGTTGAAGGATGCAGCCTTGATTGTAACCACGTTGGTCACACCTTGGAATGTCACAGCCTATGTACTGGGTACTGAGAAGTGATGTGCTAGTCTAAACTTTCTAGGTTAGACAAGATTACCTCCAGCTACACTAATCAGACTATCATAACCGTTGGCAGTGTCTCACAAGAGAATTTGGCGACTTATATAGAGTCCACTCGTGCTCCTGGACTGATGAGCAGTATAAGGGATTCTCCTAGGAACAGACAGCTCAAACGACGATCTTTTCTCATTAGTCATATAGATTTACGATCTCTTGCATCATGGCACCGGATATCGATCACATATGGTCGTCGTCAACCCATTCGGTTGAGAAGCCCGTCGAAAGCGTCATTGACGAGCGCAAAGTTCTCATCAAGAGAGCACTCAACCAAAAGATACTAGTCCCTAGCATCTTGTCTCTGATGCCGGCATGGCCAAGCGCATTGCATCCGGCTGTTGATGAAGTCAACAAAGAGATAGATGAATGGCTCCTAACGTAAGTTCAAACATGTACTCTAGCTATATAGAATCTCGCTAACATTCTATCAAAAGTGTTGACGTTGCCGAAAAGAAAAAAGCAAAGCATCGTGCCCGTGGGAATTATACACTTCTCACAGCTGTGTATTACCCCTACTGCAAGAAAAATGAAAGAGTGCTCAATATTTCTAAATTTCTTTATTGGGTGAGTAGGTACTCTACCCTCCGGAATTGATATGGGATCTAACAGTTTGACAGATATTCTTTTGGGATGATGGTAATTTTGCGCCTCAAAGGGGAAAGCTATAGGATTAATACTAACCTTTAATTTGTACAGAAATCGACACAGGAGGGGAGCTCACTGAAGATGACGAGGGTACTCGCCAGTGTTGCGAGGAGACAAACAAATGTGTTGATGACTGTCTCGGCCCTAATCCTAACTACACACCCCCTCCAAATTCTAGAGGAACTGTTGCCATGCTATACCCTATATTGCGAGACTTCCGAGCCGGTATGGGGCCGGTATCTACGGAAAGATTGCGTCTGGAGTTACATGACTACATCAACGGCGTGGGAACGCAACAGAAGGTTCGCCAAGGGGACAGCTTACCAGACCCATGGTACCACTTCAAAATTAGGTCAGATGACGTTGGAGTCATCCCAAGCATTACTCAAAATGAATATGCTATGGAATTCGAGTTGCCCGAGTATGTTCGCAGACATGAGGCGATGGAGGAAATTGTTCAGGAATGCACCAAACTCACTGTCCTGCTCAACGATGTACTATCTTTACAAAAAGAATTTGTAAGTCCTATACCCCTGAGCCGGAACATGCATCCGGGCGACTAACGAGAAACTCCGAACCACTACAGCGGGTTTCCCAACTGGAGAACCTTGTCACCCTTTTTATGAACAAATATAATTTGTCTCTCAAATCTGCGATCGACAAGGTTCTAGATCTCATCCGAGAACACTACGAAATTTGTGTCGCAGCCGAAAAGAGGCTTCCTTGGAGCGAAGACGACGAGCAGTTGAATGAGGACATTAGAGAATATGTTCGTGGTTGCCAGAGGTTGGCTACCGGAACTGCATATTGGAGGTATGTGATACGACGTCATGGTGAACAAAGAGCAGACTCACTGATTGATAACAGTTACTCATGCGAGAGGTATTTCAAGCAAACACAAGTAAATGATAAGTTTGAGGTATTATTGGATTTGTCATACGTGGAATGAATATGATGGTGTCGACCAGCCATCGTACCGGGTAACAACTTAAAGATCATTTTCAAAGCAATATTAGCATCTCGGGAGCGATTTAGCATGTAACTATCGATGATTATTTGGTTTCTAAGTTCTTACAGCAGCGTGTATTCCATAGCATACATAGGTACCTACTTTCTCATGTTTGTTAGTAAATTGATCGACCTGAATCCTTCGGACTTAAGGGGAACTCCTTGGCAATTGTTACGGGCAGGATGCTTCAAACTACGCCTGCGAGGGACGTGATATACATATACGAACTTCACTTTAACCAACAAGGTCTAGGAATAGCTTCCTACCTAAGGTAGTATAAATCTCACTATAACTGTTTGAGGCCACCGTGATCTCCTTACAGACTAGTCTCCATCCCTCCTAAACCCTATCATCAAGTACTTTTAGCGAGAACTTCGACTACTGGCTGATACGAGAAAGGCTTCTGATACTAACAAAAAATTTATTGTATTCATCACCTTCTATTTCTACATGTGCTAGACGTGTAGTATTTATGTTACCAACACTTATTACACTTTTCTGTGCTATGGAAGGGGGAGGGCGGAATCCCCAGCTTATTCCTTTGGCTCAAGAACACCCGCCTCCAACACTTCCTCCTCAGGCCAGCCCATCTTAATCGGGACCATCTCTCGCGTCTGATCAAAGTGCACACTCCCATATCTCAAATACGCCGCGAAAGTTCCCTCCTCGTTATCTTTACCGTGGTTCTCCTCGGAGTCCCACAAATCCGCAAGGAACGAGTCTAGAGCACCAGGGGGTCCATGTGATAGCTTCATAGTCGCCGTATTGGCAAGAGCATCATGGACGAAATTCTCAGCAGCGTACCAATTATCGTCTTTGACAACACCTTCGCCCTTGCGTTTCGTTGTTAGCAGGTTGAACTGCTTAGTGCCCGACCACTCAGTCACTCGCTGGAAGTAAAACGTCTCCTGCAGCGCTGAGCACAGGAACATCTTCTTCGAGTAGTACTCCGGCCCATTGAACCCATCCGACGGATCAACGAGCTTGCGCAGTCTCTCAAAACTCATGATCTGAGACATATAGTCCGTGAACTGCTCCATCACGACATTCAGACCCTGAGGTGGTAAATTCAGCTTATCCGTAGGCGGACACAGCATCGGCAGGTGTCTGAGCAAAGGGTGCTTATGGAATCCGTGAACATTCGTCGCGCCGACCCAGAGAGCCTTGAAGATCTCCATCCAGCGCTTGATAAACGGGTTTCCGCGCTTCGCGGCAATGAAGCCGTTTAGCATTTGCTCGACCCCTGGACGCATCTCGATCACGAACCCCGCCATCTCGTACGGAGACTCGGGGTCCTCGATCTTGTTCCAGCAGATGTCGTCGACGTGGCGGAACAGGAACGAGCCTGCGTCGAGCCAGATACCCCCGTAAAGCCAGAGCAAGGGGAGGCGGACGAGATCACCGGAGTGCTGGCCGACTGTGGGGCCGTCCATTGTGTTGTCGTTGAAGCAGTCGGGGAAGAACGAACTATCGACGTAATGACTGACGTTCGTCTCGGAGCCACCCACTCGGTCGAGAAAGTGGACAGTCCAATCAGGACCAAGTCTGCGAACCCAATTGATGATGTTTCGCTGAACCCATGGTGGCATATTCGTGTATCCTGAGTGCCAATACGCCCACACATTCTTGTCCGACGTGATAGGATGGCGCGTTTGAAGCCATGCCGCGATCTCCTCGTCCGTGCGACGGTCGAGTTTCTCAGCCGGAATCAGCTTCAGCCCTGGGGGCACAACAAAGCTGCTCCTATCCTTAGCCGCGATACCCGGCTGTGGGGCAACCTCAACCGCCGAGGGTGCCATCGCTCATTCAAAGGCGGATACAAGACTCAATTCTGAAGTATTATGGGCACCACAGAGCACTGTCACGCAAGACCTGTCCCAGACTGTACAAGAGCGCTAAACCCGCGGTCGGAAAAGGCATCCTACATAAATATCCCCCGAAAGGCATCGGCTTTAAGTAACGGTGGTGTAAAAGGCTACTAAGATGACCGGTAAACTTAGCGAAATTGCAAAGTAGCTAGGGAGCGCGGACTTGAAGATCAAGTCCGCCTTCAGTCGTCGCATCGAGCCAGCCGCGGAGGCCTTCGCTGCTGTCTCAGGTCGGAAGCAAGCCATTTAGTCACTAGCGGCAAGCCCATTCCCACCGGTCGCGCCCCGCATAGGGGGAACCATGTCAGCGAGGGATCGGGCTGGCGTTGCGTTGAAGAAGTTGCATACATGACTTGGCTGGTCGTCAAACCAGGAACATGCCTATACGGTATGTGCCTGGGAAAAGCTAATCGAGGGAATGGCCAGATGTAACCCGCGCGTTGAAGAATACGTCGAAAATAGTTCGACGCTTGGTAAGCCCTTGCCGAGAAACAAGGTAGCATATAAGGCCCGGCAAGGTAAAGGCGACGGCAACCTCGTGTTAATATCTTCCTGCCATATCATACCGTACCTATCTCGAATCCTAATTGCCATTCCCATGCGGCCGTTTCTGCGACCAATTGCCTGGTTTCCGACCCAGGCTTGCGGGTTCGCACGAGATAACAGCCCGCCAACTCTCTTAGGAGGGTCTTAGGAGGGGTGGCGTCGTAGTCGTGGTGGGGGATCGTCTGCCCTCGTACGTGGCATGGCCAAGGTTCTGCAGGCGGAGCTGGTCAGCGGCGGTCGCGGTGAATATTAGTGGAGGATTCCACCTAAGGTATGTGACGTTGCAGAATCGCTAAGTGCTCATTCGGGTCCCTGTCTGTCCTAGTTTAATAGGGCGGAAGACGCTACTGCAGCGACTGGGTAGGATTGACGATCCTTCGCCGACAGGGACCCTGAATATCATCTGCTTAGGTGATACCACGGCGAGGCTTTCCGACGCGGGGTCTGCTCCGATGCGTGTATCCTTGACCTGCTTATTTGTATGTGGGATCGACATATCGGCATATTAGGTGGCCTTCGTATGGTGGAATTGTACGAATGGAGGTCTTGAGGAGGGCAGCATAGACGGACTCGGACTGCAAATTCAGACTTCTCATTGTCTCATAGTTTCAAGTTCTCTTGACTAGAGATGGCGTCTCTTCACCTGCCGACAATATGGGCGTCAATGCTCACGGCGGCGACAATCTTCATTGTTGCTTTCATCTCTAAATGGCTTCGAAAACCGAGGTCCTTCAATGTTCCAGTGGTGGGTGCCGAGGCAGGAGATGTCAATGCACTCAAGTCTCGATATGTACAAGAAGCCGATGCGCTGTTACGCGAAGGATATGAAAAAGTTGAGTGCCCAACCTGTCAAATTGGGCTAGGCGCCGACGAAACGAGCTCTGTGGCTGATTCATGGTAGTTTAAAGATGCGATCTTCCAAGTCATCACTCCCGATGGTCCCAGGGTATTCCTTCCAAGGAAATATGCGAAAGACCTGAAAGACTTTAGCCGTCATGAAGCGAGTGGGATGAAGGCGTTGGCCGACGTGAGTCTTTCCGATTTCGAGAAGACCTCAATTTCGAAGTTGATGACTGACAGCGCCATCTCTAGCGCCATATCGGACACTACACCACCATTGACCACGAGAGTGATATAATGCTAGGCGCCATCAAAATTGATCTCAATAGGAATCTGGGCAATTTCGTGGGAGACGTGGAGCAAGAAGTGGCATTCTGCTTTGAGACACAATTTCCACCATGCGACGGTAAGACCCTGCGATCGTGATCCGAATGTCTTAGAAATTAAAGTTGCTAACGAAATTTACAGATTGGACGCCAATCGACCTCCACGATAAACTCCTCCGTGTGGTAGCACAGGCTTCGGCTCGGATCTTCGTCGGTTATCCCATGTGCCGAAACGAGGAGTGGCTGGACTGCAGTACCAAATTCGCGATCGACGTCATGACGGGAGGCGAGAAGCTGAAGCAATGGCACCCGTATCTTCGGCCTATCGCCCAATATTTCGTCCCTGAGATGACGCGAATCCGTGGTGACCATCAGCGAGCTCTCGAATTGCTTTTACCTGAGCTTAATAGGAGACTCGCAGAACCTGCAGATCCGGATTCGTCGCCCCGCAATGACATGATTCAGTGGATGCAAGATCGTGCTCGGAAAACCGGAGACAATTCTTTTAACAATAAGGAATTGGCCAATCTGCAGATGCTCACCGCGACCGCCGCGATACACACCACGCGTCTCGCCATTATCCATGCTTTATACGACCTCGCAGCTAGACCGGAATATATAGAACCTCTCAGAAATGAAGTGTTAGAGGTGACTAAGGACAGCAAGGGGGTCCTCCAAAAACAACATCTTACGCAGATGAAAATGTTGGACAGTTTCATGAAGGAGTCTCAAAGGCATAGTCCACCCTCAGTCGGTATGTTGATGCGAATTGATTAAATATCTAGTGGCCATCTGATGCTAACGGATTATACAGCTACATATCAGCGCAAAGCTATGATCCCGATAACTCTGTCTAACGGCTTCCATATCCCCGCGGGTACAATTGTGCAATGTAATACCAACATTTTGGACGAGACGCCACCGGACTGGGGCGATCCTCACGCCTTCGACGGATTCCGGTTCTACAAGCTCCGCAACAGGACCCCCGATGACATCAACCGATTTCAATTTGCGAGCCCGACGTACGATAGTATGCAATTCGGCTTCGGAAAAGACGCATGCCCAGGTAGATTCTTCGCCAGCAACCAGATCAAGATTATCCTTGCCTATATCCTCTCCCATTATGATATCAAATTCGAGGATGATGTCGTTGGAAGACCTAAGAACTTCATGTTCGAAGTTAACGTCTTGGCGGATCCCACGAAGATGGTGTTATTTAAGAAGATTCGGTAGAGATGTGAATAGCAAAGCTTCTAATACAGAATTAAGACACTCATTTTCGCTCCGTTTCCACCTGAACGAATATCCGTTAAATTGGATTGCGGTGGCTAATGCCTTCTTAATATCCCCGCTCGAAAGGTAACTGGGTCGACGTTCACGGGGACATATCTAGGAATATTTTCCGTAATATGGAGAGAACAACCAAAATAATCCCAATTGACAGTTTAAGGGTGTATGAATAGGCTTTCGAGTGATAATAAATGAGCCGTACGGCCTTGGTGGAAATATGGTCGGGTACTTGGGAAGGCGGAGAAACGTCACAAGAGGAACAATTAAGCTCAATGATATAAGAAAGCAACACAACTCAATTAATTAACGAGTATGAAAGGGCTTAATCCCCAGCATCAAATATGTCTTTGTAGCCTGTCCAGTATAATGGCGGCTCTAGGGGCCACTCTAAAGGTGGTCGTCTTTACCATTCCGGCTCTTGGGGAGCGCGGACTCGTCGGCGCCAGTAGTCGTCATCAAATTCATTGGTATGATGACTGGCGGCAGTGCTGGTGTGGCTCGCATGGTCGTCCGCCGAAGGTCGTTGCTTCTTGGACTTTTTCTTGGAGGGCTGAGGTGCCACAACGCCATGGGGCGCCTTGTAGTGGGCAAAGCGGCAGTCCTCGTCGCTCTTGGTGCAGCGACCCTCAGCCCAGAAATGGCAGATGAGGGGATGCTTAATTCCCCCGGCGATATGGTCGTGCCAGAAGGGGCACTTGCCTTCGTCGTGCTCACGGCACGAATAGCCGTCCGTGAGCCACCAGGGGCAGATTAGCTTGTGACCCTCCTTAGGAGGGATCACAAGACTAATCTGTCCCCGGACAGACTTAGGAGGCTGTGCCGCTTCACTAAAATCATGGTTAATGAACATCCATCAGCAGTCAATGTTGGTGGGGAACTTACATCAAGTCTGCACCCAGACCCAAGAGATCGTGCGACTGCACGGAGACCGGTGTCTCCTTACCGGGACGAGAGATTCCAGCAGTAGCCTCGCCGACTTCAGCCCGTTTCGCTTGGGCACCAACCATGTGGGTTGATCCGGTGAGAGTCGGCTGGATAGGGCCGATAAGGGCACCCGCATTATAGCCCGGGTTGGCATTGAGAAGAGACATAATCTCTTCGTGGATGGCGTCGGAAATTTTACCTGCTCCAAGCAGGATTCCAAGGCCCTATAGACAGGCAATTAATTTCAATATCCATCGGGTATATGGACATGACCATGTGTGGGTTGAACTTACGGTATGGATCTGGGCCATAGCTTTAGTCACCACGTCGGAGGACATGTTGATAGATGGTAGATGGGCAATTATTGGTAAGAAGGATCAATGATCGAGAGAGGGAAGATAAAGTAGCGATATCTATGATCAGCTACAATGATAGAGTTAGAAAGTCGGCAGGTTGTAATAAACTGCAATGGTAAGTTTGAGGGAAGGTAAGGGTAATGTAGGTGAATAGTAGTTAAATGATCAATCAGTCTTTGTGTGGTTGATGATGAGAAGATTGAGGTTAAGAGAATGTAGAAATGGTGGGGGATTAAATAATCTTTCCTGGGACTGATCGAAATCGAAGTCGGTCCTGCCCACAGTACGAATTAGAAATTGTATGGAATCGGCAGGCCCGACTGAAAATTAATGAACAATACCCACTGTACATGTATAGAAATGGAAAGAGCGAGGCGGAGGGAGAAAATTTAAGGCAATTGACAGAGGGAAAGAACGAGCGATGCAATGAGAAGATATACCCAAATATAGTTACGAGTAGATGAGGGAAAGGTTCACCGCCGACAATATGCAAGTGGAGAGGATGTTTCGGGTAGAGACCAAATGATTTAAATGGAAGTTATTTACCTACCTACTGGATTACCTATTATGAAGGGATAAGAAGATTATATTCTTGACTCGGCGTGATAGAAGTAACGAGTAGAATCAATATCACATAGAAGTATTCACGTATAGGTAGACTCGGTTAGCAAACGAGCCCGGAGGACTCTAATTATGACCGTTTGTTATAAACGTTAGGTTTATCTTCTTAAATTTGGTTGAAATGTAGAAGCTTGGATCGCTTGAATAACAGTGTTCATCGGCGAATGAAAAATCTAAATTAACTCGTCTTTTGAAAGGCAGGAACGATTTTATCTATTATGTATACTATGATGTTCAAAAAGATGAGATGATTTACTGGTTCTTGCTCATCCATGGATGTTTGTAAGGAAATAAAGTGCTAGGGGGATACGGTAACACAAGCTTCAAGCAGGCAACAGCTGCTCACAAACGCAATGACCATCTGGCGGCTTGTGAATGATACAATTCCACCCGAAAATTAAGAAGTCGGGATCTTAATCCCTTTTTTGGAAGGAACTCTCTGTGCGAATGAAAAAGTACTTAAGCATTTAGACCATTGGTACATAAGTACAATAAAAAAATTATTGAAAGAACGATGAAGACCGTAATATTAAGGCAGTCGCCGGCGAGCTTGATTATCCAATGAGGCAGGACCATTAATCAAGGAGTATTTTTAGTCTGATCTTCCCTAGAGCAGTTGCGATGTAATATGGTGGTATCCATATTTGTTTTGGATACACAACCTATTTTTAATCTGTTCCACAACGCAACTGCCATATAATTATTTCATTGAAGCATTGAAGATTGAACATAACACTTAAGTACAGAAGCATTATATTCCATCCATGATGATATTAATAGGCACCCCTCTTCTAAGCTTTATGGAGGATAAATATTCTATTAATGTGCTCCTGTTAGAAAGAACTGCACAGTCTGAATAATATCAAAAGATCCATCCATGTTATCTGCTTGTCATGAGAGTAAACATCTAAACTGATGCTTAAGTGCTATGTACCCAGTACGAAGTGACAGATACCTAGTAGTACGTACCTGTAGCAGGCATGATTTGCATATGATGTCTCGGCTGTTGCGCTGTCATAGGGCTGCTGCAGAAGCCTAAGTACATGTGGGGTTGCCGTTGGATGAGCTGTTGAAGATCTCCAGAGCTAGCTTGCCTTGGAGGCTGTTGCTAAGTAGTACATACCTCTAGAGCTAGGTATCTAGTATCCGTACCTAGTAGCGGTATTCATGTGTCTCAGGTCACGTAAATCTGTATTCTGTCTTTATGCCGATGGACGAGGAAACCTGGGAATAGCCGCATACCGTTGCATCTATGACATGCAGATACAATTCAACTCTCGAGAAGATACTTAATACACACATGTACCTACATAATACACGGGCTAGGTTACGGGTAGGCACATGGCTAAAAGTAAATGGATCGCATTTATTTGACCAGTCCATGTAGTACACAGGCGGGTATGTAGAGGTACGTGGATGTAAAAGGTATACTGGTACCCCCACAGAAACAAATCATGTACCTGTGGTTGATGAGGAAGCTACGAATCGGTACCTGAAGCTAGGCAGGCACGGACGTGTAGCTCCAGGGCACCTAGCGGTACGTAGGGCTGATTCTAAGATCCCATTAGTGCAACAGCCAGGGGACATCCAATCGGAAATTTCCCAGCAGCCAAAAATCTACAGATCAGGACTAGCTCCCACCCCGCGCTCCACTTGCTGATCCCGTACCCCACCACAATCTATTTATTCGGAACCAGATAATGTTTTATTTCCTTTCCTTTACCTCTTTTTTCCTCATTCCCATATGAGATTATGAGACACACTCCTGGATGGGACACTCATAATTTTTATGGGATTAACTCTCACATAGTACCTGGGAGACCACCGCTTTACTGTAGGTTGTCTTCGTACCGGCGGCCCTTGATCGAACGCCGATCTTGGGTTCGTCGTTTAGGACATTTCCATTCCAAAGGCTGAGGTCGGGTTGCCCCCACTCAGTCATGGGACCAAGCTTTGCATTCCACCGCTCATGCGTGCCATTTTTTTTTCAGCGCGTCGTCATGAAGGGTTCGTAGGCATTTCTCATGTCGCCGTTTTTAGGCATGAAGGTGTTTTGCGGCCCTAGGGCATCCACACCGCGGGTAAGCAGTAGCTTCGCGCTCACTTGCTCGCCGTGGGTGTTCGGCGGTGGCGCCGATGCGCGACGGGCCGTCTCCCCCAGGGGCGGCCGCCCACTGTGTCGTCGCACGGTTTCGGTTGGTTAGGGGACTCCATTACTGCCCTCGGGTTAGGTTACAGATTGTATCATATGCTGGTTCGAGTGAGACAGGGGAACTCCTCGGCGCATTTACAGCTGGTTTGACCCTAACCCTTCTGTGCGGTATAAATTCTCGTGCATCGTTGGATATCTTCCCAGTTTTGACCATGTTTGGTTACGTCCTAGTACGAGAAGGCTTGCGCGGTTCGGATATGACCAACCTTCGTTTGCTCTTTCGCCTGTCCACACACCTTGTCCCACATATCTTGGTGGTTTTGGAAGGTGTGGAGTTATTCGCGGGCCAGGTTCTTCCTTGGGGCATCTTGGGGTGGGCGGCTGGCTCTCAGGTACTATGTGAGAAATTTTTGGAACTCGAGTTGCTTGCGACTCAACCCTTTTTTTTTTCATCGCTGTCTTCAGCTAGCTGGGGACGTGAAGAAATTATTTACTCATACGAGTCTACGTGACCAGGTTATGTCTGGATGTGGTCTCACGACACAATCCCAATGTCTACCTGAGTTAATTCTATCATTTAAATTCTATTAACTAATGGTTCTTTATAGGATGAATTGCTTGATCATTCCATCAAGAATGTCAACCCCCACGATACCCCCACACTCCGCATACAAGATCTCTGGGGAAATCTAGTTCCCACCAACACTCCACAATTCCCCGAATCTTGTTCCCGATTCCTCCACGAGGCGCGCCGGGTTTCCCTCCTCCACAATCTCGCCCTTCTCCATAACGACGACGCGGTCGTAATCCATGACCATATCCAAGCGATGACTTACCGCTACCACAGTATACTCCCTGAACTCAACGCGAATCACCTCTTGCATTTTCTTCTCCGTCTCTCTGTCAACGCTAGAGCTAACCTCGTCAAGAAGCAGGATTCCACCCTCCGATCCACCGCCGCCGAGTCCGAGACTGCGCGCGCGAACGCGCCTGCGAAGAACGGCCCGGGCAAGCGAAAATAGCTGTCGCTGACCTTGGCTGAAGTTGCTTACCGTCATGCCTGCCTCAAGACCGCCCTTGTCGTGAACGAAGCCCCAGAGACCCACTGTTTCAAGAACGGCCTGAGCATCGGTGGCAGTGGAGACCTTGAAGGGATCGAGATTCTCTTGGAACGTCGAGCCATCAGGGAGGAAGACGATGTCCTGTGGTATGGCGATGATTCGTTGGCGAAGCGTGGCGCGATCAATTCGACTCAGTGGTGTCTTGTCAATATCAACGCGTTCGGATGTTTCGTCGATGGGATCAAGAAGTTTGAGTAAGAGAGCAATTAAAGATGATTTCCCACTCCCAGTACGCCCGCAGATGGCAATCTTCTCCCCAGGCCGTATTCTAAGTTGAATGTTTTTCAACGCCAAGGCTGGTGTCTCAGTACCGGTCTCATTGCTGCAGAAATTGTTAGCTTTAAACCATACGGACGGGAGGGGGGAAGGTGCATACTCATAACTGGCTGAGACATCATTGAGGATAATCTCACCCCGTTGTGGCCACTCCTCTGGTGGTATGATATCTTCTTTGTCCTTGACCTCCGTTTTCGCGGTCTTGTCAAAAGCTCTAAGCCGGCTGATAGCGCCGAGGGAAGTTTCAAGAGCCGTATAAGATATGACTAAGCCAGACAGATTTTCCCCGAACGACATCAACGTTACCAAAGACGCACCGGTGAACCCAGAGTTCGAACGGAGGCGAACAGCCAACGACGTGAGCATGATGGCGATCAGAGCGACCACAACGTTCAATACGAAGTTTAGCCATCTGTGATATGGTGTTAGTCTTTCGTACCTAGGTAGATTGGTTCACCTAGGAGTGAAAGCAATTGCACATGGAGGGAAACCTACTGTTGGATCATCGTTAGAAGATACGCAGGTCGCTGAGAAGTATCTAGGAGGAAGGCATTCTTTGCACGATCTTCGCTCATGAAGCCAAAGGCACGAAGCGTTACGATACCCTTTGATGTATCTAAGAAGTGAGTACTGCGTGCTGTTAGCGAAGCTATGAACTAGCGACAAACCGACTTGAAGGATCAAGATAGTCGGATTAGAGACTGGAGCTTGTACTCTACTAGGAAATGTATCGCTAGATGGGAGTAATGCTTTACTTACTATAGTGGGCTTTTCGCTTCCAGATCCAGCAACCTTAACTGCCTCGACGTTCGAAGGTAGAATTTCTGAATCACATATAGCAGGGCGAACAAGAATGGATAACTAATAGCTAGGTACGGAGACGATGAAGCGATGACGGCAGCCTGACCTATACCGACGAACACCGTATATATGGCATTCAGGAGAGCGCCGGGAAGCTCATTATCTACCAGACTTAGATCCTGAGAAAAGAGGTTTGTGATGATACCCTGATCGGTCGAGGTAAAGAACTTAAGTGGCGCATGGATAAGAGTTCGCAGAGCGTGGTGGTGGAGGGAGACCCCGGACCGAGTGAGCACAGTGATGTAAAGTAAAACACCGAGACATGTCAGTGAGAACATGGCGAGGAGTTCGAGCAAGGCATAGATTCCTGCGTAGTAACCGAATGAATGTGAAGGATTGGCAGCAACGGCATCGGCCGACCAATACGTCAACCAAATTGTCGGGAAATTGTAGAAGAAGCCGAAGAGAAGCCCGGAGATGAATGTTGCTACAAAAAGTGTTGTTCCCATACTTTTCATATACACTATGTAGGCCGCTGAATCGCCGCCAAGTCGCGCTTTGTCATTCTCTCCTATCTCGGGGATCTCCGTCGGGACCTTTTCTAATAAGCTCGGCTGAGGTTCAGTGGAATTACCATCGGACTCAGTATCTTCTATACTGGTCTGACTTGTCGACGGGGCCTTGACGCCAAGGCTGTGAATATAGCTTTGGTTGGCGATAAGATCACCGAAAGTCCCTTGCTCAACGACTGTACCATCGGTACCTAAAGCGATGACGTGCGCAGCGGATGGAAGATGACGAACGGAGTGTGTGCATAAGATGACCGTAGCCTGCCGTCGTTTCAATATTCCATTCACCCCGAACACACGCTGGAACACCTGGTCTTCGGTATCTGCATCTAATCCGCTAAATATATCATCCAATATCAAGAGATCGGACTGCAGGTAAAGAGACCTCGCCAATGAGACGCGTTGCTTCTGCCCTCCAGAGAGAGTTATACCATTGCTTCCGACGTTTGTCTTGTCTCCCTGAGGTAATGTTTCGAAGTCGATACCGAGCATAGTCCCTTCGACAACTTCGGCATAACGTTGAGAATCAAACGGCGAATATCCAATGATATTGTCTCTAATGCTGCCATTTGATAGAAAAGGCGTTTGGTCGCAGTATCCAACACGCGAAATCTTGGTAGCCATCGTGACCGTTCCTTGGCTATAGGGTATTTCTCCTAAAAGCGTCTTACAGAGTGTCGATTTTCCTGACGCAATTGGCCCGACGACCATCGTAAGGGAGCCTCTAGGGATCTCAATATCTAGGTTATTGAGAACCATCCTTTCAGACTTCCAACCGAAGCTACCATTCTTGATTGTGACAGCTGGCGATTTATCGGATTGATCAAGGATAGGCTTCTCCAAGTCTCCCCTAGACCCCGCGCTGATGACACGGTAATCGTCGCGTCCTTTACCCTCCAGGAACTGTTGGATGCGGGTCAGGCAAGCGACACCTGCGGCCATCTGAGGTAATGTCTGGAACAGATTGTTAAGGGGAGTCGACATAAGTAAAAGGTAAGAGAGAGAAGTGAACAGTTTCGTAGCATCTAGGCTTCGCCGAGCCACCCCAAAGGTTATTGCAGGGGATAGGAGGAGTGGGATATAGGCAAAGACTGCACACATCAACATCAATATTCGAAAGTTCGATCCTGCTTTCAACTCGTCTACGCGAAGTTTCTCAACGAAGCGAGCGATTGGGTTGGTGAGGCCAGATATCTTGATATTCTTCATATTGCCGATCACGCCGGAGGTCAGTCCGACACGCTTTTGAACTCCGGCCATCCATTTCTTTTGCGATTCATCCATAAATCGCATGAAGAAGGATACCCCGGTAACACATAATAGAACGATCACTATGGGCGCTACGAAGGCTGCGCCTAGTAGGTTATATAGTAACCAGGCAGAAAGAGACACTTCAATCAAATTGGCCCACTAAGATAGGAACGAGTTAGCAGTGGCCATTTATCTACGAGAATAGGGCTTTGAAACATTCCCAGGTTCCGGTGAAACCCAGATAGAAACCGACGATAACACATATTACACCTAATAGAAAACACACCGGGGATTTAAGAATTTCATTAGGGGTATATAAGGGGGTAAAATAGAAGTAAAACCACGTACGAGCTCATGAATAAACTGTGCGCCCCGCATAGCACGTTCAATATCAGTGCTCATCAATGTTAAAGACGCATTATCTTCTTCGTCAGCTGCACGAGCTTCTGTTGTCTTGGTATAGATGGCTGATACTAGACACGCACGCATCATATACAGCATGCGATGTTGGAAATACCAATACAGCGATTGCGAAATAGCAATTGCGGAATAAATGCAGATACTGGCACCGATGTATCCGTAGCCGATATTGGCTGGGATTGGTTCGGATTGTGCAAGCCGACTTGTGAGACTGCTTATGAATAGGGGTTGGCAGAAAAAGGAGCCAATTGTCGCAAGCCTCGCCGGGATCGGGAGTAACATAGGAATAAGAAGTGTTTTTGCTAAAGCCTTCTTGAGTCCGATTTCATTGCCGTTACTCTTAGCTTGATCAATATGCCGCGAGAACCGTTTGGAGAGATGCTTGGCAGCCACATTTTGGTCGAGAGGATACAGGTCGCGTATTCTCAAGGCTTTATTATAACCATCAAGGAAGAGCTTGTTGAGCCAGAAGTAAACGCCGAGGGTATAGATACCGCTGGTTTCTTCCGGACTGTGATCTTTTGAGTCCCAGTTCACCCATCTGGTTTTGCGCTGGGCTTCGAGCAAGAGCATGGCAACCTTCATAGTCAATGCAGTCGTAAATATGGCGGTAAATGCAATTTCCGTTCGAGTCAAGGAGGCTAGCCAATAGGTTCGGGCTTGGGCGATATCGAATAGAAGTGTGAGGAAGAGATATGCACTGAGGAAGATCGAGGGCCTTGGTGACTTGCTGTGATCAAAGTAAGATAGACCAATCATGCAAAGAGCAGCAGTAAGACGAAGCACCGAAGAGACAACATCAACATTGCTGACACCAAAAGGGAGCACCGTAATGAGGATTAGTTGAGCAAGCTCAAGGGATGCATATGAGACGAGAACACCCTAAGTCGATGAGCGAGAGCGTGAACAAGCATCAATTGACTATATTGAAAACTCACAATTTTTGCTAGCCGGAGCAATGGCGCACCTACAATAGTAGGCCTTCGTGCAAGAAGCGCGATCCGCCATGGTGACGCGAGGATGAAAATGACCGCAGGCACAAGCGAGAAAAACAACTGCTCAAACCTGATGGTGAAGTCGAAGTCTCCACGACAACCTAGGACATTGGGTCCTAGAGACTGGTCATTAGTATCTGCGCACGCAGAAAACAACATCCTGCTTCAACCCAATTCACTCAAACGAGCAATGAAGACCTGAAAACAGAAAAAACATCTGTTGACAGTCACGAACAGAGCGCATTATAAAAGTCACCAAATGCTTACATGGAAGCCTGGAATTGAAGGCGAAGGAGCTCTAATGAGTCCAACACCAACCAGAAACGGCACAATTCCGAATTCCGCATCACGTATATCGGCCTTTTACGTCGCAACTGTCTCCAAAACAAGTCTAGCCTCACATATTGTAGGGCGAATGAATACTGCGTATTTAGACTGTATCCACAGGTCTAGCCAAATATTGCATGATTCCGTTCGTTGCGTCTATAATGTCTAACGCTAAGCTTAGATGTAGCGGGTAGGGCTCGACTAATGGTGTGGAGGTGTCTTAAGGAAGCCATTCGGAATTCCAGGTCGAGGTTCGAGGAACCTTCGCAACTTATGTAGCTGAAAAAAGCGAATGAGGAAGAGAGGAAGCTTTTTTTAAGAACCGCCAATCTCGGGGGCATTGGACCCGAGGGCGGGAAGAACCTTAAAATTCAATTACGCAATCGCTCCTTATCGATATGGCTAACTCCGAGGCCAAATACGAATCCGAATGCGATCAATGCGAGTTAGTGGGCTTGGTACGACGTACAGACCCTGAACTTGCCCCATGAGAGAATAATAGTGGTAGGGCTGGCTGAAGCAAAAACGGGAAATAGCCCTGGATGTACGAAGATACGAATGAAGTAGCGAATTAATTCAGGATGCAGTGGCCGCGTCTCCTGCTACGTAAGGCAGAACGCCTGCACTCGCCTAACCGGATGTCCACCAGATCCATAGCCTGAGACCCCAAGAACTCAATTGAATTGCGACACATACCTACTCCTCGAAAAATAGCTATTTACTTGAAATCTTCGTCGGCTGTAGATATCCTTAAGCCAAGGAAGCCATGCAGAACGGGGTGAAACAAGACCAAGGCTTCCGCATGGACGAGCAAGTCCAAGTACCTATTCTCCAACGAATCTCCTGCGGTGCTACCATTTATTCCCTCCAAACACTGGGCGAATTCGTTTTATGGTATAGGGAATGGGCTTCTCCCACCAAATTCCCCCCGACCACCATAAAATATTACCAATGTCGACCATCGCTGCCCATCAGGTATGATAATACCGAGAAGCTTGAGTTGACAATGCGAGCATTGGTCGCATCTAACAGAAAGCCAATGCAGGATATTCTTTCCCAAATCCTACGACCCTAAAACCTCCCAAGCGCCTCTCCCCACCTTCTTCAGCATCCATGGAGGGGGTTTCTGCCTCGGCCACTCCAATGACGACGACAAGTGGAATTCGAATTTCGCGAACATGCACAATGTCCTCGTAATCGCGCTCAACTACCGCAAGGCGCCCTCCTACCCCTTCCCGACCGCAACCTACGACCTCGAAGCCCTAATGCTCGCCATCTACGACGACGCGAGCCTTCCGATAGACAAAAACCGAATCGCCGTAGGCGGGTTCTCCGCCGGCGGCAGCCTGACCCTCAGCGTCTGCCAGCTGCCCTCAATCCGGGAGAAGATACAGCCGAAAGCCGCGCTGCCCGTGTACGCCGTCGTCGACAAGAGCATACCCATGGACATCAAGCTGCAGACGCGCTACTACAAGCCGGACCTCGGTTCCGGCATGCGCGCCGCGCCGACCGATTTCTTGGAGATGCTGTGTCCGGCTTTCCTGTGGAGCTATATCAGCCCCGGCGTGGATCTGAAGCAACCGCTGCTTTCGCCGTATTTTGCGCCGCGAGAAGCGCTGCCACCGCATATCTTCTTTGTCTCGGCGGAGCTGGATCAGCTTGCGCATGAGGCTTGGTGTATGGCGAGTAAATTGGCCGGACGGCCTGAACCCGCGATTTCGGACCGGGTTGGTCGAGAGAAGAGATCTGCGGGGAAGGGAGAGTTCATTTTTAATGATGAGAGGTTCGCTTTTGAAAAGAGGGATGAGGATGGGAAGAGTAGCGTCCGGTGGCTACTGGTACCGGATCAGATCCACGGGTTCGACCGGTTGCCGCCGAAGTGGCATGGCGAGGAGTCGTTGGAGGATGCTAGGTTGAAGGAGACGGCGTATCAGAAAGTCGCGGGCGAATGGTTATATGAGGTCGCTTGGAAATAGATACACAACGAGGGATAGAAGACGAGGATGAGTCATGATATTGAGCACCCACCAGATTATAGAGTATCCACCCTTAATTCATATTAGGTTTATCCCGTACGCTAATATGCCACCCGCTTAACTTTAATTAGCGACCGCTAGAACCAGCCTGTCGGGGTTTATCCCTTTTCATATCAGTCCCGAAAGTTTAGCATTATCAATATTCGCAATTTTCATTTAAGGGTGCAAATTTCTATCATCATTCAAGATGTACCCTCGGAATGATGTATCCGGAGCTTGACGCCGGCCCCCGATGTAAGCACAGTCATCCAAGACCGTTTTGCGTTGTTACTCTCGAGTACGGCTCCATCTAATCAAAATATATAATGAATCTCACGATAGCGTATGAGACTTGCGTCATTGAACAACTCTCTTTACACTAATCATCATGGCTTGGCATCAGAACAGAATGGAGGACCCTAGTTAATAGAAATGGAAGTTGTGGTGATATTGCATCGAGCGCGTTGTTCTTTCTATAAGTACTTAAGCGCTTCCAAGAACTCCGATTTGACATATTTCAGCCACATGTTTGGAAACTTGCGTGGTATTTTCTTTCGCGAAGACGTCGAACCGCGGTCATCGTCGCTATAGAGCGAAGAGTTTGAAGAGCTCAAAGAGCTGAAAGATTTCCTTCTTTTCGAAACAACAGTAACGCAATCGATATCCTCCGGGTCCGAGTCTTCGGCTCTCTCATCCTTTATAGACCTCAATTTATTAATCTCTTGACGTTGGAACTATGTGTATAGAGTTTTGACTTTAGTTATTTGTGGGTACGTTTTGGTAGGTAGTTACTTACGCTGGTGAGTGGTCGCGGCAAGGCAAGGCAGTACCATGGTTCACGCGCCGTCTGTGAAGATAGTTTTAGCGAAATTGGTTATATACCAGATAATCAGGTAATTATACCGTGTTACAAGCAATATCAATATCTGGAAACCATTGCGAAAGAAGATCCCCTAACGCTGATCGATCGAGGCGATGAGAAGAAATCCGCTCCCAAACTAGAGAAGAATCTAATATGACCTGTCGTGGCCCTAGGCTCACGGTGGTAGGTTTCAGTTGATGTTTCACAGCCTCAATAGTCGAATCAATTTTGTTTCCATCTTCAGGAAAAATTAACTCTGTATCGGAGGGTCTCCCTGAATGAGCAAAGCGTTTGGTATACAACTTCGCAGCTTCATAATAGGCTTCATAATCCGTAAGACATTTCTCTGCTATTTCGGGGACGAGTGGATCATCGATATTGGGGCTTGCAAGTAAGCCACAGAGCGCAACAAGGAGAGACCCAAGAGAATAGTGGTTAGTAACGTGCTCGGAGAACCAAGGTAGAGCCCGCTGGTTGCCTGTGCCGCCGGAGTCATTAAGCAAACTGGCATCTCGCCACCATGCAGCGTAATCGGCGCAGATCTCCCCCCTGGGATCAATATTTGGATGATATATCTTTGTATGAAATCTTAAGACTGGGGGCTTCGATTCGATAATCTTAACTGTAATCCAAAATGTACCACCTTCATACGGTGTTCCAGGTGGTCCCTCAATACTAGCAACGATTTTATCTAGCATATCTCCCATCGGCGCGGCACTAATGAAGGGAATATTAGCCCGACGGATATTCCGTAACTCAAGGAACATGCGACGAGCGAGCGGGATGCCTTCGTGTGCTTGAGCGATTAACTTTGCGGCATTATCACTATAGACCTTACTATCATGGTTTCTGTTGTCTTCGAGAGCTCGGCCGTACTCAATATCCTTCGAAGAAAATTCGGGTTTCATTGCAACGCCTGTCATTCTGTTGTTTATCAGTGCTGCCATCCACCTCTGGTTTTGCGGCACATCTGTAATGTTTTGAATCACTGTTGTTTCAGGGTTATCTTCAGCCTCAGCGCTGGTCCCCTGATCACTTTGTATTCTGACCCGGCCTTTCGACTGCGATGCTCCTGCAGCTTGTGCTTTTGACAGCATATATTTGAGGTGGTCGTATCCGCCTGTGCGAGACTGCTCTGTTCTCGCAGTATGATAAGATTGCGAACTCGATGTCACATACGTTAAGCGGGCGCTAGCTGTATCCGAGACTGCTCTAATTGCTAGAGGCGCCGAGGTAGACGATCCAACTAACGATAAAAGCCTTAGACTGCCAGCATCGGAGAGTGACTCGATTTCGTCTATCAGCAAAGACTGCTGTTGCGCTAATATGCCAAGCGCACTGGTAATACTTTCCAATGCATCAACCAAGTCACGAATGTTAGTTATTAAGCGCTCGAATCTTTCGTAGTCTTGTATAGACCAACGAGTCACTTGCCATAAGGACTTATCTTTCTGGTTTTTTCTAATCTTGTTTTTGAATCGTTGGTATGAGTCACGAAATATTGCCATGCCCTTCGAATCAGAGGCGACACATCTTTCCGACAACTCAGCAACTCTCTCTTGTTCTTCTGACGCATATCGACCGGTAATTGTATCTGCTTTGGCTAGCAAATTTTGAAGCTGATTGAGAGTCCTCTCGATAGATGGCCGAATATCCGGTCTTTCAAGAGCACGGTTATATGGCTTCGGTGCTCTGGCGCCAAAAGGCGGGGCTAGTCCAAGTGTTTCTCCCCATATTACAAGTCGAATTTGTTGTAGCGCAAGCTAATACGTAGATATTTATTGTTAGCAAACGTCATTTTCGAAGGAAAACAGGTACATGCCAGAGTACAGAGGTGCTCAAACTCTTCGCTAAATTCTCTTGCGCGAACTACGATGTTGAAATTCTCGATACAAGCCGTGAAGAGTCCAGCAATTCCCAAGACCCCAATCGCTATCCCCGCAACCTCCATCAAATCGGGCTTGAATCTAATAACGATGGGCACCTTGGAATGCTGTCTTTAAATACGGTAGTAATTTTTTTTTTATAAATTGCGGCGTCACAGACGATGTAATATTCGGTATATTAAAATGACGGAGTAGTCAAAATAAAAGTCCTCGACGAGGCTCGCTCGTATGCACTGCCTCATAAAAGTCATCATGCATGCAGCCAAAATCACTGCTCCACTAAAATTTGTCCTAATTACAGAGGTTTAAGCGACCTGTCCCAGTTGGTGTAGATGGTGTTAGAGTTTCCCATCCAAAAACATGCTGTAGAGATAGAGATAGAGATAGAGATTAAAAATTTATACTTCGATTCAATTGACGAATGTATTTTCACAATCATCTCCGCGTCAATGGCTCAAGTTCGTTCAGGGGAACGTTGAACATATTCCTTAAGCTCGCACGTGGCTTTCAATTCTTGAGCCGTCCCTCGCTTCCCACGTTGCGCCTCAGCGAGCCGCAGTAAAAGATCAATAGCGCACCGAAACTATCGCAAGCTAACAGCAAGCTTCTTTCTTAAAAACTATAGGCAGGAGGGTCGGTTATATATACCGATGAAACAGATTCAATTTCCACCATCTTCGAATGAAGAAATACCCCACGTGCCCCTCGCTTCCCCGAGTTCCCCCCGAACGCAGTCGTCGAAAACTGGTAGGTCGCTGGCGCCCCCTGTCAGCGGATTTGACGCCTAGCATCTCAGCGGAGCTAGTGGGCGACGGGCTTGGCGAATAGGACTCCGGCAACGCAAAACGTGCCCCCTCGCCCATCAGCGCCGTGCCGGGGTAACCGGATTACGGCGCAACGCCCAGCTTTACTACCTCCTTAGTTCGGTATTTCATTACACATTGGCTTCTAGAATATAGTGTCTTGGGCGACAATGCCAATTTATGGTAGCTGAGTGGCAGAGGTTCGGCTGCGTCGTCCTACCAAATTGGTTATAGTGCCGGGTGGGTCCCGGTCTAAGATAATAGTTAGATTCAGGAACGCGCATAATATAAGCATTCAACTGTAGACGCGACATTGTTTAATGAGCTGAAGATGTAGAGTGAGTGAAGTTGTTCGTGACTTTAAGACCCGCAACATGAACAGACTTCTGGTCACATTCTCCCTGGCCGCTGGTGCCCTCGGTGTCGCCTGTAAACCAAAGTCAACCACTGTTGCTGCGTCCGCCGTAAACACAACGACTTGCAATGGTGTAAAGTATGTGTACGAAGAACTGGCCGGTTACGGATATGTCGTCACGAACGCTGTTGACAAGTTCGGCGACACGCTCGGTGGACTCGGTTCATCCATACATCTAGAGCGTGGCGCATGGAAGAAGCTCGACAATGGAAGTTATTCGGGTGTACTGTGGTCTTTGCCGGATCGTGGTTGGTAAGCATACATCTACTCGTTAAAGTGGTTGAAATTGCTTTGAAGGGGAGTGGCGGGTCATATAAGCACTAAGAATATTGACCATCGGTGTTAGGAATACCGAAGGAACCCTGAACTTCAACCCTCGAGTTCACAAGTTCAACATCGTCTTCACCCCACAGCCGAATGCGACGGTGGATAATCCATCGGGCCCGAATTTGTATTTCGAGTACTTGGACACAATACTTTTCTCTGGACCTGATGGAACCCCTTGCACTGGACTTGATGCCGACGCTACAGGGAATGTTTCGTACTCTGGCTTCCCCGATCTTCCCATCGCTACTTACACAGGTGATGGCTTTGGTGGTGATGGGTCAGGGGGTAAACGTGTCCCAGTGGACTCAGAAGGATTATATGTGAATGATGACTCAAGCTTCTGGGTGTCTGATGAATATGGGCCCTATATCTGTATGTGAATTTGGTTGTGGATGAGGAATGTCTTTGCTAACGCCAGGTCTAGATCTCTTCGGTGCAGACGGGAAAATGTTGACTGCTATTCAGCCTAACGATGCGATTGTTCCCGTCCGGAATGATAGTATATCGTTCTCCGCTGATAGCCCTCCGCGCTATATCGACAATGGAGAAGGCGATGACGTAGACCCAGCTGACCCAGACAGCGGTCGTGATAACAATCATGGTAAGCTCGGTGATCTACGTATTTGTAGGGCCAGTGAATAGTAGTTAATGATGGTAATATATAGGCTTCGAAGGTCTCACTGTTTCGGAGGATGGCAAGACATTGTGGGTACTTTTGCAGGCTGCGACTGTCCAAGACGGTGTAAGTGTGATCTCATGGCGAATTGTACCTACCATTGCGCTATAATACATCAACTAAATGAATTATAGGGTTTGGATAAACAAACTATGCGAAACACTCGCATGCTCAAGTACGATGTTTCCAACCGACTTTCTCCCGTTTACGAAGGAGAATGGGTTGTGCCATTGCCATTGTACGATGACCCCACAGCGAAGTCATCGAAGAACCCGAAGGCTGCGGCGCAGTCCGAGATACACGCTCTAGACAATGGCCAGTTCTTTGTCTTATCTAGAGATTCCGGCGCGGGACATGGAGCTGATAGTGCGCTTTCTGTCTATCGCCAGATTGACGTTTTTGATCTCTCGGATGCGACGGACATCAAGGCTGCTGGAGGTTATGACTGCGTCGGTTGCAATGTTGCCAAACAAAAGAGCGGAGACCTAAAGGACAAAATCACCGCGGCAACATATTGTAGCTTCCTGGATTTTAACGTCAACTCTCAGCTGAACCGATTCGGAGTTCATAATGGAGGTGACCAAGATCAATATTTGCTGGTAAGTCTCATAATCACCTTTGAAATTGAGTCGAATTATAGACCTGGAAGGATCGTATGCTGACTAAGCACTCTCGTCGAATAGAATGAGAAGTGGGAATCAATTGGAATGGTTCCTGTTGACCCCAACAACTCGAATGGAGAGTATTACGTCTTCAGTCTTAGTGATAATGATTTTATCACTCAGGATGGGTTTATGAATGGCGGAAAGCTACCATATGCTGACAGCAGTGGTTATAACCTGGACAGCCAGGCTCTTGTATTTAAGATCCAGATCTCAACTTGAGAGGATCAGGGATAAAATGCGCTGAGAGGTTTTATTACCTAAATAATTACATAAGGAATTACATAAGGAGATTTGATGCTTACCTAAGTCATTACCTAATCAAGTTCTACAACTTGACTCTTACATAATCTTCATTTCATAAGCATTTTGTGATTATATAAGAGTTTCCTCACGCCCATCTCATGAGTCATGAATGAGTCAGCCGATTACTAAGTCAAGCTCATGTGTAAAACTTGGAATTGGCGCACCCCATATCCAATCTAAATATAATGATTTAAATTTAGAGCATGTTGAGGAAAATCAACATTGCGTTTATCGAATTGAGATGCTAGACCCCAAGCTAATATCAGTTTGAAATACGGTTTCTTCAAACTGAGTCCTATTTCACCATGCCACCAACGCGATCGGTCCGCGGGGAAACATTCTCACCAGCAACTTGCGAATCTCATCCATCATCAGAATACCCAAAGCCAGTGGTATAGGTATAAGCCAGAATTCAATCGGAACTGATGCGGTACCAAATAGTGTCTGGAGTCCAGGCACTTCTGTCACAAAAATGGCAATCACCAAACTGATGATCATACTCAAAATCAACCACGGATTTCGTCGTTGTTTCGTGAACGGGTCGGCCTGAACGATAGAGAGTCGGCGATTTCGTACAGCCAAAAGATTGCCCCACTGTAGGAAGACCAATGTGACGAAGTAGACGCATTGACCCGTGTTATTAAACGCGGTAAGCTGTTCTTGCGAGTAACCATGGAAACCCTCCGAATAGCCTTCGAATAAAAGGAATAAATCGCGAACTGGGATGCCTGCGTATCGCCACATATACAGGAAGAACATCGCATGCGCCGTACACGTCTCCATGGAACCAGCGAAGAGGTAGGCTTGCCCGTAGATACGGGTGGTGATGAGGTGGTCGCGTTTATGATTACGCGGAGGCAATGAAAGCAGATCGAATTCAGCCTTTTCCATGATGAGGGATAGCGAGGAGAACAGATCAGTGAAGACACAAATGATTATCATGAGAAAAGAGCTGAGAGGCAGAGGTACGCCGAAGAAGACGTTGAGGATGACAGGCCAAATCTCCGACCAACTACCTGCCGACAACAAGTACGCGATAACCTTTTGCAAGTTCTGGAAGACTAGTCGTCCGAGCCTGATAGCTTCTAGTATCGAGTCGAACCTATCAAGTAGTACAAGGTCGGCCGCTTCGATTGCCACATCGCTGCCGCTCCCAACTGCCACACCAACGTCAGCTGCGCGTAACGCGGGCGCATCGTTCACGCCGTCGCCTGTTACGGCCACAACGTTATCACGCTCCTGGAATTCATTCACGATACGGAGCTTTTGCTCTGGCGTAGTGCGCGCGAAGACGATTTCTTCGTACTCGCAAATCATGTCCCAGTCTTCTTTGACTAGGCCAGAGAGCCCAGACCCTTCGAGTAAAAGGCTACGACCCAGCCCCGAAAATGTGTTGTCGTCTGTAACAGATGATGACATCGTCCTGTTACGCACATCTTCAATATGGTCAACCCTTCCTTGTCCGGTAAAAATGCCGAGACTATGTGCTATGGCTGCAGCAGTGAGGCCATAATCGCCGGTGACCATGAAGAAACGTGCTCCTGCTCGGCGACACTCCGCGATCGTCGTTTTGGCTTCTGGACGTGGCGGGTCGAGTATTCCCAGAATACCGATCACTGTGAGGCCTTGCACCGCTTCTCTTGCGATTTCATCACTGAACTCATTAGTCCCAGGTTGACTTGCTGGGATCATTTTCTTCTCGCAAAGAACGATAACTCTCTCAGCATCATTTGACAATTGGTCTTGGAATGCTTTGAAGGCGCTCCGTGCCTCTGCATCTAACGGCTGGATAGAGTCCGACTTGCTAGACCAATACTTGGTACAACCCGGGAATAGCACATCTGGTGCGCCCTTCACGTACACTTGATATTGGTTTGCGGCCTTCTCCCCAGGTTCAGTGTCGCGGTACATAGTCAACATCCACTTGTTCTTTGAGTTGAATGGGATTTGAAACGCCTTAGGATGTGCCCCCTTCAGCTGATCCAGAGTTCTGCCATGCGCAAAAAATCTGAGAAGAGCCGCATCTGTCGCATTCCCCTGTACGGTACGCTCATTGAGACCTAGGTGCAACGAAGTGGGATCGAACGATGCATCGTTACACAATAGAGCAGCAGATTGCAGCTTTCTTGTGGCATGAGTTGTATCCTGACTTTCTAACTTTTCAGTTATCTCACTAGGCGACAATTGTTCATCGAGAGAACAAAGTGAGGTTACACGCATCTGGTTCTGGGTCAATGTTCCTGTCTTATCAGAACAGATGACATTCACACAACCTAGCGTTTCGACAGTGGAAAGACCTTTGGGAAGAACATCCACGGCCTTCATGCGACGAGCAACCATCATCAGCGTAAGCGACACGGCGATAGGCATTCCTTCAGGGATAAATGCTACGACAGTGCCCATGACGTTGTTAAGCATTGCCACGACATTTAAGTATCCAGGATGATCGCGCCTTAGCCAACCGACCCAAGTGAGTGCGATGAGAAGAGCGAGGCAGACCGTCAGACACACTATAATCCTCACTGCGACAGAAGTTAGCAAATTGCGTCGCTATAGAGTTGCATTGCAGGGGAAAAATATTCAACTGCTTAATCGGAAAAGGAAAGACGAGAAGACCTCTTAGATTACATACCAAAACGCCAGATTTCTCGCTGAATAAGCGTAGGCTTTTCGTCCACACTACTCATGGCGTGTGCGATGCGTCCCATGACTGATCGTGCCCCTGTAAGGATCACAACTCCATTGCCGGTGCCATTCACCACGACACTTCCCATAAGTGCAATGTTACGACTTTCCAAGATGTTAGGATCAGTCGCATTCACTGTCCCTTCAGTTTCTTCCGATTCTCCAGTGAGCACAGAGCGATCAAAGCGGATATCCCCTGAGTGATTGAGCAATCGAATGTCGGCCGGAACCCTATTGCCCATCTTTAGATTGACAATATCGCCAGCAACAAGTTTGTTGGCAGGAACGAAGATGGGCTTTCCCTCCCTTACGACGAGTGTTTCTGATGGTAACAGATCCGTGATAGATTTCATCGTGCGCTGCGTTGACCAGTCCTGAACCGCAGAGAAACAGGCCTGAAATGCAATGACGATGAGCACCAACACAGCCAAAGCGAGGTTTGTTGGTGATGGCGGATTACTCAATGGCTTCCAACAGATGAAGAAAATAATGACTCCAACCCAGAGTACGGAACAGAAGCCGCCAAAAACATAGAAAAAGAGCTTCTTGAGGTAGTTGGTCTTGGGTCTCGGTAGCGTATTCTCGCCGTCGCGCTCGAGACGCATTGCAGCCGCACTTTCGGAGAGGCCTTGGTTTGGGTCGACATTAAGCTGTTGGCAAACTTGTGAAGGATCCGACTCGTGAAACGTTAAGTTGGCAAAATAATCTCGGTCGTCTTTAGCAGCAACCTTGACATCGGCTGGTGTGTTTGAGTCGACATTTCGAGACTCGGAAACATGAATGGACAAGGTGCGATACTCAATTGGCAAGCCTGAAAGGGGGGATACGGGCGGGAGACGTCTTCGAGAACTGCGGCTCGAGCCACGACTTCTTGATCGACCAGCAGATCTTGAAAAAGAGCGCGATGCGATTGAGCTATGAGGCTCGCGACCGCGATCATGGCTCCCATCCTCGTTTACATCACGAATCGTGATGTGAGGACCGCTATTGGTCTCTTGCTGTTGCACGTTCTCCTTCGCCATAATTGAAGCAAGCGAGATTGATGTGTAGATGCCGATGCTACCCTCCTTAACCTAAACATTGCTACTACCACCCAAATTTATACCACAAAAAATGTATTCACCCCCTCCTGATAATCATTCGCATCATTCCTTTCATTCTCGTAACTTTTTTCCTTACTCCAATTTAGTCGTTGGTGGATTGCATGCGTCTAGTCGAGCCGTGGCATGACGCTACTGAAAATCGCTCATATTGCGTTTAAAATCACAAGCTTAAACGATATGATTGAGATGATGGTCTTTGGATGATCATTACGTGAAATTTACCTAAATGATTACAAGGTCAATCCCTAGACGGACTAGCATCCTAAGCTGGGGGAAATTAGATCGTTTGTAAAAGGTGAAAGCCGATAGGAAGATGCCCGGCCATTAAGGTCACCGCCAGATGAATTTCCGGGATTCAAACCAGAATTGGTGCGGGCTGCCTCCCGGCTAGCTCAGGAACCCCAAGTCCTCGAGGCAATTATTTTGATTGCTGAATTAGGAAATCCGGGCTAGGCATTTTATACAGCACGTGAACGGCGTCATCCAGTCTTTTAACAGCTAACCATGATATCCTTAGTTGCGTCTGAGATATGGCACACGACTCCATTCACGATAAGTACGAGGCATTTATGCCTTCGCAGACTGCACTTGACAAGTGTCTTTAGGATTCCTCTGGGCTTATTCATTCATGGCTGGCGCTCCTCCCAAACCCCATTCCTCGAATCCTACATCCCCAGGAGCAGTTGTCGCGGCCTTGTCTGTGACCTTGGCGATTCTCATCTTTATCTGCGCGCTGCGAATGAAGCGAGCAGCACCGCTAGCCATGGTCCAAGAACAAGGCCCAATAGGATTTCCAAGAGGACGCTTACCCGACGACCAGGTCGACTCTATTCCTGTCGCCAAATACGCCACTGCGAAGAGGGGATGTCTAGCAGACAATATGGCCACGGGGCATTCAAACCCGTTGAGAAACAACCACAGCGCCATGTCCCAGGACACTCGTGTAACTACTCCCCGAGTCAGCTTTAAGGATACAATACAGCATTACTGGAGTATGATCCACAGCCCCGGAAACGCGGACACGGCCCAGCATCCTGTCCGGGAAGTCCAGCAATCATGTCCAACTTGCACCGAAGACTTTGTAGACGACGACGACGTTCGGATATTGCCCTGCCGACACATATTCCACCCACGGTGCATCGACCCATGGCTCAGACGCTGTGCAATTACTTGCCCCTTATGGCAGGTGTTCCAGTTGCATAGTATACGAGACTCAGGCTAACTCTACTACCAATGTTTTCTAGCCGTTTCGATATCCGGATCGCTTGGGTAGAAAGCTACATCCAGAGTCCTCCCATGGCACGAACGTATGCCCCAGGTCCACGACATGCTTAATGCGGATACCATCATAGCCCAAACCGTGATACGACATCCAAATCCTCTTCAAGAAAGTAATATCTTTCAGACTTCCCCGAAATGTGTACTGGAGGAGCTGTTTTCGACACAATGTATCTCACTGCACATTATTAACCAACCCATTGAGACATGAAGCACTTTCATACCCTATATTTCATGATTGATTTCTAGTGAAGTCATGAAAGCTACCTGTCCTTCTTTACGCTATATATGGCATATGATATTGCTTTGATACACTCCAGAAGACCTGCGTACTCGAAAGCGGTGGGGGGCTACCATCTTGTTCTGATATTTAACTTAATCCTGAAAAACAATTGAGTTGGTGGAAAGCCCCTATAAGCGTATCATATTCTCCCGATCCGCTCTCTGATGACATTCAAACATCATCATCATACGAAGCCACTTACCCCTGAAACATTGTATATATCTGATAGACTTTGGCTTTGCTTCTTTAATTTCTCCTTGTCCTCTATAAAGGACAAAACGTTCAACGATATGATTTTTAGAGTAGTTGAATTGGTGTGGCATGTCAAATTCTAGACCAAGTCTCATAACCTCAAGATGAGGTCACAGCTGACAATCTCGCCAAACGCGGGAACAATAGGAATTTGATGAATAACGTGGTCCATCTCGACTACATCAACTTCTGGAAAACGGAGGTTGACGAGATGTGCTGTCTTAAAACTGTAGGGCCCGTCTCGTGGGACGTCGCTGTCGGCTGTACCACTTTGCTATGTTGGTACAATACCCAAGCGACATCACGAGCTCGGGTTGCGCTAGATCTTAAGTTAAGAGCAGCCGGTTTTTTTTTTCTTTCAATAAAAAGAATAACGCGTTATTTAAGACAGATTCGATCAATATGAATTATCTTCGAATTACAATTACTTGTTACTTCTAGGTATTTACGATACCACACTTAGTACCCAGTCCCGTTAAGTTCTAAGGTTACGGTACACAAGTTGAGTGGAGGTAGAAAATTGAAGAATAAGACAATGTTATATTATGTAAAAACAGGGCTCGAAAAGCTGTTTTAGAAATTACATTTAATAGTACTTTACACAGTATAAAATGTATTTTCCTTTTACATACCCCATCTAGTAGGGAGTAATAAAAGCCCGCCCCGGGCGATTTCTTTCAATATATATAACCCATTATAAGGTAATAACACCACTTAATGAAACAACCATTTTCCCACATATAACGATTATAACACACGCAAACGTCCCTTAATACCACATACAGCTAAAAAAACCTTAGGGCCACCACACAATCAACAGGTTCCTCCACTATTCGCCCAAAACCCCGGGATAAAACCACTGTCAGAAAAAGAAACATAAGAGTATTACTATTCGAGAAACGCAAACAAGAGTTATAAAGGTGACGTAGGATAATAATAGTTTTAGTAATAATTATAGACGACTTAACGGTAAATTTTAATAAAATCAAGACAAAAAGAAACAATACTCTAAGCAATAACGGGCACAACAGGCACGGGCGAGGCTTTTCTGACTTTTAAAATATTAAAAACAAATAATTAAACAAATAACTAGAGTTAATAATATTATAAAAATGCTAGCCAAACATATCATCCAGTATATAGAAGCACCAGAAAATTAAAAAAATAAGACAATATTATATTATATAAAAACAAGGCTCAAAAAACTATTTTAGAAATTACACTTAATAATACCTTACACAATGTAAAATGCATTTTCCTTTTACATACCCCATCTGAGGTGGAGGCCAGTAAAGTTCGCCGTAGTGCACTGCTATTTAGGGAATACTACAGCGCGAAGATGCCTATTTCAGAGGAGTTTAAAGGGCTCTTAGGGGAATGCAGAAAGCTCTCCAGTAGCCGTTAATTACCCAGGTAGAAGTCTCAGCCGCAACCCCTCACCTTGAGAAATGTGGGCTCTCGGTGTACAAAAGCTGAGGGATTCGTTTGCCCTTAATTCAAATTCTAAAGCACCATAAATTTGGTCAAATCTATACTGCGGCAATGATAAAAAAATTGATCAGACTATAAAATGTATACTGGAGTGGTTCATTTAGGGTTTATGTTTACCCCTATTTTTCTTGAGGTCACTAAACCAAGTACATCGCTAGCCTCAGTCTTTCAGGTACATGACGATGAAGCTTATTAGGGGCTAAAGAAGCCTACGTCATTACCCGTCTCGCTGCCAAGTTTCTGCTTACCCGTTTTCGATTTAAATAGCAAACAAGGAGCTGAAATGATTATATATGTAGAGTCCATTGGACCCCATCACCTGAACATACTGCAGAAATTCGAGATTTATTTTGGATGTAATACTGACTAGATTACGACTGCAATCATGCCAGATTCTTTACAGATAGCCCTCAAAAACAGCAGCGACTCAGATCAAGTCTATGCATACATAACTGGGATAGCTCTTCAGCATGGTAGTCAACGATGTGTTCTTAAGGCCGACGGACACGGTCTCTACTTTCCGGAGAATCCGCCTGCTATCGGTTCCCCACTGACGGAGGACTGCGCTATTCCGCTCGGGGCGCCGGGGAATACGGTTACAGTGACCATTCCACAAATGGCCGGCGGAAGAATATGGTTCTCACGAAACGCCAAGCTCACCTTCCTGCTCAACCCCGGACCGGCCTTAGTGGAGCCTAGCGTCTTGAATCCGAGCGACCCGAACGCGAACGTCGATTTCGGCTTCTGCGAGTTTACGCTCAACGACGCGCAATTGTATGCGAACATCAGTTACGTGGACTTTGTGCCTCGTCTTCCAATCGCTATATCCCTGAAACAAGCAAGCGGCGAGGTCCAATCGGTCGCCGGGATGGCCCCGGACGGCGTGGATCGCCTTGCGACTGCACTACGCGAACAAGCTGGCAAGGATAGCCAACCGTGGGATAAACTCGTAGTCGAGCGCGACGGCAAAATCCTCCGAATCCTAAACGCGACACACGGCAACGCCGTCGGGGCCAGCTTTGACGGGTACTTCGAGGCGTACGTGGACCTTGTATGGGAGCACTTCCTCGCCAAGCAAGAGCGGGGCGAAGTCCTAAAAATCAACACGCAAGCCGCGCCTAGCATTCTCGAGGCCAAGTTCACGCGTGACTCAGGAGTCCGGATCGGGGATGAAATGTTTAGTAAACCAACTACAGCGGATATCCTAGGTTGCAACAGCGGGCCGTTTACTACAGGGCCATCGCCCACGCGGAACGCGGTTATACCACGCCTGGCGGCGGCGTTTGTTAGGTCCGCGTTGCTGGTGGCTGATGAGCATCCATCGCACCCGCATACTTTTTATCAGACGGATCCGACGAATCACTATGCGAGGCTTGTGCACGAGCATAATGTTGATGGGAAGGGATATGCTTTTGCGTATGATGATGTGCAGCCGGATGGTGGCGATGACCAGTCGGGAAAGGTGAATGCTGGGGATCCGGTCCTTTTCACAGTGACTATTGGCGGGGCAGAGGCGCCGTCGCACTAGGACTTTTTTCAAAGTGTGTAGATGTAGGCGACTTTTGGGGGCTGAATATTAGCGAATCGAATGACCCGAAATGTTTCTGGATGGAGGGTGTGGGGCTTGGTGATAGTCAACATACAAAAGTCAATTATAATCGCTTCGTTTTGCGTTTGGTATATCATCGATTCAACTAAGTCATCCCAACACCTTGAGCTTTTTCTTCCCAGGCTTGATAGCCTTCTTTCCTGTGCTTGATATCGAATGACGACCATGCCAATTTCCGAACGGCCAAACGACCAACGGTCCCATGATGGTTGGATCCCGATTAGCTCGGAATTCGACTCATCTAGCACATTGTGCGATGACTGTGCTAAACTTGACTTTTCAGCCTTACTCAATAATCCTATGAACCCAGATTTGTTCTATCCCGTCCGAAACATAGGTATCGTTGACAAGGAGTCAAGCGCGACATGCAGTGTGTGCAGGCTTCTCGCTGATATATGGTGGATGTGGGGCAACAAAACTTTGACTGAGGGGAAGCAAATTATCGCCGGATTTGTCTCGAGTAGCAATTTTCGGAAATATAACCATATTTCTGAATATGGAAGGAATAAAGAGTACGGAAATTTTCAAATAATTCGTACCAATCCACCTTCAATAAATGATGTGGCAAAACTAACAAATCGCAGCTTAGACGAATCTTCCACAATTAATAGATCTCGGTCCCTTGTTCAACGCAATCATTCCCACAGACCGGTTCTTGTTTTGTATTGCCATATATCTCGACTAGCAGAACATGATTCGACTCAACCATTGGTCATGGACAAGTACAGCTTGATTGAGCTAACTAAAAATGGCGGAATATTCCTCGATCTTGTAGAAGAGGTCTCGTGGGATTGTCTAACTTGCAACTTGTTAGAACCTATGGGGGTGGATATGTGTGAGCTACGGCGATGGATGAGTCTTTGTCAAGAACATCACAAGCAATGTTCTCGGCAACCCCAAAATATGCCGCCAGGATTTCGCTTGATAGATTGCCATTCACGCCAAACGTTTCTGGCTAACTCTCAACAAATATACGCAGCTCTCAGTTACCCATGGGGTAGCGCCCCTGGCCCACCCACGCTTATCACAGGACCTCTCCAACATTTACCGAAAACAATTGAGGATGCAATACAAGTTACGATTCAGCTTGGGCTTAAGTTCCTTTGGGTCGACCGATACTGTGTTCCTGAAGATGATAATAAGCCCGCCCAAATTCGAGCAATGGATAAGATCTATGCCGGCGCAGAAATTACGTTAATTCAAGCCCACAGCTCTGATCCATCGCTTGGGCTTTGTGGAATCAGTCACCCGCGTTCACGTCAGCCAAGGGTGCGGATTGGCAAATACAGACTGGTTTCGTCACTTCCCGAGCCACAAGATTCAATTAGGTTTCATAGTCACTGGTTCAAGCGGGCTTGGACCTACCAAGAAGCAATCCTCTCTCGTCGTTGTCTTTATTTTACAGAACAACAAGTGTATTTCGAGTGCTCGAACAGCGCATTTCAAGAAACCCTTCACGAACCGGACTCGCTGATAACCGGTCATATCCCGCGCCCTATTGAAACCACTTTTTCTATAGACCCTTATAGAATGTTCCCTGAAGGCTATCTCAAGCAGATCAATGAGGAACCACACCTATTAGGTCATCGACTTGTGGAATATACGTACAGAGAGTTAACATATGCATCGGATGCGCTGAACGCCTTCTCTGGTATACTAAATTATTTCAGGCATCCTACTTTCAACATATCACACATTTTTGGCATTCCAATTCTATGGTCAACACGAAAACAGTGGTCCTTCGTCGAAGGGTTTGCAGCTGGCCTTTCTTGGGAAGGATATTCTACCTTTCGTCGACACGGGTTTCCCAGCTGGTCATGGGCAGGCTGGCATCGAACTAATGAAGGATTTGGTTCCTTGAGCGATTCAGCGATCTATTTCCACGGCATTAAATGCGCACCAGATCTCCAGTTTAGGTTTGAATTAGTTGACGGAACGATTCTCGACTGGGAGAGCTATAATTGGCAGTCTATTTTGCCGGATAGCCCAGCCCTCAAACCGATTCTTCACGTCAACGCCTACATGCTTCGTTGTAAACTCTTCCGGATTTGGAACAACCTTGGTCTATATATCCGCATCCAAAACTCTCTCGGGTGTTTCTGGGCATGCAGCTTTATATGCAGCTCTTCCGATGATAGCGACGTGAAAGAATTCATTGAATATGACGAGTGTGACTTTGACGAGACATTCCCGGTTCCAACAAGATGCAATGCCAGTGGCAGGCGGCATAATAGACCCAGATGGGAAGAATACAAGGTCAATGAGGAGGGAATTTGTACGTCAAACGGAACATTCAACGACAACTTGGACAGCCTGGATGTATATAAAGAATGGCCTCTGCTCGTTATCGGGGATCACCATAGCGCTACTAGCACTTTCACTAGGTTTGACGAGCCGTGTCCTGATGACTGCACAAAAGGCCCCTTTCTAATAGTTCTCAACGATAAGGGGGATTACTACGAACGATTGATAGGGTTTGATCTATCAACTCGTAATGTTGATAATTGCGATGTTCCTTACCCCTTTGGAACAGATCTGTCGCATTATCTCGCTGACGCGAAGAAGTGTCGCATTAAGCTAGGTTGATGCAGCCCATCCTTATACCACAAATTTGTTATTCTTCAGATCTATGACGCATACAAGTTTGTTTTCCAAATTGTCTTCAGCATTTCAGTAGCGTTATTGGTTGTTGTGTTTTTTCTTACTGTCGTTTTCATGAAACATGTAGACATGAACGGAAAACTTGGCACGGAGCATCTACTTGATAGCCAACGGCTGGGAAGACATTGGGGTGGCAAGGAGTAAGTCGTCGATGGCGGTTCTTATGGTAAATAGAGGTGTTAGCGATGCATATGAATTGACCTTTGGAGGGCAGATAGACAGACCATACTATTCAAAATACAGATTGATGCTGGCGGCGCTGTACGCACCATCGCTATAGTGGTACTTTTCCCCGCAGCCCGCTAGCTTTCAGCGACTTTTAGCGCCTTGCTACATTCCACGACGTCAAAAAGGTCTTCTCATTGAACCCAATCCAAAGCCAATTTGTGAATCTTCCCAAAACTAATCGATTTATTGAGGTTGCACACTTTGCGGATTGTAGTTAGATAAGTTATTCAAGTGGAGATGTATATGCGCAATTTTGGAATGAGACTTAATTTAAACCTGTGCAGCATCATTTCCAGATTAAAATGTATAATAAAATATTGAGTTACCCAGGAGGACCTCACGAAAAAGCCCTCCAGGGCTATATGTTAATACTACTATAATGCACTGTCTTCTCTGACCAATCAAGGACCATAGAATGCACAGTACATCACAGTATTATTCATACATACCAGGTAGGTAGGGCACTTTTTACGAGGTCTTTTTACCTTTTAATAAAAATGCTAATAAGAAACTTACTTATAAGTAAATTTACACCATGGTATTTAAATAATAAACATGGTTTCAAACTGTATAAGTAATTAAAACTTTCAAGTTTTTAACTATATTTTTTCTTGATTAAATCACTAAAATATCTATACTAGGTTGTTTATAACAGGACTAGTACAAGGAAAAAAGGGCTACCTTGCTCGGATCCGATCGTTAAAGTCTGGACTTTTCCCCCACTGGACTTACATTTATTTCTCACTTACCTTATACGAATAATAAACTCAGAGAAGATAAGAAAGTGTTGATCATTCGCTATGAGCAAATTAAACCCACCCAAATTCCGCGCCATCGTCGTTGGCGCTGGACCCGTGGGCTTGTATTTGGCACATGCGCTCTCCAAAGCTGGCATCGACTACCTTATTTTTGAGCAGCACGACTCTGTCCTAAGACATCAAGGGGCTGGGATTCTCATTTACCCGCACACGCTTCGGCTACTGGACCAGATTGGCCTCTATGATAAAGCCGACGACCATATCATTAACCGCAACATGACAGATCTTCTAGTTCGGAATGGCAAAGTAATCAATTCATCTCCACTGTGGTCGAAATTAGGAGAACGGTGAGTAGCTCTGCGACGGTCAATATATCGATATGGAGAGCTAAGTGACATCGAATCAGCCACGGATACCCGATGATCGGTTTCTCCCGCAGGTAGCTGATTGCGCTCCTCTATGAGAATCTCCCAGAGAAAGAAACCCGGATTAGAACTGGCGCAACCGTTGTCGACATAGAAACCCATGAGAAGGGCGCCAAAGTTCATTTGAGAGATGGCAGTATAGAAGAATGTTCGATTGTCATCGGCGTCGACGGTGTCTACAGTAAGACGCGACAGATTATGCAGCGCATAGCCCAAACACCACCCGACATATGGCCCATGACTGCTGCTTACCAAGGCCTCTACGGATGCTTTGATTCCAGCTGTGGCCTTGAGCCAGGAACCTTTTACCAGTCACGAGGTACTGGAATCGTTACGCAAGTTATGGCCAAGGAGAATAGGGGATATTTCGCCATTCTCCGGGCCATCTCGCCGACAGCAGAGCCGAAGCGGTACACGACTGAGAGTCGGGACTGCCTGGCCGAAGAGCTTGCAAATATCGTGGTCGCACCTGGTGTCCACTTCAAAGACTTGTGGGGGCTTACCGTTAAGGATACTGCTGTAATGGTGAATCAAGAGGAAGGATATTGCGATAGTTGGTATCACGGGCGTATTGTACTTGTGGGAGACGCCGTGCATAAATTTACGTCTGTCACAGGCATGGGCGCCAACATCGGCATCAACGCCGCTGCGGCGCTAGCTAACGAGCTGTACCGTGCTCTTCAGTCCGATCCTAATCCGAGGACTGAGAGGATAGAGGACGCCTTTAAACGGTATCAGGATATCAGAGATCGAGAGGCCCGCCGATTGCACACCCTAGGCAGGATGCAGATCCGCGGTGTGACTTGGTCGACTTGGTCGGACTGGTTCTTTGATCGCTTCGTCAACCCTTGGATTGGTGTAAATAAATGGGCGGATCTCATTGGGAAACTTATCAAAAAGGGTCAGATATTGGAGTATGTGCCCTTTGAGGATCGGGAAGTCCAGGTTCCTTGGGTTTACACCTCCGCTGCTTAGATATCGTGCTGGAATTTGGGGGGCCTGAGTATTGAACAACGGAACCAAATTGCTAGAAAGCTGAAAATATAGGGCCGGAGAGGAAGCTATCTTGTAGGGAGAGATGATTCTATTCAAGGAATCAGCGGGTTGTATTTGTGGGATGGTGTAGGTTTATTGTGTCTTTTCAATAAGAACTACAGATCAAAGTAAGTGTGATACTCAGCTTAACGTTGGTTTGACAATGGCGATAAATTCTGATCGCATGCTATTGTTCCTTTCCCTTCTAAGATACGAAGCCTTCCAACAATATGCTCGCTATAATTTAATGAATGAGGCCACTATATTCTAGTAGATATTTAAATGGCTTAGGCGATTAAGCCATTAAAATAATACTTAGCAACACGCGCAAGGCTTTTGGCCACGGCTTTCGTGAACATAATCATATTATATAAATATAATTAAGTTATAAAACTATATCTTAAGTTTGTTAAAGAATTAGGTAGGTGTAAAAAAGGTGTTATCCTTGGCTGAGGCCAATGATCTACCGTATGGTCGCTGTTAACTTAATAGCGCTTAGCTACATCTGCTCATGAGACCAAATATCGACGAGAGCCGTTGTCCACGAAAATCCGTACGCTTTACCTAACCAGCTCTTCTAAGAAAATCTACACGACCTGACCATTTCCTGCATTTGCAGTGAGGAGACGGAAGATTCTTGCGCTCTTCGCATCTACAGGCGTGCCGGATATGTATAATTGGTCCATAGAAAAGGATAGGCTTAACGCCCAACAGAGTCTTGACCTCCCAAACGCAATATTCGACTATGAGACTAAATGAGAAAGGACCCGTAGCCAAAGTGGACGGGGAAGAAACAGACAACAGAGCTTAAGAGTTATTGAATATCAATAGACGGCATAGATTAGCATAACGCAGCAGAACGAGATAAATAAGAACATTTTGTTAGTCGCCTTTGTTCATATAGGGAGGTGAAGGTTACTTGAGTGCTAGGAAAGTAAGGGTCTCGCATCTGCAAATTCCCATACAGCTAACCGAAACACATATCCCTCCCTTACATCCCTTTCTTCAAACTCTGTCTTTCTTCCCATGATTTATGGTTCTATTTTGTGATAAAATGGCTGGCCATTTTTCTTCTACTACACTCGTTTTTAAAATAATTTATTCCCGCAAGCAAATCTAGGCTTTGAATACAACTCATTCGAGAGTTTCACATGAAGGCCACCATCGAGCTCAATGTCTCTTGTTTATATGTTCTATCCCCATCGTAACGGATCAGAATGGAAGCTCTATCCAATTTATTTTCATGGCCGCGCCTCGGCATGATCGCGGTCCTCTATTTTGCGACTCTAGCTTTTTACCGACTGTTTCTCCACCCTCTGTCTCGGTTTCCGGGACCTAAACTGGCAGCTATTTCGCGCTAGTACGAAGCATACTATGATGTCATACAGAATGGCCAATATACCTTCAAAATCGCTGAATTGCACAAGATATACGGTTAGTGTTGGTGCACTAGCCTTCTGTCCCCATTTCTCTCCCATTACCGCCAGATAGCTTACTCCTTCACTGCGGGTATGTAGGTCCAATTATCCGTATCTCCCCGCATGAACTGCACGTCAACGATCCCGCATTCATTGACCAGCTATACCGACAGGACGGCGTGTGGGACAAATACGACTGGTCGGTCGATGCCTTCGCGACCCAGGGCGCGGCGCTCCTCACCCCCAAGCACGAACTTCACAAAGCGCGCCGGCAGCCCCTGAACCCATTCTTTTCTAAGGCCAATGTGAGAAATCGTCAAGATATGATCGATCGACACCTAGGAAAGTTATGCGACCGTATCTTCGCATTCGCCGAGTCGCGCGAGATGTTCAACTTCGGAGCCGCCATCACTGCTTTTGCCCGTGATGTAGCCTTTGATTTTATCCTCGGCAAGAACTACGGGAGTCTCGATAAGGATGATTTCGACGAAGCCATGGTGGCTGCAAGTAGCGGGTCCGGGCAGGTCTGGCGTTTGTCAAAGCATTTGCGGTTTGTCGGGCCTATTCTGAAGTCTTTACCGATCGACTGGACTATAGAGCACGGAGATCACGGCACTAAGCTTTTCTTTCGCTTTTTGAAGGCGAGTATTTTTCTTCCCTCCCACGAAACAAGTCTTGAATTACTAAGATCTAACACTTTTCAGGAAAACATGGAGGACACGAAGAGGTTGGTAGCGTCGGCAAGATCGCCTTCGCCTAACGAGAACGTCACACGTAATATTGTTCACGAGATCATCGACTCAAAACTACCAGCGCCAGAGAAGACGGCTGATCGGATCTTCGACGATGTGGCTACTATAACTGGGGCTGGGTTCGAAACAGTTGCCGGTGCGTTACGCGTAGCACTTTTTCACATATTCGATGACAAGGATATCCTACAACGACTCCGAGCCGAACTTGCGACCGTCGACACCCACAACCTGAAGGCGCTTGAGCAGCTTCCTTACCTGAAGGCTGTATTACTGGAGGGTCTGCGTATCAGTCCGGCCCTCAGCACGCGTATGGCTCGTATCGCCCCGGATAGGCATCTTTTTTATGAGAAATGGCGAATACCCGCCGGTACACCTGTGGGAATGACGCTTGTGCTTCTACACGCAAATGAAACTTTATATCCTGACCCTCGACGCTTCAACCCTGACAGATGGATGGACCCTAGCGGCCTACAAGAGCTCGATAAGACCTTTGCTCCCTTCTTGAAGGGGTCAAGGTCTTGCCTTGGCATGTAGTAAGTTTTTCCCAGTTTCTTTGGTTGTTTCCTAGCAGATTTGAACAAAAGTGTATACTGATATATTCATGACACGTCTAGTCTTGCGTGGGCTGAGATGTACTTAGTTGTGGCTAACCTCGTGGACCGCTACGATTTTCGGTATCTAAATGCTCAAGCTGAGGACTTTGAATGCAACAGCGATCAGTTTGCGATCGGGACTAGTGGAAAGGGCGTTTTGAAAGCTACTGTATCTCTCCAGGGTGGGGATGTACATAAGTCTAGACTCTAACATCTGCATCGACAGACGGCCGACGTGTGTTTGATTGATTTCTCACCCAAAATATGCTTACATTAAATCACGCATGTATCCTTACTCTGTGCTCGAAAGCAAGGACTTTTACTAGCATGACAGTATCTGTCTATCCAAGTCACGACTTGGTATTCAACCCCGTAAGATCATGTGGACCTGTAGTCGACGAGGACTCGGACGTTGACTGATTTCATTTACCTTCGTAGTTTGTCTTTATTCCGACGCTCAATTACTTGTACCAGGCCATACTTTGTGCCGTCACCATGGTTGTGTAGATGAGAGAACTTATGCACTCTGTAGTGTAGCTGTCTACAATGAGCAGGCCACCACCAAGTCTGAGACTACTCAATGCAGCATTCGCTTGTTCATTGTTAAACTAGGTACAATTATCATCATTCAGTCCTTGCTCAAAAGTGAGTAAAATGTCGGTTCACATCGTTCGATCTCATGAAATCACCCTCGGTAACCTAACTGGAACAAATCTACAATCACAGACTAGAAGGTGCTACTGCTAACAGTATATGTCGCATTTGGAAAGATATATGAATGATTTTCAAGGTCTAGGAGTGTCCAAGGTTGTTACCCATGTACAAGGTCGAACTTCTAGCTCTACTAACTCTAGAAAAAGTAGATACATCATGTACACAGGCATCTAATAATTTCCTCCTTGTCCCACTTCCGTACCTATGTGAATCTGACTCTTTTGCTCAACTTGAAGAAGGGCTTCTTTGAGCTTTGCTAAAGGCGTCTTTTCCAGATCGACTTTGATAAATATAGCGGGTATTGAATCACAGCCTCTCATGATAATAGTACCCCCTTTTACTAACGACAAATCTTCTTGTCCTCGGTAAGCTGGGGGCAGCCATAAAAGCTTCTCACCGCCCTGAAGAACCCAGTCATTATCAACATAAAGACAGTTGTAATCTTTAACGGATGATGAGGATGGAACGCAGCCTTTGGAGCCATTCAGATATTTACCATCCTCAGAAAAGGATAGCTTACTCTGCGAACGAATTGAGTGACCTATCGGACTTGACCATTTATTGATCGAGGGATCCCATACCATTACTCCACTTTTAGTCGTGCTGATGGCAACCTTACCATCTGGTGATATCGCAATATTTCCAATCCTTCTATATTCAGAGTCTATTTTCAGAGTCTTTGTACTTTCCCCCGTAGTCGTATCCCAAAACTTGATTTTCGAGATGTCTGTAGTCATATCCCATAGGTCGACATTCAATGAGACTATTCGTCCCGTTGGTATGGCAAACTGTGTGCCATCTGGCGAAAATAATGCGAGCTCCATTACGCTGTCGGTATGTTCCTCTAGGAGCAGCTTTACCTTGATATCTCCTGTATCTGCCTGCAATAAAAACACGCGTCTTTCTTCCCCACGTGGCAAAAATGCCACCACCATCCTATCAGGAGAGATCTTTAGTAGATTGCATTCCTTCTGATAAAAACATTGACCCGTTTCCATATTACCTAGAAAGAAGAAATTCTTCCACACTGTTTCCTCCTGTTTTATTATTGATGTCCACATAATAACCTTATTGTTTGCTAAGAATTCCACTGTTCCTATGCCGCTCTGATTGATGTCAAATTCAACTCGCTTTCTCAAGGTGAGTGTTTCCAGAATTCGCAAAACCCCGCTTTCAAACGCCAATGCCAAAAATTCACCATCCGGCGAGAATTGAACCTTGTTGACGTCTTTGAATTGTCCTATTTGTTCACCAGTAGTGATATTCCAGATCAGACAATTGTCAGGCAATTTTCTGTCCCAAATCCGGGTGACCACAACCTTGCCGTTAGATGAATTCTTGCAGATCGCACCTCGAAGATCACGTGTGAATTTTCGTTGGACCTCTAATTTTTTCAAGTCCAAAAGCTCAAAGTGGGACTCTTGACGGCCACTCACTATTAAGGCATGGTCTCTAGTAACGACTGAAATATCTGAAACGCGAAATATGTCAGAAGGTTGGGTATCGTCAGTTTCATCATGAATGACGTCATTTATCCGTATCGTCGACCCCACTGCATGCGCTACAGCTTTTCCATTAGGAAAGAACGTAGCAGCACGTAAAGATTTGACATGCTTTTTCACCTTGCGTACCACTGCTGTGGACGTCGCGGCTTGATTGTCCACCTTCATGTCATCAGCGGAATCCGTTTGAGTCTTCCAGTCGACCAAATAGCCGAAATCGGATGATGGTGTAGGTTCATAATGAAGTATGTTATTTGACTCGATGTCATATATCGCTATAGCTGTCTCGCTTATCAAAGCCAAGGAAGTTGCGGTGGGTGAGAATTTAATCGATCCAACCCGGCTGTCAAACGTAAAGCTGGAAGAAGTCATTAATTCTCCCGTCTTCACAGTCCATATATACAGCACAAGATCGAAAGATGTTGCATATACATGCCTAGGTATAGGTAATGCCACCACTGTCGCGATTAGTTCACCATCTGGGGAGAAAGCGATTGCCCCGCCATATATGAGCCAGTCTCCGGTATCGATGTTGTGCGTATAGATCTCCTGCTTTGTAGAAAAATTCCATAACTAATTTGTTATCCCGGATGTTATCCCGGGATGCCCAAGCTAACAACCTACTTTCAATGGATTGATTGAAGACCACACCAAAGAGTTCTGAGGTCTGGCCTAATAGGTAGATTTCGTCCGTCCTCAGATCATGCAACTGGAGTCCCGGCTTAAAGTAGAAAGTTAATGCGACAATTTGGCCGTCTGGTGACAAAGCGATCTTCTTGGTGTTACCAGGTATCGGAAATTGTGCAGTCTCAATGCCGGTAGCAACTTCCCAAACTCGTAGTTCCCAATGTGTTGCTGTAGCAATCGTTTGGTTGTCTTGCGAGATTTCAATTGAGACGATATTGTCATTATGGCCTTCGAGAATCATCAATTCAACGCCCCAACCCTCATCCACCACAGGTGATTTGGCAATCCACTGATCAAGCGATTTTCGGAATAGGGATTTTATAATGCTCTTATTAGGACTGAAAAAAACCGCAGAATAATAAACCTGAAGAGGTGTGTCTTCGACGACACGCCGATTGAAGAGGATAAAACGGTGTGCATCATAAATTAATTTGGACAACTCCGGATATTCTCGTTTCTACCAAGTACCTTGTTAGTATAGGCAACCTTTACTAGGTAGGTGGGACCTATGGGCAGTCCACTCACATTGGCTAGGGTGTTCACACGGCTGACGAGGTGAGAAACGGTCACAACTTCCTTAGTTAACCCGAGAACTTCAAGCCAGTTTAAAATATGTTTTTGCAGGAACATGTGAATGATACCACCGTCGATCAATGCGCCTTGTGCTTGTGGGGATTCCCATACTGTTAAAAGATGGTCGATCCAGTATCTGCAAGCGTATTGTAAATGCGGTGAAATATGTTTCTGCACTAAGTCAGGTGGCACATCGACAGAAAGAGTTCCCGGCTTTTGAAGGCCGCAAATGTCCTCATGGAGGTCATCCGACATGATTTCAAGACACCTTCTGAACAAAGGGAAATGCATTGTGGATGGTTGGACTAGAAAACCTGTTCCCCGACACTTTTCCTCATCTAGGAGAAATTCGCGGAACGAGAGGTGCACTAGGTTAACTGAACCTCTGGGGTCATCTGGAAGGTCGACAACAGGGCGTAAATCTTCGAGCTCTTCTTCCACATCGGAAACTCCCATTTTTGACGGAGTAAATTCTGCCAATGAACAAGTTGGTAAAGGCTTGTACAGCATTACGATTACCCTCAAGACCTCCTTGATTTCCTTGAATGGGTCGTCTTCTTGCTGATCAAATTCATCTAAGCCTTGGGTATATGGGCTTAGGACTTTGCGATATATGTCGTTGAGGGCAGATTCTGGGGAATCCTTATTCGTGTTTCCTGATAAAAGAAGTTTCAATCGATTCTTTGCACGTGTCTTTGGCTTGACATCGAGGAATTTGCATGCGGTCGCTGCGTACATAAATAAGCCACCCGTTCTCTCAACCAGCTTCCGGAAATCGTCTTGATTAGGCCACTCGAAACTACCATTGCGATTCATATCATTGTTTGATAGTTGGCTTTTGAGGAAGATTGATATGTCATTCCCCATCTGGTTGTGCTTGTTCAGTGGGACTTTTGGAAGCTCAATCAAGCGATAAAAGTCATTCGGCAAACTTTTGAAGGCTGTATCAATGTGACTCTCCCTCCTACTAGTTATCAAAAATCGGACTTCAATTTGAGACAACTTCTTGATCCCTGGCAACGATTGGCGAAAGATTTGTTCTATAGCCCTGTTATTATTCTGACACTCATCCAAAGCGTCAATGATAAGAATGATGCGTAGGGCGGAGGATAGCTCTTTTTGAAGACTTTTGAGCGGTTCCAATATCAATGTGTCCCATTGGGCCATTGGACTCTGGTCCTGGATGTTATGGTTGCGGCTCTGCTTGATGGCATCGGATATCTGGCTTTTAAGATCAGGACGTTGATAAGCCAATTGGTAGGCGAGAGTTCTGAATAACACAATCGCACTATTTCTTGTATCATCATCTCTCTTGAAAAAGAAAGTAGCGCCGAGAGAGATATTATTGGGTAGCCTATTACCATCCATGAGAGAGATCGTTGAGTTCAATGCCTTAGCAACCGTTCGAGCTATTGTAGACTTTCCCGTGCCAGCCATACCATGAAGCCATAGAGTTGGCTCTCCCGTGGGATTTTGTATCCACTTTTGGAGTTCGCTCAAGATTTCCAGTCGAGTACCTTGTGTACAATGGGATTGTCGTTCGTTGTTGTCGTAGTAGTTGAAGGCGGCAGACCTAGCAGGAGAGAGTTTAGATAAAGATGCATCTAGATCAACCGTCTAATAATAAATTAACATTCATAAGGTCAGGTATTAAAGGGTGATGATTGCAATTGAACTTACCTCGAAATGTTTCAACTGAATTTGGATATTCTCCATCTTCCCATCTACCTTATTAAGTGTGTGATGAGAAAGGACTTGTGCATTGTGCCTGATGTCATTATCTATTGACATTATATTTTTGGCCAATCCTTTCCAGTCATCACTATAGGAAGCCTAAATATATCGGAAATATCTAGCGGCGGCAGAGCGGTCAAAATGATGTATGACGCTTATCAGATATTGGTAAACTTTAGAATAAAGGTCGACGATTTTCGATTCAAGAGAAATAATGAGCAGATACTCGTTATCTGAGGGACTTCAATTAATAGTTAGAATGCACTCAATAATTAACAGGAACGAGACCTTACCTTGAACTTATGGTCAGATAATCGTCTTCAATCACTTTACAGCGAACTAAAATGGTTGTGATATCATCGAACCCATTTAGTGCATCTGCGTCCTGCTTCAACATCTGATCCAAAAGCTGAACCATAATGTGGGTTAGCATGAACATATGAATAAACAACTCAAGAATCTGTCTAAGTACCAAGCTAACTTACAGGGAAAATGAACATGACTCCAGCCCATGCTAATGCCGCATGAGGCTCTGATGAAATCGCGGCTGCGACAAGATCCTTGGCGGAGACGATAAAGCCTATGACTTTCTGCACTTGATCACGGACGACGATTATATTGCCGCCTACCTCAACTCTGAGCATCTTCTCACGACGTGCCTCGAGCCTTTCTTGGGCATGCTTTTGTACTTGTTTTAGCCAATCTCTACCCCTGACTTGTGGCTCATTACCGTCTAATATATAAATTAGTAGGATCTCTGTGCCATGTGGGCGGCGATATAAACTTACCAGTCCCTTCCAAATTTTCTTGCTCTTGCAGTAATGTTTCGTAGGCCTTCACCTTCGGATCATCCTTGATTTTATCATATGCTGCTGCCCAGAGCTGGTTAGCATCCAAAAGCTTTTTGAGATCATCCGCAGTCTCAATGCCATTCGTAGACTCCGCTCTAATCGCATTGCTCTCTTTCTGGTGAGGATGGTCTGGGTCTGTGAGTGCTATGTTTTCTGTCTGACATTTTGCGACGTGAGAGAATTCGTCCCGGTCCCGCGACGCCCGTTCGTCAATTGCATGGTTAAGCGGTATTAACACTGGAATTTCTTGTTCATTTGAATCGTTCTCAACCCTGCTAGATGGTGTTGAATGACCCACAGGCTGGCTTACCGCCGGTACAGTATAAGGTGACGGGTTGTCGGGGCCCTTTACAATAGTTAGCACCCCTCTCCGTGATTGAATGATAGAATATTTAAAGTCTTGCCTGAGAAGAATCGTGTCCCTTTTTCCCTAGAACGCGGCCCCGAACGTAGTTCTTTACACTCTGAAATTTGTGCTTAACCGAATTTCGTCCCATGGTTATAAAAATCCCGAATAAATTAGTATATTCCAACTCACGCGGTGGACCTTAGTTGGAAATATAATAGAATGCAGATTATTTTCGCCGCATAATAATTGAAAAGATTTTGCCGCTCAAGACTTAAGTAGGACGGAGTTGAAACTCGATACATACCACTCACAAAGTACACCTAGTCACCATGCATGCAGCTTGAAAAGGTAGGTAAGCGCGGTACGCTTTTTACTGGACCAATCCAGCCCCTATCTACCTAGGTACCTACAGGGCAGTTATCCAACCAATCCAACAGCATGTTGGGTAGTAACGCCAAAGCCTTTTAGGGAAGCCCACGATATTACAAAATCTATACCCAAGACGTCTATATAACGATATTTTTATATCCTACGTGCCCGATATTTACTACAATGGTATTAGCGATTAATCAATTAGCGTGCAAAACAGGATTGAAAACTCACGCAGGATAGGTCATAGTGCTGCGAAACAGTGTTGAGGTCGCCAGCGGGGAAGATACCAAAGTCCGGATCAGCAGTTCCCCACTGGGACTCCTGCAGGTCGTACCACCATAGGTTAACACCTCGCGCAATCAGGCTGCAGGCAATATCTTGCCAGTAAATGCGGGCGTTCTCAACGCTGGGCACAGCCTGGTTGACGGTCTTTCCAGAGGTAGGCCACCCAGTCTCAGTAACATAGACGGGCTTATTACCGGCCAAAGCTAGCGTCTTGTTGAACCCGTCGTAAAATCTTTCGGGGGCGTCTCCGATGCTGTTAGGCTTAGTCTCCTCCCAGTAGGGGTAGCCGTCAAAGCCTAGCCAATCGATGTTGTTGATAACATCACTGTTGGTGGCGTTGAGGAAGGAGTCGTATGTGTCGACGTGACCGACTGGGACACCGGCAAGCGCTGTGCCAGCGATGGCGCTACGGACTTGGGAAATGTAGTTGATGAGGGTGGGGCCGCTGACACCAACTTCGTTATTGGCGTCTCGGTATAGGTCCTCACTTCCGACTGAGATACCTACGACAAGATCTGTGAAAGCAGTTCCGTATTGGGTAATGGCAGCCTTGAGGGCGGCAATTTCGTTTGCGATGGCCTGGTCACCACCGGATACCCAGAGACCTAACAATAGGGTGGTCTTGGTGCTGATCGCTGCAGGAATGGCGCTAATAACGTCGCTGGCGGTTCCCCATTGAACTATTGGGGGCGGGTTAGTGACCAATGGTATATCTTGAATGAAAATTCCGGCTTACCCATGGTGTACAGGCGAGCGCTGGTCCAACCGCTGGTACCAGACAGGCTCTTGGCACGGTTGAACTCATACTCGAAGTCGGCTTGTTGCTTAGCCGCCTGGTTAAGGAAGAAGGCACCGTAGTTAAAACCTTTGATTCCGGAATTAGCAGCGCTAACGGCGGCAGCAGCAGTGCTGGCGGTGGCCGCAAGACCAATGACCGAGGAAGCAAAACGCATTTTGTATTAGTATATTATTGGTTATTAAGCGAGGGTAACAATTAGCGAGTGACAGCTACAACTTGCAGCGATGAGGCGTTATGATAACGAATGAATGACCGTACAGGACAAGATATTATTACTCCTACTGTAAAATGTGAGACGGGAAGAGAGGGAAGAAATAGAAAACAAAAGAGATCAACAGTTCTAGAAGCAAAGCAAAAAACTCATTCGGAAAGGGGATCGAAAATCGGATCGCATCAACATCCCTCATACCGACAGTGCGGTTTAATTCGTCCCAGAATAGCTTGGAACTCCACAGTCAGTGGGCAATGCCGGCGCTATCCCCCTGAATTCGTATTCATGGCCCACTTGCCGCTCAGCCTCAAATCTCAACCAAGAACAGCAAATCAAAGTTGCAGGCATCTGCCACTAGAGTCGGAACCATTGCGCGGACACGTAAAAAACAGTGCAAGTTCAGCAGCTAGACACACCACCTAAGTGGTTTACACGTATTACACGAGCCGTTGAGCTGGCAAGTCGACCGTTGTCGTCTTACTACTCCTAGAGGAAGTTTTCGCATTCTTCCACAGCTGCCCGAATGGCCAAGAAGCAGTCGCTTTACACTGCGAATACGAGTCCATATTACCTTCAATTCGCCAGTGGCTTCTTCTCCGACTCGCTTCTATTACACCTTGCCTGTAAGAAAAGCTAGGACCGGTAGATGACCATATGTTTTCCAAATTTAAACCATGATTGGTCCACTTCACCGGACCGGTATGTTTACTTTTAAATTATTTCAGGGCAACCGGTCTTGGATTTTCTCAGGAGAAAGTGGGGCGCACCAAGAATGAAATCTTGATTTCTAGCGCAGCTAAATCTGCCGCCGTCTTGCTTCACACAGTGCTGTAGAAAGCTATCGAAGGTCGCTAAATTTTCAAATTACGCATCGAATCAAGGGATCGCCTCCAATACCGTCCACTAGAACCAACTTGTATTGCGCGTCGTGAAAATTCAAATTGAGTCCCCATTCGTACCTCCTGAACCGTTTGCCCCCTAAATCGGTACCTATGTACATACATCGTACTCACGTAACACATGTGGTTGACTTTAACTAAGCGAGATGTTTAGTTAAACTATATGCGAAACCTTAACCCCTATATTAACTGAACTCAAAATGAGCCGCACCACATCGTAACGGCTGATACATGGGGTATCTATATGTTAGACAACCTAGTAATCTGCTTCTTCCCGTCGTAGGTTATGACTTTGAAGGATTCAGAATTGACTTGACGCGGTCGTCGTACTTGACATGTGTGGAGGCATCCACTAAACGGCTCGTCGCACGAGACTCATCAGTGACGCATCAGATTTCGAAACTTGCGTGTCAAGGCAATAGTCATCACTTGTATCATGGGATTTAGTTATGTACCTAGTAGCTATTAATCTTACAAGACTGCCTAGGTATCTATGTCCTAGGATGAGAGTCCCCTTAAGTACCAAGTAAGTAATAAATCAAGAAAAGCCCCCAGGGAATAGCATACAATATTTCAAGCATATCGAAGAAATCGGCAATCCGGCATCCAGAACAAATTTGCATCATTGGGCATAGAATTCGGCAGGTTAGACAGACGAATACCAAATCTGAATATAATTCAATCCTTACCTACCTAAGTACCTACATTATGTGTTCATTTACTACATGGATAGTCTGGTGTCCCGTCGGCAACCACGAAATACAGCGATTTGATGCTAATTGGGTTTACTGCCCTCAGTTTCCAAATTGCGTTCAATTCGCGCGAGGTTCAATTGTTTATCCATTTGCTTGTATCCATCATCGAAATCCGGATACTGAAGGGCGTCATTGAAGCACTCTCCTTTCTTACATAGCGCCAAAAGGACTCGTGTTTTCTACATACGGTGACTTATCATCTAGCTGTTCACGATGCTCATGTAACTTGAATCGCTTGGGTAGAACTTCAATGAAGAGGTCGTTACAGACCAATCATGTTCAATTTTATGATAACTCAAGATGGCGACCTTTCAACTAGTTGCGTAATCTATAAAGCTTATAAATTCAAGTTACTGCCTATAATCAAGTGTAGTTCAAAAATAGCAATGTAAATGCACGAGGATCTTCGTAGGCCCTGTGAATGCTTCCTGTAGATGAAGGACTTTGAAGGATTCGAAATCTGCCCGCTAGGTAACTTGTCTTTCCGTTGCCTTAGTTTCCTGACGGTAGTGAGACATGTACAAGTAATTATGTAACTCGACCGCCTCAATTAATCGATGACTAGGAAGGCAGGCAAACGCGGCAGCTGAGAAATCTGGGGTGGGAAGGGACAACAGGCTCTCAACTCTAGCCAGCCAGAAAACTACGACAGACACGAAGTGTTCTCCAGCTAGCTCTTCTATAGATCTATCATTTGAGAATCAAGAGGCCTTATGCATTAAACTTCGCCTTGGGAAAAAAATCCTGTTCAAACCTGATACCGCAATCATGTGCACCTACATCCAGCGATACGTTTTCTGCCATGTCTGCTACAGGAGACTGGCGCAATACCGAATTCGACGGACCCCCTGTGTTTTTTTCAATACCAATCTCTGTAACCCTGTATGTGTATTCGTTGAGTTTAGATATGGAGTATGCGTGTCGCACGCTTAGTATTAAGAACAAAAGAAAAGAGAGTTGCCCCCCTTTTCGCTATAAGAAGCACCCTCACGCCAACCTTATCAGAAAATCGGATCGACGGAATTAGTTGATAGAAGGCACTGATATAGTAGTCTCAATGTTTTCAATAGCTTGGGGGAACTTGAGAGCTGGAGTTAGATTGGGCAATGAATGTCTATAACCTACTAGGTAATTTTCTAATACTTGCTCAGGTGCCTCACTATCTTAAACTATTAGTCATTGAATCCTATTGTGCTTGCAAGAAATCATTGAACAATCAAAGAGTCATTACTAATCCCTAGAAAAACACCCGAGCTTCTATATCCCCAACATTCCTACCCCTTTCTTCTCCCTTCTCCCCACGACGCCACCCGAGCACCTTCTATCCAACTAAGCAGCAGCCTCAGCCTCCCTCGCCTTCAACAACTGCCTATACGTCTCCATAACCGTATCCCTCAAGCTTCCATACTTCAACCCCAGCACCCTCGTCGCCAACGACCCATCAATATGGTACGCCGGCAACCACTCCCCCTTCTTCCCCACGGGCAGCCTCTTCGCCAGCACCGGGTCCTCCCTCGCGATATCGACCGCAGCCTGGTACCTGAAGTCCTGGCCCACCAAGAACCTCTTCCCCCACGCCTCAGGGACCTCTAACGCTCTAACATGCGCGAACGCGACCTCGCGCGAATCCGCATACCCGCCGAAATCAAACCCAGGAATCACATCACTATCCACAATCGCATTAAGCAACTGCACGCTCTCGCTCAGCGCCGCCGTGTTCTGCAACACATGCGCATACGGCCCAAAAACCCACGGCGGGCAAATCGTCGACAACCCAAAGCTAATCTCGGTTTTATGCGCCTCGACCCAATCCCACATAGCGCGTTCGGCGAGCTTCTTGCTCGCGCAATACGCGACGACGCCGTCCGCTGTCGTGGCCTCGTCCCAGGTTACGGGGTTCCAATCTTTCTCGTCGTATGTGTACCCTTCCCTAAGTCCTTTCGATAGGTCGATAACTGAGGCGAATGAGCTGGTGGCCACGACGGCTTTGACCGAGCCCCGGCCGTACCGCAGCGCGGCTTCAAGGACGGAGGTTGCGCCCTTGACGGCGGGGTCCAGGAGGTCGCGCACGTTGTCCTCAGGGGCCAGGTTGAAGGGCGAGGCTGCGTGCACGATGTGCGTTATGGCGCCGTCTGCGAAGGCGGCTTCGTACGCTTCTGGCGTGGTCATGTCTGGCACGATGGCCGTGGAGAGAGATGATGTGTAGGAGGGGAAGCGGGAGACGGTGCGGGCCGCGGAGGAGGCGGAGCGCGCGGTGAGGCGCACGGAGAATCCTGACTCCAGAGCCTCGCGGATGATTTGTCCGCCGACGTAGCCGCCGCCTCCGGTGATGAGGATGGTTCCTTTGTTTTGGGCTGCCATTGCTAAGGTATGAGGTTGTGAATATGACTTTGAGCTTGTAGATATGGGATTGTAAGTAGGTATTTAAGAGGTAGTGAGGTATGAGCAGTGTAGTAAATCCCTCAACAGGGATAAGTGAGAGGCTATCTTGCTTGTTGAGGAACCGAGGAATACGGTATCAGAGGTATAATGGCGGTAGTTTAGGTGACGTCTGTATATAAAGCTAGCGGTCTAGCCAAGCCTCACACGTAGGATCACACCGAATAGTTCGCAGGTTGTTACCCGGCTTTAAGGTGCTTATGCGTAATGACCTATCAACTTCTCTCTAGTGTCGATGCTTCTCTATCTGTCTGGCCAAACATCATGCTCGACGACGACGCCCCATCGCCAACTATATATGCTCGCAGCATGACTGCGTTCTAGGTACGTGGAGAAAAGAAATGGCGAAGAAACCGATGTAACCCGCGGCCCGCGGCTCGCATTCTGTAATCAGGTTGGCGATGGAACGATTTCGAAGCGGGTCAGAGCCTCGTTGTGGCTATAATTAGGTAAGTTAACCAGGGTCACTAGGCCTATCTCCACCGCCGAACTGTAACGAAGACATCTCTATCGCCAATATTTCGCCGGGACCCATCGGCCGTGAGAGTTTGTTCAGGTGTGGACCGGGATGGAGCCTCCGAAAACACATATTATCATCGGCGTTTGGGAAAGCTGGCACCATGATAGGTAAGTCAGTTCGGCCGGGTGGAGCTTAGAAGAATAGCACGACATCGACGACGGAGTTTAGCTTGACCTACATGGGAATTACTTGTGAGGGGTCCCGTTTTTTCTCCGAGAGATGCCCGGGTATCGGCGTAGCTAGAGGAGATAACTCTGGAGTGTAATCGATGCACCGCCGGGCTAAAAAATGACCGCGTGTCCTAGTAAGGTGGGTAAACAGGAAATTACTACACGTTATTTTTTTCCTGTGAAAGTCAAATAGGTGGTTGACTTGACGTTTCGGCGATTCGCAGCTATATCCGAAGAATCTGATGGCGGCACCCCTGTCTCCGATAATCGTCAATATCTGGTCCTTAGGCTTGAGGTGACTTATTAAGCACACAATATACATGAAAAATAACGCTTTAAAAATGACTATAATATTCGCTTTAGTCATTGAGACTTAGTAAACAAGTTTAACGCCAGTTCCGCGGATGCTTTCGAATAGCCAATACAGGTAACTGTACACGCTTATACACTATATACACCTCATCCTAGTCCCTATGTTTGCCTTGCGCATGCGTCTATCCTGTGCGTTCTGCTTGAGTTAGTACAAACGGATCCTCGAAGTGGAGGTAGCCGAACGCCTATCAGCGAAATATTAACTTACATGCAAGAATAGCATTAACTCCTTGACTCCCAATAGACCTGAATGCATTATGAGTCCGTATTACCTAGAAGACCCCTATCTTCAATCCCGCGCAGCCTAACGTCCGTGTTCATCAATCAATCTCGGACCTCCGGATATTCCAGCCCTGCCATTATTACTTCCATATATCATCTCGATCAGCTTGGTCTTCTGCCTCGAGCGCACGCCCTCGAGGTAGATGCCAACATCTTCGAGACCTTTGATTTGCTCTTCTAGCGTGAGCGTACTTGAGTTGACGCTTCTTACTAGCGGCGAGACGAGTTTTCTTCTCAAAATCTCGAGGTTCGCCTTAAGGCTAAGTAGCTTGCCGTTGTGCTCTAGCAAGACTCCCTTGTTGCGGACGGTTCTTTCGCGTACGTTCTGAAGTAGATCGCGGTTTCGCTCGTATTTCTTGACCTCGCTTGCCTTTGGCCCTAAGATGCGTGTCCATAGCGACGAGAGGAAATCAGCGTGCTCCTCGTCTTGCTGCGACGACTCGCGCACTACGACGCGCGCTAGGTTTAAGAATTGTCGATCTATGGCTTCAAAAAGACCAAATAGCGCTAGTGAATGCTGTAGCTCGTTTTCGATGGCTTCTTCAAGAACCGAGAGGAATTCTGTGAATGTGCGTTGTAAAGTAGTGCGGGTTCTCTGCGGAAGCGACATGCCAAACATCGCTGTCGCCACATTGCCCAACTGCGTTGGCATTCCCGTGCTCGGATTCTCGAAAACTCCTATCGCGCAAAATACGTTGTGGATGTTGGCAAAAGCTATGGAGAGGGGCGGAGTTCGAACATCTTGCAATTGAGCTAACTCGCGTCGCGCCCAATCCATCACAATCAGGATGCTGTCGATGTCGCCGTCGACGCTGGCGAAAAATTTGGTAAGCTCGATTGCTAAGGTTTTCAAGTTGTCCGATAGATCGTCGAGGGACTTGGTAATGATAGGCGCAGATGTCATGTTACTCGATCGCACGCTCTCCCCAAGATCCCACACCGCGATTCCCGTCGCTTGGAGATCTCCGACCTGATTGACGCCATTCTCCGAGTAGTAGATTAATGGTTCGAAGGAGCGCGCAATACCCGCTACCTTGACTAAATCAGGCGATGGTCGTGGCGGAACAGGCTGGAAGAGTGATCGGATTGCCGTCATCGACAGGACCGCGACGAGGACTGAGAGTATGAGGTTCCCCCATGACTTGGTAATCATATTGGTTCTATCCCGTATGAAGTTCACGGCGGCCTCGATGGGTTCTGTTCGTTGTTGAATATCAGCACGTAGTGCTAGTCGAATATCTGTGTTGTAATTAGCATCCCTGCCTGATTGGACCCATTAGTGCCTAAACGTACAGTTGTCACTCGCGATATCGGGCGACATAGAAACTATCGCGTCGGTTCCCCGATTTAAATTCCTGTCTGAAGGCGGTTCGCTCTTTGTCTTAATGAGAGTGTCATCTTCATTGGGTGCACCGGGTTCTGGCGAAATGCCCTTTTCAGGACTAAGACTTCCTGTGGGCAAACGTGTCCTACGCGCAGCCTCAAAGATGTCATTTTGAAAGATGCTATTGTTGTGATTGGTGTTCATGCGCCGCGGCTGTTCGAAGCGTCCCAGAATATCCCTACTTTCGCGCCAATTGCCATACCACCGGTCGCCATTCTCGAGCCGTCTCCATGCCGGAGGGCTGTAATTACCGTTGGACAGAGACGCTTCGTCTAGATTGTCGTCGCTCTCGTCTTGAAGGTCGTGATCCTCGTCCGAGAAGCCAAAGCCTGAGTGGGCTGCCGGGTACTCGAACGGTTTCTGTAGTTGAGGAGACATCGGAGTTGCGAAGTTTCTCTCGTCGATGCTGGCGTCTGAATAGAGGGATGATGTCATGCTCTTGCGGGAGCTGGGTATCCGGCCCTTCAATAGCAAGGATGCTCGAGCTTGAGTTTGGATCGGGAGTTGGGCTTGGAAGCGCTGATCTGGCACGCAGGGAAAAGAACGAGCGCAAAGTTCGAGTTGGTGTTAATGCGTGGTGGTTACTGGGAGTTTGTCGAGTAAATTTCACAAGAGACTTTTCCAAATCGGTTTCTGATTCTGGCGCAGGCAATGCGGGTAATGCCTTGTGACGTCGCGGCCCTCTAATCGTTGACTGTTGCGGTATGACGGGAGAGGAGGTCCTGAAGGGAAGACGAGGGAAGCGTTTAGGTAGAATATTCCGCACTGGTATATGACCGATAGAAACAAGATAGGTGTAGAGAAAGACGAATGTAAAGGCTAAGGCGGCGAGAAATGTACTAGGCGCAATTGTGATACTAAAAAGTGATATATGAGTGTGAGTCTCAACGGACAGCAGAGGTTGCATCGAGATCGGAAACGACCGACCCAGTCAAGGTCCAAGGGTCGTCTCAATTCTTGAATTGGTATTCACTCTTTTTTGAAGAGTTGTGTCGTCAAACAAATACTGAGCAACAACTGAAAGATCCGTTTGTGAGGTTATGGTGAAGTGGAGGTAGAAGTGAAGGTAGAAGTACAGGTATAGGGGAGGTGGGGGGGTGTGAATGACGATCCGGAGTAAGTTCAAGATTAGGTTCAATGTTAACGAGGTCGAAGGTACCCGACCCGACCCGATTCAGTTGTAGATAAAGTTTGCGCGTTTATAAAACGAACTGGTAGCAAGTTCGAGGACTCTGTATGTGTGAATGCGCCTGACTTAGTTACCCATATCCATCGATGTCAGTCAGGTATGACTTGTTGCGATTGCGAATCTGCGATTGCGATCTTATCATACGATGTTGTAGCGCAAACAAGATCCGTGAGTGGATTAGGCAGTACTCCCAACAGCAACCAACGACTTTTCAAGACGATAGATTAAATAAAATAATCAAAAACTTGTGCGCATTCAAGAAGTTTCAAAGTGCGATTAGGTTGGTTGGCGCAAGAATAACTATTCGTATAAGGGGATGCTGAGAAGGAAGTAGATGAACAGGAATGCGAAATTGAGAGGCTGGGAAACTCTGCACCATCTGAACTCTCCCAAGGTTCTCCAGCTGTTCCTTCTCACTCTGCCACTTAAAGTACCCCCCACCTTCGGGAAGTCGCAGCAGAATGTCTGAGAACCAATTATCTTGCTTCGTTTGGGTCGGAGTAGGACAGACCCAATGCAAGGGTCGATACTTCTAAGCTACAGAATAGCCTGTTTTAGGAATGAACCAAAAGGGATGTCTCGATCTTGGGAAGCCTCGAAAACTCTCGGTAATGAAATGTCTGATCAGGTCTCACCTCGACGACAATCTCAATGACTTTTATCATGGTGGACTGTGAGACAGTGATTCATATTTTCCTTCTTCTCTTTCCCTTTCCATTCTCCTTCTCCTCCTTCGCCCCTGGTCGAAGTGGTGTTGGTTAAAACAAGGTCTCAAGCGTTTGTCCAATCATATCAATAGACTATTTGTACCTAACCTATGAGTTGTCTTGAATTTAAGTGCTTGCATTAACGAATCATCGTTCGATGTTCGTCACCAATCAGAGCTTACAGTTACTCCGAACTGCAAGCACTCAACGCGTTTTAAAAACAAACTAAGAGAGTCGAACACGATGTCATCAATAAACAATCGGCTCCCGCGTTCTCACTATTGGTAAAAAATGGCAAAGTTAATGATCTGCTGACCTCTTTGGTATATAGTAAGATTTACTTATATGGATAGAGAGGGGATTATACTCCATCAAAGCTATCAGGTATGAGAGTACCCCGCACATTGTCGCATGTCGCATGTCGCAACATTGAATCCATCCTTGAATGGATCTTATCGTGTTCCCAAAACACAACATGGATTTAGCTTATCACCCCGCAGATGGCTTAGCACTGGCCACTTCCACCACCACTACCACCACTACCACCACTACCGACGGAATATACCCAGGACCCAGGTACCCACCCACTTCCAACATTTAGATTGAAGGATTCACATACTTAACTACTAGATATATACGATATTTACGAACATAATTCATGATGTCCTTTTCGGATGAGAGAGAAATAGAATCGGTTTTTTTCATATTGCTACTTTCGCTAAGTAATTAAAATCAATGAACCCGCTCCCAAGGGAAATGTAGATAGTTTCATAACCTCGTAAAACCCTCTGATGCATTAGCACCTTGTTTGAAAGGTACGTAATTACGTACATGAGTGTGCAGTTGTAGGGGGACATCAATGTTCATCCATACCACCGCTATGTATCTGCGCATTACGTACATACATTGAATAGCACGTGTTCGAACCCCTATCTCTACCTATGTACTTGGCATTGGATTCTGCATAGTCAATGCGACCTCACGACCGCGTCTAGTATTGCTGTTTCTCCGCTTTCGAGGCGGCAGAACACTATCCCTATCGCTTACAAGATCCGTATCCGCACGATCATCGTCGCCGATGGGTTCCTCGCTAGTCAACCCTTGCGGTTTCAAGACTTCGTGCCGACGGATTAGCCAGATTATTCACTTGCTTCATAGGAGGAGGTTGGTATTTGCTCTTCTTCCGCAGCCGTTTGCGCGCAACCATGACCGGGACAGAGCTCTTGGTCACTAGATAATTGGAAAAAGACCCTAGGAGTGTGCTGGTATACCACATTAGTATTATAGATATTTCTGATTGGATGATTGAAGAAGTAACTTACCCCTTTAGAGCACTTCTACCACGGCTACCCAAGATAACCAACGTAGGATTCAAGATATCGATCACTTCTGTTATCAGATGTTTGGGATTCTTGCAGTGAATCACTTCCACAATCACCCGTACTTGCAGTTGCGTTTTTCGGAGCAGCTTTGAAACTCGCTCGGTGATATCTTGCACGGCTCGATCTCTCTCTTCCTGCAATCTGTTTCTCCCGCGGATACTAGGCGCCGGAGATGGATTGTTGCTACTACTACCATCCAGAGCTCGGATATGTGGCGACATCGAAGAGCCCTGCATTTTGAAGGGACCGGGACTAGCGGTACGATTCTGTGGCCTGGCCGAGATCCCCTTAGAGATTGCACTAATGGCCATTGCCTGCTCCTTCATCGCCTTGGGTTCATCAGGCACCATATTACCCGCGTCGACCGACCCGCTCGCTTCTTCGTCCATACAGTACATGGCAATTAGCGTATCGCCGTCGCGGAGCACGGTTCCGATAGCCCATTCCAAAGCGTGTGTCGATTCGTCACTTAAGTCTGTTGCCACCAAATATTTACGTAGACGACGATGCTCTTCCTCTGCCTCTCGTTGTATCTTGTTGAATTCGCCGCGATAAAGAATGCGCAGAGTACGATGTACTTCGGGCGTGGAAAGAATTGGGGTCGATGATAATTGTAGCCTTTGCGCGGCTCTGATGGCGTCGACATCGGCATCTAACTCCGGATCGAGAGGAGTCTGAGTTCCAGACATAGGGTCCTGATCGAAGCTTGTCGATGGTTGAACGACAGGTTTACCGCCTTTCCCTTGTCTTCCTTTCTCCCCAGTAGGACCCGTGACTGTGATTTCAGGCTCGTCGAAAAGTGACCTATACTGAGGTTGAGTAGCATTGACGTGTTTTCCTAGGAATGCCATTAGACATTGATTATTACGAGCATATTCCGTGTAGAAAGACTTACGTTCATCTTCAATTGCAGCCAGTAGACTCTTGGCTGCTGTGGTTCCTTTCTCGGGAGACTCCTGATCCCGTGACTCGGCTCGCGTGGTCAGCTTTCTACCCCTATGTAGTTCCTCATCGGAAGAGTTCGCGATATCATCGTCACTTTCGTCGGGTAGCAATTCCCCATATGGGCTCAGGTTATCCTTCTCTATTCTACCGTGCCCTTCGCTGTCCTGCCTTTTACGAGCCAATGAGGCCAAACTCGAACCACCATAGAGCAAATTGGCATCTGAGAGTTTTCTGTACGCATTGTTCATGTCCATCACCTGTCCATTATTAAGCGTGATGACGTCCTGTTGTTGATTACGTCCCGAGGGGGCTCCGAATGGCGAATTAGACCGCAGGCTGAAGCGGTTGTTAGGCGATTTGGATTTGTTTTTCCTGGAAAAACGGCCATGCTCGCCCGGGAGTACTAAAGTAGATAAGTCAGATCCACGAAGCGCTTCGCCTATGGAACTTGATCGCATAGGGTTGTTTTGACCACGCTTCACTGGCATAGTTTGTCCCACGTTGGTTGGCAGGATATCAGAAAACTTATAAGCAGACGTCGGGTCGTTGTTCCTCGAGTTCGACAAGCTCATGGGAGGTGGTGACCTGGGACCTAGATCTATAACAGGATTTGAGGCAGCATCTGACATGCTTCTATTGCGACTTGAATTATCCGAAGCCGGAGCCTTGTAGGATAGCGTCGGGGACGTGTGTGTACTTGTCGGCACGTTGGTAGAGGGGCTACTTATATCGAGCATGCTTCGGGGTTGTGGGCGAGGACGAGTGTCGATGTCTAACATGCTACGAACGGGAGCTTGTGGCGGAGGACTCCGAGGCGCATTTGTAGGTCTATCGCCAATGTCTAGCATACTTCGCATAGGCGATCGAGGTGTCGTGAAAGGTGAAGGAGATCGGTGGTCAACCGACGCAGGTCTCCTCGGTTGCATCGCAATAAGGTTCTCAACCTCCTTCCGCTCCTCCTCCAATGCCGCCTCGAGCGACATAAGTTTCCTGCCAGCCATGATGGAGATGCCGCTGTAGGAACAGATATGCTGACAAAAATATGGGAAATTTGGTTTTGTTTCGAATATTTAGACGTTGGCTCGCGAGTGTAGGATCGAAGAGACTACGTCGAGCAGCAACCTCTTTCGAACTAGTTCGTGACTGGCTTTGCTGGAAGAGTTGATGTTGGGCCTCAGCAAGAAACCCAGTTCAGTATCTGTGGAGTTATTAGGGCTGTAATTGAGCTAAAGGCACTGTCAATCGAGAAACGCCGGGTTGATGCTATCGTGGAATAATAGTCGGGCGTCTTCGATGTAGACGGAATATGATCATCGTGTGTTAAAAGGTCCCTTCTCGTTTCTGCTTTCTTTTCTCAACCTGGACCTAGACCCCTCAGCTCATGGCTACCAGCCAAAGAATTAGGGGTTTTTAAGTTGAGGCAAGCGCTGGAACCGGGGAACAGAACCGACTTAGGACTGGTCGAAAGGTAGAGGTAGAGGAGAAGAATGACGGAAGCGAAAGAACACTGAGTACTAGGTAGTCGTATTTGAGAAAATGATGTGGGTCCTAGCGTAGGATCTTCAAGTATCCAGGGAAAGAAGAGAATTTGAATATTCTGGGGATACTCTGTCGCTCTAGCCTCTAGATAGAAAACGAACACAGTGCTACGGATGCTACAAGGTTCGAGCTAGTATGAGTCTGAGTAACGGGTACTACGTAAAAACGGATCTCGGAACGGGGAGGCCTCAACTGCCTTGTTCGCCAAGACCGTTAGGTGCAAGAAAAAAATAAGAGGCCAAAGGTATGAGCCTGACTTGATGACCGTGATGGTTTAAAAAAAGGGAGGGGGTCAAGCCCAGAAGGAATTGGATGTCGAGAGATGGGGAACTGGCAGAATTAGTCGCCGGTCGCAGGTCGCAAAGGTGGAACCCGACACTAGGTAATTTTTCTCTTTGGTTGGTTCGGTGATTAAGGTCGTTTCTGAATAGTAATAAGAATTAGACCTTTTTTCCGACTTGTGTGTTTTTATTGTTCTTCGAATGCGACACTGAGAGCTATGTTGTACACTCTTGATGGTGTAATAGAAGGAAAATTTTCAACACCATAGAATAATTACAGGTGCATTGGCGGACCAAATAGCACAGTTCATGTACCTAGAGGTACCTAGCCAAAGTATAATTCGGGTGGTTTAGGGAATCCACGACGACATCCATGGATCAATCAAAGTACCTCGGTACCTCCTTCCAGCTGGTCAGTCCATCGCACTTTACGCCCAATATGAAGTATTGGGTACCTTGCAAAACCATGTGACATCCGATCTCAGCACCTATCAGACCATTCTTGGATGCACAAGAAAAGTCAGGGACATTGCCAGCCACTTTTTTTTATGCTAATGGATTTGATGTCTGCAATTGATGACATTCAACCTTCCTTCGATTGGCAAGTGGCCTATACTATATTATAGTTGGCACCGATATAGAAGTTCCACCTCGTTTTGTTCTCTTTTCTTAAACCTTAAAGCTTCTCTTAAAAAGACCTACCAACTCCAGTATCCTATCTCACGTCGGGCATTTCCGGCTGATCGCCTAAATCAACACATGCGTACGGAATACAAGGTAGCTAGGTAGTTATAAAAGGATTCGGTTGGTAAGTGCTTCGTAATTGCATACCTAGTGCAGTTTGTTTGTCTTCTGTATTACCGACCTCAACCTCCAAGAGAAAGCCCGAGATCAAGAACAGAACGAGCTTCCAACGAATTGAAAAAACCATGCGACTGAGACGGAAATAAGTCACGCTACTCAAATACAAACAACCCATGGATGTGCTCAGTCTACATTACACAGCATGGAGGAGTAAATAGGTAGGTAGGTACGCCTCTATCTGCCCGTAGTCCTACATGCAGACAAGGGAGGGTTTGGAGAAGATAGAGATAGAGAAAAGGCTTCTCATTCCTTGAGGTAATGGAAAATTTGATGGTTGGTTAGAATGCTTCTTTGGCTGAAGATAATCGTCTTGGCGTATATAATGACCACCTCCGTCCTAACAAGTGCTGACGATCCCTACGGCGTCAGCGTTCCTGTTTATTTTCAATCGACCTTGTTCTGTGCCTTTCCCACCTTCGTCATCCCCTACCTTAAAACGTGGTCGGATCGAAGAAGCAAAGAATGTCTGTCAACCGACGGTGTTGCGTTGAAGAGCGTAGGGAATGAATGGTATCACCGCCAGGGCTATGAAAGCAGTGTGCTATAACACCTACCTAATTGACATGGTTGCATGGTCACTTACGTTACGTGGTCCTCGTCCTTTACTACCACCTACACTTACCTACCTCTACTTCAACCCGCGCCTAGGTAGTAACCTGGCGAATTCGTAAATTCAGCCTCCGCGTCCGATTGTGGTACGGCGCGGGTACCGGCATTGATATCCCGTGCAGCGTATAGGCGGTTATTTCCAGCTCGCTTCCGCCAAACAACCCACCTGCAGATGTGGCATGATAATACCTGGACTAGCGAAGAAACGGCTACGACTGGGCAGGCACATCTACGTGTAGAATGCAGCTTATCTCTTACAGCCTAGTTCTAATAACTTGGCGGGTCGTAATAACATCCATCAATACGTCACGGGATATTTCATATAATTAGGAATGTTCAAGTACTCCCCAGAAGATTGTGCAAAAGCAATTTGTTCATTATCAGAAGTTCCTATTTAGAGTAACCTCTGCTTCATTCGGAGATGTCCTATTCGGCAACCTGAAGGGGGTATTGTGTCAGAATCATTGGTGCCGCCAGATATCCGTTCGGTGCCAGGTTACTTTACCATGAGGCTGACCGACTGTGACCACGAACGCCTGATGACCGAAACCCTGGCATCCGGCCAGTGAGTGCTCTGAGTGAGGAGCAAATAGTCTATCATTACATGCAAATAGTATGGGAAGAGTGTCCCTCAAGTCGGATACTAGATGCGACAGCACCTAGACAGTGAAGGGATCCGTTCCGACGTAAAGGACATGAGGGTCGTAGAGAGCATAAAGGGTGTGAGATGCGGGAAGGAATGCAGAAATCAATACCGAATCGTCCGTCCCTGGACGCATAACCGCCAACGTCATAACTTTTCCGAGACCCGTCGTTAAAAAGAAAAACTAAAACCCCCGAATCGTCGAAGCGCCACGAGAATTCGGAGAGGACTACACAGGCCCGTCGAAGAAGTTGCGAAAAGCATGGTGTGTATACACCATTACTCGGCCTTATCATCCTTCTTCGCGGAATCGCCTTCGGAATTTTGGGCCTTCACATACTCGTCATATACGGCCATGGCCTCATCGACCTTAGCTCGCAGAGCGGGCTCATCCTCAATACTGTAGAATGTTAGCAATGTCACAAATGAAAGAGGTTCGGTATATGCGACTTACAGGTTGACAAGTTCGGTGTTGTCCATCTCCAGAAGCATGCCCGTAATTTTGCCTGCCAGTTCAGGTTGGATGGCAGAAATCTTAGGGAAAATAAGTTCACCTAGCATCTGCTTCTGTTGCGCGGGGTTGCCATTGTGAGCCTGCAGCTGTGAGTGAATAAGCGAAGTGGGTGTGAGATCCTGCTGCAAGTTGGGAGCATTGCCACCCTGCTGGTTGGGAACGCCTCGTCCGCCTTGGGGAGGGAACGGTCCGCCCTGACCGTTGCGCTGGTTCACTCCACCACGACCCGCGGGGCCGCCCTGTCGCGAATTGGGAGGGTAGCCGGGAATTCCACCCGGGCCGCCAGGCATACCCAAATTGGCCGGCATTCCTTGAATAGGTCCACGGCCACTCGGAACACCTCGGCCACCTCCGAGAGTAGCCTGCTGGACCTGTGCCATCGCAGCCATGAATGATGGGGTGCCGGGCTGGCCGTAGGGGGCCCCAGGAGGGAATTGTCCAGGCATGTACATGCTGGGTGGAAGCTGGGGAATGGGACCACCACGGCCACCCTGGGGACCTCCGTAGGCGTTGGGGTTAAACTGGTTAGGGCGGCCGCCCTGAGCATTCGGGATGCCCATTCCAGGGAAGGGCATGCCACGGCCACCCTGAGGAGGGAAGCCTGGCTGTTGGCCAGGAGGATAAAAGACAGGAGGTTGCATGTACTGCTGAGACATGCCGGCCGCTGCCGCAGCTTGCTGCATTCGGAGTTGGTTGCGAGCTTGGATACTAGCTTCAAGCTGGCTCTTACGAACATCCTTGCGCTGAGCGAGCGCGACGTACAGTGGCTTGTTGTTGATCATGCGCTGGTTCATGTCACCTACAGCCTTGGTCGCATCGTCGGGGTTTGCGAAGCACACAAACCCGAAGCCCTTGCTCTTTCCAAGTCTCTTGTCAGTCTTCTTTTCCTTCTTCTCGCCATCTTCCTTCTCCTCGTCCCCGGACTCCTTCTGGTTCTCTTTGTCCTTTCCTTCCTTGTCGTCGTCAGATTCGCTGATAGTGTCTCGCATTACTTTTGCTGAAGTAATAGGACCGAATTCGGAGAACATCTGGCGCAACTTGTCGTCATCAACTTCGTCGTCTAGGTTCTTGATGTAGAGATTGACACCTTGGTACTTGTTGGCCTTCTCCTGGCGGGCGGCCTCGTAAGACTTACGGAGCTCCTCCTCACGCTCATGCTTCTTCTGAGCACGGCCGACGTATAGGTCCTGTCCGTGGAAATCCTTGTTGTTTAGCTCCTCAACTGCTTTGCCAGCGCTCTCGTGGGTAGTAAAGTTGACGAAACCGAAGCCTCGGGACTTGCCCTCTTGGTCGCGGGCTAGAGAAGACGAAGTCACGTCTCCATACTTCTCGAACAGCTCGCGAAATTCATCATCAGTGACATCTGTGTGGATGTTCTTGACGTAGACGTTGGTGAAGTTAGCCTTCATCTCTTCAAACTTGCTCTGGCGGTCCTTCTTGGGAATGTGGTGGCCGACGTAGACTTTCTTCTCATTGAGCAACATGCCATTAACGTGCTTGATAGCCTGCGCAGCGGCCTCGTCGGTTTCGTAATGCACGAAACCATATCCCTTAGAGTTGCCCTGCTCATCCTGGGCGACTTTGCAGCTAAGGATGTTGCCAAAAGCAGCGAAAGTGTCGTGAAGGGCCTTGTTATCGATGGCAGCATCGAGGTTCTTGATGAAGATGTTGCCCTGTCCGCTCTTGCGTAGGTTGGGGTCACGCTGAGACCACATAATGCGGCAAGGGCGACCCTTGATCTGGGTATAGTTCAACTCCTCGAGAGCACGTTCGCCATCCGCGGTGGTGTTGTAGTTCACGTAGGCATAGCCGAGGGAGCGGCGAGTAACTGCATCGCGGCAAACGCGGATAGAGGCGACGGAACCTATCTGCGAGAAGAGCTCGAAAAGCATAGCCTCAGTAACGGAGGGGTCAAGTTCGCCGACGTAGAGAGAAGCAGAAGCGGCGGGGTGGGGAGTCTGAGCAGAGCTAGGGGTGGCACCAGCAGCGTCACCTTCGTCTCCCTGTGGGGCGACATCGGTGTTGATGGCAGCAGGCTTAGCATCACCGCCATTGAGAGAAGTGTTGCCGAGGTCAGCGGCGAGCTGGTCAACAGCGCCGGATGCAGCAGCGGCAGACATTGCGACGAGGGTAATTGACTAAAATTCGCGAGTAGAATGTTAGCACAATTTAGATGATGAAAAAGTTAGGAAAGTGGTAAATAGATTGGCTGTTTGGTTGGTTGTCTTTGTTGTGGATGCAAAGTGCGAAGATACCAATTTCCAAGATTGCGCTTAACAATCAATCGGCGGGGAAGATGGAGGGGGAAATTTTAGAAATGCGCACCAAGCAATGTAGATAAGTCGCAGAGCTATTATATTCTCGTGATCAATGGTAAATGATCTCGAGAGCAAGAGAATGAAATCTGTCGGACAAAGATGGTCGTCAAGACTTCAAAGAAGGTTTATAGTGATGGTCTAGAAGCTTAAGAGTACTCGAGCTTCAAGCTGACACTAGAAGGTGGAAGAGAATGAATAGGTCGTATGGGATTTACGATGGTGCCTATTCGAGGGGAGAATTTAAGAAGGGAAGAATTGTGTAGACGGAATAGATGAAGTGAGGATGTAGTTCGTTAGTAGGAGGCGAATTTTTTATGATTTTCCGAATTTTTTTGGTGTTTTGGGATCTGAATGAATTTGGCGAGAACAGAAATGAAGTACGAGCTATGAAGATCGTACTAAATAACTGAATCTCTTTTTTGTTTTTCTGTGGAAAAGTTGGGTGACGAGCTGGCGGATAAAGTTGTCAAGTCGTTGGGAAGAAAAAAAGGAAGAAGGAAGAAGAGAGGGTCCGGTCCTCTTTTGACAGATCTTGAAGATTTTTTGTGCCTGCCTCTGGTTTCTTGGTTGCGATGAACCACACAAAAAATTTCAACCATAAAAAGTGGAGCGCCACACAGTTATTAAGGGTACCTCACGCCTCGTACCTTCCTAGGTATCACTACTTCACTTCTCGGCAATTTTAGGCCTGAAAAGACGTAGCTTCGATAATCTGAGTACGGATGAAATACCTTGCCCACAACGTAGGAGCCAATCAAATTTAGACGAGATACGTACTGATCACAGAGGCTCGGGAAGGAGAAATCGATGCTGTGAAACTACGACTGGGCAACCCTGAACATTGAACTTAGTGTGCCAGGCGAGGTAGCCACGACTTGTACTTTACAATATATATGTATTATAATTATGAGGTAGCAAACTTTCATATTAATTGAAATTCAACATAAGGTTCGGCCGTTGCAGTTGGTCACCCAGGCTGGCGATTAACTTTTGATATTAGACAGAGTATATCTATCTATAACTGCATAACCACAAATGGTTTCAACTTGCCAATCATTTAATTGCTAGTGAGTTACAGAATGTTTGTGAGTAGGCAGATACTTGATTTCTCGCTTGATATCTTGCCAAATGCTAGTTGATACTTCAGATTCACCAGACGATCGTCATTATTGAAAATCCATCTCTTTGCACATGCCATTTGACACATACATAAGTACTTCAATAAGATTAGTCACCAGGTTCCCCTTTGTTGATACTATGCGCGTAAAGCACATCCTGCTCTTAGCACTCCGACAGTGTGGAAATGGATTTATTAAACAAGCACAAGGGTTATACGGGAATTTTGTATTAATCGTTCACCGTCTAGGACACCCGGTCCCCAATTGTGTCAAATGTGACTAGGTAGCTAAAATTACGAAGTAACAGACAAATATCAAGCCTGGTGTTGTTGAATGCTTACGTAACGACACTTATCTTATCGATACATACCTAGAACAAACGGAGAAATCAGCTTACCTACTGAGGGGCACCCCGCCGTGCCCAGTGCCCACCTTCCCACCTTGCTTAAAGGTTAACTCCATAATAGATCAGTCTACGGCGTCTAGGGTGCTAGGGTGCTAGAAGGCGTGCTAAGACGGTAGTAACACAGACCTGTGACGTGCACTTTCCGCGTTTGGTAGCGCTTAAGCTCATTGACCTTAAACCTTAGAATCTTACCCAGAATCCTAGAATCCTCAAACTCCCGCCGTAGAAGGTAAGAGAACTTTCGTGCATCACCAAACGGCTGACTGATCTTTCTACCTAATATATAGGTACATTTTTGGTATGTGGTACAATTAATACAAACTCACCTATCAAAGGTATGTCAGCCAAAACCTTATGTAACCCTGTAACCCTACTATGTACCACCCTACCAGGTAACAAGGATGAGTACGCAGCTTACCTATGGTACCTTAACGTCAGATACTAGGTACTGTGCAAGTCTGCAACTCTGCAACTCTGCAAGTCTTCCACACAACATTGAACTATCACCGCGATCGACGCAAATGCGCATACACGTTCTGCGCAAACTCGGATATCGGATCAACCTATGTAGACTATTCTGATTACATTATTGCCGCCCATCTTTTCTTCCGCCGTAGTCATCGATATCCCGACAAGCATCCAACTCCAACTCCACCTATGATCGTAGTCGAAAGCAGCCTTGCACCATTACTACGTCAAACACGACAAACCCTTGCTAGGCTCCTCAACGACCGCATCATGTCGATTTGCGCCACTTCATAGAACGAGCATGATACATCGTACCTCCCTACGATATAACCAACCCGTTTGATGACCAACTAAGAACAACTCCGATTTACCTCGCAAGCCGGGACGGCTGCCACATATCCAACATGTTTCCAACCTTCACCGGAAATTCGAGGCGACCTCGGAATGTCAACATGAGTGGCCAGCGGAATACAAACCCATGGGCTAGTTCTACCTCGAGCTGGTCCCAGCCCAGTTCAGGTGCTTCTAAAACAGTGGCACAGGCACAAATCGAACGTGAGAAGAGACAAAAAGAGCGTGACGAATTGAATGCAGCCAAGAAACTTCAAAGGGTGTGGAGAGGACATAAGGATCGACGATGCTTCAAACAAGCATGTCATGAAGAATACGATGCTCTTTATAATCAGTCAATAGATCACGATCTCTCGGGTCGTGTAATGAGTGCTCTGCCTCTTTTACTAGTACTCTTTAACCCGGCTCACGTAGACGATCAACGGCGGTTGGATCTATTCATTCAAGATTTGGTCAGCTTGGGGCCAGCTCCTTCGAATTTTGACCTTTTTAATTCACGTTCCTGGGACCAACTAGCAGACCTCATCGTGCGAGCTCTTGAGAAGTACGTGATTCTATCCTATATCCATTTTTGTAACATCCATACTAAAATTTATATTAAATAGACGTTCCGTTGGCTCCTCTCAAGCCCATATTAGCATATTGGTCGACATCGTCAAAAGACGACCAGTCTCCATCATCAACATGTTACCGAAGTACTACAGACTTCTCTCGAAGTATTTTGAACAAAGTAATTGTGAGAGTATTTCAGTAAAACAAGATATTCTCGCTGAGGCAGCCACGGCTCCCCTGATATATTCAAAGCAAGGTATGTGAACCTGTCATCTTTGTCTCAAAGATGAATTCCAAACTGTCTCATTGTGCCTTGTGGATGACTAACTGCTCCAAGAAGCGTATACGTTGCAGGCGTATGAAGCGTTTGCATCCTCATTTCTCACTTGTCCAGGTTTATCGTTGATACGGAAAGATCCATCTCGGATTACTAGTCTCATAAACCTACATACTCTATCACAAAGTGTGATTCAAATCTACTCCAGACATGCGAATACCGGCAGCATATCGAAGGATGATTCATTGTGGCTCCTAGTGCACTTCATTGCCTTGAATAGAGTAACCTCTACTTCACAGGGAACAAAATACCTAGAGGCTCTTTACCTCCAGTTATCTATCCTTGTTGATGACATTCGAGTCCGTTACGACCAGACCGGTAGCCTACTTGGAGCAAGCAATGATGATAACACGTCTGATGGTAACGACGGCAACGCGGAAGCCACTACTCTTCTATCTTCGTGGATGACAAACCAATTAGATTTCCTTGTAGATGAAGATGGCATATCGGAGCTCTTGGGTAGATTAACCTCGTCAGTATCCAACTTGAAGCCAATTGTAATCGTATCTAGGCTAACTACCTATATATAGGACTGCGCTATCTCTGGACCGCCTATCTGAAGATGCAAGTCTTCTTGCCGGTTACACTCTAGTATTGCTAAGGTGTTTTCCGAGCCACAGTGACGACATCAAAATGCGCCTTTTCCAGGGCGACATCTCTACAATTGATTCGGATGGTTCCACGTCCATGCCATCTGTCAAATACTTCTGGAAGGCTGCTTCAAATACCAGCATATTCAAGAACATCACACAAACCAGGGCCCAACTCACATCTGTCGTTGCCCTTCTACAACCAGATCCAATACGTGATCGGGAATGGCGGATCATATTGCTGTTCCTAGAGCTCTACAACTTTCTTCTAAGGCTCACGGATGATGAAGATTTTCTACCTGCAGAGAGTCAAATTATATCAGAGCAAAGTCTTGCAACTCTCCGGATACGCTCTAGTGGTCTCAACTTGGACGAGCTAAAACGTCTTATCAATTTCCTTAAGAGCGTCTCGTTCCCATTATACTATAATTTATCAGATATAATGCCATCAGCTTCGAGGTCTGGCCGACTGAATGCCTTCATGGGCGTCAGTTCCAGACACCAGACAACACAGGAAGAAGAATCCAAAACTGCCCAGTCATCGTTTGCTGGAATTATTGGCATAGATGTGCTAGGTCTAAGGAGTGTGACAACCGCCACGATGCGCTCACTATACGAGAGAGATTCCCGACGCCGCTTCCTACCAAATGACTTTTGGTTGATGACCTCGAAGTTCGATATGGACGGATTTATCTCAGCCGTCATTTTGGAGGAGCAACAAAAGGATCAGATGGAGGAAGATGGAGACAATTCTGATGATTCCGATGATTCCGACGAAGGACCAATCGATATTTTCCAGACGTCCACCGGACAACGCCTCTCGCGCGCAGCTCAAATTGAAAGACAAAGGCGGTTACGGAGAGTTCAGCGTGAACAAATATTAGCTCAAGTCGGGCCTAAACTTGAAATACTTCGCCACATGCCATTCGCAATTCCCTTTGAGGTCCGGGTTCTTATATTTCGTCAATTTGTTCACCTCGACAAATTCAAGCGCCGCGCAGGTAATGTTGACCCTGATCGATGGCGTATGTCAGTAATGTCTGGAGATGTTATCAATTCCAGAGGAAGGGATACCATTGGCCGCCACACAGCCAGGGTTAAACGAGGGAATGTCTTCTCTGACGCGTTCGACCATTTTTACCAACTTGGGGAGGGCTTGAAGGAGCCCATACAGATAACCTTCGTCGACCAGTTTAACCAAGCAGAAGCTGGTATTGATGGAGGGGGTGTCACAAAGGAATTCCTGACTAGTGTAATCGATGAAGCCTTTGATACCAGTCCGGATGGTCACCAGCTCTTTGCTGCCAACAGCCAAAATCTGTTATATCCAAATCCGACAGCGATTGACGACCTCGCAGAGATACTTCGGCGTTGCAAAATTGAAGAAAATGGTAGTATGTGGAGGGAAAATCTTGCAGCTCTCGCTCGGAGATATGAGTTTCTTGGTCGGCTTGTGGGAAAATGCATGTATGAAAGCATCCTTATTGACAAGGCCTTTGCCGGCTTCTTTCTCCTCAAATGGTCGGCATCCGGACAGGGCTCGATGACTGATTATCGTGCAAATTTGAACGATCTCCGAGACCTAGATCCCGAATTATACCAAGGGCTCATCAACCTCAAGAATTACCCCGGGAAAGTAATAGATCTATCCCTAGACTTTACCATAACGGATGAGGTCCATTTACGAAATAGAGAGGTCCTCACAATAACCCGCCCGTTATGTAAAAATGGCGAGGATATGGCTGTCACAAATACAAATCGACCTCTCTACATTTCGTACGTTGTTAATCACCGGCTTGTAGCACAGCAATATCGGCAAACCAAAGCCTTTCTGAAGGGTCTTGGATCTATTATCAACCCAACATGGCTATCCATGTTCAATCAATCCGAACTTCAGCGCCTTGTAGGCGGCGACAGCTCAGAAATTGATGTCGAAGACTTGCGGCGCAATACTGAGTACACTGGCCTCTACGTTATCGGCAATGATGGAATAGAACATCCGACGATCCAAATGTTCTGGCAAGTAATGCGAGAATTCAAAGATTCGGAGCGGCGGGAAGTACTAAAATACGTCACATCAACACCAAGAGCACCTTTGCTGGGCTTCTCGCAGCTTAGTCCTAAGTTCAGTATTAGAGATAGCGGTGCCGACGAGGACAGACTGCCCAGTACAAGCACATGTGTTAATCTTCTAAAACTCCCACGCTACAGTTCAAAAGAGAAGCTGAAGAGCAAGCTCCTCTATGCCATCCAATCTGGAGCTGGCTTCGATCTGAGCTAGGTAATTGCAGAGCGTGATGATAGCGTCGTTAACTTCATCTACATCACAACGCTTTAGCAGGTAAAATCCTTGAGCCGAGAGTAATCACGGCGCAAGGGGATGTCGGTTAGAATGTGTGCAATTAGCTAAAAGTAGACTGAATTGACATTGATGATCATGACTTAAGGTGTTTTTTGGCGACTGTACATTAATCAACCTAGTTGTTCAGTCTGAAGTATGTAAACAACGACTAGATGTTCATAGTCATGTCATATCTTCTTAATATGCAAGCCAGGCTATCTTCCATTGAATGTATGCAATGTGTCAAAATCCAAAATGGAAAGGGGCTTCATAAGAGACAAATATCGGCGGGGCAGGCACCAACTGTTGTTTCGCACGCCATGGTGAGAACTTTGTAGGCTCCTATAGTCTAGCGGTTAGGACGTCGGATTCTGATTCCGAAAACATAGATTCGATTCCTGTTAGGAGCTTGACACTCGTCTTTTTGATTTTTGACTTGGTAGGACCAAATCTTTTTGTGTGGTTTAATCCTCTGTTTGATCAGGGCATTGTGCTCTAAGTGGATCGCCGTCAAGTTAGCTCTAAGATGGGGCTCTAAAAATTCACGAGATTCCATTTTGACCGACGTAAGTGGATAATATCAGTTAAATCATTTGGTAATTGCATCTACTTTCCAAGTCTTTTGAGACACGTCTTCACAGAAAATTGTTCAGTACTTCATGAAGTTCTAGGTCCACTATAATGTCACTCTTGAAGTAACCTCTCTTTATAATCTACTTTCTATGGGACATGCTCCATGCGATTCCTTCTAAATAGTCCAGCGGAAATCAGCAAGACCATCAATGGTCTTTTTACCCTCATCTGCACGCTTATTTTCCCATTTTAGAAGCAATATAGAGATGCAAGCAGCAATAACGGCAGCTATGCAAATAGCCATGACAGCTATGATCCCAGGAATATAATCAGGTGCATCCTGTGTCTCGTCAGTATGGTGAATAGTGATATTATCGGAGAACTTTACGAACCTGCTGGCGGAAAACTAGAGAAGAGTAAATGCCGCCAATACCACTAACGGCGATCATGAAGGCAGTAGCGCAGGCACGCTTAGCATCGCCGCGGAGATTGTTAGCTTGCCACGCTAAAGTGGTGACCACAAGCCCGTTAACGCCGGCTTCGCCTAGGAAGGTGCCGACGTATCTAGCGGCGGGATTCTTGACGAAGCCCGTCATGCATAAGCCGACGATAGCAACTAGCCCCTGAACGATGACAAAAACACCTCGTAGTCGCATCTTATCAGCTAGCCATGAGACAAACATACCCTCCACGACGGAAAATAGAGCTGGCGGTGCTGATAGCACGAAGGCAAGATCTTGAGAGTATCCCATGCCGTTCCGTAGGATAATGGGTAAGAAGAAGAGGAAGGCGTAGACGCCCACGGCGCCCGCTGAGTACATGAGCGCGAAGGACCAGACCTTCCAGTCTGTAGCCGTCTCAACGAAGATGGCCCAAGTGACTTTTTCTCGTTCCTCGGATCCGCGGTCCTCCGCCAGACGAGCCTTCACGAAAGCGCTTTCTTCCGGGGAAAGGAACGTGTTTCGGTCTGAATCAGGGAAGTCGACGATAACGAACCAGGCAATCACGGCGGCGACGCAGGTCATAATCCCCTCGATGATATATATCCACCGCCAGCCCTTGTAGCTCGGGTGTACCTTGGAGATCTGTATTAAGCCCAAAGCTAAGATATTGGCGAAGGCCGAGAGCGCGGATCCCGTCATGAAGAACGTCGCTAACCTCTTCTGAACCTCGTACCTCTTGTACCATGACGAGATGAGATACACGCAACCGGGGTAGAATCCAGCTTCGAAGACGCCGAGGAAGGAGCGTAGGACGGCGAGGGCAACCCAGTTGTTCAAGAAGCCGATGCCCATGGAGACGAGGCCCCAAGCAAATACGATGAGGGAGATCCAATTTGCGGCGCCGACACGGTGGATGATCATATTACTCGGCAGCTCGAAGAGCATATACCCGATGAAGAAGACCAACAAAGCAACAGAAGCGCGGTCTCCAACAGCAAGTCCCACGTCCTCGTCAAGACCTGAGATACGCGCTACCGAGATGTTGCTCCGGTCTATCATAGCGATCGTGTATAGCGCACCGAGGATGGGAAGGAGTCGTATGTCGATTTTACGCAGGACCCTTTTCTCGAACTTTGCATCGCGAGGGACCCCTTCGCCTCCCTGCGCTTCATCATTGTCGATCTTCTCGTGGAGCGAAACCGATTCTTTCTCCGCCATTTTCGAACTAGGTACAAGCGAACAGAACTGACTAAATCATGCTCACTCTTTACTTTGTAAAAAGCAGGAACCAGAAAATACCAGCGGGAAAGGAAATTTCAGTCGCGAGGCTGCATTCTTATTGCCGTTTTTCGGCCCTCGCTAAGTCGGGGCCCCGAAGGAATGTGGAGGAGGTTTGTGGGGTAAAAAGCTGGGGTAAGTCGAGAGCTATACCTTTGTCGATCGATTCTTGGTCACGATCTTCCTCGGCGAGTGCCTCTTCTGGGTATTCCGCGTGTAAAGCCTGGCTAGCTGATGTTTTAGAACGATGTTGACTCCGCAGCTAGAGAGGATGGGTAAGGCGTGTGGTCTGACCGTGATATTGGACTCGTTTACATAGTAGGGTTCTTCTGAATCGAGAGTGGTTAGGTTTTTTTGCTTGGGGTTCTTTCAGGGTTCTGTAATGGTGAAAGAACTTGTAAACAATGTAACGCCACGTTCCAGTCAGGGTACGTCCGATTTGTGGAAAGGGCTGAAATTCCACTCATCTCATGTGAATCAACATGAATTACAAAGCGAGGTCGTTGAATCAAATCGATTCTGCGAACAATCTTAGACAATCTCCAGCTAAATATGGCTCGGATACTTGTATGGACAGATAATGTTACAATAACCCGCCTATAAACTTGCCTGTCACCTGGGTAGGTAGCTATTTATGCATCATAATGCCTTATTTTGACTAGCTGCGATGCCTCTTGTGCATTCATACCACCTCTGCTTAGAAGGGTTACAATGTTTAGTCACGGCGGCTTGGTGGCTGCCTGGGGAAATTGCTTCGAAAATAGACACGGGGTGCGATAATTAGAACGGCATCATGCAGGGTACGTACACTATAAGCGGTGAGCATCGTCACTCGCCGTGCATAGGTACTATAGAGTGTTGAGGTCATTGTCAGAAGAACTTAATTTCAGCGCAGCCTATCTGAATAAAAGCGATTCATACTCGACAGAAAATGAATTCGCCAGACCAGCTCTTCAGCTAATCCGTCTATAGCAAAAGATCCTTCGTCGGTACCTGCACCAACCCAACGTTACTCCGAGATCCACCATTCATCACCACAAACATAACTAGCAGAGTTCGTATTCAAGCGTAGACGAGCTTGAAGATGTCGTTGTGGACGAAGTACTGAGTGTTGCCGTTTACAATCTCAGAAACAAGGTAGAATGTCTGGGTGTAGCTCATTGGTCGCTGTTCCTCATCCACCTAATCATTTATGTTAGATGTTGTGCTATATATTACTATATAAGGGTTGGAGTGAGGGTCATTAGACTCACCAAAAGCTGACCGGTCACCAGAACCATGATGTGACCCGGGGCGACACCGGGCTGGAGATCCACGGTGGCTACCTGATGCTTGATCTGCTGGAAAGGCAGGGACTAGGAGTAGAGTATTTGTGAGTTGTTGTTTCGTTTGATTTTTTTTTTTTTTGATAACGTTTAAGTGCTGTTATAATGGTCGGTGCCTTACCTGAAGCTTCTCAATGATAGCGGGAGCGCTCTTGAACGAGCTGGACTCGAAGGTCAACATGGAGACATCACGCTGCACAGCACAATTGTTAATCATTCAAATATATTTTTACAAAATAACGAACTCGAGGGAGCGCATACGTAAAGAGTTTGAAGAGCCGATCGATCCTGGTCGAATGTGTCGTAATAGTACTGGACAAAAGCCTCTGTGTAGGGAGGCGCATGTTAGCTTTGGGCCGCGAGATCGCTACCGAGTTGATGGCATCAACAGTCATTCAAATTGGAGGTACCTACTCGCAACAGACTCCGGATCTATTCACCTAGTCAGTATATATATCCATATAATTCAGAATTTAATAAAGAATCAACAGCATTTAGCTATTTAAGCAATAACAGCGCGCCGTAGAACAGGGAGGAGAATAACATACCCGTAGCCATCTTGGAGGGGTTTAACGTCTACGAGACTGTTGTGGAAGATGAGGGTTGTTGTTGAACGAACCACTTCTATTAGGAACGATAACAAGTGTTCGCAAGCTGCCACGCGAGTCCGGAGAAGAAAAAAAGGACGTCTTGTGATTGTTGTTGTTATTGTGAAATGGAAAGAAGAAGTGAGGCCATTCAAGTTGGACTTTTGGAGGGGCAGCCTTAGGGAAAGTACCCACTTATTTATGTGTGCTAAATTTGTTTTTGGACAACCTGCTCTGGCGGGGTAATCTTAATTTTAATTTTTCAGTTTCAGTTGGATCGTCCAGTGTCGTCAGGCAATTATCGTTATCTGCTTGCTTATGTAATGAGTCACTCGCTTCAACTTTCCGAGGCTCTCTCCGTCATTTTATGGGACTTTATGCAAATGTACATAAATACATATATACTTTATACTTATCTAATGCAATGTGTGTGGGTCTTCTTGCACTGTGACGTCGAAGCTCTCTTCAGCGGGAAACAACACACCAAATTCACTCCTAGATCTCCAACTCGGTGTCCCAAGTAGATTGGTCCGATTCATTATTTATTTATTTTTTATATACTTGATACCAATCTCTGATGTTCATATTCGAATATGAAATCATCCCACCATGCTATTAATTCTCTACTTTACTTAGAGCTCTATTATCTGATTAAACATCATTGAGCTTAGCTTTCAAATGTAAATCAACTATGACCTCCAGCAAAACGGAAGCCAATAACGCCACCATCGCCACAGTGAACACGCAAAATGGAACGCCGCCAGAGACCGGGTTTTCTCGTCTCCTTCGCCGGCACAGTCCTAGCACGAGACAAAATGCGCGAGATTCAATGGATTCTTTAGATAGAATCTTTGATACTCGTACCCAATCAGACGACCGTCGTCTTCCAGCTGCCCAGAGGTCTATGACCTCGGAAGACAAGCACTATGCAAACAATTCATATGGCATAGCTGAAATGAGAGATGGTTTCTTTGATGCTGTGTTTCTTCCCCCAGAAGAAGTTGATTTCCAGGAGCTCATGAAGCAAGCTGAATTGACTCTTCCCTATGCCTTTAGAAAAAAGGATCCCCTTTCTATACGGAATTTCCTACCTAAGCAGTTGCATGACGTGAAAGGGGTCATTCGCCGTGTTACTACCACGAGGTCTGGCATTCGACTTCTCAGATCCTTCCTTGCCTTCTTCATATCATATATCCTTTGCCTTATTCCCCCAGTCCAAGCTAGACTTGGTCGTTATAGTTATATCATGGTAATATCGACCATCCTTAATCACTCTGGCAGAACCCTAGGTGCACAGGTCGACGGAACTATTCTAACAATAGTCGGCACTGCTACTGGGTTAGGGTGGGGTGCATTCGGCTTGTGGGCATCGACTGCTTCCGCACCAGCACGTATAGGTTACGGTGGTGTTCTTGCTGTCTTCCTTTTCTTATACGTATTTATAATTGCCTGCCTTCGTTCATATTATATTCGTACCTACCAAGCCGTCATCTGCGCCGGAATCGCAATCGCCTATACTTGTTTGGCCGAAGTATCGGGAACCGAAGTTTCCTGGTCCAAACTCCTCGATTATGGAATTCCTTGGGTTTTAGGACAAGCTATTTCTCTTCTCGTATGTTTTACAGTTGTCCCTGATGCAGGCGCACGCCCATTAGCCGTTGCGCTCCATCAAGCTTTCGCTGTCATGCTGGTAAATTCCTCCCCTCGCCATCTCGATTTTCAATAATTAACCTTTCTTTAAAGGACGGTCTCGGGTTGACGAGGCTAGAAAGCATAAGAACACGTCGAAGGTTAACACAGACTTTTGTCAGTATGTCGCAGGCATACAGAGATCTAGTGATCGATTTCTCTATAACTCTTTTCGACCCGAAAGACGTACTAGAACTTCGAAACCTCATTCAAGGTGTCATCCGTGCCCTCCTCAGTTTAAATAGCGAGACTAGAGTCCTTGATGGTTTGGATGACCTATCGTTACACAGACTGAGCCGAGACCGGCCTATTCTCGATGAATTCGTCGTTAACATGGACGAAAACCCTCGCGTATCAGGAACGGAGGAAGGGAGGAGATTAGCGAAATTCGTCGCTAGCAACTTGGCCGAACCGACAGAAAAAATCCTCTTGTCTATGGAATCTGCCTTACGGAGTTGCGATGCCGTTCTCATGGATATGTGCGGCCATCGCCAGTACCTCGGACCTCCGAAAGATGTGTCGAGCGATATTCCAGGATCACTTGTAAAGCTACGAAAGCACGTCATAGCTTTCAGCAACTGTCAAGATAGTGTGTTAGCGAGCGATAGCCTACCGTCGACATATGCGGACTCTCCTGAAGTTGTTAAGCTCTTCACTTATTGCCGACCAGTCCACCAAGCCGCAACAGCAATTGAAGCATTGCTAGTAAAGGTTAATCAGATGCAACAGAGACGACCGAACCATTTGAAGTTTCACTGGCCGTCTTATCCATTTTGGAAGGCATTGCATCGTACAAACGCACAAGTCCGGCATGACCGAGGTGGTGTGACGGCAGGTTCTTACTTCAAAAGCTTTAACGATATAGCTGTAATTATCCAGAAAATCAAGTCCAGAGATTTTCAACCTCTGCCAAGAAAAAGCGAAGAAGGTACCGATAAAGACCACGACACATCATATGCGACAATGACGGCGGATGAACTGGAAGATGAGTGGAGCACGAATACAAATCACGCCCGGCACAGGGTCTGGGGTGTCCTTCATCGACTACAAGGTTTCGAGACACGGTTTGGGCTTAAGACAGCTGCGATTACTTCTCTGCTGTCTATACCTGCGTGGCTTCCCGAGGCTCATGAGTGGTGGGATGGTTACGAAGTATGGTGGGCTGTCGTAATGGCATGGCTCATGATGGGTCCTCGGTAAGACATCATCCTCCCCTTTATTTAACTTTACTCTAATACATCGTACAGAACTGGTGGAAATATTCAAGATCTTTTTACACGGGCGCTTTGTGCTGTCCTTGGCTCGCTCTGGGCCGGTCTATCGTACGCGGCGGGGAATGGTAACCCTTACGTTATTGCGGTCTTTGCCGTCATCTTTATGCTTCCTATGATATATAGGTATACACAGAGCGCGCACCCGGTGAGTCATGCTCAAAAGCTAGTAGCATTAGGAAGTATTCTGACTTGAACACAGAGGTCTGGGCTTGTGGGCTGCATCTCGTTTACTGTTGTATCGCTATCAGAGGTCGCTGCACAAGGCCAGCCCTCGCCAGCTACAATTGCCGCAACACATGGCGCCGCAATGGTTGTCGGCGTCGTTGCTTCAGTTGTCGTCAATTGGGTGCTTTGGCCATTTGTGGCTCGCCATGACCTTCGAAAAGCCGTAGCCTCCATGATGTTCTATTGCAGTATTGTCTATCGAAGTAAGTGACACAGACCTCGTAACTATTTTCTATTTGTTGACTATTTAGGCATCGTGTCAAGATATGTTTACTACGAAGAAGGGGACGAGCCTACCAAAGAAGATATACGTTCGTCCGAAGTACTTGAGGGGCGCCTGCGAGAAGGATTTGTGAGATTGAGACAGCTTTTGGTGAGATGACAAATACCTCCATATACGGAAAGTCGATATATTAATTATAATTAGGGCCTCACACGCCACGAGATACGACTCCGAGCTCCTTTCGACCCGTTACCATATTCAGCGCTCATCGATGCCTGCGAGAGATTCTTTGAGTATATCGTTACTGCTCGACAAGCATCTTTATTCTACCATCCCCATTTTATCAGGGATAATACCGACTTCGCTGCATCCCTTCTTGGTCATAGAAGAGATGCAATTGCAACCATCTTAACCAATCTTTATGTTCTATCTGGAGCGTTGCGAGCCGATAGAAAAGTGCCCGTGAGTCGCAAGAAAGACTTGAACATATCGTGAGAAGGTGGGGAAAGCTAACAGGCGAAAATCACAGAAATATCTTCCAAGTGCAGCAGCGACGAGGAAGCAACTATTAGACATGATGAGAGCGCTAGAGGCTGAACTCACGATGAGTGGAAAATTAAGCGCTGGTGAAAAGTCAGAAGGGAGGAAGTGGGCTCAGATATACAGCTATTCGTATAATGAGAGCTTGACGGGTTGTGTCGAGCAATTGGAAGAGCTGGAGAAGTATACCAAGGCCATTGTCGGCGAGCAAGGGTAAGATACTTCTTTCGGTGTCGTTACCTGTGGGATCAGACTAACGAGTTGGGCCAGGTTCGACTGCCCATACACAGATCAATACTGGACGGCGAGTTGAGAAGTTTTCTGTATGGAATTGCGTGTTTAATGCCCCTACCAGCATGATTTTTCGGCCTTCGATGCTAATCGACTTTTAAAAATGGTCTAGACCATTTGGAATTGAAGACTCAACGCGAACAAACAATAGCGTGGATTGGCCAGGCAGTGCTGAACATTTATAAAATACGATTTAAACAGTGATGACGAATTGAATGAATTCCGACAAACGATATAAAAGTCAGCTCTCTCAGCTCACGCATAATATACGCTGTCCACGTTGCAGAATGATTGGCTAATTCGATCTCCGAGATCTTCTCCACCCTGATCGCGGTAGCCCAAGTGAGTCTTCTATCCCGATTCTAATCTCCCCACACAAGCAATCACATCCTTGATGATTATGGTTTTCAACTTGGCATACAAGCACGTGTAGCATCGCCGCGATACTTATTCTACTATGTCGAAGAGGCTTTAGAAGATGAGGTTTAGGGCAGTACTCAATTCCACGTGGATTTTAGTTCGTATAGTATGACCCAGTTTGCTGGGCTCATCAACGCTTGGCGCCTAGACTAATTATTTATATGAATACTACACACTGCCCCTGATGAGGTGGTATCTGATCGTCAGCATCCAGATTTTTTTCCTGTATTCCTTGGGTCGCTATCATTTAGTCGACATGTCGTCTATGTGAAGTCATTCGTTTAGTATCTCACATTTTCCACAATGTTGACTACCTCTCTTTTCGTTTTCCTTTCCCTAAGCTCAACCGGTCTCGGCTGGGAATGGGGAAAGAGTGGGAAATGGTCTAATAAGCAAAGAACCACTTGCCACGGCGGAGAGTCGACGATCAATTACACGTCAATTGCTGGTTTCTTCCAACAGGACGATTCCTCTACTGTTGCGAAAACCTTTGACTACGTACGGCCCGACCCATAGATATTGCAATTGATAATTAGATATACTAACGATAAATAGACCACGAGCAATTATGGGCTTATTAACCGGACGTATCCAACTGATGATGAGTTTGATCCGGCGAATAAGAAGACGCAATGGGAGCGATTCGCCTATTATGTGAACACCCTGAACCGAGATTGTGACAAGAACACCCAGTACAAAGTCCTATTCATGGCTCGTCACGGCGAGGGATATCATAACGCAGCGGAATCTTATTATGGTACCCCTGCTTGGAACGTAAGTTCCCTTTGAACTGCCGTATACTTACGTGATAAAGTCTGACAATACATAGTGCTACTGGGGGCCGCTTGAAGGAAATGGAACGGTGACTTGGAGAGATGCCCGGTTGACCGATGCTGGTATTGCTCAATGTACCAAGGCAAACGCTTTCTGGAAAAATGCTTTGGCTGTCGAGAAGATCCCAGCTCCGCAGTCGTACTACAGCAGCCCTCTAGTCCGTTCCATGACCACAGCGAACTTAACCTTCAATGGTCTTGACCTCCCAGCCGACAGGCCCTTTGTGCCAACAATTAAGGAATATTTCCGTGAAGGCATATCTATGCGCACTTGCGATGAGCGATCGAATAAGACGTACATCCACTCTTTACTTCCGGGATTCAAATTCGAGGAGGGGTTCACCGAGGATGACGAGCTGTGGAAGGGTTACGAAGGGGAAACCTCCGATGCCCAACTCAAGAGGACCAGGGCCGTTTTGGATGATATTTTCAGCAATGATGACAACACGTGGATCAGCATTACCAGTCACTCTGGCCAAATCAGCACGAACCTCAAGGTGTTGAACCACATCGCGTTCAGTTTGTCGACCGGCCAGGCGATCCCGGCTCTTATCAAGGCGCAGAATCTGCGCAAGGTTGAGTCGGCTACGACCACCGTTCAATCGTGGACAGCAGAGGCCACGTGCAATGCGCCCCCGGTTACAAGTATATCAGGACAAGGTTGCGTCTGCTCAAGTTCTACTGCCTCATTAGCCGCGGCTACGGCTACAACAACCGCAGTATAAAGCGAGTAATTGAAACGAAGCAGGAGATATAGTAGAATAATCAGTCTAATATTAATGAAGTAACATACCGCGTTTTGTCCTAAGTTTAACGCAACACGCGCCGTATACCCGGTACGAGCTTCTGGCCCTACCTATAGTAGTATAATTCCATCCGGATGCAACCTTCGGGCACATGGAAACCTTACAGCCCAACCGTCAAGCCCCCACGAGGTTCCTGGGTACCTTTGGAGCCCGAAAATTCTGGAAAGGAGGCTCACACGTAGTATTACGCCAAGCAAATTTCCTGCAAGTGATACCGTGGTGCGTCGACTCCAACTTCTGACATTCACCTTCCCTCTTAGAGCTCTATCGCCGTAGCAATACTGTTTCTAGGTCCTAGGCAGCTGAGATGACTTTACGATTAGTCAATATGATGCAATGAACAATGCAGGGCCGATATCACCATGTTGGTCGGTGTTGAGCAGCTAGATCATCTCGTGACTTGCCGTCTCTTCCCTGTAAACATCTAGAATGCTGATACTAATGCTATTACAAAGCGATTACACGCATGCATATCAGCTAGGGGCCTTCAACCGAGCTATCTGAATTACGCAACGGGAATTGAGTATACGAGATCCTGAGCTTCGCGATAATAAGTCTGGAAACATTTCTCCTAGCCGTCGGCATATGTACTACGGAATTTGAAGAATAGGTAGAGTTAATGCCTCCTTTGATGATGAAATCCTAGGTAGTATCAGTCATGTAGTACACGCACACTGGATATACTATGACGTTGGCTTTCAACCCTATAGTAGCTATAGACCAAACTGAATCATGAGATCATTATAATTATATTTTATTTTTCTTTTTTTTCTTTTGCCAGGTCGCTTCCGAAAGTCTAATGAGTATTGTAGTAGCGCACTCCTGGCCATGAGTAACGGTTCTCTGCATATGTGCTACCACATAGTATCTAGTATGATATCAAATGTCTCACTTTTATAGAGATCCGTATGATAATATGACGACTCGGCACTTGGAAACAGGCGCAATCGAGGAGCTTTTTTCCCGAGCTAATCCAGAGCGTGTGTCTGTGGGCGAGACGGAATGTGGGATCACGTCCAAGCAGCTACGAGCCCCTATAGATAGGTCCGTGGCACCCCTCTTCCTAGTACAGTAGGTAAGTTGCGCTCTCAGAATATTCTTGTTATCCGCTTGCAAGCATGCGGCCTCTCCTTATCATATATCTCTTTGCATTGTCTGTGAGCGTCAAGTGCGTCAACTTCGCCTTCGAGGAAGACCAGCTCACAGAAGACCACATTGGTGACTTTTCGGCTATCGGGTTTGGAGATACGTCGGCCGTCGTCTCACTTGATGATGAGCCAGAGTGCAGGGAGTACCCTGGCAGCAGCAATTGGCCGTTGGAGGAAGAATGGTCGCAGCTGAACCAGTCTCTAGGAGGTGCTCTAATCAAAGGGGTCCCGCCCGCGGCGGTATGTTACGACGGGCCTTTGAAAGATGTGGATGCATGTACAGCTCTCGTTCGGAACTCGAGTATGAATCGCTTTTATATAGACAACCCGGTCACGGTGTTGAGTGAATGGGGCGAGGGCGATACCTGTCATGCGACAATTGAGCCGGCAGCCGATGATACTTGCACACAAGGTGCCTTCCCGGAATTCGTTATCAATGCTACGACGGCGAGGCAGATACAGATTGGCGTCAACTTCGCGAGGAATAGGAACCTAAGGCTTGTTGTTAAGTGAGTTTTTCTATCGATATATATAATCAACCATCGAAGAAATTATGAGTTAACACTTTCCTTTCTCTTCTCTGTAGGAACACTGGACATGACTTTGTCGGTCGGGCCTCCGGCTTAGGAAGTCTCAGTATATGGACACATTATCTGAAAGATTTCCAATACCTACCCGATTATCAGGTCGGTGAATACAAAGGCAAAGCAGGTAGAGTCGGCGCCGGCATCGAGAGTTGGGAAATGTTCTCACAAATGGACAAGTACAATGTCACTTTTGTTGTAGCCGGAGGTTACACCGTCGGGGCTTACGGTGGCTGGATGGCTGGTGGCGGGCACTCTGCTATGGCTTCTAAGTACGGTCTGGGTGCTGACCAAGTCCTGTCTCTCCAAGTTGTTACGGCTGATGGCAGGTTCGTCACTGCGGATCCGGAGCAGAATACTGATTTATTCTACGCCTTGCGTGGCGGTGGGGGAAGTAAGTGAACACCAGAGTCGACTTGATGTATTGATGAAATCAATTGGCTAACGAAAGGCTGAAATACAGGTACGTTTGGCGTCGTGACTTCAGCGGTAGTCAAAGCCCACCCGTACACAACAATACTCGCCTTTTCTATAAGGTTTTCGACAGGCGGGACGAATGTCACCGTTGAGCCTAGCGATATCGAGAATTTCTGGAAAGGGTTCGATTTATATCACGAATTTGGTAAAAAGATAGTCGATAATGGTGGTACAGCATGGTACGTATCGGATCTCTTATTTTCATTATCATCCGTATTCGTCAACAGATACTAATTGGTTTGATAGTATGTCAGCAACCTTCTGTCTCTATAGTTTTACCCCTATCTTTCGAAAATGAGATAACTTTCGATGTTTCTGCTTGGCATATTAATAGTGGTTTCAGATAGCTACGTATCACGGATGTCATCCACAAACGACAGCTATAGCTTCATGACCGACATCGAGCTCCCCAACGTGTCAGAAGAATACTTATCCGCATTTGTGCAACCCCTCCTCGACGACCTCGAAGCAGCCGGTATCAACGTAACAACGCGAGCGCCGTACCCAGCAACGAACTGGCTAGCCTCGGCTAGAGCAGGCATCGGCGACACGCCCGGCAGCTCGCGATTCGCCAGCCGCCTTCTCCCGCGCGCCAACTTCGAGGACCCGGAGCTCTTCCAGGCAACGCAGCTCGCCCTACGCCAGTCCGTCGAGGACGGCTACCGCTTCCACGGGATCCACATACAACCGACGTCCGCCGTGGCAGGGTACCCCGGGTCCAGCAACGCAGTGAACCCCGCGTTCCGGCGCGCCATCATGCACGCCGACCTCTTCGACAACACAGCGATCCGCGGCTTATCCCCGATGGCATGGAACGAGACGCACGCGCGCCTGGCCCGGGCCATGGATCGCTGGAGAGCGGTGAGTCCTGGCGCGGGCGCGTATATCAACGAGTGCGATGTGGAGGAGCCGGAGTGGCAGCAGGCGTTTTTCGGGGATAAGTACGAGGGCTTGGTTAGGATTAAGAGGGAGCGCGACCCGTGGGGCGTGTTTTATGCGCCGACGACGGTGGGGAGCGAGGGGTGGGTGGTTAGGACTGTGGATGGGATGCCCACGCAGAACGGCATGTTGTGTAGGGTCAGGGATGGAGGTGGGGTGGGAAAGTGAAGGGATTCTGGGAGTGACGCAACCGTGGATCTTTAGGGACTTTTGAAGGGTTCAAATGGTGTTGCCATTTTTGGTACTCGGGGATTGGGGTTTTTGGTGATTGCATCTTGTAGCATCACGTGCTTCAGTTGTTCACAAGTGTTAAGTGACGGTGGAGAATTGTGTGTAGCTGAACTACATGCCAAGTAACGAATTCACAGTGTATTGCTAACGGTTGCCTACATTTCCCTATTGTTGTCTTGGAACATGATGTTGGCTATTAATGAGGTTCGCAATTCAATCTATGGATGTTATAAGGAGGCAGCGTCTCGGCAAGTGCCTAGAAATTATCTGGGTCACGGGTATGGATACTGTTTAATCCGAGGTCCATTGCACTGTACTTATCAAACGTGCACAATTGCGTTTGTCAATCACGTGATTAAATCCTGAGTCGTAGCTACCTGAAATTCAGCAGATTTCTTTAGCTCTGACGAGGCTCTTACCAGCAGAAGGAGGTTCCTATTGGCCGCGATCGATTTTATGGGTCACCAAAGTCGCTTCCCTGTCAGCCCCAATAGCCCCAATACCTAGAGGTACCTGTGGAAGGAAAGGCCAGACAAAGACCCAAGCTTGGGGCGAGAGAGGGTCACTTTTCAACCTTGAACTGATTCTTGCCTTGTACCGTGCAATTTACATACGTCCATCAAAATCAACACCACCCCATTCATTCATCCGCCATACAATCCGCCAATACATACCACCACACAAACCCTGGAACTAATTCACGCCTTTGTAAGAAGAATCCCAAAATTATTTTGAGCGCGTCTTAGCTCTTTTTTCAAGTGACGCACTCGAGCTACTTTTTTGCTTGTACACTACCCAAATTCTTTTCGTAAACACCAACCAAATTTGTGAACATCCATCTCGCCCACCTATCACCCACGTCTGACGCTACATCCAGCTACTACTAGGTGCCCTATTAGGTCATCTCTAGGGCTGGTATCAATATCAACATTGGTCACCTTACGTAGCCGCCGACAAATATCACCAATATATCGAGATCGAACCCCGCGACCTAGGATAGTTCAACTTGTGCCTAGGCTTATGCTATCCATGTCCCCCAGAGTCCGTGAACCTGCGCCTCCAGCTGCCCTTACTTCCCACAATCGACCCGATTTCGCGATCACATTCACATACACGCCTGCTGTCGCCCTTGACAGGCACCGTTTCGTGATTCGTGATTCGTAATTTCGTGGTGATACGAGGGGCTCCAGGGAATTCGACTCGCAGACTCGCATAACCTATTAGCACCCTTTCTTCCTTTTCCTCTGCCCTCCAACTCCCGACCAAGAGATCACCACCCTCATGGTCCCCCCACCGCCATCTCACTCGCGATCCGGAACTTTTTCACCTGCTCCTGCCCAGAGTTTGCAGACAGGGCTTACACATTCTCCCCATCCGTCACAGACAGGTCCACTGAGTGCTGGCGCAAGCCCCAGTACCAGCAGTCCGACCGCGGGCACTAGTTCTCTAACAAAAATCGTTGTCGCCCAGGTCTATCTTCTTCTGAGTACAATCAAGGAGGACAAGGACCGCGCAAAGTGGGAACTTCAGGTGGATCAACTTAAAAAAGTAAGTCTCCCATGCCATGGAATTTTTTAATCTTTCTTAATCTACCTTTTAGACACCTCTTACTGATGACATCTCACCTCTTTCCTAGCTCCTCGATGATCACGGAATGGAGGTGTTTTCTAAATATTTCACCCGGTTGGTAGCCGGCAATGCTCCCCAGATCTTCCCAGGCATCAACCGACCGGTCGCCAACCCTGGCAATTACTCGCTCCTGGTCGGGGAGATGTCTAAGATCTCGCACGAACTTGACCAAGCCTCCAAGATAGCCGAGTCGATCGAGACTGCTAACGAAGACATCTTCCGCGATTTTGATCTGTCTACCTTTATGGAACACTTCAAGCTTGATGCTCTAGAGAAGACAATACTGGCGCTGGCGTTCAAGTTCGGATCTCGTCAGGATCTAAGGACAAAGGGTAGGTCGTTGGTGTCCTCTTCGGATGCTAGCACCAGTAAGCTAACCGTGTCCATTGCTAAAGCTGATGCGATACTATCGACGAACTTCCCTACCTTCGTGAACATAATCTCTCGTGTAGATTATGGCGACCACTCCGACCTCACACCTTCCTTTATCGCCGCTATCGTCGATCGATATATCCAGGGCCACCCGCCCAACTTTAACTCGGCCGCTAAGCACGAGCTGAGCCACAAAGTTCAGTCGCGTTGGTTACAGGTAGATCAAGCACCTCCTATGGAGGTCCTAGCTGCTCTAGATCTTATCAGAGTGCTAGGCGAGAAGCCGCCGAACGCGCTAGCTCTTTACATCCAGAGGACAGGCACAGACTTTACTCGCGACGAGGAAACTTGTGCAGCTTATCTTCAATCTCGACCGAATAACATTCAGCTGAGTGAGGAGCAGGTCTCTACCGCATTAACTTACACAACCGTTAGCACCACCTACCGTCATAATCCTTCCGTACTCGTCTCGACCCTTCGCCGTATCCTTCCACCCACTTTCAGTTGGCAGAACGTCGTCGCATATTTTGACCAACGTGACGTACGGGTTTCCTCTGAGCAGTTTCTAAGAGTTTATGAGGCTCTTCTGCCCATCGCGCAAGCCCAAGAAGATCCATCCTCTCCTTTCAACATCCAAAGCTTATGGGGCGGGTCACACTGGGAGAATCCCGAAACGCAGCTGTCTTTTATCTGCGCGTTTGCGTCCTTGAGCCCCGACGAACTCGACGCCAGCACCATTCCTGGCCTCCAGCCAACATTCACACTAGAGGAATATACAAACTCGCCGCCTGAGGTCCGCGAACGAGCAGAAGTGGCTGTGAAGCACCCTCTTGTATCGAGTCTTGCGCTCTCGGCTATCTTCCAGGTTGCGCTCCATTCTCTACATGCGTCCCAAAGTACCGAAGCGAAACGATTATTCCAAGAGGTCGTTGTCCCAAATCTTGATATCTTCATCGTCTCTGCCTTTGGAGTTCCCAAACCGTGGCCGTCGATGGCGATAGAAACGCTCGCGTCACTGTTTGACAACTTCCTCCACCGACGTACGAACAACTCGGATTTTGTGCTGGACAGCCTCTGGAGAAAGGACAGGGACTGGGTTACCCAGAGACTTGTGGATGCCCATGCTATGAAGCCGATGGATCTTACGCTCATCTTCGAGCATGTCATCAAGCATGGTTGGTTGGACGAACTGGTATATTTGCCTAACGGATTCGGATATGACCTTGCGGCACTCGCGCATGCCGAATCTCATCTCGATCTTTCTCAGTGGGCCCACAACAACGCTGAGCGAAGTCCTGCCATCTCCCAATCTTTGTTGCAGTTCCTAATGATCAAGGCGAACCTGGAGCTGACGTCTCAGAAACCCGGGGAAGGCCAGTTGGTAGCAAAGACCACGACGCCTCTCCATGTCAAGACGGTCCTCGCCATGCTTCAGATTCTCGAGGATTTCCTACCACGAAACCCTTTGCCAGAGTTAATCATAGTTCAGCGCGTGTGCATTACAGCTTATCCTCGATTAATCAACTATGGGGAAGGCTTTGATGACATTATTGATGCTAACGGAAGGGAAGGCAATGGGCTCCCGCCTGCCGCAATCGCTAAGATGGAGGAGCATTATAAGAAGATGTATGGCGAGGAGTCGGAAGTCAAGTACGTTGTCCAGAAACTCGAAGAGTACAAGCAATCGCGGGATCCTCTGGATCAAGATATCTTCGCCTGTATGATCCATGGCCTCTTCGACGAATATTCCCATTTCATCGATTATCCTCTCGAAGCCCTTGCTACTACCGCGGTTCTATTTGGTGGTATCATCTCCCATAAGCTTATTTCCGAGTTGCCTCTCAAGATTGGACTTGGTATGATCTTGGAGGCAGTGCGAGACCATGGTATCGACGACTCTATGTACAAGTTCGGACTCCAAGCCTTGATCCAAATTACCTCCCGTTTTAGAGAATGGCCTGGGCTCTGTAAGCAGCTCCTACAAATCCCCGGATTGCGTGGCACGGATGCATATCGGAAGGCAGAAGAAGCCGTAGTTGAAGATGAGGAGGACCGCGCACGAAACCATAACGGCACTACAACACCTGCTCATTTAGTCAATGAACCGGTCTTGAATGGAACGACCGATGGACCAGAAGCACATACGGCCCCCTTTACGTCAATCAATGTCGATCCGGTTCCCCCAGGAATTGGCTTCGAAGATCCAATCGTCGACGTTCAGGACAGAGTCCAATTCGGCCTTAATAACCTAACGGCCTCCTCATTACAGACGACTTATAAGGAAATCCATGATATCTTGGAGGAGCGGCACCAACAATGGTTTGCAAGTCACCTCATCGAAGAGCGTGCGAAGATGCAACCGAACTATCACCAAGTGTACCTCGATCTAGTCAAACTTTTCCAGAACTCCGACCTGTGGGCTGAGGTGCTCCGGCAAACTTACATCAGCGTGTCTCGCATGCTGAATTCGGAGAGCACAATGCAGAATTCAACTGACAGAACTCACCTCAAGTACTTAGGCGCCTGGCTTGGTCTCCTGACGATCGCGAGGGATCAGCCAATCAAACACAAAAACATTGCTTTCAAGCAATTGCTTATTGAAGCCCATGATACTAAGAGGCTGGTTGTGGTTGTACCTTTCGTCTGCAAGGTGTTAATACAGGCTTCGAAATCGACTATTTTCCGGCCTCCGAATCCGTGGTTGATGGATATTATACATCTCCTCATCGAGCTCTATCATCACGCGGAATTAAAGCTCAACCAGAAGTTCGAGATTGAGGTCCTCTGCAAAGACCTTAATCTAGACCATAAGAGCATCGAGCCTTCCAGTGAATTGCAAGATCGTGTTCCAGTTGAGGAGGTGATGGATATTGCAACACAAGACCCTCTGGAGCATTTCGAGAACTTGTCACTGAATGGGATGGCTGGTGCCGTCCCAGCCGGCCTCACCCCAAATCCTATGCCTGTCTCGATTCCGGATATCAGCAATCTTCTTTCGATCCCACCCACAAATGAGATGGTTGTCAACAGCGTCCGTCTTCATGAGATCGTTCGAACTGCCGTGACAAAGGCTCTCCAGGATATCATCCAGCCAGTAGTCGATAGGTCCGTCACAATTGCTGCGATCAGTACTCAACAAATGATCCATAAGGATTTTGCCACGGAACCCGATGAGAACAAACTTCGGACATCTGCAATCAATATGGTCAAAGCAACTGCAGGAAGTCTAGCTCAGGTTACTTCCAAGGAGCCTCTCCGGGCCAATATCACTAACTATATGCGAAATGCCGCCACTGAGCTCCCGCACTCACTACCAGAGGGCACTATTATTATGTGTGTCAACTCGAACCTTGAGCTTGCCTGCAACGTTATCGAAAAGCAGGCTGAGGAGCGCGCTGTGCCGGAGATTGAGGAAATGATTGAAGGCGAGATCGAGGCCAGACGCCGTCACCGCATACAGCGACCTAATGAGCCTTATGTCGACCCCAGCCTTAGCCGATGGGCAATGACTATCCCCAACCCGTACAAGCTCTCTCCGAGCATGGCTGGATTGAATTCGGAGCAAATGGCGATATACGAAGACTTCGCGAGACAACCAAGGGGTGCCGCCACCCAGCCTGTAGCGACCCATGCCTCGTCGGCCTCAGATGCTACTAGAAATATCGCAAACGAGGTCCTTCAAGATTCGTATAGTTCTATACCGAATCTTGCTACGCCAGCAGAGACTCCATCGCTTCCTCATCTAAACAACCAGTTGCCCTACTCCCACGTACATGCGGGAATGGCTAACGGTCGTCCTTCAGCCCGTCCTGTCGACGGGAGAGGATTAATGGAACGAGTCGAAGGTCTCTTGTCCGAGCTCAAGCGTACCGCCACGACATCAGATGAAGAGCACTTCACTGACCTGCCTAGATTGCACCCAGTTCTGGATATTATCGATGTGTTCACTCAATTTATTATCAACACGTCGCAAAACTCTGACGAGTTTGCTTTCTACGCAGCTGAGAAGATATGCCAAGCCCTTTTCAGTGGAGTCGATAATACTCTCTTCCTCGACTGCCTCGTCCATGTTCTGGAACAGTTATTGAAGATTGCCGCCAGTTCTGGTACCGCGTTACACGACCGCGTCCAGATCAGTTTCTACCAACAACCTCCTCAGCATATTCTCAATATTTCCTTGATAACCGCACTCCTCCCAACAGATTTCCTTGATCTACACAGCATTGACCAAATGACAGCCAAGATGTTAGTACAGAGAGAGGAGGCATACTTGGAATTCTTCGAGAAGCTCCTTGACTTGACATTATTCAACGACCGTCCGATCGCGCTCTTCGCAGATTTCGTGCGAAGCTTAGAAGCTACGTGGGAGTGGATCAACGAGGATCCTAGCCTTGAGCCTGCCCAGCGATTGAAAGCCAAATTCCTCAATTCTGGCCTAACCAAGCCGCAGCAGGTACAAGACATTCAGGACAACACCGGACGTTTGGATCAATTCGAGTATATCTTCGAGGAATGGATTCGACTATACAACAACTACAATACACCAGAAAAGGCACAGGTAGCATTCGTGAGACAGATCCGGAGCAAAGGTGTCATTGCAAACAGGGATGACTTCCTAATCTTTGTGCGAAAAGCTATCGACGCAACGATCAACTATTACGAACAGATGGTACATGCAGGCGGTAGTGGTAACGAAACCTTTACAACTGTGGATGCCCTTATAAAGATGGTCATAATCTTCGCTAAGGAGAGTGCCATTGAGTGCGAGAACCGCAAAGATGGACTGCTTGCTATACTAGGAGCAGTTACATCACTCATCGCTGTCGTTCTTAACCACCATCATGTCACAAGGGGTGAACACTTCAACCAAAGGGTGTTCTATCGTCTCTTCTCCATGCTTATGCATGGCGCCGACGTAACCTTTGTAGAGAACCCCCATTACGAATCAGGACGACAAGAGTTCCTATTACGGGTAGCCGACACGTTCTTGCAGATTTCTCCCGAACGTTTCCCGGGCTTTTCCTTCGGGTGGCTTAGCCTCATAGGACACCGTCGCTTTGTGCCCGACTTGCTCCTTCTCGAGTCGAAGCGCGGTTGGGTTCCATACACTAAGCTTCTCAAGTCTCTCCTAGGGCATGTATCATCACACATGAAAGCGATCGACGTTACGGATGTTGTTAAGGAGTTCTACCGTGCCGTCGTCAAACTTCTAGTGGTGCTTGCGCACGATTTTTCTGATTACATGTCGGCCAACGCCGCACAGTTGTGCCTGAGCATCTCGCCCCACTGTACTCAATTGAGAAACATCGTCCTTAATTGTGGTCCACGCGCGGACGCAGCGGACTCAGTTCCCCAGGATCCACAGACAGACGTAACAGCGAGCCTAGCTTACTTAAATGAGATAGGCATGCGGGAAATTCTTGAGCAGCTAGTTCAAAATCCACCTTCCGAAGATGCCATCGCTCATCTTACGCATGCTATTAACAAGAGCAATGCGAATGATACGACATATGGCAATGTACCTCTTGGCGTCGATCAAAAGCTCATCGATAGCATTGTCACATTTATTGGCCTACACGCAGTTTCGAAGACTCGTCAGGATAGACCACTATTTGTTCCAGGCACTCCGGATGTCGTCACGCTGTCGTTATTAGTGCATGAGCTACAACCTCAGGCCCGATACTTCCTCTTGAGCAGCATCATTGATCGTCTACGACACTATAGTCCCACCACTGAGTACTTCAGTTACATTATCTTCGACATCTTTGGCCAGGATATGAACGATCCCGAAGAAGTTGACATCCGCCAGCAAATTGTTCGCGTCCTGTTGGAGCGAATTGCTGGGTTCTGGCCACAGCCGTGGGGCCTTATGATGGTCATCATCGAGCTGGTGACCAAAGAGAAGTACCACTTTTTCGACCAACCATTCATCAAAGCAGACCGCGATGTAAGCAATGCCCTATTCTTCACTGCAAACATAATCACCTCCAATTTTCAGAGATTTGAGGCTGACTAGGAACAGATCGCGGATCAATTCATGGCGATTGCCAGACAGCACCCCCAGTAGATGAAACAACCTCAGGGTGTTTTAACCGCGAAACGTATAAGACAACGTCAAATAATGAACGATGAATAATCAGGGGTCTCTTGGTTGAACACGATGTAGTGTACCTTAGGTACCTAGTCAGCCTAGACGTTGGAATCACTTTGAGGGGAATGGGGTTCTTGACGAATGATACCATAATGGCGTAAAAAAATGTGGTAGATGACCTTTTGATGAAATGCATTTCACGGCGCATGCGGGTGAATTACGGATTTGGGGAACGTCGCAACCTTTTGCTGAGGATACGCAATACGAGAGCCAAACGATGCTTCTAATCTCTGTTGTGATCCAACAGTAAGTGTATCAATATATAGTGGACATGAAAGACACAGGTCTTTGCTAACATACTAGTGTGCTACTGTGGCTTCCATGATATTTCACGACAAATATATTTACGTGCATGCCTCCATGATTATGTCCCAAATGAAATATCATGAGAGAAATGGCTAGGTAGGTATACATTTCACATAGGCACGTAGGTAACCCACCTAGTAAAATAACACTAAGGGACGAGTGTCCTCACTGAAAGTGGTGTTGAACGCTCAGGACATTCCTTCATAACCGCTTCTTCCATCTTGAATTGATACACGTCAATTGGAGATATTCAAGGGACACTATTTACACAACAGCTCCATCATGAAGTACCTTCACGCAAACGTACTAGATTAGAAGACCCTCTAGCAGGTGAAGACCGAAGGACCTAGGTATTCACTGTTAGCTTTCTTTTCAGACATCTATAGCTCAATCAACCTACCAGGGATCTTGTAGGGGTTGCTAGTTCCTGGGGGCTTGCTGTAGATGTCAATGAGTAGGCCGGGGTCGCTGGACTATAGATATCTTAGCCAATGCATAGTAGGGAGGTCTCAACTATCAATAGGTGATTACCTTGTAGATTCCGGGAATGCTAGACGTAGATGGCGTCTTGCTCGCTTTGCTACCGGTCACGTTGATCTGGGCACACTCCATCTATAACCACCCTCCGTATCAGCAATGCCCCCATCAAAAACCCAACCTCGTATGGAAACTCACATAAAGCTGCGCGCCATTCACCGATCGCGCACCGTGCAGGGCTATCATCTCGGCCCGGAGGAGGTACTGCCCATCCTCGATACACTCAGGGATCTTAATCTGCTGGTTGCCGCCGTTGTTGATCACGGTGTCCGTGCCCCATTTCCCGTTGCTGTAGCCTTCTTCTTGGATCTTAAACCACCCGTTCCCGACGCCGCTGTCTTTCGTCGCGTCGGTGACTTTCTTGAGGTACGCCATTACGGGACCTTTGTGCCCCGGGTCCATTACATCGTTGGCACCGGCTGGTTTGATGGGGGTTGGGTTAGTGAGGTTAACAGGTGGGTAAGGGGTAGGGGGTAAGGGGCAGATAAATGGAGATGGAGATGGAGATGGGAATGTTGAAGTTCTCACATTGCAGGGTGTGTCGCCAGATAGCGCCTACAGTCTCGCCTGCCTTTACGTCGATGATCTTGTCTGAGGGCGTGGTTGGGTTTGGGGGGCCGTTGCAGGCCATGTTGGCGCCGTTGACATCGCTTTGTGGCTACACGGTGTTGTGTTAGACATTTTAAGGGGCTTGTATCGCTTCGGAGGAATTTTCTGGTATTGTACATACCCCGTCGTACGAAGGCGTCCGGATCGCGTGAGATACGGCTGGACTAATGATTAGCATCTTATACTTTGCATAGGACTCTTTTATAAGATTTCTGCTTACGATAAGTCTGCGCGCTTGTCTGAAGTTGGCAGAAAATAGTGTGACCCGAGGCTACGGAAGCCAGGACGGCGGTAGTACTGAGTTGAGACAACTTCATGATGACAATAACGAAGATCTACCTAGTGTTATGCGATATTACCAAGACGAGTGATCGAAGGAGAAACTACATCTTAAGTCTAAGGAGTCTTCCTACATGACATATATAGGACAGCTACTTCTAGAAGCCCTTTCTTTCCAAGTCATCTCCTTTCTATCATGTGTGTATCATATAGTAAACTTCGCCATTTTCAGAACACTCGAGACCCAGTTTACTCCCACTGAACGAATGAGATCTTGAGATCGAGGAAGCGAACGCGGCGCAAAGGCTTCCGTAGCAGATTGGGGACGATTAGTGCCCGTAAATAGTATATAGCCGCATACTATTAATATACTTCCACAACGCCGACCAGGAATTTTGGGCTTCCCCGGATTTATATATCTTCGGCTCAGGGGAGGCATGCACTCCGCAGCAGCCACGCATCGACGCACCCCAGAAATGCCAAGATGTCATTTCTTGGGGATGATGTCCATTTATTAGTCACGAAGCTGAGGTTGAGATCATATATCTCGTAGACTACAATGAGATTACAGTGATTAGACTTTTATTCAATTCGTGAGGAGGCAGTATCATAATTTCATCGTCTTTTACAACAATCACGTATTCGATGCTATTATACCATGTTATTAGTTCTTTCTCGTATAGATTTGATCATATTATAAATTCCAAAAAAGAGTTTACTTGCGAGAGTAAAAAAATGATGAGACCATTAAGGGAATTGAACCCTCGGGTGGAGCTATAGCAATTTCATTGCATGGAAGCGCCGCCGCACCAACTCGGTCCTTGCTGACTCACTTCGACGTGGTTTTGTGTGGCCAATTGAACCGTGCTTTGATATATAACTGTCACTCTTGCCAGATGAGAAATCATGAACACTCGGGCCACCTGTGACAACTCAGTGCCAATTCGAAGGTAAGACTTTACAACTCTAGGTCTCTTCCTTCTCCTGGATGTCTTTATATTCTCTAGTCTAAGTAGTACGGAAATCTTGAAAAATAGTACTAATCAATGTACATTGCGTGAACTTGATAGTTAGAGGCATTCTTAGAATACTTATGAATAAATAGTTCCGTCAAAGTTTACAAGCTTCATTTCTTTGTGACAGTGAATTTACTATAGGTAGATTGGTAACTATCTTGCTCTGACAGCTTCTGGTCTAGGAGCCTGTAGTCCTAGACAAATTCATTTTCGCTTGTTGACCTTATTGTGACTATTGCTGGTGACCTGTGTCATGTGAAATCCTATTTTCTGCCTCCCCCGTGCTAAGATACGGTAGTATACATAAGTAAGGCGGTTTCTGTTAAATTGTGATTCTCTGTCTCGTATTGTGATAAACTTGACAAATGCCTAAGTGTATTTTTTCTTACTGTTCCCTTTAGACAGTCAAATTGGGCTTACCTTTAAGCTTTACTCTTCAAAATACTTCAAAATTATTCTATATATAAGAGGGCATCTGGTGTTATAAGACTAAAAATCTAAAGGTGTCTGGGCTTGAGGCGGGGAAGACAGATCTTGAATATTCGTATCTTGGAACCAACTCATTTGAGATAGCCAACTAACACAATCGTATCAGATCAGCTTCAACTTTGACATAGCACACTGAAACATATCTGAGGGATGACTGAAAATCTCCCGAATATGATTGAACCAATTGAATTGACTGGTTGATAGTTCTCACCTACTTTTACAGTTGATACACGGACCGCGATCCTTCGGCCGTAGTACTATCCCCGTAGCTACCAATGAGGTTACGCTCGTCCGATATGTGAATTGACACATGCCACGAAACCAAACTCTTCGTAATTGATCCATATAACCGGCAGCGGATTGAACCATGGTCCATCACGAATTGGGTGACGATGGGAAAATCCAGAATACCCCGCTACGACGTCGTTTACTGAGCTATATAATTGGAACAACAAATAATTCAACGTGACGCAATGGCATTTTAGTATAGCTAAGACAAAAGAGACGAGTTAAAGAGGATTGAGTGGTTGGCGAACATGTTATACTTATAGCTGTCCGATCGGGTCGCTCGGATCCGGGTGGGGCGCAGACAGCCGGCTGTTGAGATATCTTTCAGGTCGGATCCATGAGATGTCAATCAGCTTTATTCAATCAGGGGATTGCAGCTGAGGCTTGAGGGCTTGAGTCGAGATCCAAATAAGTCAAGTACCTATGATCGCGAGGCTTGAGCTGATATGTAGAAGCTCGAGGGCTGCATCTAGCTGTCTAATAAGTGGTATATGATAGGTAGAAGAATGGCTGCTAGTACCTTCTTGGATCAACGCCCCGGCCGTCCGGTCGACCCGGGAGTGTGGATACGGCAGTGGGTGCAGTTGCGCGGCAATTGATTTATGTAATTGGTCCTCGCTGCCGAATGAACTCCTACCTGGTCTAAGTGGGCTTTTCTTAGTGGACCTTCCGTGATCCAAGACAGTCTCAGGACGGCCTAGACCTACTATGTACTTAGGTACTTTAAAAAGTTACGTATTGTACATACCGTAGCCGGGATCCATCTCAGCTCAATCGCCCCACCTTCTAAAACAATGGTTGAGTGGTACGAGCTTTTAGAGATCCCGTTCGCTTGCAGTGGATTTCCGAATGAGGGAGACCACCCATGCTCTGGTTGGTTGACTGGTCGACTGGGTGGAAATACTTGACGTGTGTCGAATTAAATAATGTAAAAGAAAATATGAGGTGGTCAGACGAGCAGCTCACAGACCACAATTCCTAGCAGGCAGGTCAATAAGAAGGTATGCGTTAATGTATTTGTATTACACATTGTACGAAGTAATACTGCAGATAGTGTCAACACAATTTGTGGTTACTAGGTAGGCAACCCTTTTATTTATTTTGCCTTGGTGAGCAACGAGTCAAGCTGAACGGTTAGTAAGTTGTCAACTTTCGGTGACTTTAGTTTAGGCAGATGCGAGTCAGTCAGGCTCTGACTTCTGATACGCGAGTCTTGATATTGCGTAGATTGCGTAGGGAAGGTAGGGATGGTTGGGGTATGACGATCTAAACTTGGACCAACTTGAGCCTTAAAGGGAGCTTTGGTCAAGGCTTTGCTTTTCCAAAAGTCCTAGGTTGGAAGATTGTCTGGTTGTCTTTCCAGGATCGTAGAGGGGCTGAGGGGAACCTTGCAATAATCGCAAGGTAAGAAACAAAGGAGAGGGAATTTGGAGGGGTTGGAAAGCACATATGTAATTTTTATTTTAATTAGGGGTTCCAAAAGTTAATAGGAGATTCGTTGACAAAAGCCGCACTTTGGCAGCCATGACTCTATGATGAGCGTGATGAGCATAGGATTGACAAGTACGATTGTCCTGGATGTGCTACCATCATAAAGAAGACGAACCAATGGGATGTCGCGTATTTGGGGAAGTTTCTCGCGTGAGAGAAGGGAAAGCCGTAAACTCGTCCCTTCTTCTTACATAGATATTACCTCTTAACGTCATGCAAAGCTCCGCAAAGTTTCAGATTGGTCTAGTCTCATCCACAGAAAATGGTACTTTGTTTTTTAGGCGCAGTCGTAGCGTTCCGTAGCGTTGTAGAGTACGCAACGCATGTACCGAGGGGCTAGGACCCCATTTAGTGCGGGAATCTTCCGGTTCTCATCCACTTTAGGAATCGAGAGGATCCATGATTGGCCATGATTGGTACAGTAGCGTCAAAACCTGGATACCTGGGGTTGCTGGGTTCGTCAGTCATGCATGTAAGCCAACCCGCCCTCTGACTGCGCACAATAAATAATTTGTGCCATTCGCGGCACTTGGTTAGTCGCTGTGGATTGGGGGGTTTTTTGGTCAGGAGTTGAGCTGTGAGCTTCTATCACGGAGAGATCTTGGATTGGTAAATTAATGACGAGAAAGCGTGGAGAGGTGGGACACGATACATAAGACTTGTTCCATAGTAAATATCGACGACAGTAAAGTAGCAAGACAATTACATAGTATATCGGGTATCGACGAGTGTGTCGGTCAATGTAGAGTCCAAAGTCCAAAATCCATAACTGCATGTACATACAGACCTAGTATGTAACTAGATGTAACTACCCTGCTTTACCCTTGTACCCCTGCTAGCACACCAAGTCGAATTTTTTTTTTCTCTATTTTTTTTCTTTCACTTCTATTTTCGATATTTCTTAAAGAATTTTCTCTTCGTTAGCCTCGTATGACATTAATGCCGCTCCACCGGTTTATACTTGTTTGAATATTCTATTTCCTAATGGGAAGCTAGGAGATGAAAATGGGATGATGAAGCCGAGGAAAACGACAGCTCCATCTAATTGAAGCACCTTGGGCAATTTGGGGTCGCCTAACCTGCAAAATGCATTGCCTGCAGAAATACTGCGTGTACAAAGTACATGCTGCTTACCGCCTCTTTCTGCTAGGTTTATACCCATGTGGCGCGATCTTGAAAGTAAACAGATCATGCGAATCTGCCACCGACTATTCGACTCCTGATACTCCTGTTGCTAGCAGACCCTGTTCATCATGGTAACTTCGGACAATAAATAACGAATACAATAGCACAAGCCAAAATTGAGAACACATAGTATACTCAATGTTCTCAGCTATTCGTCAGTTTGTCGACATCCTACTATGTGGCAACCTCTTGCGTAATAGATGGGTAACGGCAATAAAAAAAGAAAGAATGGAGCTCGGAAGCAAGGTCGAAGGACCCTTAAAAAATCGAAGGGAATAAGGAAAAAAAAGGTTTTCTGGTTGGTTTTTTACGGCAACAGCCCAAAATTTGGTCCAGCCGTTGAAGCCAAGCTTGACCCTGATTGGTGCTATATTTCCAAACGGGGCAATTGATGTACAAGGGATGATCCTTGACTACAACGCTAGGGCCAACCAGTACCTCTGCAAGAACAAGCCTCTTCTCAATTCTGGTATGGCATTCGTAGCAAAAATCGAAGTTCCCTGCGCAGTTCCAAAGGTTCAGGGAAAGTCCAACGCAAGTCACTGCCAAGGTCACTCCAAAATTTCTTCCCTTGTTCTATCCCCCTGTCAACTACCTGGTTTCTAAGGTGGGCAGGGTGGATCAGGGTATGGGTCTCAGATGCTTGCTGTACCGTTTGTACAGTACTTTCCCCCTGTTCATCCGCCCATCACCCCCGGGTGAGGAGCATTCCTCAGCTCTTTTTTTTTTTTTGTCCCATCTATCACACGTACAAACAGAACCAGGCGTCTTGTTCTCTCTCAAGCCTTCTCGCCGCTTTCCTCCCCCCAAGTTCCCAGTTCAACCAAGGGTCCAACTCTTTTTATTTTATTTTTTGCTTTTTAAAAATCTTTCGATTCGTCGGTTCAACATCGCCGTCGCGATTCTCGGTTTTATTTTTCCCACCGCCTTTCCTCCATCTCTTGTCTCGCCTCGGGATCCCCTGCTTAGCCTCCCAGACGCTTGGTCGCTTGGTCTGTTCCCTCGATCTACCATCTACCTAACAAAATAAACCACGGACCACGCGTGGTGTCATTATCGTTATCCTCCCTCCTAATACTCCCCAATCCCGTCTTATTCCTACTCCCCTGTCTTACCTTACTCGCATCGCAACTCCTACCTTCGAGTTTATTGTGAGCTGGATCTAAGAATCTCTCCGTATGCTCGATTCATGCATCGACCGATATAGAATACCTATCTAGATCCGCTTGCGCCGTCGATATTTAATTTTATTCTATCGTGCTTCCCCATCTCATCTGCCCACCATGCCGTACAACACTCGTCGCAAATCGTTGTCTCTGCCATCTCTCGGAATCCACATCCCAGTAAATCGATCCTCTAATAATTCTAGCATGGCATGCTCTAGATCATCGTCTGAAAGCTCGTCGCACCCGAACAAGAAGGTCAAACGGTCTCACAACGACACTGCATCTTCTGCCAACTCTGTACCTGCTTTCTCCAAGCCGGTCGCTACGCCGATCAAGTATGACCACACGCCTCCGCCCTCTCCGGGGCTACACACCTCGATCGAGATGGACGAGTCTGAGCTTTCCGAACTTGTAGAGATCAAGAAGGTCGATTTAGAGGGCATAAACGATGAGATCGTCGAAGCTGTCATTGTGCGACTACAGGAAACGCGCAACCGACCGCATCTAGTAAAGGAACTGGCCACCATCCTCATAGATCAAGTCAAAATAGTTCAGCAGTAAGTTCAGTCCCAAACTTTACCCTTTTACGTCCCATCTAACATGTTGCTTAGGTCCGCGAATCCTTGCGCCATCATTTCATCTCGACTTTCTACATACCTGAAGCGATCGTGTTGGACTGCCATAGCCCCCTGCCCTTTGGCTAAAGAGCTCGAGACTGTCCACCCGAGGCGCACGTACTTTTATCTAACTACCTGCCCTCACTTACCCCTGCCAGACCCCTCCGCGCAACGGGCTATCATTACACCATCATTATCAAGCTCGGCTTCTACATCTGAAGATGCCGATTGCGACCGAAGTAGAGAGCTCAGCATGTCGCCTGAAGTCGATCTTTCTTCCCCCGAATTTGATGATATGGATGAAGACATACCAATGCCAGGCACGCCGATGGGTTCAGTATCTGGACGCCACCGGCCGCATCATGTGCCGCGCAACCAAAGAGGAGAGGAGCCCCCACTAGAGAAGGACGAGAAAGAATTTACACAAACGGCAGACGGTTTACAAAAGCGGAAAGCTAGCGGACACCTACTTCGAGCTGATCCTCTTGAGCAAGTGACGATAGACGACGGCATGCAAAACGAGCAGCTCTTTGGCGAACCTCCAAGGACTCTCGCTCCTACTTTCCTACCGCACATGGTTTTCTTAACTAGTCCCGCAATGCGACCCAGCTTGATCATACCAACGAAGAGAGATCATGAAGCTGAAAATTGGACCAAATTAGACGCCGCACTCGAATGGGATAGAAGCCCCGAGACTATCGAGCTGGATGAGCTTGACGGCTTACTCGACGAGTTCTAGTTGTTTATTTCCATCGACCTAATACCCACACCTCTCTTAATTATTTGACGATTATTAGATGACAGGCTATACGCGCAGCCGGCACGTGTTAGCCATGTATGATGATGGAAGAGACGGCCGAGTTGACGAACCAAAAGGAGTTGGGGCGAGTTGGCGCTAGTCGGTGCATTTGATTTTTATTTGCTTGCTATTTTCCGAGTTCTGCATCTATTCCTTATTTCACGCCATTTATTTCCCGATTAGATGATTGCGCGTCTATGAACCGACATAGCTGGTTGCTAGCTAAGGAGGATGTACGATTATCGTTAGAGAAAGCGCTTAGATGGCGACAGGGGTCGCATGAGGGAGACCTGGGGTCCACGGCGAACTGAAACATCTCGTTTCTGAAGCGAACGGAGAAGGGAGCATAGCCGCGTCGTTTACCGCTTGATTTCCAAAAAGGGAAATCAATCTGTACAAGTAGAAGACCTCAAAAGAAGCTGGCGAGAATATGGCCGGCTAGCTAGAGCGCTTAGATCTATGTCAGTTGAATGGGCTTTTACAAGGCGGGCTGGAAAAACAAAAGGACATACGGCGGCTAAAAAATGGAAAAGAAATCCCCGATCAAATTCAATCGTCTAATGCTATAAGTGATAAATTGCTTGATTAACCACCGGATCCGAGTCAAATCTAATTGATGAGATTCAACTAGAAATGAAGCCATCATAGACATCTTACGGATTGAGTATTATGTACAGAGCGGCGTCGTGATCTCAACATATCATGTCTGACATGTTTAATCCCTGGTTAGTCTACCTTTTTTTGTATAGATATATGTAGATACATAGCACCGTAAAACGTACTTTTTATACAACATCACATCATCAGCCCTCCATAACCTCACCATCACTTATCCTGCTTTTCCTCCTTCGGCTTGCCACTGCTGATAGACATCCACGAAGACCACCAGCCCGTCGTCTTCTTCTGCCCCTCCTTCTCCCCATCATCCAACACTCCACTATCCGCGGCCCGTGCTTTCGCTTCTGCCTCTGCTTTTTCTGCGGCGGCAGCAGCGGCTACGTCACCGCGCACGCGCATCTCGACAAGCACGTGCGTGCCCAGCGTAACCCACCCGGGTCTCTCAAGCCGCACGACTTCGAGCCCCGGGACCGCGCGCTCGGCCGCCCGGACCACGACTTCGATGTCCCGGTTCCACCAGCACCCGAACCGCTCGAAGTGGCCACGCGCGCTCCGGTCTAAAAGTCCGTTTACGAGGTCCCACCAGCTGCGGCCGTGCTCGAGCAGGATTATGCGGCCGGTGTCTGGGGTGAGGGAGCGGGCCATGGTGGAGAGGAGGAGGATTGGGTCCCGGACCGAGCAGAGGCCGAAGGTTTGGAGGATCGTGTCGTAAGTTTGCGTGCTTGGGGGGGAGGGGAGGCTGGTTTGGGCGTCGGATTTTAGGATGCGGAGGCGGTTGGAGGCTAGGGTTAGGGCCGGGGCATCGGAGATGGATGAGGTGGCGAGGAGGGTGAAGGAGGGCTTTTTGGGCACTTGATCGGCCATGTGTGGGATCACTTGGCGGATCCGGGTTAGTGCGAGGTCCAGCATTGCGGGCGAGATGTCGACGCCGGTGAAGCTGAGGATGGCATTTTCGCTTGGAGGTTGTGGTTTAGGCGGAAGTTTGGGTAGGGTGGGTTTGGCTGGCTTCCCCTTTTCTTCTTCCCCAGTGCCCTTCTCTCCCTCGTCAGGTTTCTTTTCTTCATTGCTCGACCAACTAAACCAGCCCCCTTTCTGCTTTTCCTCAGCGGGTCCAAGGCCCTCCGTCACAACACTCCAGTCATAGTAATCAAAATTGCGACCAGCGCCAACAGCAACCTCCAGCACGTGACCGCGTGCCATCTCGGAGGCGATCCGGCGCCGCAGCTTCGTTATGCCGAAGCGCCACTCCGACTTGTCCAAATGCTGGTCGAACTCCAGCGGCGACTGGATCGTGGGCCGCCCCGTCGGCGTCTCGGGTTCTTGCCCCGGTAACCAGTGCTCGGCGGGGTGCGTTCGCCAGTAGGTGTTCATGGACACGGAGAAGAAGCCGAGACACACGGCTGCGGCGCCCGCGCCGAAGAGCGGGAACCAGCGGCTCCGGACTAGCTCGGAGATGGGGCGTTTCTTTTCCTCGTAGCTCTCGTAGTGGTGGTGGCTTTTTGAGGAAGAATCTTCTGAGGAGGATGATGAATCCGAAGATGAGGATGTGGGTGGAGATTCAGGGGGAGGTGGAGGCGGAGGTGAAGCTGGGGTTGAGAGTGAGGGCGAGGGTGAGGGTGATACAGGAGATTGAGGGGTGAGAGAAGGGGTGGGAGTAGGTTTAGGGGTTTGCTGGGGAGCTGCCTTTGGAGCCGGCTTTGGTTTTGGGTCTGGCTGCCATGCCGGTTTAAAGGGAAGTGGTTTTGGCATATTCGGCGGTGGTTTTGGAACTGATTTAGGTGTTTGTTTCTTTGGTTTTGATTTCTTAGGAGCATATTGCCTGCGGCCCCCTTCTACCCATCTGAGACTATTCCTACCCCTAACGCATCCTCGCGCCGTAGTCCTCGTTGTAGAGGCATACCTGCAGAGAGATAGCATCTTGATTTGCGGTAGGTGGCCGATCCTAGAGCCTAGAGCGTATCCAATTCTTGCCCCTAGGGGAACGTATACCTTAGGACATCAATTGAGTGAGGTAATAAGGTTAGTAGATACGCAATGGAGTTTGCGATCCATCCTATGGAAACTCGATGGTAGGATTTCAAGCTAGCTACTTGGTAGACGTGCCGAGCTATTGTCCCTAGGCTCAGGAACGGGGTTCCGGGATCCCAATGGCAATGATATTCGTCCGATTAGAACTGGTGACGACAGTGCCGTTGTAGATCGCAAGATGTGATATCTCGAGGAATTTTTGTGGCTGATGATCCGATTTTGGGGAAACGATGTAATGTACCATCGTATACAGTAGATATGCATCAATAATTATCCGATGAGACACTGTGCCATTTTTGGCAGGGATTCTCCAGCAAAACTGCGGGGCACATTGTGCTTGGCAGGAAGCTTTGACCGGCAACCTTGGAAGCTTCAATGCAGCTTATTATGGATGATTAATTGAATCGAAAGCTTGAAACTTCAAGGTTGACGCGCTTTCTCTTCAACTTCACGCGTTCATCTAATATGAAACTCTATCTACCAACTCAATTCTTGTGCCTCATATCTCTGTCTAGATTCTAGTATAGATTCTAGGGACTAGATATCAATTGATACCATGGCTTCTCAACAGGATCTTCAGGAGTTGATTCGGCTCATGACGATTGGCATGAGAGTTCCCATGAAAGACGCCTTAGGTCGAATCAAAGCGTTGCAAACGAAGAATCTCCGTAGGTATGTATAGGATCAATATCAAAAAGCGTATCAATGGTATACTCCAAATGCTGTGTAACTAACTAGTGTAGTATTCAACAGATAGCCGAGAGTCCTCTCGAAGATGTCACCTCCGCCATCAAAGACGCCAAAGCTGCACGATCTCTCTACAATGCTTGCAAAGCCCGACTCAAGAACCCCGCCGCGCAGTCGACAGCCAAGCGGCCAGGCTCCAATCTCGAAAACGCACCAAAGCGATCGAAACAATATAATAATGGAGAACTCATTAATGGACCAGAGTCTCTTTCCCCGCAAGAAGTAGAAGCGTCGTTTACCTTACCCGTAGAAACCGATGAACAGATAATTGCCAATACTATTCTCTTAACGAACCGTGCTCCACTTGTCCTAGCTTTCGCCGTTGAACTATTACGATATACTATGCCCGAACAACCTCCTTCTAGTCGCTTGAGCTTAGCGCAGGCCGTCGTAAGCGCCAATTCGAGAAGCAAAGCTGTTTCGCTTGGTATCGAGAACGGCCCTAGCGCCGATGAACAAGGCTGGGGCCATGGCCAACCTAGGGTTAGAGTAATGGGTCGTGAAGTAACAGTGTTGAAAAGAGGTGGTTATGAATGGAAAGGGGATGAAGAAGTAGGAGGTAATCATAAACCTGAAAGCGTCACAACCGGTGATAATAGTGCTGCATCAAGTGCGACAATAACTAGCGCCAGTCAAAATACAACATCTGAGACATCCGTAAATCCCGCCACGAGGTCGTGGTCAGCTAGCCAACCAGTAACTCTGAAGCAGTCAACTTTTATAGTTCGATCAACTCATATCACCAAATCCTCCGAGCGCCAGTCGGCAATGCAGTCGCTATTCACCTCAATTCCTTCCCTGCAAAGTGCATCCCACAATGCTTGGGCGTATCGGATTCGAGTGCCCACGAACTTATTTGGCGCAACTACGATTAAGGAAGAGTCATTTGATGATGGCGAGGGTGGCTGCGGTGACTTTTTACTTAAGAATATGCGAGAGATAAATGCTGTCGATACGCTCGTGGTAATGACTCGTTGGTACGGCGGCATTATGCTAGGTCCCGATCGGTGGAGGATAATGCGGAATTGTCTGAACGATGCGCTGGCTGAACGTCTTCGAGTTACTGGAGAGCAGGCTGCTCTGGGTGGTGAGGCCGTGTGGGGCCTGGACCTCGAAGCCATGAGAAATAAATCCGGATCAACTGGTTCGTCATCAAGTCGGTCATACGAAGCAGGTGTCGTTGGTATGCCTATCCACAGACCAGAAGCAGCGAAAACATACCTTTACAAAAGCTTTGCCACAAGGATGGATAATTCCGACGACGGTGTGACCGATTCCGCTAAAGCAGAAGGCAGTGTTTCTACTAGCAAGTCCACAGTGAAAAAGAAGACGGCTAAGGTGCTAGAACTAGAAAAGGAGGAAAATGTCGCTAGACTGCTTGGGGCCTTACGTCTCCTATACGACAGTTGGGCAGATCACCTCAGCATTGGTGAGCTTGACAGGCGAGCCTGGGGTTGGTACGTCTCGGTGAGACCTGAGGTGGAAAGCGGTCCCTCTGGTTGGGGAGCCAAGGGGCAATTGAAGCTTGCTACCATTCTTGCTCTTCGGAGGAAAGAAGGATGAAATAAGATACCCAATTATTCCCGAAAACACCTGGTTAATCGATGATCATCTCGTGATCGGCTGAGGATAAGTCGAATTCCTAAAACGCATACCGAAGTCTTCCTAGTCGAGCAAACACATACGTCCATGACTTAAGTTCTCACCGGCCCGATTACTAGGGCTGTAGGGCTTTATAGTTCTAATGAGAGTCTTTCATATAAATCTGCCTAGGAAGCTATGCTCGATCGACCATCCATTTTCCCTATAACTTGTACGTAGGAGATCGCCATGACTTAACCCATAAAACGGGAATCAAGTTAATAAGAGAATGAGGGTATATAGAGAAAGTGAGTCCACCCAAAAAAACGTCAACTATCTACAGAAAATCGGCTACTAAACTATGGTCATCGATTCAAGTTCTAGTTTGCTATACTGTGCGCCCGCTACTAGTCGACGCTTTCCTCCTCTCACTACCAGAGCTTCTTATGAAGCTTATGGTGGCCGCGCTTCTTCTTTTAGGCGGAAATAGGCTCAACATACTCTTGATCTCTTCGCCTGCTAACCCTGCATTCCTTGCAGTGTCAAAGGCAGTACGGCCGTCTGCGTCCGGTATATTCGGATTAGCACCGTGAAGTAGCAACAATTCTACAATAGGGATCTTTCGCGATTGATGAGCTACTAGCTTGATAGCCTCGATGAGCGGCGTGCACTTCCCGGGGCCCGGGATATTAGGGTCGGCCTGGGCGTTAAATAACAAAGTCTTGACCATCGCCTCGTTCCCTTTCTCACACTATAACAGCATGGGTCAGCAAATTTTGCTTCAAGACTTAATTCTGAATGATCGTCCCAAAACATGAAGGGATTCTCGATGCTACATACCGCTAGGTAAAGCGCAGTTTTACCAAGACCGTCAGGACGGTTGACAAGACTGGGGCAGTGCTGGAAGAGCATTTCGGCAGCTCCTACACCTTTTTCAAGCGTCTGACACCTATGTAAGGGCGTCCTGCCATTCTGATCCACGACGTCAGGGTTTGCGTGATGCTCTTCAAGTAGTAATGCACATAGATATCGATTTTTCGTTCCGGCCGCTACGTGTAGCAACGTCGATCCGGACCGATCGCGTTGCTCTACAGCATGCGCTTCATTCGACAACATGTGCCTTACTATGTCGATATTCTCCATCCGCACTGCCCAGTGTAATGGTGTGGTCTGTATCGTGGGGTCTTCGGAACCAAACCTGAACGATTCGTTGTCTATGTTCACTACGAAATAATAAGTCAGTAATTGCCACTTGTAGTATTTCTAGTACATTATATCTTGGAAACTAATGTTTTAATAGTTTGCCTTCTTAAATTGAATCTGAAAGAAGATTTGAATTATACTCACTACCTTGCTCTTGGCACCACTGATAGGCGCAGGTTAGGTCAATACTGTCAGCATCATGTGTGATATGCGACGCGATCGATGGCGAAGACAGTGTAGCGGCATTTGTGTGCAGTTCTTGCTTCATCCAATCGCGGAGACCACGCGCCTTGTCAAGTGCCTGAGTTTCCTGTAGGACCTGGACGAGCAGTCCCGCTGATTCTTCAACAAGCTCGTTCGGCGTAGGCCTCATTCGTTGTCGACCCTTGAGAGCCCGATCGAGAAATCTCTCTGCCTGTACAGTATTACCCTCCTTGAAGTAGAGCTTGCCTAACTTATGGTACAGCCTGGCCTTTCGACTCTCATTGGTTTCGCTCGCCTCGCGTTTGACTTCCTCATCAAGCAAATTCTTCAGCACGGTTTTGGCCTCAAGATCAGTCTCGACACTTTCGGACTGCAACAAAATGTCTGCTAGCCCCTCCTTCATATCAATGAGATTGTCGGCCGTGATACTTTTAAACCCAGACCCATTGGAAATATTATCATCTGCCTCGAGCGGGGTTTGAATTTGTAGTAATTCTTCCATGAGTTTGATGCCTCGTTGCTGATATGAAGCAGCTTTAACAAATATGCCGCATTTGATTAAGTCCTCGATGATTTCTTGATTCGCATTAAGTTGGAATCTGAGAATTTGACTATTTGGCACATCCTCATAGTTCGGCTCGGGTTCATACGTGTCTTCCTCATATAATGGTAGCGTTTCGACGCTCACAGATGAATTCGGCGGGATAGAGCGCGCGTCAACGGATGCCCCATCGAAGCCATTGAGCGACACTGCTGTCGCTACATCGTCAGCCGTCTTGCGCCAGTCGCGGATTTCCTTTTCTAACCCGCTTTCCTCCGGATCCTCCTCTTCAGCTTCAGACTCCGCACCGTGGATATGAATTGATGGAATAGCTTTTCTCTTCACATAGCTTAAAGAGAGTTGAGGTGAAGTCCGCATAGCGTCGGTTAGTTTTCGAATCTCGTTTTCGACTTGCTTCTGCGACCTTGTCGTTTCCCATATTGCACCTAATGAGAGTGTCGTCAGGCTTAATTGTAGGACGGCTTTATACGAGCTAATGTGTTGGATCAAATCCCTTATCCGCTCTTGCTTTAGAGAATGTTCAATGGTACGTCTCATTCGCTCGAGGGGGCCTGTCTTGTCCTTGAGCTCTGGAACTTCGCGGGTAAGCGTCTCTAACGATGTGCGACATGATTGTACGATTCGATCGATTTTCGCATGGTGATCGCGTTCGAATGGCAGTTGTCTCGGTCGCTTTTCTAGAATCTTTTTGATTTCGCTTACAATTGTTTCTAGATGGGATATTTCGTCGTGCACCTCCCTGATAGTGTCTTGGATGTATTTAGTTTTCACGATGAAACGACTCAAGCCCTTTGCCAAAGCCCCAGCCAACTGGGCGAGTTGTGCCACTCCCGTAATAGCCGTAAATGGATCCATACTATGTTGATTTACATCAATACCTTGTCGAAATGGTAGTACAGCCCAGAGGCTGGCGGCATTATAGCGACTGGTCCAAATGAGGCCTCGAACCTGTTCAGATCGGCCTTCGAAGATTGGGTTAACTTTGTGGTGGTTCAAGATTTAATGTGATAATTGGAGTCTTTGTAGAGGATGTGACTTTACAAGGGTTGTGGGGTGTGGGAATGATAGATCGAAGAGAACTAGGGAGACTATCTCGCATGTCTGGAGTCAATTCGAAACCACGCCGCATACCTACCTATATGACCGGTCTGTGGGATGGGTGTGAGTGCTGGCTATGCTTAGGTCATCGGGCCACACCTAGGTAAAGACGCGTCGTGTCACCCTACTCGCAGGATGTCTATAGACCTGGCTCTCGGGCTCCTATTGCTACCCGATGCAAGAACCTCGACACCTGAGACACTCTCCTCTTTGATTATGAATGGACATGTATACGATGGAGGTCTAACACCGAAGAAAAAAAGCGATATCCTTGGCAGGAGCCTTGAGGAAGACGACGGATCACAGCTAAGTTGTGATTCATAATTACCTACTTCTTCCTGCACGGGGCCTGCATCAGCCACCCTCAATAGTTCTGCTCGAAAGGGATTCTAGGCTTCGGCTTGGGGGCGGCACGAGTCCGCGCTGTAGGGCTTACGAACATGGTTGGTCTAAATCATGTTTGCTTCCACTTGATCAGCACAGAAATCGCCAACTCGGTGATCGTATATAGAAACAAGGCTTCTAGCTTGCGGTCAACTACAGCTAGCATGCGTCCGGCGAGACGATGCATACGCGAGTTGGTCCCCCTACTAGGTAGGTAATAATACCAGAATGTGGCTAGGTTTCTTCTCATCTTGTGTTTATTATACTTACGTATTTCCCCTCACGCCCACGGAAAGTAAATGAATCCTTCGAACGCCTCTTGCAGTTTCGCAACCTCATAGCCTCGGTTAGACATAGCGTACCCTGAGATGGATTTTCCTTTTTTGCTTATTACAAGCCACAGCCCGTAGGTAGTCCTGCATGTCGCGAGGAACTCACCAATCAATGAACGCTCGCACACATCCTATTATGTCATTGCAATTTACGGACACAGAAATGCTGACCGACGATCGTTTCGAGGAGACGAGGCTCTGGCTTTGGTGTGTCTCGCAGTGACCGACGAAGTCCGGTCAAAATGTCTGTCTCAAGTCCCTTGTCTGACCCGGTTCAGCTTGATATCCCACTGCTCTTTTCTTAATCAATTATTCGGCCGAAGTATTACGTTACCTAGTTAACGCACAGTATCCAATACCAATGGCAGATGGGTCCTCCCTTGGCCATTCGCCATCTATCCCAATGTCGGCATTGCGTTCCCGTAGATCTGACCTTGATTCAGATCCAATCGAATCGATTCCAGCTGCAGGGGCAAACCGCGATGAACAAATAGATCGGCGACGTCATAATAATCAAGGAATTATAGAGAACCCCTTAGGTATGTGAATCATGCATATGCTAATATAATAAAGGGGTAGCCATTAATACCTACGTTCTAGTTCATCTCAACGACGAAGAGCTTTTGCAGGATGTCACAGTATTCTGGGAGGAATGTCTGTCGGAGGTTGTTGACTGCGATGAGCTGATTAGAGCAGCTAGAGTAGCTCAGAATGCTCGCGCATATGACGAGATCGCTCGGTCCACGAGCCCGGTCCCGAAGTCTGGTAGCAACGAGGCAGGCTATAGTCTTCCGGTTCAGCTGAATGATGAAGAGAAGGCCGCGCTTATAGCCGAGAAAGACTCTCTTTTCTCCCAAAAGAGCATGTTCATCGTCGTTCTTACCGTCTCACTTGCGGCCTTTCTGCAAGGTTTCGTCCAATCC